>JBBGZY010000190.1:8812500-9412500 GCA_037952925.1 Lithobates clamitans
AAAAAATCATAGTGTGCCGACACCACCGCCATTAAAACAATACTGTGGAACCCCTTATAATTAAAATAATATGACCCCGAATGGGGTGGTGGCACAATGTGGACATGTTTCCCATCTATAGCCCCTCCACAATTGGGAAAGTCCCAACGGCTGGCAAAATGGGATGCCACAGTCTGCCATTCCTGTGGCGTTGAAGGAAACTGGGGAATCAAACAAGAAAACCAAAATCAATTAATTTGGAAGCTAACATTGCAAGAAAATTAGACAATTAAAAACATTATTCCCCAGCATCAGTATAACATTCAATAATTTAATTCTTCTGGAATAACTAATATGGAAAAAGGCACACTTATCAGATTGCTCACCCCCTCTGATAGAACATTGATTACATTTTAGGGGGTTGTGAAATCCCTAAAAAAAATTACTTTAACGACACGCAGGAATTTAGGGACTAAAAAGGCTACAAGACTGCAGTTGTCGCACTCTGCAGGTGCAGTTGCTAACCAGCTTACAGTAAATGAGGTAATGTCAAAAGGCATTCATGTTGCAAGGAGTACACAATCACAGGCAAGGGCAAATAATGAAAACACTTTGAGGCTTGCATATGATTTGATGATGGAAATCAGCAGAGCTTCTGCTCATTTACTAAAGCACTGGAACAAATGCACTTGTAGAGTGCACATGCATTTTGCAAAGTGCAACATAGATTTGCTTTAGACAAATCAACACCACAGAACATTCAAGCAAATTTTAACGAGGGTGGGGGTGGGGGGGTTGTGAAATCTAGCTAATTGCTAATTAGCAGCACACTATTTGGAGTGAGTTCAGGTGGGGGGGGGGTTGTGAAATCTAGCTAATTGCTAATTAGCAGCACACTATTTGGAGTGAGTTCAGGTGGGGGGGGGGTTGTGAAATCTAGCTAATTGCTAATTAGCAGCACACTATTTGGAGTGAGTTCAGGTGGGGGGGGGGGGTTGTGAAATCTAGCTAATTGCTAATTAGCAGCACACTATTTGGAGTGAGTTCAGGTGGGGGGGGGGGGTTGTGAAATCTAGCTAATTGCTAATTAGCAGCACACTATTTGGAGTGAGTTCAGGTGGGGGGGGGGTTGTGAAATCTAGCTAATTGCTAATTAGCAGCACACTATTTGGAGTGAGTTCAGGTGGGGGGGGGGTTGTGAAATCTAGCTAATTGCTAATTAGCAGCACACTATTTGGAGTGAGTTCAGGTGGGGGGGGGTTGTGAAATCTAGCTAATTGCTAATTAGCAGCACACTATTTGGAGTGAGTTCAGGTGGGGGGGGGGGGTTGTGAAATCTAGCTAATTGCTAATTAGCAGCACACTATTTGGAGTGAGTTCAGGTGGGGGGGGGTTGTGAAATCTAGCTAATTGCTAATTAGCAGCACACTATTTGGAGTGAGTTCAGGTGGGGGGGGGGTTGTGAAATCTAGCTAATTGCTAATTATAAGCACACTAAATACACTCCAACAAAATACATTCAAAATGAGTAGACTAGGTGGATATGTTCCCATCACTTCATGCTGGGAAGGTTATTGAAGGAAACTATACATGCATGACAAAAAATAACAGGAAAAAATTCCAGCATGTGTGAGGATAAAAAGGGGACATTCACACTATATTGCAATGATGGGAAGTAGTGTTTAAAGCAAGAAATACATTACATTATCAAAGATTACATAAAAGAACATGTGATGCTAATAAAAGAAAAATATCTTACCTTAATATAGTCCTTCTGCAGGACCTGGATGATGGCAGAACAGGTCTCTGGGATAATGATCCCCAGAGCCTGGGGGGAGATGCCTGTCGAGAACTTAAGGTCCTGCAGGCTTCTCCCTGTGGCCAAATACCGCAAGGTAGCGACCAGCCTCTGCTCCGGAGTGATGGCTTGCCTCATGCAGGTATCCTGCCTGCTGATATAGGGGGTCAGCAAAGCCACCAAACGGTCAAAAACGGGGTCCGTCATCCGGAGAAAGTTCCTGAAATCCTCAGGATTATTCTCACGGATCTCACGGAGCAAAGGCATGTGACAGAACTGGTCACGCTGAAGCAACCAATTCTTGGTCCATGAACTCCTCCTCGCCCTGTTCATGGACTGGTCTTGGGCTGAAGAATAAACTACAGCACCAAGCACATACAATGCACGAGCTCTACGACGAGTACGTACAGGTAACATGGCTTCAAAACGGTCGGCTGGTCAGAACGCACTAAACAGAACGCACTGAAGAACAGCAAGGCCTGTGAAGAACGACCTGAAAATCAGGAACGAGCGGCCAATAAAACAAAGATTTCTCAATGCCAACTGACCAAACGCACTGAAAAGCAGATACAAACCTCACAAGCACAGACTGAACAACAGTTAAAACGAACTGAAAAATACGAGTCTCACAAGCGCGAATCGTCTCTCACCAAACTTCTACTAACACGAGATAAACACGAGATTAGCAGAAGGAGCCCAAAGGGTGTCGTACGGGCTATTGAACTTCCGTTTTATAGTCTCGTCGGACTTGGTGTACGTCACCGCGTACTAAGCTGTCGTACTTTTGTGTGGTCGTGTGTGGGCAAGTCCGTTCGTAAGAAAGTCTGCCGCAAGTCCGCCGAAGGTACGCCGGAAGTATGTCGGACAGGCTGTCCGACTTTTGTAGCAGAAAAGTCCGACCGTGTGTACGCGGCATTAGAGATTTTACACAATGCTTAAAAACTCTAAAGTGTTTGTTATCATATTAATGTTGCACTGTACACAAGCATCACTTATTAGCAGTTATTAGGCCATGTATATCCTCTATAACATCTTTCTCTCTCTCAAAGCATGCACACTACAGAAAAAAAAACCAAAAACTGAATTCAGTCTGTAGTAGCACAAATGTCTGCCTACTAAGTGGACAATAAATGTCTGCACCACAGGTATACCAAAGAAAACAGCTGCATTTGTACTTACCCTGAAAATTATGGCTTCTATAATCAGTACAAAGGAACAATAATGTAAACACTGATTCCAACTTCCTTTTTAAGCACCTTACAAGAGGACAAGCCAGTTCAAAAATATTTTTAGAGACACTGGACTTTCTAGCCATTTGCAGATGTGCCATATTGTCTTGTTGAGCCTGATTATTGGCATTGCTTCAATTGTTTACCTTTTCTTTCATAGCATTCTTTCTATGCCACATTCACATTACGTTTTAATAACAATGAGTTTTTGAGTGAATCCTATATATGTCTGTGCAAATATGAAAAAAATTGACTCAGTATTAATAATGGTGTAGTTGGATCGACAACATGACATTGGCACAGATAAATCAGGAAACAGATGTTCTTCGTAAAGTTGCAATAGAAGAACTATAAAAACAATATGAAAGGATTAAAGCACAATATAGAATGTAAATAACGACATCAATCAACTGCTTTTAAAAAACAGATAAAGAGTTTTCCATTATGCTTGTTTTGCCATGATACCTAAGGAATGCAGGTGTGAAATTACCTTGTCAGAAAAATAGATACTAACACCAACATACTGATGATAAAATAAAAGATTAATATAAAATAGCTGTGCATCATTTTGGTTTACATTGGTTAGTATTTATGTAAATGGCAGCATCAACTTCATGTACTCTAAAGTATATTTAAATCCAATACAAAAGTATTTTATTATTTTAACGGATAGGGAAGGGAAAGGTTAAAACCCCTGTCAGTTTTATTTACATGTGTAATCTATTCAGCGTATTTTCGTTTACTGTAGATTCTCAAAAGTCAGGAAAATCTACTTTAGGCAGTTGTCACTGGAACAAGTGTCCACATTAGAAGTTGTCCCCTCTATTCCTGTTCTGGTGACAATACAAATTCTTAGATTTTTCAATCCCCAGCTGGTCCACAGACAGTAAAATAAAATCTGACAGAGGTTCTAACCCCTTAACTACTCTATTCAAAACAAATTCTTTTTTTTTGGCTTCAGTTGCATTTTATCTCTCTAATCTAGTCTTAAAATCTTAATCTTAAAGTGACTCTGTGCAATGGTATTGCACAGAGCTGCCCAAACCTCTTGTTCTCGGGTTCCCCACTATTGCTCTCTTCCTCTTCTCAGTACGCCACCATAGTAAACCACATCCTTTGGGGCACACCTGCTTGCTCCCAAGTGGGCTGTGTGTGTCTATTGACACACACACAGCACAGATGGGCCCTGCCCCCTGCTCCCTCCTCAAAGGATCTAATTGACAGCAGCGGGAGCCAATGTGTCATGCTGCTCTCACGTAGTCCAATAAGGAGAGGAATAGAGAGCAGTGCTGCTGAACTCAGGAACATCGTTGGATCAAGACAGGGCTTGGCTAAGTATTTAGGGAGGTGAGGGGGCAATATAATGGGAACATTTTTACCTAAATGCAGGGAATGCATTAAAGTAAGAAATGTCCTGCCTTTAGAACTACTTTAATTATGGTTATTTTTTTTAAAAGCAAAGGTGAACATTACATTTCCCTTTCCTGTTTACACACAAATTCTGAACATAAAAACTAGACTGGGCTAATTGTTTTTATTTACAAATTAAAGTAGCTTATCAAATATTGTTTAATACATCAGTGGAAAAATATGCACTATCATTTGGGCTGACCAAGAGAGCAGTTGATTTCCACTTTATTCAAAGTGGATATGAGTCTTTATTTATACCAGCTGCAAGTTTAATTCTGTTCTGAAAATGATGTATAACAACATGGATATTATCAACCACATGCTGAGAACCACTGTTATAAAGCAGCAATGTATATAAGAAACACATACCACAGCTGATGTCACTGGCTAGAGTTTTGCATGACCTAAAATGGATCAGACACTGCTCATGTCCTTTTAGACAGCATCCTACTTGCTCAAGTATAAACTATGGAGTGGAACTAGGCCTAGCAACATACGTAAAAAAACTTAATTGATTTAGTCTTTCAAATGAACAATAAATTCTAATAATGGCAATATGCATGTGTTTGGGTATACTGACATTTCACATTTTACTATTTAAGATTCACTGGCCTGCACCTAAAGAAAGAGTGGAATTTTGCAGACTTGCTGGAAAAGATTCAAATGTGAGTGTTCTTTATTTCTTTCATTCTCTATTTAACTGTAATATGCTCATTAGTGATGGGTGAATCTGTCCAGGATCATATTGGGAGGGGGGAGGAAGCTGGGGGATACTAAATTCAGGCCATTTTTAAGGCCAATAGGCCAACTATTGTAAATATAAATTGGACATGGGGAGAACCTGCGCTTATTGGATAAGGCCAATGAATATCTAAATACTGGAAATGTTATTTTAAGAGGAAGTAGTAATTTGTTTACTAGAATCTGCTGGATAGTGAAATGAGCAGGGGAGTTTCACAAAATATGTTTCATTGACTAAGTGGATAGAGAGCATTATTCAAGCAAGGTATATGAACTTGCAATATATAGCCTTGGTGTGCCAAAATCCATTAGGTCATAAAAAACTGGTTTTGGCTAAGTTACTAAAAAGAACTAAGGTGGTGTGGAATTAAAGATACATGGTAAAAAATATTACTCCGTAGTCCCCACCTTAGTTCCTTGGGAATCAATTTTTTCCTTAGCAGGTGCTCAATACTTGGCTGTCTCTACAGCTGCAGAATTTTATGCTTCTTATAAGCATGGGGTCAAGCAGTGGTTGCTGAATATATTTATTATTAATATTATTAAGGTTTTAACAGTTTAGTCCAACATGTAGGAATATTCAAAAAGAATGTAAAGAGTGCAATAATGATTTATGAAGTGCATTAGGTATACTACATACGGCATTAGAAATGATCTCTTAACTGAAATGACTATAGTAAAATGTAATTTGATGGGTTGCTGGCATTTTCTGATGGCAAATGTTCATTGTATGTTGTTTTGCTTTACCGAATAGATCTATTAGCGTGGCTGTACTCTGCATCATTTATATTAGAATGTGGCTTACAAGCTCCAAAACGTTGAATATTTTTTTCTTACATAATAAAACACTTTTCTTTATTAGTTATTTATTACCCCATACCTAGTAGAATTTATCTAATCTTCTATAAAAAGTGCACCTTGTAAATCTAATACTATTCATTTAGCTATCACTGAGGTGTACCTTACTTGTGATAAGGTTTCTTATGAAATTGGGCTTGGGAGTGAAAAATCAATATTGACAAACGATAGCACATTTGTATTTTATCATGTATTTAATGTTATTTCAAAATAATATTAGACTAACAAATGCTATTGTTTAAACTGTGTTCATTTTATCAAGACTGGACCCCAGTACCTTTTGTGCTAGTCTGTACCTGTATATTGGGTATTTAATTTTGTTGTATAAACAACATTGTATAACAGCAATGTATTTATACAATACATACAATCTATTTTATTGTCATGTCAAGATTTTCATGTTATTTTTAAATGTATAAACTGTAAAATGGTTTATATAAAGTAAAATGATCAGTGTAAATTGAAGTAATATTACATTTTACAGGGAAAACTGAATTTGTCTACTTTTTAAAGAAATGTATAAATATATGATGCGCATGCTACAGTACATTTAAAATATTATAATTTTTTTCATTTAAAAAAGTAATATAAGGACAGATTATATGCACCATAATAGACTCCAGAAAAAATATTTTAGGGCCTATTTATAAAGCAATGAAAGTGACAATCATCAAATATTCACATGTGGTTAATTGTTCCCTGTAATTTTAAACACATGTCCCAGGAAGATTCACTTGCATTAAATTGTCATTGGAAAGGCAGAAGACTTTTTTTTTTTTACCCTAATGCATTCTCTGCCAGGGGCGTTGCTAGGTTGCAAAAAGACCAGGGGCTTCAGCCCAAAGTCCAAGGCCGGCAATGGGGGGGGGGGGGTAGTATGTGGCGCTGGCTTTTTTACAACACAGGTCATGGCACTATAAATGAGCAGGGACTTAGGTAGAAATGCACCTACATCCTTGGTGTCACTGAAAGAAAAAAAGTCCCTGCCCATTGAAGGTGTCTGGAAGAAAAAAAATTGTCCCTGCGTCTGTGATGTGCACCAGTAAATTTAAGGGGGTGGGGTGGTAGGAAGCTGGCAGTGAGGTACAGGGGGGATCATGATGACTGGAGGTACAGGGGGATGAGGATGACTGGGGGTACAGGGGGATGATAATAACAGGGGGTTACAGGGGGATGATGATGGGAGGTGCATATGGCAGGGGGTACAGGGGGATGATGATGACAGGGATTACAGGTGATGCACATGGCAGGGGCTACAGGGGGGATGATGACAGGGGGTACAGGGGGGATGATGACAGGGGGTGCATATGGCAGGGGGTACAGGGGAGATGATGATGACAGGGGGTACAGGGGAGATGATGACAGGGGGGTGCATATGGCAGGGGATACAGGGAGATGATGATGACTGGGGGATGCATATGGCAGGGGGTACAGGGAGAATGATGATGATGGGGGTACAGGGGGATAATGATGACAGGGGGTATAGGGAGATGATAAAAGGGGGTACAGGGAGATGATGACTGGGGGATGCATATGGCAGGGGGTACAGGGGGGATGATGATGACTGGGGGATGCATATGGCAGGGGGTACAGAGGGGGTGATGATGACTGGGGGATGCATATGGCAGGGGGTACAGGGGGATGGGGGTACAGGGGGATGATGATGACTGGGAGATGCATATGGCAGGGGGTACAAGGTGGGTGATGACAGGGGGTACAGGGAGATGCATATGACAGGGGGTACAGGGGGATGCATATGGCAGGGCGTACAGGGGGACGCATATGGCAGGGAGTACAGGGGGATGATGATGACTGGGGGTACAGGGGGATGCATATGGCAGGGCGTACAGGGGGATGCATATGGCAGGGGGTACAGGGGGATGCATATGGCAGGGCATACAGGGGGATGCATATGACAGGGGGTACAGGGGGATGATGACGACAGGGGGATACATATGGCAGGGGGTACAGGGGGATGCATATGGCAGGGGGTACAGGGGGATGCATATGGCAGGGAGTACAGGGGGATGCATATGGCAGGGCGTACAGGGGGATGCATATGGCTATGGGGTACAGGAAGATGATGATGACTGGGGGTACAGGGGGATGCATGTGGCAGGGGGTATGGGGGGTGATGACAGGGGGTACAGGGGGATGCATATCATAAGGGGTACAGAGGGATGCATATGGCAGGGCGTACAGGGGGATGAATATGACAGGGGGATGATGATGACAGGGGGATGCATATGGTAGGGCGTACAGGGGGATGCATATGGCTAGGGGGTACAGGGGGATGATGATGACTGGGGGTACAGGGGGATGCATGTGGCAGGGGGTACAGGGGGGGTGATGACAGGGGATGCAGGGGGATGCATATGACAGGGGGTACAGGGGGATGCATATGGCAGGGCATACAGGGGGATGCATATGACAGGGGGATGATGATGACGGGGGGATTATAAAGACAGGGGATGCATATGGAAGGGGGTACAGGGGATGATGATGAGAAGGGGGGTGCATATAGAAGGGGGTACAGGGGGTACAGGGAGATGATGACTGGGGGATGCATATGACAGGGGGTACATGGGGATGATGATGACTGGGGGATGCAGATGGCAGGGGGTACAGGGGGGTGATGATGACAGGGGGTACAGGGGATGCATATGACAGGGGGTACAGGGGAATGCATATGGCAGGGCGTACCGGGGGATACATATGGCAGGGGGTACAGGGGGATGCATATGGCTAGGGGGTACAGGGGGATGATGATGACTGGGGGTACAGGGGGATGCATATGGCAGGGGGTACAGGGGGAGTGATGATGACAGGGGGTACAGGGGGATGCATATGGCAGGGGACACAGGGGGATGCATATGGCAGGGGGTACAGGGGGGGTGATGATGACAGGGGGTACAGGGGGATGATGATGGTAGGGGGATGATGACAGGGGGTACAGGGGGGATGATAATAGGGGGATGATGATGACAGGGGGTACAGGGGAGAAAATGATAAAAAGTTTGATGACAGGAATCGGAGGTAGGGTGGTGGGCTCCCAGGAACAGGGAAATAAAGAGGGGCATGATGATAATGACAGACAGGGGACAGTAGATGATCAGGGCTGTGTGTGAGGTCACAGGCAGCTGATAGCAGGGATGTTCGGGGCACCCTCGTTTAGGGAATGACATCACAGGATGTGTCAGTGTCTGGCAGCAGGACATGCTGTATGTGCCTTGACACTTCGGCAGACTGGCTCCCCACTGATCGCGATGCCTGCTCTGGTAGATCCTCTACTACGGCTGTCCATCCCAGGGATGAGGTCATAGAGCTGCTCAGCCAGGTGGCCATAATCCGCGCTCTGCACATGTTAGGGGATCCGCAGAGCACAGTAGAAGGGGAGGAGACGGGGAGGGGAGCACATGAATCCACTCACTGACCAGCGCCTCCTCCTCTTTCTCCACACAGGACTGCACAGCGCCGCTGCCAGACACTCAGGGCTATTTAGCCCACATTCGGGGCTCCAGCCTCAATAGCCCACCCTTAACGACGCCTCTGCATTAAGGTTACAAAAACCTTCTATGGTAAGCAGCGCTGCTCTCTTTCTCTCACCTCACTGGACATGAAGGCAGCAGAAGGAGCTGTTGACTCCTGCTACTGTCAATCAAATCCTGTGAAGTGGGAGCAGGGGTGGAGCCAAGGAGTGCTGTGTGTCAATGCATACACATAGCCCAGCTATGGAAGCAGCATAACAAGCCAGAAGAGAGGAGAAGCCAGGAGTGCTGGTGGGGGATCCCAGAAAAGGAGGTTCAGAGCTGCTCTAGAGCGCTAGAGCAGGTAAGTATGGTATGTTTGTTATAAAAAAAAAACCTTTGGAATCATTTTAAATATTTTGTGAATATCTCATTCATTGCTTTATCAATATGCCGTTTTGCATGGTGGTATTATTATAGCTCACTAACTAAAATGAATATAATGTGTTGCAGTGATTGTGGAGATAATTTTACACCTCTCAATCACTTTGTAGCATCACGTAGGTGTATGGAACAAGGGGTGGACTTTCATGCAAAAACAACACACAAAATCTATTCATCCAACTTGTATTCATTTAAAATAGCATTTAACAGTACATGTTTATGTATAATAAAACTGTAAACTGACATCAAGCTATTTCCCCATAACTGTAACTACACCAGTTGGGGGAAGTTTGTATAATCATGGTATACTGGTTTGTATGATATCTTGATACTCCATTATAATAATACAATAATACAATATAGTAAGGTTTTCATAATACTTAAAGCGAAGTCCCGCCCCCCCCTCCAAAAATTAAAAGTCAGCAGCTAAAAATACTGTATCTGCTGACTTTTACCATTAGAGCACCTACCTGTACAGGCATCCAGCTGTGTCCTCACCCAAGACAATTCTGGAATCACCTCTCGGTTGTTGGCGCTTGCGGCTTCACAGTTGTTTTCCTACTGCACATGCGTGAATTGTGCTGTGCTCTGCGAATGGGCCGGCTGCCGGGGGAAGTAGGAGGGGGCTGAACTTCTGTCCCAATTTGCCGCGGCAAACTCAGCCGGAAGTGAGAGCAGATACCTGTCAAAACCAGGTACCCGCTCTCCCTCAAAAGGTGCCAAATGTGGCAGCAGAGGGGGGGAGGTGGCAGAGAAGTGTAGCGTCCCATTTTGGGCAGAACTCCGCTTTAAGGGAATTGTTAGTTCTAGCTATAGTATATGCATGTTATAATATCTAGTAGTAAATATATTTTATGTATCTGTGACGTATATACTAAATTACATATACCTATAACACATGAACTATTTTTTAGGAAGAATGTGCAAATTTCATTAAAGTCCTTCATCACTACAACAAGACCCATCTATATACATGTGGAACTGGGGCCTTTCACCCTCTGTGTGGATATGTCGAACTTGGTAGTCAAAAAGAGGTATGTTATATAGATGTAAACTTGACATAACCTTTGAGATACATCATCTGTCACCTTTTTTTATGATAGGTTGCAGAAATGCATGTATTTCCAACGATCTGGCAGATGATGAATCACAAGTCGGGTAGTAAAGAAATTTGTTCACACCTTTCAGATGTGTAAATCGTACCCCGTTAGAAAAACTAATACTTCTATAAGAGTTCTGAAGAAGAAAAACTGTAAAAATAAAGAAGATTAATAAGGTGATGACATTTTAAAACCGTGCTTTCACCTTTTTATTCACTTGGGTTCCCTTTCAGTTTCAAGATCTGCTTATGGAAAAATAGAATATTACTTCTATGGTGAATGGAAAACTAACCTTTAAATTCTCCCAGTGAAACAAAACATTGACTCAAAAACATACAATGTTTTCAGAGTTTTTTTAGAGTACCCATGAGTGTTCATGCCAGGTGCTGACAGCAATAATTATCCATGTTAATGAAAGACAAGGTACTCAGAAGAACCCTAGAAGAATAATTCAAGTACTATGCTGCCTTGAATCTATGCTAGGCTTGTCATTATTCACTAATTCACAGATTAGCACAGACCATGGCTCCTCATCCTCAGGAGTACTCTGCCTGCCTCTACTGCCCATGTACCATCTCCCTTAGAAGTAAACAGTCTACAGTATAGCTACAGAATTATAGGAAAGTGAGACAAGGCTAAAAAGTGCTTGAAAGTAACCTTTCCTTTTGCCAGTTTTTTCACAGTATGGAAGTGGGTTTAATGTTTAAAAGGATATTTCAATGTATACGCATCTTTGTTAGGGATTCTAGATTTTCAGGCTTATTTATTAACTCAGTGTTAAGTGCAGTTGTGTATTGTAAGCAGTCAGGCTTCAGATAGCTAAGAGCAGTCCTTTTCGGCTTATTACAGGGACCCATTGGTTTTTAATGCAGCTTCTATAAGACAAAGGCTCAACTTACCTATAGCACATTGAAGGGTTACCGCACAGTCTCAATCAAGCTTACCTGCAGCCTCACCAATTAAGGACCCCTTTTCCCTACATAAGCTCTTTCTATAATCCAGTAATCGGCTTCTAGTTGTTTTCCTTCTCCCCAGTCCACACCCTTCTCTGCTCTCATGGGCTGGGGACATGTGATTACTAGAATGGGAGGAGGAGGAGAGGTCATGTCATTACCAGGATGGGGGGAGGGGGGTAGGTCATGTCAATACTAGGATGGGGGGAGGCAAGGTCATGTCATTAATAGGATAGATGAGGAAAGGGACAAGGTCATGTCATTACTAGGATGGGGGGGGCAAGGTCATGCCATTCCTACAATTGGGGAAGTGGACAAGGTCATGTGATTACTAGGATGGTTTCTACAAAATATTTTGAATTATCCTCTCAATATGTACATACATCTCTGAAATAACTCTTTAGCCACTTGGAGTATCTTGGCACGTAATGGAAGTATCTTGGCGCATATGGGAGTATCTTGTCGTGCAGTGGAAGGGGCGGGTAGTAGTGGGGGGGCCCCAGGACAACTTTTGCATCAGGGCCCACAAACTTCGAGCTACGCCTCTGGTTAGGAACACAGCTTACTTGAATGTCACTTTGTGCTATAGGGTAGATGCTGTTTGTGGTGGAGCACTAGAAGGAGGCCATTCAGCACTTCCCCTGGATCGTCCACACACCAAACAGCATCCAATGATAAAGTTAAATATAGTTATTAGTCATCATAGTAGATTAAAATTATAAATATTCTCAATATAAAAGAATTGTATTAACAAAATAAATATTGTTTTAAACCTCTCTGTGCTTCACCTTCACCCTCCATTGACCTTCTATAGTATCATACTGAATCACACTAAGTTTAACATACATAGAATTTTCTATATACAGTTCATATCAATGTCAAGGTATATATGTAATCTCAAAGTGGTTGGTGCTGTGAGTCCAGTGGGGTGAAGGTGGCACAAAGCATTTTACAGGCAACATTTTGCCTGCTTCATCGGGAAAGCATCAGATGTTATTAAAAAAGGATTTATCCTTTAAATGCACCAAAGATGAGACTAGAAGAACTTCAGTTGGGCAAATGCAGGGGCAATAATAGATGGAGAAATGAGTCATCAGAGTTATTATATCTCATATAAACAAAAACAGCAGAAAGAAGGCGCCTGGGTCAGTGTGATAGTAAAAGCAAGTAACACGTTATTCAGATACATTTATATAAAAGTATCTTGCAAGCTGCACACAGGGTGGATGTGGATCACCAATGAAGCAGTCAGCCACCACAAGGGATGAGAAGACCACTGTGGGGATAAGCTTAGACCTGCTGTATGAAGGTATATAACCAGCAGCGTCTCCAGCTTTCACACCTGCTCTCACAGTGCTAGCAAGAGAACAAATTAGGACAGGGTGGGCTGCAACGCGTTTACGAGGCGCCGCCTCCTCCTTTTTTTGCCTGAAGAAGGAGGCAACTCTCAAACATGTTGCGGTCCGACCTCATCCTAATTTGGTCTCTTGCTAGCTCTGCGAGAGAATGTGTGAGAAGTGGAGACACTGCTGGTTATATACCTCCATACGGCAGGTCTGAGCTTATCCCCACAGTGGTCATCTCATCCCTTGTGACAGCTGACTGCTTGATTGGGGATCTACATCCACCCTGTGTGCAGCTTGCAAGATTCTTTTATGTAAGTGTATCTGAATAAAGTGTTACTTGCTTTTACTATCACACTGACCAAGGTGCCCTCTTTCTGCTGTTTTTGTTTGTCTGAGGGAACTTCCAATTCCTGCTGAGGAGCTGACGGTGACTGTGTGTGCAATCCCCATCCATCTGTGGATTGATCCATCCTGTGGACTTCTCCTTGATATCCCTTACTACTATTGACTGTATGGACTAATTCTTATTAATTCATTTTGGGTATATCTTGTTGTTTTCCTCCCCCCTTGTTATTGATCCTTTATGGTCCACCCTATAGCTGCCAGTGAGTGCTGACTCTCACACTACCTGACAGTTCTGTGTGATATATTGCTTTATTTACTATTATATCTCATATAGTCACTTAAGGGAATAGTTGTGGATTGTAGGTGAGTATCCTTCATGCAATGATTAACCTGTCTATCACCATATGAGTTTAATTATAAACAATCCATAAGAAAATGCGTTAAGCTGCCTTCACCCCACAGGACTTACAGCAATAATTATGTTGATACTGTATATCTGAATATACAGTATTATATGTACATAGCTGAGTATGATAATATAGCGGATCAGTGGAAAGTAAAGGTAAAGCATAAGCAGGTTTAAAACAATATAAGATTTAACAAACTGTATCAATACAATTTTTTATATACAGTAGAAATATTGTATGATTTAAAACTATGAAAACTAAAAAGATATTTAATGTTTTAACTATACTATTGAATGCTGTGTGGCACCAATAAATCTTTTTTTTTTTTTTTTAATATAAAGACTTATGTTCATTTTCAGATCTGGAGCCAGGGCTATCCATCAATATACTAGAATACAATTTAAAATATTTTTGCATATACATACAACATTTTATATTACAACTTACCATATCAAATCTCTGTCTTTAATAAATGACCAATGTTATTTTTATATTTACTAGATAGTATCTCCATCTGTCTTCATACCTATGTATCTTTTCTGCTTGTTATGTTGTTAAAGAAAATTATATTTAGCTTATGTTGACATTTATTTTTCTTAAGAATCATTCTAATACGATATAATACAATTACTTTTCTTGCAGGAAATAGTATTCAAGCTTGATACACAAAACCTGGAGACAGGAAGATTGAAGTGCCCCTTTGATCCTCACCCGCCTTTTGCTTCCATAATGACAGGTAAGATACACGGAGGCCAGAAACCTTTAAACAGTTATTCTGTTCACAAACCTAAAGACAACAGTTTCATTCACATGTGTGCATAGTTCTCAATAATGACTAGATAATGAATGTGCCTCTTATAGAAAGATTTGAAAGAGATGATGGATTGTAGTGTCATGGGTAACATGTATTTTCCCAAAAAGCATAGTTCCAGCTTGTTTTACATAGTAGCATCTTGTTCCTGTGTAAACAACACACATATGTTGAATGTATGCATTATTTTCATTGCATAATCAGTTATCAGTTATGTTTTAAAAACAAGAAAAATAGAATTTCAGGTTCAGTAAAAAGGCTGTGAAATTTCAGGTAACATATATGCAGACACAAAGTAACATTAAACCTTTATTTTTTTTTTTAATTAAAATAATAAATGTGTTATACCTGCCTGCTCTGTGCAATGGTTTTACACAGAGCAGCCCGGCTCCTCCTCTTCTGGGGTCCCTCACTGGCTCTCCAGGCTCCTCCACTTTGGCGAGTTCCCCCATAGAAAGCAGCTCCCAAGCCAACCTGTCTGCATCCATTGACACAGACTGGACAGCTCCGCTCCACCCCCTGCTCCCTTGTCACATCATTTGATTGATAATGGCCCCCGCTGCTATCAATCTACCCATTCAAGAGGTAGACAGTGGTGAGAGACTCTGCTCTCATGCACATCACTGGATTGGGATCAGGCACAGGTAAGCATCTGGGGGGGCTGAAGGCATCCTGCAGCTCAGGACGTTTCTTTACCTTAGAATGCATTAAGGTAAAAAAACCTTCAGGCTTTAGAACCACTTTAGTCTGTTATACAAAGTAACAAATATAATAACTCATAGCAACCAGCCAGAGTTTCTGATATGAGAAAAAACACCGGTAAAGTCCATGGGACACGAACGTGAAAAATGAAAAGTGCTAATTTTAAAGGCTTATTTGCAAGTTATTGCCAAAAAAAGTGTTTGGGAACCCGGGTCCTGCCCCAGGGGACGTGTATCGATGCAAAAAAAAGTTTTAAAACTGAAGTTTTTTCGGGAGCAGTGATTTTAATAATGCTTAAAGTGAAACAATAAAGATGAAATATTCCTTTAAAATTGTGCCTGGGGGTGTCTATAGTATGCCTGTAAAGTGGCGCAGTTTTCCAGCGTTTAGAACAATACCACAGCAAAATGACATTTCTAAAGGAAAAAAAGTAATTTAAAACTGCTCACGGCTGTAATGTATTGTTGGGTCCCGGCAATATAGATGAAAAAAACGGCATGGGTCCCCCCCAGTCCATTACCAGGCCCTTTGGGTATAAGGGGAACCCCGCACCCAAATAAAAAAAATGGTGTGGGGGTCCCCCAGGCCCCCATGCACTATATACTCTGAACAGCAGTATATATACTATAAGGCCTGCCCTGTATACTCTGCAGGAAATTGGGCCTTAGGTGTTGGTGGTACCAGAACACTGTAAGCCCTCACAGTTACTCTTGGTGATTGCAGGAACGGGCCCTGCTGTGAAATACTATATCAAAAATTGTAATTACATGCCCCTGTTAAACAGGGGCATAGAAATTGGGACTTAGGTGGTGGTGGTGTCACAACACTGTAACCCCTCACAGATATTCAAATTGGTTCCTGCGACCAACAAGAGTATTATATCAAAAATTGCAATTACATGAAAAATTGGGCCTTTGGTGGTGGTGGTGGTTCCTTAAACCAAAAATATTGTTGGAAGATAGCATCATCAAGATTGAGGTGGAATAGGATAGTCAGCATAGGCAGTCTTCACGGGATCCCACATCCCACAGAAAATTCAATCAGTTACATCAGCATCAGGTGCTTGATAGCTGCTGATCCAAGACTGATTCATTTTTATGAATGTGAGCCTATCAACGGAGTCTGTGGACAGGCGCACTCTATGATCCGTTACAAACCCTCCAGCAGCACTGAATGTGTGTCGAAAAGAATGCTGGATGCAGGACAAGCCAGTAGCTCAATTGCATATTGAGCAAGTTCTGGCCAGTGGTCCATCCTCAAGACCTTGTAACCCAGTGGATGCTCTGTTGGAAATGTCTCCAAGTCTGTTCTTGCCCCTAGATATCCCTGCATCATGTAATGCAGATGCTGGCGATGGTTGCTTAAACCGATCAGACCTTGGCCCTGAGGACTGAAAAATAGTTTAAAGGCATCAATCAGCCGGCCACCTTCTCCACCGCTCTTCCTCTGACTGAACAAAGTGTCAGCAACACGTTCTCCAGTACCAGGAAATTGTAACCTCCCAAGGTCTGGAAATGCATTGCAGAAACCTTTCTTCAAGGCCTTCTGAAGATGTTTCATCCGCTGCTCCCTCTGCAAAGGAAGGATGAGTTCTGCAACCTTACCGTTGTAATGTGGATCAAGAAGGGTTGCCAGCCAGTAATGATCCCTCTCCTTGATACCACGAATCATAGGGTCCTTTTGCAGGCTTTGCAGAATCAGGAAGGTCATGCAGCATAGGTTTGCAGAGGCATTCGATTCTGAGTCCTCTGGGTCACTAAGGATCAAACAATCCGTAACAACCTCCTCCCAGCCACGTATAACTCCTTGGGTTTCTGGGAAGGTTGGTGCCACTGTCGCATACAACCATTCCTGGCTGAAGCTGGCGTGGTGTCAACCTCTGAGTCTGCCCCTGCAGAGCTGACAGAATCTCTGCCCCAGTGTGGCTCCTGTCCCCTAAGCAGACCAACTCAAGCACCGCATGGCATCTTTTTGCCTGACTGCTTGCGTAGCCCCTTGAACACTTACAGAGCACTGCTGGTTCAGAGGACAAATCTGCAGAAGAGGCCATAGAGGAAGAAGAAGAGGAGGGGGTGGAGGAGAGAGCTTTGGCAGAGTCACCACTAGCATTTTGGAGGCATGGTGGCGGAACAAGCTCCAACAATACTGAACCCTGTCCTGCATCCTTCCCAGCTGCCAGCAGAGTTACCCAGTGCACCGTAAAGGAAAGGTAACATCCCTGCCCATGTCTGCTGGACCATGAGTCAGAGGTAATATTCATCTTACCGCTGACCACCCTGTCCAACGGGGCCAAAACATTGCCTTCCACATGCCGGTAGAGAGCTGGAATGGCCTTCCATGAAAAGAAATGGTGTTTTGGAACCTGCCACTGAGGTACAGCACATTTCACAAATTCACAAAAGGCGGCAGAGTCTACCAGCTGAAAAGGCAGCAGTTGTTGTGCTAGCAATTTGGCCAAGCTAGCATTCAGACTGTGAGCATGTGGATGGCTGGGACTGAATTTCTTTTTATGGTTCAGCAACTGGTGTAGGGAAATTTGCCTGCTAAAATCAGATGGGGTTGTACTGCTAGCAGATTGGCTGCAAGTACTTGGCACTATTGCTATACCTTCATTCCTCTCAGTGCAGGTTTTTGAGAGGACTGGAGGTATAGTGAGGTTGGAGATCCCAGATGAGGAGAAAGGAAAAGTCCGTCTTTTTTTTGATGTGGGTCTTTCAAGTGCTGTTGCCAATGGACTGCATGGCAGGTCGTCATATGTCTAGTCAAGCATGTGGTGCCCAAGCGGCTACTGTTCTGGTCATGCTTGATCTGCTTCAGACATTGGTTGCAAACAGCAACGGTGTGATCTGCTGCACCTGTTTCGAAAAAGGCCCACACCAAGGAACTTTTAAAAGTCAGCGGGGAGTCAGCAGCATCCTGCACCTGCGGAGCTCTGCGGTGTGATGCAATAGGGTGGCTGCCCTTAAGCTGCCCCCTAGAGGACATCCTGCCTCATTTGAGTAGAGTCAGTGACCTCATCATTCCTCCCTCCTAGTCACTGGAGCAAACTTAGCAGTATGCTGCAGGTTGGGGAACATGACTGACAATTTCTTGTCCTTCTTGGGCACCCCCTTTCTCTAGGCTCATGTTACTCCCTTCCTCAACCTGGGAACCAACATTGGAGCCTTCAAATCGCTGTGCATCCTCCAGCAGAATGTACCCGACACTGTAGTTGAATAGTTCTGGGGACTCCTCCAAGCATGATGGTGGGGCTATGGAAGGAGTGACTGTGGACAAGGAGTCGTGGAATAGGCCACATTGGCAGCTGCATTGGAAGGCAAACTACGCTGAGCCTGGGTGACAGAGGATGAGGAGGATGAGGACGGCTTTGTTATCCACTCTACTAACTCTTCTGCACGTTCTGGCTCAATAACATGGCCAGCAACAGAAAAAAAGGACAAGCGTGCCCTACAGCCACCTGCAGAGGATGCACCATGTCCATGACCAGCACGGTTGACTGTAGACACAGAGGCTGCTTTCCCTCTTTTAGTGGCCTGTGAGCCACTCCTTGGTGGCCTTCCGGACATAATATATGTTTTGTTATGCAACACCACACTACACTGTATTAGATACTGTGTACTTCGGATGCACTGTATTTTATACTGTGTACACCACCAGAAGTGTAGTAGAAACTGTACACACTGTATTAGATACTGTGTACACTGCCTGCACTGCATTAGCAACTGTACTATGGATGCACTGTATTGTGTACACTACCAGAAGTGTAATAGAAACTGTACACACTGTATTAGATACTGTGTACACTGCCTCCACTGTATTAGCAACTGTACTGTGGATGCACTGTATTTTATGCTGTGTACACCACCAGAAGTGAAGTAGACACTGTGTACACTGTATTAGATACTGTGTACACCGCCTGAAGTGTATTAGAAACAGTACACCACGGAATGGATTGTAGATATAGGCTACACTGGATGCAGAGTATATGTGTGATATATATATATATATATATATATATATATATATATATATATATATATAAATTATTATTATACAGGATTTATATAGCGCCGACAGTTTACGCAGCGCTTTACAACATTAGGGCAGACAATACAAGTACAATACAATTCAATACAGGAGGAATCAGAGGGCCCTGCTCGTTAGAGCTTACAATCTAGAGGGGAGGGTCAAGTTATACAAAAGGGTAATAGCTGTGGGGGATGAGCTAATGGAGAAAATAGTGCAGTTATTAGATGGAGGCAGGATAGGCTTCTCTGAAGAGGAAAGTTTTCAGGGATCGCCTAAAAGTGGATAAATTTGGAGACAGTCTGACAGATTGGGGTAGGGAATTCCAGAGGATGGGCGAGGCTCGGGAGAAGTCCCGGAGGTGGATATGGGAGGAGGTGATGAGGGAGCTAGAGAGCAGGAGGTCTTGGGAGGAACGGAGATGGCGATTAGGTTGGTATTTTGAGACTAGGTTAGTGATGTAGCTGGGGGCAGAGTTGTGGATGGCTTTGTAACTTATTGTTAGTATTTTGAATTTAATTCGTTGGGCGAGTGGCAGCCAATGGAGGGATTGGCAGAGAGGGGTAGCAGACACTGAGCGGTTTGTAAGGTGGATAAGTCTGGAAGCAGCATTCATGATGGACTGCAGAGGGGATAGTCTGTTTAAAGGTAAGCCAATGAGGAGTGAGTTGCAGTAGTCAAGGTGAGAGATAACCAGGGAGTGAATCAGGAGCTTTGTGGTTTCATTGGTTAGAAAGGGACGTAGTTTAGAGATGTTGCGGAGGTTGAGGCGGCAAGCTTTGGAGAGTGATTGGATGTGGAGCTGAAAGGAGAGTTCAGAATCCAGGATAACACCTAGCACGCTGACATGTGGGGACGGGTGGATGGTTGTGCCATTGCTCTTGACAGAGAAGTCAAGGGAAGAGGCATGTGGTGGAGGAAATATTATAAGCTCAGTTTTGGACAAGTTGAGTTTGAGGAAGTGGTGTAACATCCATACAGATATGTTGCTTAGTAAGTTAGTGATGCATAAAGAGACTGATGGAGTGAGTTGAGGGGTGGAGAGATAGATTTGCGTGTCATCAGCATAGAAATGATATTGAAAGCCATGAGAGGCTATCAGCTGACCCAGGGAAGAGGTGTAGATTGAAAATAAAAGAGGTCCAAGAACAGAACCTTGGGGGACCCCAACAGAGAAGGGAAGAGGAGAGGAGGAAGTAGAATTGTAAGTGACACTGAAGATGCGTTGGGATAGGTAGGATGAGAGCCACTGAAGAGCGCAGTCATGGAGACCGAGGGAGTAAAGTTTTTTGAGGAGGAGGGGGTGGTCAACCGTGTCAAAGGCAGCTGAAAGATCCAGAATAGGGATGAGCTTCGAGTTCGAGTCGAACTCATGTTCGACTCGAACATTGGCTGTTCGCAAGTTCGCCGAACACCGAACAATTTGGGGTGTTCGCGGCAAATTCGAATGCCGCGGAACACCCTTTAAAAGTCTATGGGAGAAATCAAAAGTGCTAATTTTAAAGGCTTATATGCAAGTTATTGTCATAAAAAGTGTTTGGGGACCCGGGTCCTGCCCCTGGGGACATGTATCAATGCAAAAAAAAGTTTTAAAAACGGACGTTTTTTCAGGAGCAGTGATTTTAATAATGCTTAAAGTCAAACAATAAAAGTGTAATATCCCTTTAAATTTCGTACCTGGGGGGTGTCTATAGTATGCCTGTAAAGGGGCGCATGTTTCCCGTGTTTAGAACAGTCTGACAGCAAAATGACATTTCGAAGGAGAAAACTCATTTAAAACTACCGCGGCTATTAATGAATTGCCGGTCCGACAATACACATAAAAGTTCATTGATAAAAACGGCATGGGAATTCCCCACAGGGAAACCCCGAACCAAAATTAAAAAAAAAAAAGACGTGGGGGGGTCCCCCTAAATTCCATACCAGGCCCTTCAGGTCTGGTATGGATATTAAGGGGAACCCCGGCCAAAATTTAAAAAAAAAATGATGTGGGGTTCCCCCTAAATTCCATACCAGACCCTTCAGGTCTGGTATGGATTTTAAGGGGAACCCCGCGCCAAAAAAAAAAAAAAAAAAACGGCGTGGGGTTCCCCCCAAAAACCCATACCAGACCCTTATCCGAGCACGCAACCTGGCAGGCCGCAGGAAAAGAGGGGGGGACGAGAGTGCGCCCCCCCCCTCCTGAACCGTACCAGGCCACATGCCCTCAACATTGGGAGGGTGCTTTGGGGTAGCCCCCCAAAACACCTTGTCCCCATGTTGATGAGGACAAGGGCCTCATCCCCACAACTGTGGCCGGTGGTTGTGGGGGTCTGCGGGCGGGGGGCTTATCGGAATCTGGAAGCCCCCTTTAACAAGGGGACCCCCAGATCCCGCCCCCCCCCTGTGTGAAATGGTAAGGGGGTACTTACCCCTACCATTTCACTAAAAAAGTGTCAAAATAGTTAAAAATTACAAGAGACAGTTTTTGACAATTCCTTTATTTAAATGCTTCTTCTATCTTCCTTCATCTTCTGGTTCTTCTGGCTCTTCTGGTTCTTCCTCCGGCGTTCTCGTCCAGCATCTCCTCCGCGGCGTCTTCTATCTTCTTCTCCTCGGGCCGCTCCGCACCCATGGCATGAGGGGAGGCTCCCGCTCTTCTCTTCATCTTCTTCTTCATCTCTTCTTCCTTCTTCATTTCTGCTCCGGGCCGCTCCGCAGCCATGCTGGCATGGAGGGAGGCTCCCGCTGTGTGACGGCGTCTCCTCGTCTGACGGTTCTTAAATAACGGGGGGCGGGGCCACCCGGTGATCCCGCCCCCCTCTGACGCACGGTGACTTGACGGGACTTCCCTGTGACGTCACGGGGAATGCCACAGGGAAGTCCCGTCATGTCCCGTGCGTCAGAGGGGGGCGGGGTCACCGGGTGGCCCCGCCCCCGTTATTTAAGAACCGTCAGACGAGGAGACGCCGTCACACAGCGGGAGCCTCCCTCCATGCATGGATGCGGAGCGGCCCGCAGAAGAAAATTAAGAAGAGAAGATGAAGATGAAGAAGATGAAGAAGATGAAGAAGAGAAGAGGATGAAGAAGAAGATGAAGAGAAGAGCGGGCGCCTCCCCTCATGCCATGGGTGCGGAGCGGCCCGAGGAGAAGAAGATAGAAGACGCTGCGGAGGAGATGCTGGACGAGAACGCCGGAGGAAGAACCAGAAGAGCCAGAAGAACCAGAAGATGAAGAAGATGAAGGAAGATAGAAGAAGCATTTAAATAAAGGAATTGTCAAAAACTGTCTCTTGTCATTTTTAACTATTTTGACACTTTTTTAGTGAAATGGTAGGGGTAAGTACCCCCTTACCATTTCACACAGGGGGGGGGCCGGGATCTGGGGGTCCCCTTGTTAAAGGGGGCTTCCAGATTCCGATAAGCCCCCCGCCCGCAGACCCCCACAACCACCGGCCACGGTTGTGGGGATGAGGCCCTTGTCCTCATCAACATGGGGACAAGGTGTTTTGGGGGGCTACCCCAAAGCACCCTCCCAATGTTGAGGGCATGTGGCCTGGTACGGTTCAGGAGGGGGGGGGCGCACTCTCGTCCCCCCCTCTTTTCCTGCGGCCTGCCAGGTTGCATGCTCAGATAAGGGTCTGGTATGGATTTTTGGGGGAACCCCACGCCGTTTTTTTTTTTTTTTTTTGGCGCGGGGTTCCCCTTAAAATCCATACCAGACCTGAAGGGTCTGGTATGGAATTTAGGGGGAACCCCACGTCATTTTTTTTTTTACATTTTGGCCGGGGTTCCCCTTAATATCCATACCAGACCTGAAGGGCCTGGTATGGAATTTAGGGGAACCCCCCACGTCATTTTTTTTTTTTTAATTTTGGTTCGGGGTTTCCCTGTGGGGAATTCCCATGCCGTTTTTATCAATGAACTTTTATGTGTATTGTCGGACCGGCAATTCATTAATAGCCGTGGTAGTTTTAAATGAGTTTTTTCCTTCGAAATGTCATTTTGCTGTCAGACTGTTCTAAACACGGGAAACATGCGCCCCTTTACAGGCATACTATAGACACCCCCCAGGTACGAAATTTAAAGGGATATTACACTTTTATTGTTTCACTTTAAGCATTATTAAAATCACTGCTCCTGAAAAAACGGCCGTTTTTAAAACTTTTTTTTGCATTGATCCATGTCCCCTGGGGCAGGACCCAGGTCCCCAAACACTTTTTATGACAATAACTTGCATATAAGCCTTTAAAATTAGCACTTTTGATTATTCATGTTCGTGTCCCATAGACTTTAACGGTGTTCGCGTGTTCGAGCGAACTTTTTTCCTGTTCGCATGTTCTGGTGCGAACCGAACAGGGGGGTGTTCGGCTCATCTCTAATCCAGAAGTAGGAGTACAGAATAGTGTCCATTGGTTTTTGCAGTTAGTAGGTCATTTGTGAGTTTTAAAAGAGCAGTTTCAGTGGAGTGTTGAGGGCGGAATCCAGATTGAAGGGGATCAAGAAGGTTGTTTTTAATGAGGTGGTCACTCAGTTGGTTGTGAACCAGGCATTCAAGGAGTTTAGAGGAAAAGGGGAGCAAGGAGATAGGGCGTAGGTTGTTAAGATTGGTAGGGTCCAAGGACGGCTTTTTGAGTATGGGGGTGACCAGTGCATGTTTTAGAGCGTTGGGGAAGATGCCAGAGGTGAGGGAGAGATTGAAGATGTGGGTTAGAGAGTGTAGGATGGGGTCAGAGGGTGACCGTAGCATTTGAGAGGGAATAGGGTCCAGGGGACAGGTGGTTAGGTGGGCGATAGAAAGGAGTTTAGCAACTTCATCTGTAGTAGCAGATTTGAATAGGGGGAGTGTCAGTTGTACCTGTTGACATGGGGTCTTAGCTGGGGGAGATACCTGTAGAATGGAGATTTCATCACGGATTGTATCAATCTTGTTTTTGAAGTGATTAGCAATCTCCTGGGCAGTGAGTGAGTCAGTGGGTGGAGGCGGTGGAGGACAAAGTAGAGAGTTGAAGGTAGAGAAGAGTTTACGGGGATTGGATGAGAAGGTGTTAATAAGAGTTGTAAAATAGGTTTGCTTGGCAGTGTGGAGGAAAGAATAGTATTTTTGGAGGGCAGATTTGTATTGATTGAAGTCTTTGAGAGACTTAGTCTTGTGCCACAGACGCTCAAGAGCACGACTACGTTTTTTGAGACTTTTGGTGTCATCTGTTTGCCAGGGTTGTAGGGGTCGAGGCCTGATTCTGCGTGTAGTGAGGGGAGCGAGCTTATCCAGGGTGGTGGACAGAGATTTATTGTAGATGGATGTGGCTTGGTTGGGGCAGGACAGGGGAGAGATTTTGTCATAGAGGTGGTCAGTAGCAGAATAGAGGAGAGAGGAGTTGAAGTTGCAAAAGTTTCTACGAGTGATGGTTAGGCGATTGGAGGGAAAGGTGGTGGAAGACAGGGGGAGAGAGAAACTAATAAGATGTTGGTCGGAGAGAGGAAAAGGATTGTTTGAGAAGTTGCATGGAGTGCATTGGTAGGAGAATACAAGGTCAAGGGTATTGCCATCAGAGTGAGTAGAAGCCTGTACCCATTGCTTCAGGTCAAATGAAGAGGTTAGACTAAGAAGTTTAGAAGTAGCAGGAGTGTTTGTATTAGCAGGGATGTTGCAATCACCGAGAAGGATTGTTGGAATATCCGAAGAGAGAAAGTAGGGTAGCCAGGCAGAAAACTCATCAAGGAAAGTTGATAATGGTCCAGGGGGTCGGTAAATCACAGCAATTCTTAGGGAAGTAGGAGAGAATAGACGTATACAGTGGGCTTCGAATGATGAGAGGGAAAAAGATGGAGGAGGGTGAATAACCTGGAAGGTGCTCTGGGGGAATAGGAGGAATCCCACTCCACCTCCCTTGCGTGCATTAGGCCTAGGGGAGTGAGTCCAGTGAAGGCCACCCTGGAAGAGGGAAGCAAGAGAAGGGGTGTCATATTCGTGGAGCCAGGTTTCGGTGAGAGCAAGTAGATTGAAGGAATTAGTGACAAAGAGGTCATGAACAGCAGTGAGTTTGTTGCAGACAGAGCGGGCGTTCCAGAGGGTGCAGGAGAGAGGGAGGCTGGTGTTGGGAAGAAGAGGAATGGAGACTAAATTGTGTAGATTGCGACTACTGCCAGAGGATGTAGGGTGATGGTGATGGGTGTGTTGGGTACAGTTAAATAAGGGAGGCCCAGGGTTTGGGGAAATATCTCCAGCGATTAGGAGAAGCAGAAGAGTGAGGGAGGTAATATGAGAATATGATTTGTATGAGGGGACATGCTTCAGTATCCTGGGGGGTATGTTAGCAAGTGGGCTTAGAGTTAGAAAGAGGTGATGAGTGCAGTAATAGGGGGAGGGGAGAAGTGAGGGTGATATGTACAGATTGTGGGGTGGAGCAGAGGGATGTAGAAAAGAGAGCTTGAGGAGAGAGGCTGCAATTGTGAAGAGGAGGAGAGATAAAGAGTGCATGTTTCAGAGAAGGAGAGATAATATGAAAATGAGATCGCCTGCAATCTGCTATGGTTTGCTTTGTGCAAATCGCTGAAGTGCAAGAGCAGAAGTGCCACTTATTTTAAGAACGCCACTTCTTTGGAAGAACCCCTGTATGTGCAGCCCCCTGTATGTGCTCCCCTGTAAAGAAAGCCTTGTTATATACTGTGTTGGGTGTGGATTGAATCTGGCAATTAATCAATTAGGAGGGCATATTAGGAACACAGCAAGCAGGGCATAACTTTCACACCACAATCAAACTGCAAGGGGACTAAAAGGCCAAAATTGTAAAGATAAGGAAACCCATAATTTAGGTAAGACTTAATGGCTAAATAAATATTGAAATAATGTGAGCATGGCTACAGATGTAGTTGAGAAAGCGCTGACAAACAGATTACCAATAATGTATGTAAGCGGTCAGTCAATTTTCAGTTTTCAGGACATGGGAATATAAACGCAGATTACCAAAAATGTATGTAAGCGGTCAGTCAATTTTCAGTTTGCAGGACATGGGAATATAAACGCAGATTACCTGTGAAGAGAGAAGAAAATGTTCAGATGGATGGAGCAAGAGCAGAAGTGCATATATATATATATATATACACTGCCTGCACTGACTGAACATGGATTAAACACACAATTTATAGTCTATGCTAAATGCATATATATATAATCTACCTGCTTAATCAAAATCAAGCTATCTCTCCGTCCACATCACCAACACTACACGGGACTGCCGTAGGCAGACTTATATAGTGTGGGGGCATGGACTTAGTCCCTCTGAGCCATGATTGG
Organism: Lithobates clamitans; assembly: GCA_037952925.1. NCBI lineage: Eukaryota > Metazoa > Chordata > Amphibia > Anura > Ranidae > Lithobates > Lithobates clamitans. The sequence goes on from JBBGZY010000190.1 coordinate 8,839,393, forward strand.
CCAAAGGCACCCTGCCTTTGGCCATTTATGGCTCTCTTAGCATAGGGCACTGGGATTGGCCAAAGCATGCAGGTCAAGTGAATGTTTTGGCCAATCATCATACAGCAATGCACTGAGATCTCGCAGTACATTATGCGGTGCTCAAACTTCCTGCGAACGCCACATAGCTCTTGGGTGAACACCCGATGTTGGAGTGGGACATATGTTTAACCTGAACATCAGGGCTCATCCCTACTGCTAATATGACCTTAGCAAAAGGAAGCATGATTGGATGGTCAAGTTTACTTCATTGTGCACTGCAGTTGTAAGTTTCAAGCCATGTTCCCAGTCCCCACAAAACACCATTATGTATAACTGGCAGCAAAACATTTTTTTAGATTTGAATTGAATAGTAAAGAGTTTTAAGTTCTGTCAGGTTGTTATTGCTGTCTTGTCCCTGTTATGCCCCATACACACGGTCGGATTTTCTGACAGAAAATGTGTGATAGGACCTCGTCGGAAATTCCGACCGTGTGTAGGCTCCATCACACATTTTCCATTGGATCTTCCAACACACAAAGTTTGAGAGCAGGCTATAAAATTTACCGACAACAAAATCCATTGTTGGAATTTCTGATCGTGTGTACACAAATCCAACACACAAAGTGCCACATATGCTCAGAATAAATAAAGAGATGAAAGCTATTGGCTACTGCCCCGTTTATAGTCCCGACGTACGTGTTTTACGTTACCACGTTCAGAATGATCGAATTTTCCGACAACTTTGTGTGATCGCGTGTATGCAAGACAAGTTTGAGCCAACATCTGTCGGAAAAAAACCTAGGATTTTGTTGTCGGAATGTCCGATCAATGTCCGACCGTGTGTACAGGGCATTAGAGAAATACACTCTGATTATCAATGTCACCGGGAATGAAATTGAGGGTAAATACAAAATTTTGAGTTGCCATCAAAACAGGAATACAGGTGAAGTCTTCCAATGGGGACACTTGTTCCCATGACAAATGTCTAAGAGGTGAAACCCCTTTATTGGACCGGTATCATGCCACTTCCTGTTGAGTCTACAAGAAAGGAAATTAAGGCACAACCCTAATGAGACTTATTGAAAAAAATGGCAGTTTCAATTCTTCCCCACTCTATCCAAAATTGCTAAATAAAGTTTGCGTTTAGATATACATTAAATAGTATATAAAGGCAGGTCCAGGTGACCATTTTTTATAGTTTTCACCAGAGCAAGAGGTAGGGGAAAACATGCAATAGGGACTAATGTTCCAATGACAACTGTTTAAGTTGGGAATTCTGTTCACTTTTAGGAAAGGTTCCCTCATTTCCTCTTGTGCCTTTAGGACAGGAAGCTAAAGTGATATTACGGATCCATTCACACTTATGCGACTTTTCATGCAACTCTGGACATCAAAGTCGCATGATAAATCATTTCCCATGTTTTACAATAATAACCATTCATATACAGTATGTGCGACAGAAAGTTGCAGCAATTTCAAAGTAGTTCATGCACTACTTTGGTCTGACTTTCACGCAACTTGAGGGTCATACATAAATGAAAGAGTGTTAGTTAACCCCCCCCCAAAAAATGGATCCTGCTTCTTTAAAGCATGTTATGCAGCACAATGCTTGTGCTGTGCCATTTGACCCCATATCACCTGAAGGACCTATGAAGGCTATACCCCCCGTAAACTGACCATGATATATCAGGGCTGCTGGTCAGAGTACATGCCTCCGTCATAAACTGCTATCTGCAGCTCTCCTCTGTCTCCCTCTGTCCTCCTCCCCCTCCTCTCCCTGCCTGTCAGCTCTCACTAGCTTCGCTCCGCTCCTTTCCCTGCTGCTTCAAAACTATCTCATTGTTATATCATCCCCTCTGTCAGATAAAAAGCTATATCCTAGTGCCTGTTCTTTATTTTTAAAAAAAGCAGATTTTGACGTGTTTTAACAGTGTCTTCCAGTGATCCCGTGACTCCAGGCTCTCTCCTCCTCTCCTCCCCACCTCACCAGCTGACGTCAGCAGGGGAATGTGGGCCCCACCTGCTGGAGCTATCAGACTGGGAGAGCAGAGAGCTTGGAGTCACGTGATCGCTGGGAGATGCTGTTAAAACAGGTAAAATCTGATTTTTTTTTATAAAGCACCGTCACTAGGATACAGCTTTTTTATCTGACAGAGGGGATGATATAAAGATGAGATAGTGGATTAAGGAACACTTTAACCCTCAAACGTTGCATGAAAGTCATACCAAAATGTTATATAATGCAACAATTGTCCATTGTCACCGGTCAAAGCCAAAGCCGTATCCTAGTTGCACCTATCCAAAGTTGCGTCAAAGTTGCACTCCAAAGTTGGCGCAACTTTGGAGTCGTACAAATGTGCATGGAGCCTAAAGGCCCTTTTTTTGGCTAAAATGAAAAGACAGGTTTATACTTACATCTCCTCCATAGACAAACACTGAGACTCGGCCCCGTCCCCACTCCCTACTCACTGGATTTGATTGACAGCAGCAGGAGCCAATGGCTCCCACTGCATTCAGTCTGTCCTGTGAGAGCAGGAAGTTGAGTTGGCTGCCTCACGTGGCACTCATGAAAAGGGCTGCACTGAGGGTGGGGTATCCATATTAACATTCCAATCTCAGGTGTGTCCAGTAGGGCTGGCATTACTGAGCTCCCTGCCTACCACTGTATCTGTCACATAGGAACACACACCGAGACCAAGAATAGGTTCCTCATTGCAGACTCAATGTGCGTGTGTGTGCACAGACACACACAAACAAGGAACATTAGCATTGCTCTAGGAGACCATTTATTGCATGTTGGGGCAGGTGGGCAGTGGGGGAAGGGGGTATTTGGAGTGGCAAAAATAGCTACAGGCAGCTTCTGCCTCCAGCATGCTCTATGCAAAACTAAAAGAAAAAAATGTCTATATACACACATTAATAAAGCAAAACGAAATATGTAATGTATAATATCCATAGCTATTGAGTAGGATCCTTTTTTACTGAACAAATTCTAGTAAACATAATTCTGTTATGGATCACCACACTATTTACAACAGTTGTTGTCAAATTAGGTGTGTCATGAGGGACACAGGGCCTTCACTGCGGCTTCTAATATCACAAAAGGGCCACACATAATGTTGAGCTTACATAATGCTGGGTGGGACTGTCAGGGACTGCAGGCATACTAGACAAAATGATGGTCAGAGACTGAGGACGTTGTAAGTTTGGTTGTAGACTGGAGACATGCTGCACAAGATAGAATAAAACTTGGAACTTGTTACATTAAACTAGTAGACATCACTGCAATTATACTTTTACAAATCAAATATCCCACTCTCATTACAGACTACTGATGCCAATCCATACAGTTATGCTCTCCCGACTTTACTACTGCAATGCTCTACTCACTGGTTCACTATTAATCGACTACAATATGTACACAATTCTGCAGCCTGAATCCTGACTAGGTCCTGGAGTCCTTGCACTGGCTATCCATTAGGTTTTACATAGACATTAAGATTCTATTGCTTACCTATAAGGCTCTTCATGGCTTGGCACCCCATTATCTGTCTGAACTTTTATCAACTTACTCCCCCCTTGTAACCTCCACTCCTCAAATTCTGGTCTTTTGTGTGTGTCCTCTGCTCTCTTATGCAGTGTACACACGAGTGGACTTTTCGACCGGACTGGTCCGACGGACCGAGTCCGGCAGACAATCCGAACGTGTATGGGCTTCATCGGACCTTCAGCAGACTTTTCCAGTCGAAAATCTGATGGACTTTAGATTTGAAACATGCTTCAAATCTTTCCAACGGACTTGAGTCCGGTCGAAAAATCCACTCGTCTATATGCTAGTCTGACAGACGAAAACCCACGCTAGGATAGCTATTGGCTACTGGCTATCAATTTCCTTATTTTAGTCCGGTCATACGTCATCACGTATGAATCTGTCGGACTTTGGTGTGATCGTGTGTAGGCAAGTCCGTTCGTGGAAAAGTCCATCGGAAGTCCGCCAAAAGTCTGACGAAGGTCCGCCAGAATGGCTGTCGGACTTTTGTTGAAAAAAAGTCCGCTCATGTGTACGCAGCCTTACACTCAATGGAAGACAGAGCCTTCTTCAGCTATGCCCCAAAACTCTGGTAGTCACTTCTAAAGAACATTATAGAGTCATATTCTCTAAACTCATTTAAATCAAATCTAAAAATGTTTATCTTTAGGCAAGCGTTCATGTAATTGGTTCTTTTTTTCCTTTGTTTTTCCCTGTGTATTTATTGTGGTTTTATTTCTCGTGTCTTTATAAAGAGCTTTGAGATGCTACCTTTAAAGGCTGTATATAAAATAAACACACCTCTCATATATGTTTTCAGTGCTCTGCGCTGTACTCTGGTAACCTGCCATTTAATGATAATTTCATTGCTTATTCAGTGAACAAAACATCTGCCTAGACTTAAGTATTGGCCTACAGGAGGCACATACCATGAGCCACACACAAAGACTGATAGCTAGAAATGCTAATGACAAGGAGCCCTGCCATCTTTCCCTTGTATTATGGTACATTTCAGCTAATATAAGCCAGCGAAAAGGTCATGTAGTGACTGAGCAGCAGAGTGAAACTGGTTGAATGCAAGAGAGAATGAGAGTCACCAGCAGAGTGGAAAAAAGCCAGTCACAAAGATGACAAGAAATGCAGAGAGAGACAGTGACACTGGATATGAAGAATTTGTTCTTGTAGGTGAATGTCAGTGTTGGGTAAGATCAGTGACTTGTGTTGTCTATGAGTGACTTATACAGAAACATTTTACTGAAAGGGAGACAGATCTTGTGTTTACTTTAAAGAAGTCTGAAAAGACAAAAAAGGACAGATAAAGGACCACTATTTTAAAAATATTGTATTATAGTCAAGACACATAATTTTAGCATGTGGTGTACAGATTGACTTTTTTATTTTACATGCCTTTATTTTTATATCTCTCCGCATTTGCATTCCGTCCAAGCTGTCCTGCAAACTGACAGTGATAGGGGTTGAGACAAACAATAACACTGTCAGGGGTACTTACAACAGTCATTTTTACATATGGTTTAAATCTTCTTCTTATAAAACACTGTTGCTAAATTGCTCAAGCACTTCTGGCAGTGTTATAGTTTGTCCCAATTTGTACACTAAAGCATTGTAGAAAAAGTGTTAACATCCTTTGATCCAGTTTGCACTCTGCCTGGTTTTCATTGGAGTTCCAGACCAACATCAGTACTTAGCTAAAGTAGTTTACAACTCAACTGGTGGCAGTATTACACATCTCATCCTTTTCTGTACTGTCCTCACACTAACCACAATGCAATTAGAAAATATTTGCTTCAGAGCCTTCTGTACATGTGTAGGGAGGCCTCATACTTATAGGAGGGGAGTTATTTTCTGCAACTATAGTAACAAGTTGACAAGCCACCAAACACCTCTAAATTACAAGTACTAGGATCAAAATTGCAGCTCAGCTGAAAACACTTAAGCACATTTTTAAAGATATTGAAATCAGTATTAATAGATAAATAGCAATGCATGTCCTTAGTATCAGATTTCTAATTTTTCATAACCTGCAATAAGCACTTTCCTAAAGCTTTCATTTAAAATATGAAATGAAGGAGGAAAAAATGATGCATCTTCTCCTGCCAAGTAAAGTAGACTGAAAAGCCAAGAATATAAAAATCTGGTTAGTGGGGAATGGTCTCCAGGTTTCCAGTATGGAAGTATTCAATACAGTGAATATCTCATTTTATGGTCAGGTTTGCAACTGATTTATTGTATTGGTCAGTGCTTGCTTAAAAAACTCTATGGATGATTTTGGGTTCCATCAACAATGCAAATATAAACATGGGATTTTTGGATGCTTTACAGAACAATTATCTTAATGAAATCTAATTTGCTATATATTTAGTCAGTGACTTTTTTGTGTTGGTTCTGTAGTTCTGCTGTATTTGATTTGGTGCATGACATTTAAGACTTTTAGTTATCTCCACCAAAATGTATATTTCCTGGTGCATCATGGCAGCATACATATGGGTTGTGACTCTGACCCCACAACCTGATAGGACTGGTTAACTATAAATCAGACCCGGCTCACAGCATTCTCCTTTTTTCCTCACCTGATCAGGTGAGACAGACCCGGCTCACAGCATTCTCCTTTTTTCCTCACCTGATCAGGACTGAAATCGTGAGGTATCCCTTACCGTTTGTCGCCCCAGCCAGGTTCAGCCTCTCCTGGGTGAAAGTCCTTCCTGTACAGTCTCTAAATGAGCCTATATGGTTGGGCCCCATTCTGGTGGCCTGGGGGGCATATTTCAGCCTCTCTTGGGTGGAAGTCCTTCCTCTACAGTCTCTAAATGAGCTAGATGGTTGGAGATCCATTTTGGTTGTGCAGGCTTCTCAAGAAAGCTTTAAACAAGCTTTGACATAAGTGACAGTGTTTCCTTTTGCTTTCCATATGCTTTTTACTTCTTCTCGCTGTGTTATGGGCGTTTGCCTTTTCCAAGATGGCTGCAGCAGTGCAAGTACACTCTGAGCATGAGAGGCAGGAAGTGATGCATCCTCTGTGTTTCCTGGCTAGAGCTTTTCCAGGATGGTGATCTGAACATGCTCAGGCACTGAAATCATTACTAATTGCAAATGTGAGTTCTAAATGGTTTTATGGCATTTTTGGGCAACAAATGGTGCAGCTCTCTACTCATGCATGCTGGATGCTTATGTGGTCATTGTTTGCAGGTATGTTTTCCCTTTTTATGGCATTCACCTGTGTTTTTCCTATCTCCTTCTCAGTGTTGCTCTAGGATTATTGTGCTCTTTATGGCATTCACCTGGGCTCTTCCTTTCTCCTTTTCAATGCTTGCTCTGGGATCACTGTGTTGGGCTCAGTTTCCACTAGTGCGACTTGTCACTGCAAAGTCGCATGACAAGCCATATTCCATGATTTCCTATGAGTACCATTCATATCTGTGTTTATAGACCTTAAGAATACACAGGCATTGCTTCAAGTCGCATCAAATTTGCGGCAAAATCATGCGACTTTCAGGTCGCAATAGTGGAGACTTAGCATTATGCTGTTTTTCATTTCAGTCTGCTGCTTTGCTTTGTCTCTATGGGAAACGCTGTCCAGTCAGACCACCCATTGCATTTAAGGTATAGGGATTAGGTAAGTAGTGAAGATTGAGAAAAAGAGAGCCAATATCTATAGTCCTGTAAGGACTACAAGATGGAGGGAGCCTTCTGACGGTCAAGACAAGTCACCATCTAAGAACAAACATCCAGGCAATGTTGATTAAGCTCATCATCTCACCCCTCATTATTATTGCTCCCCGTTTACAAACATCACAATTTACCAGCCCTAATAGTTGCTGCATTTGTTGTGGAAAGTCATTGCTTGCCAGGCTAGTATGTCAAATCTGCTTGGAACAAGCACTATACAGCCCTGCAAGGACCTCAAGATAAAGAGAGCCTGCTAAAAGCCAGAACAGTCACCGTTCAAGCGCAGACATACAGGCAACATTGATCAATGTCATCATCTCACCTCTCATTTTGTTTTCTCCCTGTTTACAAACACCACAGATTGCCAGTCCTAATAGTTGCTGCATTCGTGGTGGAAAGTCATTGCTTGACAAACTACAGTGCATGAATTGCCTAGCACTTCCAACCAGAGCCAGTAGGTGGTGTTTAAATAGGAAAGCTTTCCATGAGAAGAAAGCGTTAAAGGGGCCACAAGCTTTGAAGATTGCCCAATAGAGACTTTTATGCAAGGGCAGCTAAGGACACAATTGCCTGGGTTGAAGTGAAGGAAAACTCTCCACAAGGTTAGAAAGTGCTAATTTCCTTCACTGAACAACTGGAAGAGTTAATCCAGGAAGAACTGAAGGGGTCAGAGAAAAATGCCCTTATAAACAGGCTGTCAAAACTATATACCCTGGAAAAGCTAGAGGTCAACCTGCTGCAGTCTCCTCCGATGATGGATGCATCATGCACATAGCTGGCAAGACATGTCACATTCAAGGAGGCTCTAGTCTGAAAATTAGATCTAGATCTGAAGTGCTCCTACATACTGTAGCATCTGCAGGTGCTGGCACACCAGCAATAACCAGCCCATGTGCTGAGTGAGTCTAATGGGAGTGGTTTCATAATTAATCAGCTTCTGCACCTGCAGGAAAGTGGCAGGGTCTGCATCCCTTTAGACGTGATTCCCTATTGAGAGTATCTTTTAAAAAATGACATTTTTAGTGCAGTGAATGCCCAAAAATCTGACTTTTATCTTGGTGCAGACTTCTGGGAAAATCAGTGAATCTGTCATACAAGCAGGAAATTATGTTTCAGGGGGGTGTTCTGTACACATTCTGTACAAAGAGCACCTCAAGATAGTCATGTTTCATTGCATTTTGCAGAAAATTGCAGCCCTGCAGATTAAAAAAAAGTGTAAAAAGAGTAACCCTTTAAATAAGCCCATCTGGAAGAAGTGAAAAGACAAGGTGGTAACAGTTTTGTAAGAGCTGAAATTGACAGCATACTCTGTGGTGGATGTGTCAGACGTCAATTGATGTTTTGCAAGAGCGGTTTTCCCCCACGGTCATGGCAAGGAGTGCATTATGACTGAAGCCATGGTTTTTGGATCCCGCCAAAATATAAAAAAAAAATAAAAAAATGGTGCAAGACACCAAAACACAGATCCAATCTATTGGGGAGTAGACAGGATACAGCCATCATAAAGAGTGACCATTAGCAGGTCAGGGCGAATATCATCTGACAGAAAACAGAAAATTCAAAAAGGTCCAGCATACAGGTGACGACTCCCAAGTAGATACCAGGAGGCAAAATCTTACGGACCGGGAAAAAGATTAGTAAACTAACTGGAGAAGTACCCAATCTTCATTTATTGAAGCCTTAAGGATCTAAGGCTCCTGTCTTAGGAGAACCGCGGAAGTCCTTTTTAAGGGTGCACTAAGCCAGGGGGTGCCTGTGCGAAGCTTTATGCACACAACTGGGGGAAAAAACTTCAGGGTCTGTGGGTCCCATCAGCTATATTGGCGTGACATTTGTGGAAGTTTAAGGGAGGTCTGTCTTTCTGGTACAATAATTTTTATTGAAAAAGTATAACATGACAAACTCACCCATGCAGGGGCATAATTCAATGAGCATAACGATCATATAACATTGACAGGTGGGAAGTCCACCTTTCAATCTCTTCCAGTCAGCCAAGCTACCAGAGTTGATGGAAAAGTAAAAAATTCTGGTCCAGTTTGTAGCTGGATTAAAGAAGAAAAAAAAAGAGCAATCATGAAGGTTCTAGTTACCCAGAGGAGATGAGGATTCGGTTCACCTCTGTTCCTAGCAAAAAATAAAAACCAGGTAATCTGTGCCCAGTGCTAAAGTTTAAAAAAAAAATGACAAGCAGCGCAGGAAGTTAGAGTCGTGCAAGATGGAAAACCTCCAATCAATTATATTATTCATAAATCTGGGAGACTGGATTCTCCTGTAGGTTTATCAGACACCTACTTGTCCCAATAAATCCTCAAGTCCTCTACCAGTTTGAGTCCCTCCCCTTCGGTCTGTACATCTCCCCCAGGGCATTCACAAAGGTCTTACTGTCTGCAATAGCGAGGGGAAAAATTCAATAGAACTTCCACAAGGGAATTTCCGTCCTCTGATAGAGAAAGTCAAAGGTGCTTTGGGAGCGAAGTCTCTTCCAGCAGAACAGTGCCGGAGTATCCTTGTTTCTTCGTAACTGACCAATTGTTTTCAGATGGAACATTATCACAGACCCCAGCTAGAAAGGTTGGGGGACTCATTTCAAAGAGCAGGCTGCTTAAGGTCATGGGATGTTTGGCTTATGAGGAAAAGTATTGAATTTTCTTGAACCGAGTAGTGTTCAAAGCACTTCTTTCATTCACTTCTTTTAGCAAGAGGAGCAAGATTCCTACTGTGCCTAGACAGCAGTGGAAGGGTAGAATTCTTAGGCTGTCAGTGGAGCTTCCTGTATCAATAATTGCAAATATAACATTTTGGCTTAGGAGGCTCTAGTGTCTCTCTCTCCTACTCTTAAGCATTGAATCACCACTACTGCTTCCAGTGATGACGGATTCATTCTCTCATGGACAGTTTTGCCATCCAGCTCCAAGAGACTACTTTTGATGGCATGGAAGTTGAGAGGCAGTGGCTACCAAGTCAAGCATGCTTAGTGCAGGTAGTGCCTACCTTGTGTCAAACCAAAGAGGTCTTCATGAATAAGATTTACCAAAGAATGTGGGAAAATGATGCAGATCTAACACAGCAAAAGCCTGAAGTCCTTTATCTTCTAAAACAGCCAAGGTTCTACAGTTCTTACAACTGGGGCTGAACATGGGCCTAGGTTCAAATATGTTTAAACCTCAAAGTTCAGCCTTGTCTGCACTTGCAAGGGTTTAAGGAGTCCTTAACCCCTTAGTGATGCAATTCTTAAAAGGCTTGGATGACGTTATAGACCTCCCATGAAACCATTGTTCCCTATGTGGAACTTGCTTATGGTTCTAATTTCTATCAAGGTCTCATTTCTATCCTAAAGAATTGACTACACTCTGCAAACCCTGAAGACCATATTTCTGGTTGCTACAGCCTCTGTGAAAAAGGATGTCAAAACTGCAGGCTTTGTATTCAAGGAGCCTCACTCCTCAGAATAGTCCTAAAGCGCCAGACTACTTTTATCCATGGGATGTCTTTCCCCTTCCAATTTAACCAGGAGGTCAATTTGCCATCTTTCTTGGTGAGTGAGAGAACCACATCTCCTGGATGTTGAGCTAATGCTGGTGACCTGCTTGGCAGCTACCTTATCATTCAGGAAAGCTGAAATATGTTCTTGGTTCCAGCATGGCTTAAGGCAAGGTCAGTCAGCATTAACATGTTCAGTCACCTTCTAGATTGTTAGGACAATTAAAAGAGCCTACTCTTCAAGGCCTTCCTGTTTTGGAGGTATTAAGAGCACATTTAACTAGGGCAGTGCCAGCTCTGTGGACAGCTCAGTGCTGAGTGTCTCCTGAGGTTATTTGCAAGTCAGCAATATGGTCCTCCCAGGACACCTTTATTACACCTTAATAGGTGAACCTGGCTCACGACAGTAAAATTTGTAAAATTCATGGTGCATACTTGCGCTACTGATGATTACAAAATTTTTCTTGCACCCTCCCGTATGGTAAGTTAGTCCCCATATGTGCTGCCATGATGCACCAGGAAAACGGAAAATTGTATACTCACCTTTCCGTAATTTTCCTTTCCTGGTGCATCTTCATGGCAGCATACAGATGCCCACCCAAATGGTGAGAGTTACAGAGAATGCTGTGAGCCAGGTCTGTCTTTGATTTATAGTTAACCAGTCCCCTTTCAGGTTGTGGGGGGCGGAGTCACAACCCATATGTATGCTGCCATGAAGATGCACCAGGAAAGGAAAATTACGGAAAGGTGAGTGTACAATTTTCCGTTTTCATTGAGTGTTTGCTGAATGTCGTTTCCTGTAAAAGGTTTTTGCATTTCTTGGGCATACCATTGCACAGAACTTCTGATAGAATACTAAGTTCTACTCAAAAGCCATATCTAAGTACTTTTCTTACTTGATGGATAATTCACATGTAACATAATTAAAGAACTAGGGATTTAAGGTACTAGATTTTTTGGAATTTTAGCCAGTGTTTGAATGTTCTACAGCCACAAGGTCTGAAGGTTTGACAAATGTCTGTATTTTATATAGACATCATATTTAGAGAGAGTTTTAGAATTTTCCTGTGCATGTGATAGTTCATATACTTTAATGATCCCCATTCTAAATTTACTACCACGTACATCAAAAACCAGAGATAAATAATCTGAATGTATTGTGTAGTGTTGTTATTGATTTAAGACTAATTCCATTTAATTTGTTCTCCTGTAGAACATTATAATTAATGAGAATTAGCAATGTTAATATGACCCTATCCACTTGGGTTATATTTGTCCAGGTGTAACTCATGCACCGGCTTGTTTTTATATTCTGTTAATTAACCGAGTCTGGGATTATTCAGTAAGCTTAACTCTAGAGCAAATGGCATTGGTGTGAATGACATCACTAGTATTTAAACAGCAGCTTTGCAGGTGTTTAAAAAAAAATAGGCAGATGATCTGCAGTTACACTTTAAAATAAAAAAAAAAGTTTTATCAGGTGTCTGTTCAGTTCAATTTTCAGTAAAATGCAGTTGGCAATTTTTTTTAAAGGATCACTATAGGGTTTGAGGTCAAGTGGAAGTTTTTTGAATGCATCATTTTGGTTGCCGATGCTGTTTTTTTCTGTTTTTTCATTTCAGTATGGAGTGGATTGCTAACACATTGACTGATCATTGATATGGGGGAATATCTGCTGAAAGTAAAAGGCATGGCTACTTTTTAAAAACTGTTTTCTCCTAGATAGGAATGCTGTGCAATGGAACCTAAATCGGAAATCGGGCCAATTCAAGTTGTTTGAATCACATTCTTCAATAGATGAACAAGTCCACTTTGTGTGCACCAGATTCCTTTGCCAACTCAGATATTATCTGCTAAAAATAGTGCTAACATCACTACTGTGCTGCACATAACCTATACAGAGATAAGAACTATGGGTGGGACCCAGTTGAATAATCTACTTTAGGCTGTCTGCTGAAAAGAGGGTGTATACCTGACCGGTCACCTTGCACAAGAAGAGAAGAGCAGTGACCAGTCTTTATTACAGGAAACTCCTGCACAAAAGCAAAATAGAGGAGTTATGTTATTTTACAGATATGCACAGATATGGAAGAAATACACAAGTGACACTAAAGGGTGGATTTATTAAAGGCCAATAGACTGGGCACTTTGCCAATGCAGTTGCACTAATTTTCCCCAGAACGTAATGTATTAATGTGGTGAAGCCTCAGTTTGTAAAGAATACCTAATCAGGTGCAAAGAAAATAAAAAACAGCAAATTTGCTTGCACGTGGTTGGATGATGGAAATCGGCAGACCATTACCACATTCACTAAGCTCTGGGGAAAATGAATGCAACTACACTTCCAAAGTTCAGAGACTATTTGCTTTTAGTAAATCCACCTGTAAGATTCAAGTAAGAAAATACATGACTCTTGTATTTTCACATTTGTTTTGTCCGGATTTCAGTTTTATTGAGAAATACTGGGGTCTTGTTAGATTGAGCCTGCCAATAATTCTCCACAAAACCATAATAGAAACTACTGAAAAAAGAAAATCATCATAACTAAGTGCAGAACATAGTATTAAGCTGTAGGACATAGTTTATCAAAAATAAATAAATAAAACATGTATGATATGAAGCAGCATGCAGTCCCTTTCCCCAAAAAAATCCTTACCATGTGTATGCAAGTATAGGGGAAATTTGAGCAGCAGCCAATTGTCCCAGAACTATGCATACTTGTGAACATGATATTTTTCAAGTCAAACAATTGATGACTGCACAATCCAGCATTTGAAATTTCTTTATTGTATTAAAATGGGGTACAAAAAAAGAGCAACAGATTGCTATGCATTTTACACTAAATCTTATTCATAGTATGGTTTGTGAACATAATGGATACACTCATCTGAAATTGCCATTGATGCTGATTTTAACTAACATAATTATTATATGTCCTCATGCATACGTGATTTGGATATCTTTTATGCCTATTCATTAAAAATAAACATATAATAAGGAAAACACATTTAGAGACAAAGACTGTTTAGCAGGCACCCTAGTCTGTTTGTGCTGGTCTTGTTACCTGATGCCCCAATCTGTTAATGTTTGTATAAGTTGATATTTGCATAGGACTTGAAATCCCCTCAATAGAGAGTGCTCAGCCGTGGTTACAGGCCCTGCAAACACCCAGAGTTAAACTATAGGAAACAGGGGGCTTGTATTTGAGTGCCCCAAACTTGGAAGTATTTTTTTCTTTAAAGGGGTTGTAAAGGTAAAAATTTTTTCACCTTAATGCATTCTATGCATTAAGGTGAAAAAACTTCTGACAATACCGCCGCCCCCAGCCCCCCCGTTTTACTTACCTGACGCCTCGAAAGTCAGCTTCGCGTTCCCGACATCTATTCCTCCGCTCACCCTGGCCGCTGATTGGCTACAGTGGATGGATTGGAAGCAGCGCAGCCATTGGCTCGTGCTGCTGTCAATCACATCCAATGACGCGGCGCGCTGGGGGGCAGGGCCGAGTGATACAGTGAGCGGCTATAGCCGCCGGCTGTATCACGGGAGCGCACCCGCAAGCACTAACCACCATGCGAGGGAGCTCGCATTAAGGTGGTTAATGCTTGCGGGGAGGAGCTGAAACAGCCGCCGAGGGACCCCAGAAGACCAGGTTCGGGGCCACTCTGTGCAGAACAAGCTGCACAGTGAAGGTAAGTATAACATGTTTGTTATTTAAAAAAAAAAAAAATTTACCTTTACATCCCCTTTAAGGATCCAGCAGTGGTTCAAGAAGGTAGGGGGAATGCAATCTAGGTATCTTAGGGTGCCTGCCATTTAAACCTACTCTTAACATTTCATGTTCTTTTTCATTAATACAGGTTTAAGGCAAACCTATGTATATTACTGGAATGAAATGCATTCACGTTACAGCTGTTCTAGATTTACTGTAGCTTATTCAATATGAGGATCCATATCACAAACACTACATGAAATAACATTTTTGTCGTAATGCAAAATACCTGGCAGAGGTGATATTTTAGTGTGCTGTTTATTCCTAGTTGCCAGACAGCAGACCTGTGTGGTCTAACATCTGGTGACATTCAGTATCTGTCTGACCTCCACATCCAACTTATGCTCAAAGCCTCTTTTGTCACTTGAGTTTGTGTGCTTCTGTTTTCTTGCCTTTCACTAATCAGCATCTAGGTTTCTTAAAAATATACAACAATTAGATTAAAGCTAAACATAAAGAAGTTTTTGATTATAGGAACAACCATCAGTGTTTAATTGCATGCTAGACTGACCATTTTCAGTCTGTGTATGAGTATTTTGGAAGACAAATTTGAGGCTTGACCTTATTCATGTTGTTCTTCCTCTGATTTGTCCAATGTTTTACACATTTTTTTTTAATGCCATCCAGAAGTAAAATAGCTTTAACCGCATTATAAAGTAACATTTGTATACATTACTATGTATATTTCCCAATGCAAAGAAGAGTTTCTTTTGATCTATAACTGAATTATACAGCATTTTGCTAGTGATAAGCACGGTATGTTGTGACTACATTCCCACTATTTTTAAATTATATTGCCTATTCCTTAAACTAGTCCAATGTCTAGTTTAGTTTATGTTATATTCACAATTTTGGGTTGTAGATTTTTGGTTTAGATATTATCAAAGGCATACTGTGTAGTAAGATAACAACTCAACCAAACACTATGCAGAAAGAAAAAAGCCTGGTCCTATCTGCTTGCATGTTTAGAATATACACTATATTGTCAAAAGTATTGGGACACCTGCCTTTACACGCACCTGAAATTTAATGGCATCCCAGTCTTAGTCCGTAGGGTTCAATATTGAGTCAGTCCACTCTTTGCAGCTATAACAGCTTAAACTCTTTTGGGAAGGCTGCCCACAAGGTTTAGGAGTGTGTCTATGGGAATATTTGACCATCCTTCCAGAAGCGCATTTGTGGGGTCAGGCACTGATGTTGGACGAGAAGGCCTGACTCGCAGCCTCTGCTCTGATTCATCCCAAATGTATTCTATCAGGTTAAGGTCAAGACTCTATTCAGGCCAGTCAAGTTCCTCCTTCCCAAACTCATTCATCCATGTCTTTATGGACTTTGCTTTGTGCACTGGTCCAAATCATTTGGAGGAGGTGGTGTTATGGTGCAGGGTGGTTTTTCAGGGATTGGGCTTTGCCCCTTAGTTCCAGTGAAGGGAATTCTTAAGGCATCAGCATACCAAGACATTTTGGACAATTTCATACTCCCAACTTTGTGGGTACAGTTTGGGGATGTAACAGAATAAACAATATAGCTGTGCGCTGCCACCTAATAGTGAAAAAACTTAGATATAAATTTGCTGCTGCTATAACCTATGTGTTCCCACAACAAAACGAAATCAAGTAATAAAATGTGATAGTGCTGCTGGTAAACCAAATATATAAACTAAATCAACATATGAATAACAATAAAGTTCATAAAGTGCACAAAGTTCAATTGGGTCCATTTGTGACATATATGTGAAAAATCTACCTATAAAGGTGCAAAAAAAGGAATTTTCGAATCCAACATGCTTCACTGAGACTCCACACCACTCTCTAAAGCGTTCCCGCCACCGAGTGCAATGCATGCTCACCTCCTTGTTAGACCCTACAACACACCTTGCATGCAGTGCAATTATCCTTTAAGAATGGTTCCACATTGGTCATCAGCGATTCCTGGTATGCCCTTTGAGTGTCCATCATGCTCTCCACAAAGTGCAGTATCCTTCCAATATGGCTGCTTACAAAATTGGCTCTAAATTACTCTCTGGCAGTTCCAAAGTGACATTTGGATCTAACTTGTAGCGAAAGGATTCCACCGCCAGGCTCTACCTCTACTAGTTACGCCACAATCTCGTGGCTTCATCTGGAGAGTAATGTGGAGCCAATTTTGAAGTAGCCATATTGGAAGGATACTGCACTTTATGCAGAGCATGTCTGACACCTAAAGGGCATACCAGGAATCGCTTGATACAGTTTGGAGAGGGCCCCTTCCTGTTTCAACATGACTGAGAACCAGTGCACAAAGCAAGGTCCATAACGACATGGATGATCGAGTTTGGAGTGGAGGAACTTGACTGGCCTCACAGAGTCCTGACCTAAACCTGATAGAACCCCTTTGGAATGAATTAGAGCGGAGACTGCGAGCCAGGCCTTCCTGACCTCACAAATACGCTTCTGGAAGAATGGTCAAACATTCCCATAGACACACTCCTAAACCTTGTGGACAGCCTTCCCAGAAGAGTTGAAGCTGTTATAGCTGCAAAGAATGGGCCAACTCAATATTGAACCCTACGGATAAAGACTGGGATGCCATTAAAGTTCAGCTTGTATAAAGGCAGGCATCCCAATACTTTTGACAATATAGTGTATATTGCTAATATGAGCATATATCTGAACTTGTGTATGTAACCAGTTGGCAGACCTGGTGACTCTCTCTTATTTGTCCTGATAGAACCCCAGGCTGTGTCTCTTTTCCCCAGTCCCTAATTGTTTTTTTTCTCTCTCTCACCTAGAAACATCATTCATTATCAGGTTTGTAATACATTTCTAAACACTCAGTTTAGAAGGCAGCTCAGTGCACTGTACTAGTATCCTAATAAAGAGGTTCTGGCTTGGTGCATGATCTTGCTACAGATCTTGGGCCCTTTTTCTAGTTTTCAGTCTTCACTAATCTACTTTGCTCCAAGTGATGGCTTTCCTGTATCCAGTATCTTCATTTGCACCCACTGGGGTTGATTTACTAAAGGCAAATAGGCTGTTCACTTTACAAGGGAAGTTGCACTTTGTAAAAAATGTTGTGAAGTTTCACTTTGCAAATAATACCCAATTATGTGTAAGGAAAATAATGAAAAAACTGCAATTGTGTTTGAAAATGATGAAGTGATGGAAGCTGATAGAGAATCATTTCATTCACTAAGCTCTGGGGCAAATTCCCTTGCAACATGAACAGTGAAGAGAAAACTGCTAAATAATGTAGGTTAATAAGCTGAATATGTTCACTTTGAATACTCATTTATATCTGTGATAAATTTAAAGACACTTTATTCACTAAGCTCAGAGGGACATTCAATTTGTAAAGTGAGCATTCGCTTTGCTAAATAAACAATCTCTATTTCGTTAGTAAGTAAACCACACTTCTGCATGCGTAGCCTACTGCAAAACTTTCAGCTTTGGTGGCAAATTCTTTAACAAATTTGGACATCCGTTGGCCTAGCCAAATCTGAATACTCTGATTATTTCACACCAATTCCAAACTACAAAAACCTTTGGGGTAAAGTAGCTATTATCATATGAGTACTTTATTATTCCTAGCTATTCAATATAGTAGTGGATTTTAGTTTTTAAAGCTGAATAACAGACACAGCCAGTATCATTGGATTATATCTAAAGCTACCTAATCTTCTTGATAATCTGAGTGTTTTGATGTTCTCCTGTCAATAAGATACAGAATAAGTCCCCTCCAGATGTCAGAGATATTTCATTAGAGGGAAAGAGTACAGCGTCAAGTGGGTAGGGTAAAAAGAACACAGGCGACTTGGAAGTCCTGCAAACATTGAGCTTCTTTTAAACAGATACCAAAGATGTGGAAGCAAGTGTACAAACTGTGTATAAAAAAACACAAAATTTTTTTATGAATGGCTGTGATTAATGGCTTTTCAGCTGCTGATCACAACTGTTCATGAATCAGCAAAGACTAGGGGACCCTTCTGCTAAAGGTTCATGGTCGTTGAAGTAACCACAAACTTATAGCTTAGGAGAATTCAGCTACTGTAAGGTTTACTGAGCTTGCTAGCTGGAAGCAATTGTGCTCTACCATAATCATTACATCTGCAGCAGTAAAAGGGTGAAAGGATAACTTTACCAAAGTGTTGTGTTTGTCAGAATAATTAATATATCAATAAACACATGATTGAGGAGCTAATTGGGCTGTTCTTCATGATAAGCTTGTCATTTGATCATGTTTATTTATAATGTGCCCCTTCGCTAAAGTGTTTATTTGTTTGAGGAAATCCAAGATTTGGGAAACTCCAGTTTTGCAGGGGAAAAAAAATTCCCTCCAATTCAGCTTTGTAAATTGCAACTTCTTACCTGCTTCTGCTGTTCTAACCTGAAGTAGCCTTCACTGTGAATAATAATGCTATAACTAATATTAAGGGTAATATAATAACAATAATAACAAAACACAAATTATGTATAGAACACATACATAATTTATTAAACAGGTATTCTGCAAAACATTTTTTAAAAAACATTCAAAAGTTGTGAAACAAGCCATTCTGTGGAGATGATACATGTTTTAGCAGATTTGGTTCTCAGTTACATACCCATAGTAGTGCATAGACCTTATAATCAGGGCGGTAGATAATTTTTTTCCTGGGGGTTGGGTTCTGGTCTATCAAACTTAAAGGCATCATTTACACTTTTATGTCGGGGGAGGTACAGTAAAAACATATGACAGCAAAGTGGGGCCATGAGGCTTTGCAATGCAGCGCAGCAAAAATTATCCCCATTCAACTGAATAGAATGCAATGCACGCAGTTGTGGTGCTGTAGTGTAGTAATTAGTACAGCGAGCTCCTCCTAAGCTCCCTAGTTTTTTTTTCGCTCAGCCCACTGGGTTGAACTAAAAAAAACTCAACGTGTGAACCAGGCTTTAGATCTCAATCATATGTTCTAAATGGCCGTGGAATGGCAAATATACCATGAATACCTACGGCCAGGATCCCAGATGTTCCAATTTTTGTCAGCTGCTCAGCCTGTTCACGTAAGTGATGGGCTGAAAAGAGCCACTGCTGTTAACATGTATCTGTACATCCAGTGGTCCCCATGTTTAAGCTCTGGGGGACAAAGCAAAACACGTTGGAGTGTGGCCTGGTGGGAACCCGGGCTGAGGTAGTCTCTCCCATCACTACGACATTACAACAGAACTCCGTGGATGTGTGGCACCAGCAATTTTTTTCTCTTCTCTTTAGTGACTACAGGAGCTGGGATGAGCTCCATCCCTTGCCCACACTCCTGCAGCACATTCGGTTTAATCTACATTACTCCCCACATCAATTGAGCCTGACCGATACACTAACAAACCATGTGTCACAGTGGTTACCTGCTGTTAGGGACAAATTTCTGACCCTGGATGCAGAGAGATTTTATCCAAGGGCAAAAATGTATCCCTACCTGCAGGTAACCACTGGATGTTCAGATACATGTTTACAGCAGCAGACAGCCTTGACACTTTTCAGCCCATCACTCAGGTGTACAGGCTGAGCAGATATTGGAACATCTGAGATCCTGGGTGCAGGTATTTGCAGTACATTTGCTGCACCATGGTCATATAGGATGTATGAATGAGACCCAAGACTGGATTTTAGCTAACCTTACTTTGCAAGCTGAGCAGGTGCAAGGGGCAACATATTGTGGTAGGCAGTTATTTAAACCTTTTTTTCACAAGAAAAGTGATTTATTTAAACCTTAAACTGTGTCCTAAGAAATTTTATGAAAGAGATGAAAAAAAAAATGTGCACTACCTACCACAGGATGGTGCCCTTTGCACCTGGTCAATAAGGTTGGCTTTTATTCAGTCTTAAAATGTAGTAAACCCAGCTTTTGAACTTGTACCTACAAGTAAGCCCATAATAATAATGCTTGCCTGTAGGTACAGTGAATATCTCCTAAACTTGTGGTGTTTAGGAGATATTAAATGGAAAGCAGCCGTGATGTCATCGGTGCATGCGCTCTGAAGGGACAGCATACTGATTGGTTGTACTTCTTCTGGAGGGGAGTGCAGTTCGGTCTGCACTTTTGTCACCCATTTTTAGCCATCAGCCAGCTAAAGCCCGCTGTCAGCTGACATCGCTCAGCAGGTCCAGGCTGTGGAAAGATCCTAACTTTAAAGTCAGGATTCACCCAGATGCCTGGACCAGCAGCTAGACAGCAGCTCCTACCCCCTCCACAGCCTGGTATTCCAGTGAGCTTAGGGAGGGGGGGCAGAGCCAGGGACTGACAGTCACCACTATTTGCTCAGCAGTCTTTGATCGCTCTGTTGTTTGTGTTAGAAGCAGCTGGGGACAGATGCAACATTGGATCAATGCTTCATCCACCTGGGTAAGTATAATTTCAAAAAAAACATATTTTTTAAAGGAAAAAAGTCCCCCTCTCCCTCCTAAGAACCCTCCCTCCCCAAACAAAGATTCCCACTGTAAAATATCTCCCTCCCTCAAATATCCCCCCAAAAATGAAACCCCCCTGTCTCTAAACCGACCCTCCTAAAGATCTCCCACAGTCAACACCCTCAGCAAATATTCCTAATTTTGAAGAAAATCTCCCTTCATCCAATCAAACCCCCTCCCAGAAGCAAATCCCATTAACCACCGCCTGTAAACTTCTCTACAAGAAACTCGCCCCTTCTCCAAAAGCAAACCCACCCCCTTTCCTTAACCCCCCACCAAAAGAAACTCCCCCAGGCTGGAATTCTCACTTCCTCCTTCCTAAAACAGAAAATTGATGCCTCCTCACTTACCAGACCTCAGATTCAGCAGGTCACAGAAGTAGGAAAACTTCTGCATCCCCAATCTCCCTTCAGCTGTGTCATATGATACCTTGAGGGGGAGTCTAGGAGTTCCCTCAACCGTGCACTGTCAATTGCCGGCATCTGAGACCTCGCAGTAATTTCATGCTTTTCAGAGGGTCCCCTCATTTAACTAAGGGGTGGGCACAATAGAAGGGGGCTGGCTGCTGCACTCCAAAACTCTGATTGCTTCTACTGTGCTGAGGCTAAACAGCAGGGACACTGTCTGTGCATTTTGCCAGGATGCTCTGGGGGGTTTTAACACCCCTTACAGTGGGGCAAAAAATATTTAGTCAGCCACCAATTGTGCAAGTTCTCCCACTTAAAAAGATGAGAGAGGCCTGTAATTGTCATCATAGGTATACCTCAACTATGAGAGACAAAATGTGGAAACAAATCCAGACAATCACATTGTCTGATTTTTGAAAGAATTTATTTGCAAATTATGGTGGAAAATAAGTATTTTGTCAATATCAAAAGTTCATCTCAATACTTTGTTATATATCCTTTGTTGGCAATGACAGCGGTAAATGTTTTCTGTAAGTCTTCGCAAGGTTGTCACACACTGTTGCTGGTATGTTGGGCCATTCCTCCATGCAGATCTCCTCTACAGCAGTGATGTTTTGGGGCTGTTGCTGGGCAACATGGACTTTCAACTCCCTCCAAAGATTTTCTATGTGAGAGCCAGAAATCCTGCTTGTTTGTAGGTGACCAAATACTTGTTTTCCACCATAATTTGCAAATAAATTGTTTCAAAAATCCGACAATGTGATTGTGTGGATTTGTTTCCAAATTAGAACTGTTTGGTAGAAATACAACTCGTTGGGTTTGGAGGAGAGAGAATGTTAAGTTGCAACCAAAGAACACCATACCTACTGTGAAGCATGGGGGTGGCAACATCATGCTTTGGGGCTGTTTCTCTGCAAAGGGAACAGGACGACTGATCTGTGTACATGAAAGAATGAATGGGGTCATGTATCGTGAGATTTTGAGTGCAAACCTCCTCCCATCAGCAAGGGCATTGAAGATGAAACTTGGCTGGGTCTTTCAGCATGACAATGATCCCAAACACACCGCCCGGGCAACGAAGGAGTGGCTTCGTAAGAAGCATTTCAAGGTCCTGGAGTGGCCTAGCCAGTCTCCAGATCTCAACCCCATAGAAAATCTTTGGAGGGAGTTGAAAGTCCATGTTGCCCAGCAACAGCCCCAAAACATCACTGCTGTAGAGGAGATCTGCATGGAGGAATGGGCCAACATACCAGCAACAGTGTGTGACAACCTTGCGAAGACTTACAGAAAACATTTACCGCTGTCATTGCCAACAAAGGATATATAACAAAGTATTGAGATGAACTTTTGATATTGACTAGTATTTTCCACCATAATTTGCAAATAAATTCTTTCAAAAATCAGACAATGTGATTGTCTGGATTTGTTTCCACATTTTGTCTCTCATAGTTCAGGTATACCTATGATGACAATTACAGGCCTCTCTCATCTTTTTAAGTGGGAGAACTTGCAGAATAGGTGGCTGACTAAATACTTTTTTGCCCCACTGTATCTACTCCCCTGCTCATAATTGACTTACAAGTGAATCCAGCGGTTATACAGTAGAGGCATTAGCTTGTTTTGCATGTTCACAGTTGCAGTTCTGTTTTTTTATTGCAGTATACCTTAATGTTTAATTTGCTACACATGTGAGAAATTGCAGTGTTTATGTCTACTTTCAGGTACATAGATGCTCATTCATACGAACTAGTAAAAAGGAATGTTAAGTTGTTTACCAGAGCCAACAGTCAAATTCAAAACTATTCTTTTCATTGCAGGTTACAATATAAAGTTATGTGGTTATTTATTTAGTTGCTATCAGCAGTGCTAGCTTTTTTGCTTTAATTTTTAGTTTTATTTTAAGTGTATTTAACCACTTCCTGCCCGGTCTATAGCGGATTGACGTCCGGGAAGTAGTTCCGTTATCCTGACTGGACGTTATATGACGTCCAGCAGGATAACATGCCGCCGCGCGCCCGCATCGCGGCGATCGGTAGAGCGGTGTGTCAGTCTGACACACCGCTCCACCGATCTTGGTAAAGAGCCTCCGGTGGAGGCTCTTTACCATGTGATCAGCCGTGTCCAATCACGGCTGATCACGATGTCAATAGGAAGAGCCGCTGACCGGCTTTTCCTCACTCGCGTCTGACAGGGGGGTCTATGCTGATTGTTTATCAGCGCAGCCCCCCTCAGATCACCACACTGGACCACCAGGAATCGCCACTAGGACCACCAGGGAAGGTGCAACATGTGAAAGGCCAGGTATGTGCCGCATACCAGCGCCACCTATCAGTGTCCATCAGTGCCGGCTATCAGTGCCCATCATCAGTGCCCGTCAGTGCCACCTCATCAGTGCCACCTCATCGGTGCCCATCAGTGCCACCGTATCAGTGCAGCCATATCAGGGCCCATCATTGAAGAAGAAAACATACTTATTTACTAAAATATTTAACAGAAACAAAGAAAAACTTGTTTTTTTTCAAAATTTTCGGTCTTATTTTATTTGTTACGCAAAAAATAAAAACCGCAGAGGTGATCAAATACCACCAAAAGAAAGCTCTATTTGTGGGAACAAAATGATTAAAAAAATTGTTTGAGTACAGTGTAGCACGACCGCGCAATTGTCATTCAAATTGTGACAGCGCTGAAAGCTGAAAATTGGCCTGGGCGGGAAGGTGTCTAAGTGCCTGGTATTGAAGTGGTTATACTAAAAAAAAATGTGTTTGCAGCTTACCAGTCATTGGATGTGTTGGTTGTTTTTTTTTGTTTTCATTTTTCACAGTTGGGTGACAACACTTACTCACTGTATTGTATCTATAGAGCAGGAGTGTTGAAAATCTAGAATAGAAAGTGTGTTATAACTACAGAATACCTTTCACTCTCTTCATCTCCATAATATAGGGGGTGTTTTGTAGTCATAATATACTTTGATAAACATTGTTTGATATAACACTGCAGTGCACACCGGACACCAGGAGCAACATGTTTTTATGACATTCTGAACAGACGTAACAAAAAAATTTTAATGGCATATTTACAAGACCAAATAGAAGCAAATAAGAGAACTTCATTGTTAGGGATTCATCCACGTAATTAATTATCTACATAAATTACAAATTTAAGCTAGCAGAGGTGCGGCCTTTTCTATATTGAAACAAATTCCTATTATTTTATTGTTATCTATAAGATACACATGCTTGAACAAATATATGTGCTTGTAAGACAAACATGTTGCAAGAACAGAAAATGCGTTATAACTAAGTGTAATATTTCACCTAAAATGTGTGAAATACAAAACCAATATGTTATGCTATATGTAGATTTGACAAAGTGAAGAGATGAAAGAGGCTGCAGACATTGCTGTCTGCACTAGGATCTGCCCAGAACACATACATATGTATCATTGTGTCACAGCGAACCTCTGAGCATTCCTTTTCAACAAAGGCTTGTCAATGACTGAACTGTGGCTATAAGGATTAAAACAAACATTATCAATTATTCATTGTGACATTCTCTCTTCATAGTTTGACAATTGATACTTTAAAACCCCGCTAAGTTGTCTAAAATGATGAGACTAAATTATAACTAGGGTGAAGAGTTTTCATAGGGCGGAAATGTATGTTTGCTCGAAGCATTATTCGTTTTCTAGACAAAGGCAATTTGTTTTACTTGACAGCATAATTGGCCAGAAATATTTAGTTGTCTATAGAGGTAAAAGCAATGTGGACTATAGTATATCAGTAGGATTTAATAAAATACACAATTAATATTTTCTATTAAACGTCGTATAAGTTCATAAGTAGTCCTAACCACATATTTCATAGATCTGCACATTTTTTTTTATTTTGCTAAAAGTAATTCAACCTCTATTGTGTTTAGCCTAGGTGTTTTAAAAGCCATTTGTTTCATAACGTATTCAAACCTGTGCATGTCTTGTGTGTTGACATGTGTTGCTCTAAGGCAGGGGTCCCCAAACTTTCTAAAAAAAGGGCCAGTTTACTGTCCTTCAGACTTTAGGGGGCTGGATTGTGGTCAGTGGGAGTAGAAATGTCCCGGCATAAGTGGGAGAAAACAATGCTTCAGCTTTGGTGTCAGTAGGAGGAATTGTGTCCCATTGTTGGTGTCATTGGGAACAATTGTGCCCCTTTCTTGGGCTCTGTGGGAGGAATTATGCCCCATTGTTGGTGTCAGTGGATGGAATGGTGCCCCATTGTTGGTGTCAGTGGATGGAATGGTGCCCCATTGTTGGTGTCAGTGAGAGGAATTGTGCTTCATTGTTTGTGTCATTCGGAGGAACTGTCCCCCATCATTGGTGTCATTAGGAGGAATTGTGCCTTTTCGTTGGTGTCAGTGAATAAAATAGTGCCTGAGGTCCTGATAAAAGCAAGAAAAGGGCTGCATCTGGCCCCCGGGCAGCAGTTTGGAGACCACTGCTCTAAGGTAACCCATTCACAAATGCCAAATCTCAATGCTCATAAAAAACGAAACCTGCACTTTTGTGGGGCAATGCAGTACAAAGCAAAACACAGTGCATCCACATATGTGCATTGCTGTGCACTGAAGGCCAGGTGTGTTGGTTTACACAATATATGTGCTATGGAGTGCCATTCAAATGAATAGTTATTCACTGCAATGCCCATATAAGCTACCATTTCTGATCAGCTTACTTGCCTATTATGCAGATCCTTTGTATTTTCAGCTGCATGCACATGGCAATACAGGAGCCTTACAGTGTGTAGAGTCTGTGTAATCACTTTCCAGGGACCTGCCTCTCCTGTGTTTAGCTGTCCTTTGAGATTAATAAAAAGGAGTGGCTGTACATGGTTATGTTCTCGGGGCTACATAAAGCATCCACGCGCCAATGAACATATGTTCCAAGTGTACATAATGTGCGTTTGGAGCATACATTTGTACACCCTTAGGTGCATTACTCAACCCCCAACACATAACTACATACAGTCTCATCTTCTAATTCACCTTAATGGGTGCTTGTACAAAGCAGCAGGTCCCTGGGCCTGTTCACTGCATGGCCACGTGAACAAAGCTTTAAGCTTTTGACTAACCACAAGTTTGCAGATAAGAAGTTCTGACTTCGCTTACTGCATACAGTACTTAGTTCAGGTCAGTGTCTCAAAAAAGAAAAACTTTTTTTTTTTTTACTTTAAACTGCTATAGCTTCTTGTGTTTGTTTTTTATTGAACTCCAAAAATATGAGAAATTCATGCTTACAAACTTTCAATTGTTACAATGAATTAATAATAATTGAACTTTAAAATTACATTTTTGTAGATGAATACCTCTTTGCTGGGACAGCGTCAGATTTTCTTGGCAAGGAAACTACATTTACACGTTCTCTTGGACCACCTTATGACCATCATTTCATAAGAACAGATATCTCTGATCATTACTGGCTTAATGGTAAGGTCACTTTTAAATACCATGTTCTCAAAGTATCTTCATGTGCATGAATAAAAAAATGGATGCTGGTGCACTGGGGAATCATCTACCACTTTTAGTGAAGTGTATTGTATATCTTTACCTGCTTCACAGAATAAAGGTTGTCTATGGAAATGTGTTGCATTGCTCTTTGTAGTTTATTATATTTTGATTAATATTGTTAATGTCGATGGTTACATTCATTTAAATAGAATGTAAATGGAATAAAACCCTGTCAGGTTTTTATTGCTATCTCTGTCTTCGCTGGGGAGATTCCCCTACTAGTGGTCCAGAATTTTGTCCTTATTACAGAAAGTGAAAGGAAATCCAATATTTTGTCGCAGGAACAGGAGTTGAAGAGAAATCTTACAACAGGTAAACCTATTTTGGTGACCATTGTCTAAGAGGGAAATTTCCCACACTTTGGTAAGATCTCTTCTTACCTCCTGTTTATTATAACTTTTTCTTTATCATTTCTTAGTGCCAAATTGTTTGTTACAACAGTTTTATATCAAATTTGCATCTGTTTTTTTAGCCTTAAGAAAGAGTAAGATCACTGAGCCCCCGAAATGCATTGGCTGTTTTATATTGTCCTGTAAAACTCCAGTACTAAAAAAATTTGGACTGTGAGTTCATTGGTTTTATACTTTCATTGGACTTTGTATATGTGGATTCCAAGCTCTGGATCCCCCAGCCAAGGGGGAAACCTTCAGAGCAGCCTTATCAGGTCATTTTGCCCTATTTGTCACTAATGAGTTGAAGCCAGCACCTCAGTTAAACATAATCCAGAAAAAAAAAAAAACTTACAGATTTTAGTTTTTCCAAAACTAAAAAAAAACTTTTTGGCTTTGCATATAAGATAAGGTTTGAGCTATCTTTCCTCTTCTAGAGCAGGTATGTCAATATAAAATTAAACAGAGAATTGTCTTGTTGTATAACCTACTCCAAAATGTTATTCCAACTGTATTGCAGTGTAAACTCACCTTAATTTCCTTCAATAAAATTTTTTTGTGGAAAAAAAAAAATTAAACAGAGAGTTACATTATTTAAATTTACCCCTAATGTACAACATTAATTCCATCGAGGCCATAACCTGCCCAAAAGGAAAAAGACATAATGTTTTATGATTAGAATGCAACTTATAATTTGACATGACATTTCAAGGAGCTACCCCTATCAAACAACCAATTTTCAGCAGCTTAGTATAGAAATGTCAGACCAAAAAAGTTTCAGGTTTCTGTGGGCTGCTTGCTTTTCCATCTTCTGGTATAATTCCTAGTATGACAAAACATGAGAAATTCTCAGTTTTTTTTCTCACTGCAAATTACATAATACGATGATATCTGATAGATCAGCTTAGCATATAGTACAGTGGTTAAGTGAAAACAAAAGTGGGAATTTACATTCATATATGAATTCACAGAACCAAGGAAGGAAATGCATGTGCCAAGTTAAATAACCAATAAGCCTATTTCACAGAAAGTGTGCAACTTGCGTACCAAATTAAGTAGTATGACCAGTGTGCCAATGCACATCATTACTATAGTAACTTTCTACAGGGTACAACAAAAGCAAACCGGTATACAGAAAACAAAAAGAGAGTGTTTTAGCTGATAATGAATCAGCTGAAAATAATTCGGTAAATATATTCTATATATATATATATATATATATATATATATATATATATATATATATAACCCTAATGATGTGATCAGTAATATAAACTTGTGCGTAAAATAAGTGCGACAATAGGTAGCAACTATACAGTGAGGGAAAAAAGTATTTGATCCCTGCTGATTTTGTACGTTTGCCCACTGATGAAGAAATGATCAGTCTATAATTTTAATGGTAGGTTCAATCTAATGGTAGGTTTATTTTAGTGAGAAACCAAATAACATCAAAAAATATCCGGAAAAACACATTTCAAAAAAGTTATAAATTGATTGCTTTTTAATGAGTGAAATAAGTATTTGATCCCCTCTCAATCAGCAAGATTTCTGGCTCACAGGAGTCTTCCATACAGGTAACAAGCTGAGATTAGGAGCAAACTCTTAAAGGGAGTGCTCCTAATCTCAGCTTGTTACCTGTATAAAAGACACCTGTCCACAGAAGCAATTAATCAATCGATCAGATTCCAATCTCTCCACCATGGCCAAGACCAAAAAGCTGTCCAAGGATGTCAGGGCCAAAATTGTAGATCTGTAGACCTACACAAGGCTGAAATGGGCTACAAGACCATCGCCAAGCAGCTTGGTGAGAGGGTGACAACAGTTGGTGCGATTTTTCACAAATTACAGAAATACAAAATAACTGTCAATCTCCTTCAGTCTGTGGCTTCATGCAAGATTTCACCTCATAGAGTTTCAATGATCATGAGAATGGTGAGGAATGAGCACGTAACTATATGGGAGAAGCTTGTCAATGACCTCCAGGCAGCTGGGACCGTAGTTACCAAGAAAACAATTGGTAGCACACTAGGCTGTGAAGGACTGAAATCCTGCAGGGCCCGTAAGGTCCCCCTGCTAAAGAAAGCACATGTACGGGCCCTTCTGAAGTTTGCTAATGAACATCTAAATGATTCAGAGCGTGAAAGTGTTGTGGTCAGATGAGACCAAAATTGAGCTCTTTGACATCAATTCAACTGTTCGGAGGAATGAGGCCTATGACCCCAAGAACACCACCCCCACTGTCAGACATTGAGGTGTAAACATTATGCTTTGGGGGTGTTTTTCTGCTAAGGAAACAGGACAAGTTCACTACATCAAAGGGGCGATGGACAGGGCCATGTACCGTCAAAACTTGAGTGAGAACCTCCTTCTCTCAGCCAGGGCATTGAAAATGGGTCGTGGATGAGTATTCCAGCATGACAATGACCCAAAACACACAGCCAAGGCAACAAAGGAGTGGCTCAAGAAGAAGCACATTAAGCTCCTGGAGTGGCCTAACCAGTCTCCAGACCTTAATCCAATAGAAAATATGTGGAGGGAGCTGAAGGTTCGAGTTACCAAACATCAGCCTTGAAACCTTAATGACTTGCAGAGGATCTGCAAAAAGGACTGGGACAAAATGCCTCCTGAGATGTGTGCAAACTTGGTGGCCAACTACAAGAAACGTCTGACCTCTTTGATCAACAAGGGTTTTGCCACCAAGTACTAAGTCATGTTTTGCGACGAGGTCAAATACTTATTTCACTCATTAAAATGCAAATCCATTTATAACTTTTTTTGAATGCATTTTAATGGATTTTTTTGTTGTTATTCTGTCTCTCACTGTTAAAATAAACCTACCATTAAAATTATAGACTGATCATTTCTTTGTCAGTGGGCAAACATAAAAAAAAAAAAAAAATAGCGGGGGATCAAATACTTTTTCCCCCTCACTTATATTTTTCTCTGGAAATAACACATTGATTTGGATATGTCATCTTTCACAACAAAGTCCTACTTCTGTGATTTTTTTTCTTATAGAAATACATTTAGATGCAAAATATTTATTGTTTATGCTTTACACTTATTTTTTTTTTCATGCCACATTTCTTCTTCTAAATCTCTATTCTACATTTACATTTCCCCATGTGCCAAATTAGCAATCTACAGTACCTATACTTGGTGTATTGATTTGGCACTCTTTGCATAGCAATAGATTCATTTTTTTTCTTGCGCACACTCTTTATTACTTCCATCCAAAGTGTCTAAACTATCAACCTCTATTAAACATGTACTAATCCTCTATATATTTTTCAGGAGCAAAATTTTTTGGAGCATATTCTATCCCAGACACATACAACCCTGATGATGACAAGATTTACTTCTTCTTTCGAGAGGCATCCCCAGAAGGCAGCGCTACTGAAAAAACAATATATTCTCGAGTCGGAAGAGTCTGTAAGGTGAGAATTATTAAAGTAGGATTTTTATTTGTCTCATATATTAAACACCTTAATGTTACATAGTTGGTAAAGAAACTACGACAACCCCCTATCGGGGCTTTAAAGCAGCCAATAAAATTCAGCAAGGGTAGTCAAAAAAGGTTGATTTTATTAGTACAAAAATTTGTATAAAAATAGATAAATAGCTTGTGACAATTCAAGTCAGGACATGAACTGAATACAGCATAAAAATTGCAACAAACAATATTCGTGGTTAGAAACAATACAAGGTACAATGTATTATGAAACAGCCAAGGTTTCTTCAAATGTTATGACATTGCAAAAAAGCAGGGCCTGTGAATAGGAGCAATGTACAGTACAGTATATGGGACAACAAGAATCTTATATATTAATACTGATGCGTTTCGACCCTCACTGGGTCTTCTTCAGAGGATGGGTTGTCCACTGTGGAAATGTAAACATATATCGAACACAGCATAAGACTCAATAATAGCAAACCCATGTGCATGCAGTGTAACATATTTACGTAAATTCCACAATTACCTATCACAGGTTTCCTGGCAGTATAGAGTATTTAAAGAAAAAAGTTCCTCCTAAGTCCTCCGTCTCCCCGTATCGGGTCGGCTCCCCAGAGGGAGCTCTGGGGAGCCGACCCGATACGGGGGAGATGGAGCAGCTTCTGCTACCCCTGTTCCTACACAATTGGAAAAAAATTGGATTATAACATTTTAGAGAGAAAATCGTCTAGAGACTTTGCATTAGAAATAAATGATTCCAGGTTCCAAAGCTGTGATGCATTAACCATGTTTTAAAGTATTAAGGGTAATGAGTGGCCACTAAATAGTTGGTTATTATAATATAAAATCTGAATATACCTTAATTTGAGGAAATACTGTATATTGCTAGAAATCCATTCACAAATGAAACATAATCTAGGATGGGGGTTTCCATACAAATTCTGTTCCCAACCTCTATGATTTAAATGTCTGTGACTGTACACATAAAAGTCAGTCCATTGCTGCTGTAATATCTCATGCTTTTGGAATTACCTTTAATATCACCGCAGTGAGATGTCTCCACCAGTAAGTACTGGCCCCATTGCTTTCCCTAAGGGGACATCTGTTACTTACCACAGTCTGCTTCCTATTTGGTATAAGGCTTAGAAAATTATAAAATCCTTAAAATAATTTGCCTGAAGACAAACATCTGTGGCTTTTCCAGTTTAAACTTTATGTCCTATACAGTATATAATCTTTAAACACATCTCCAGTAAGTGTGAAGAATGCTTTGCTGTATGTTATTTTAATAAGAAGGTAAGATATAACACTTACCCGGTCTCAGTAATAACCTAAAAATATAGTTTAAGAGGCACACTCCTTATTCTTAGTAATAAGAACACACTATATAACTGCATACAGAAAATAATCCAACATGTATTACTCTTTACTATGCAATCAGCAGCCTGGTGGCAGGAAGGTGTCAGCAATGTATTCCTAAAATGTAACATAGTGGTGTCATCCACCTGGCTGTGATGTATGTCAGAACTGTGTAAATCACAGAACTGGCTGGTCAGAAATTAAACATCTCCATTATTTGCCATTCATCTTTGTGTTTAGCTGTTTGTTTGGAGTTCAGTGTTAAAGTTGTTAATACTTTGTACTTTTTATTTTCTATGCACATCAGCTCCATCTAGTGGTCACATTTTCCTAAATCACTCTATTCAGTATTAAGATTAACATTTGACCTGGACAGATAGCAGCCTAATCACATTTATCACAGAACAAATGTGCATGCAGGGTTCTCAGAGTGAAAAGCTCTATGGTTTGTTTGTTTTTTATGAATATACCCCATAGTGAAAGGTTATTAAATACTTAAGTTAATCTTGATAACTTACAGACATTTACCTTATAGAAACTTAAAAGTTTAACCATTATCACTATTACAAGGTTATAGTGCTTTGCTGTTAAATACGCCTTTTTCTTGCTCTTATTTTTCCTCTGTGACAGTCTGAAATTTGCAAGAAGGAGGCCTGGCTGGCTAATTCCAGTTTACATATTATACATTATGTGCCCTCTTATAGAGCAAGGCACTTTCTAATAACACCATTTTATAGCTTGGGATACCTACATTAAGTTACCCACCCTTCATAAAGTCATTATTTTAGACTCTGGGATATGCAATTAGCGGACCTCCAGCTGTTGCAGAACTACAAGTCCCATGAGGCATAGCAAGACTCTGATAGCCACAAGCATGAGACCCAGAGGCAGAGGCATGATGGGACTTGTAGTTTTGCAACAGCTGGAGGTCCGCTAATTGCATTTCCCTGCTGTAGAGGTTCATATACTGTCAGTATATGGCACAGGCAACAGTGATATGATGTTGTAAATAAACAAGTTTGTTTTTAAGATACACTACTATCTTTATTTAACATTATTTAGATGCTGGTTCAAGCCACTTTTTAGGAGGTATTTATGTTGAAGACTACATGATATTTTCAAACTTTATATTGTTACAGTGTCAGTGTTCTGGAGTTGATACCGAAAGCTAAAAAAATACTCTATAAAATACAAAGCATTTATACAATGATTTTCTTTTTCTGACATTTTTCCATGGTGAATTCTAGCTAAATTTTAAATCTGTCTCATGAGCCAATGTAGTTAAATACACACTGAAGCCCAGCATTTGTATTCAGTGCTTACTAGCAACAGACACAACATTGTTCAGTGTTCCAGATTATTTAGGGGTGAAGATTGTTTTAGCATACATAGCTGATGAGACATCAGATACTATAGAATGGTCCACTTGTTATTGATGTGTCTATGCTGTAGGAAAAACAAACACTTATGTCAGGCCAGTTTTAAATTATTTGGAAACATGTGACTGGTTAAGATGGGGGACAGTAAAAAATGAAATTATTGATGACAAGTACTCTCAGCAAATTACTATAGATCCTTCCAAGCTACATTTAGGAAAATCTCATTAGGCCTATTTTAAACAGGTGGCCCGGTACAGGAGATAAAAACAGGGGGTTGAGGCGTGTTTTTACCTCCCCTGACTTCCCATCTAATTTCCACAATACAGCCAGAGAGGGCTGTTCACATGCTGCGACCTTGATTGCATTGCGGCTGCAGCAAATTTAATGTGGCATGTTGAGTTGAAAGGTGGCATTGCCTGTAAAACTTGTCTATTCAAAGTCAATGGGTCTGTGCTGAAATCAAATGTTTGTCTGTCAGTTGTGGTGCATTAGTGCCATTGTAAATTGCTGTTCTGCAGGTGTCAAGATCATCTCCTGAATGCCTGACAGCTACTGCCTAGCTACACTCTGAAAAGCAATTGATTTTCAGAGAATGAGCTAGTGTAAACCTAACCTTATTGAAGTTTGTGGAATTTTAAAATAACAACACATATATATTGCTTTAGCACTATTGTCTTGTATTGATTGGGAAATGCACATGTTTTCAGTGGACATGACATGCTTGTAAATTCATTCACAGTTCATCGACAGGTGCATTTGACCTGGGTTATAACTAAGGACTTATAGGCTGAAACGCGTCAACTGACTTAATCTGCATTTGTTCACTGTGGCTGTTCAATAAAATGAAGATATTTTAAGAGCAACAACCGGCGTGCGGATTCTTTTTTCTACATTACTCTACTCAGCCAGTGACTGCGGATCGAGCACCTGGGAGCTCTGCTATCTATGTGGTGTATGGGTAGTAGCACATTTTTCTGTTTATGCATTTGACCTGCAGTTTGCCTCTTTCTGACACACATTTGTTTTTAGAAAAATCAGGAGTTTATTATAGTTTCAATTGAAAAGCTTGAAAACTTAGCATTAATCTTTAACAACCAAAATGTTCTGGTGTGATTATTTTTGTTAGTACTCACTTACTGCACACATCAGCAAAGGTTATCTTAAGAAAATCCCCAAACTCCCAAAACTATTTTATTTTTAACAGTGCCGTGGTCTTCCTTGCTTTTCAGATTTCCTCCTCTACAAAGAAGGGTGAATAACAATAAGGCCTAATCGGTTGTCTTCAAAAGGGGATTGTTGTTGTTGGTGAAGCTTGGTAGTTACTGCTGATCTGCATTGTGGGATCTTTAAGGGGTTTATTTATTATAGAAGCAGAGTTCACTTACTATAGTGAATGTTCTTTTAGGAGTTCCCTGCATGGCCTTCCCTCCCTGTGATGATCCTCCTGTGGATTCACCCAGTCAGGGCAGAGCACATTGGTATATGCAATGTGGTGTGGTATGTTTGAGACCTAGTAGGCAGACAATTGTTTTGTTAGTCTGTGCTGTTAACCGTGGATTAGAAAGTGCAATGTAGTTGATGTCTGTTTCTTCTAACCCATGAAAGCATGGTGTTGAATGTAAGCCTTTTCTGTGTAATTGAGGTTAAGAAAAAAAGAATCATTGGTACTATGCGCTGAGTAAGCTGCCTAGAAGAAAGTATCCCTGTGGAAACTTTGATCATCATATGGTGCAAGACCTACAGTATGCTTTAAAAGAAAAAGCTGCTGTTGTTCATTCAGCACAAAATAATATTCAGTAAAATAAGTTCAAAAGTTAACTATGTGTGTGGGAAACCCCAAGCTTAGTAATGCTGTGTCCATAACAAGCTGATACAGCACTAGTAGAGAGATAATAGACTGAAGTCTCCTGAAGTCCTGTTTATCGCAAAGGAAAAAATGTAGAGTTGGGCACACCAGGATAGTGTGTCATAAAAATTGAGACCCATTGAATATGAGGGGCTTCTGAAAAATAATTCCCACTCTGTCGTGGCAGAGCTACCACTAGGTAAAGTTTTATTGCTGTATGGCCAACTCCCTGTAAACCAGAGCTGATGTGTGCTAACCTCTTGAATCAACCTTTACAAGTGGTTTAAGTGAACATGGCTTGACCTTATTTACTATGCTAAGTGAACATACTGTACTTATTGAAAAGTGAATAGTCACATTTATTAAATCCACCCTGAGGAGTGTCCCTACACAGCTAGATCTTGGCAAGCAATGTGCCAGATTAAAGCATCATTTGATAGTGGTCTTATTTGGACGTTCTCTAGGTGGTATCAAGTGCTTCTTACTGTAGAAGGAACTCATTATTGTACAGAGATTTTTGTGAGTGGTCACCAATTTGTTCCTTTTCTATGGAGAAAAGTTAAAAATACTTGCACAGCCTTCACTCCAAGTTGACATAGAGAGAAGCTCCCATCAGGTCTCAGCAACATAGACATGCATTGAAACGCAAATCGATATTTTACTGTCAGTCATTCTTGTTGTGTTAAACATTTCTATAAACTGAGCAGGAATTTTAATTGTGATGTTATCTGAGTAGTCATATACATAGACATTTTCAGATATGGGAAATCCTAACATTGAGAATTGCATTGGGAAACCAATTTGTCATATCTGATAAACCCCACCATTATATAATGTCCAGGGCTTAATATAGACAGGTTATGGCTGTTTTTGTAATCAATTTTCACAAGAATGAATATGACACTGTGATTATGATTGCAGTTGGTTATTTTAACAGTGATATATTACTAAAGTGCATATTTCCCAAAGTCACAGTTTAGATTTTTCTGTTACTGCAAACTATGAAGTTTGTCTGAGGTGATTCCAGAATACCTCCAGCTATACATTATGCTTCTCCAAGACACTTTATAATAACCCTTTCTCTTTTCACAGTTGGTACACTTATATTTTATGCAGACATACTGTATTTCTGGCAGAGGCCCATATGTCTCATGTAGTAAAATAACTTTCAAGCTATTGTGTGTGTGTGTGTATGTGTTTGTATATATGTGTGTATATATATATATATATATATATATATATATATATATATTTATATATATATATATATATTTGTGTGTGTGTGTGTGTGTGTGTGTGTGTGTGTGTACCATCTCTTCCAACATGTTTTCTCTTTGCATAAAGTGGGTACATTTAAGATCAGTAACAGACATCAGTTTGTGAGTTGTGTATTTAGTGGTTTATTCCCTTTAGAGCTGCTGATTATAAAGTCTATTGGCACAGATCAGCACTCTACAGTTTATTGTTGTTTGAATAACCGCATGTGATAGTGCCACTGGCTACTGAGTCAAAATATTAGCACTGCCAAATATGTCTATTGTTTAAAATGTATCCTTTCTCCCCTGCCAGGTATATACCACATTTTCAAACTTCTGCCCAGAAATTTATTTTTTAAGTCCAACTAGTTATAGACTAAACTTGATGCCTTTAGCATTTGATATTATTTTTTTAGTGCTCCAGTTAATTATATGCTTATTATTCCTATGCAGTGGAATGCTAAAATATATACACCCTGTTGGTCAAGACAGACTAAAAATGCCAAGTTATCTTTTTCTTGTTTAACCATAACCAACCGCCTCCACTTCCATCCTTTCCAGAATGTGTCTACAAAGTATGTTTCTTAAAAAAAAAGAACGAAGAATAACCTCAGTGTGTTTAATAATGATAGCATTTTTCCATTTATTATTCTAGTGTTCCAGGCACAATTGGGTGAATTAATGTATTAAGTAATTATCTCAATGACAATGTTATGTTACTTTAAAATTTGTGAAATTACATATGCTAAACATTTCATAGCAATTGGGTTGCTTAGGTCATAGGTTAATGCAAGTACTGTGATATAAACAATAAAAATATCTGCGCTAATCTGTACACATCTAATACATAAAAGCAGCCAGTATAGTTTGTTGATAACCAAACACAAAAGTCTAAAATCTATAAAATGCGGCATTAAGTGCTGTGAACCATTCTATTAAAGAAGCCATCATTCATGTGTACAGTTAAGGATGAGCCGAACACCCCCGGTTCGGTTCGCACCAGAATTTGCGATCAGACAAAACATTTGTTTGAACACGCAAACACCGTTAAAGTCTATGGGACACGAACATGAAAAAAAAACATAAAAAGTGTTTGGGCACCTGGGTCCTACCCCAGGGGACATATATCAATGCATAAAAAAGTTTTAAAAACGGCAATTTTTTTCAGGAGCAGTGATTTTAATGATGCTTAAAATCACTGTTTTAAAATAAGTGAAACAATAAAAATGACAGGCATACTATGGACACCCCCCCAGGCACGATATTTAAAGGAGTATTTCATTTTTATTGTTTCAGTTTAAGCATTATTAAAATCACTGCTCCCGAAAAAACTGCAATTTTTAACACTTTTTTTTGCATTAATATGGGGAAGGACCCGGGTCCCCAAACACGTTTTATGGCAAAAACTTGCATATAAGCCTTTAAAATGAGCACTTTTGGTTTTTCATGTTAGTGTCCCAAAGAGTTTTCTGGTGTTCTGCTGCTTTTCAAATTTGCCGCGAACACTGCATAATGTAAGCTGTTCATCGAACTTACGTTCGTCTTGAACATCTGGCTCATCCCTATGTACAGTAAGCAGATTGCATCACTTTTATATTTTATAGACTCAGAAGGTGTCTACATGCTTATACGTGTTGGAATGGAAGAAATTGCATTTCCTATAAAGCCTAGGAACATCTTTACTTACTTTGTGTATAAAGTTCTGACCAATTTCTTAATATTCATATCAGTCACTGCCCCCAGAGGAGCTTACACATTTGCCTGTATCCAGGTCATACACATGAACATTAGGGTCAAGCAGGGCCAAATTAAGAGCATCACGGGCCTGGTGCTGAGGATTTTGGTGGGCCTTTTAATGGAGGTAAATAAAATGAAAACGCTAAAAGTTATCCAGTGCCCACATGTACCACCTTCAGGGCTATGCCAAGCTCACCCTGTATAGAAAATGTACTGTGCCCATCACTGTACATTACAGTGTGACTATATTGAACACATACAGCATATGCAGATGATATTTTATGCCAACCATACACATCCAATATGGATAATAGTGTGTACTCAAATTTATACATCAAACTGTGCCCACACTGTGCATCATACACAGACTACAGACAGTACACACATCACACAGAGGTCAGCATTGCCTCACCATATATTATGTATATAGCTACACATTCTATCAATACAGAGTCAGTATGTTGCCAACTTTGATGCCAGGAATAGACTATCCTGTGCCCACGGGTACCACCATCAGGTCTATGGCATGCTCACACTATATAGCAGCCAATGTACAGACCAGTGGGTGTGGCCAGATTGTGTTAATAGTGGGAGGGGCTTAAGGGGCATGCTTAAGCCCAGGTTCACACTGACTGCAGGTTAAAAATTGTGCGAGTTCAGCTGAACTCACACAATTTCATGTCAGTCTGATTTCGGGAGAACGATTTCAGAGACATCTGTGCAGGTTGCTGCATAGATGTCTATTGAAATCGCCCCCGGAATTCGTCAAAAGTAGTGCAGGAACTACTTTTGGGAATCGGTGTGGCATCGCAAAGTCGGCGTCGCACCATTCGGACGGTGCTATTGCCGGCAATAGCCGCCGATTTAGCATGTAATTTGACATGTCAAATTGCATGCAAAATTGGCCCAATGTGAACGTGGGCTTCATCAAACAAGGTCAGTCTGTCCCCAGTACTCAAATCAACCTCTCCGCTCTTCTCAAGACCTCCTGCTTTCAAGCTCTCTCATCTCCTCCTCTCATGCTCGTCTCCAGGATTTCTCTAGAGCCTCTCCCATCCTCTGGAACTCGCTACCTCCATCTATCCGGCTATCCCCTACACTTGCTACCTTCAGGCGATCCCTGAAAACTCATCTCTTCAGGAAAGCCTATCACGTCTCCAACTAATCTCCTACCACTTCCAACAGCTCATTCCCCACAGTTACAACCTTTTGTACCACCTGCCCCACCCTATTAGATTGTAAGCTCTTCTGAGCAGGGCCCTCTTAATCCTCTTGTATTTTATTGTATTATAACTGTATAGTCTCCCTTTTATATTGTAAAGTGCTGCGTAAACTGTTGGCACTATATAAATTCTGTATAATAATAATAATAATAATACTATCCCCCCAGGTCAGTCTTTCCCCCAGTATACAGTAATTCTTAACCCCCTCCAGATCAATCTGTCTCCCAATATAATCCCCCCAGACCAGTTAGACTAGATTGGAGACACACTGACCCCCAGTACAATCCCCACAATAGTTGCACAAATGTTTATCAAATCACTGTTTTCACTAAAATCATTATTAGTACACATAAACACAACATAGCTTACAAAATTCCTGGATGGACATTATATGACATCACCAGGTTAAAGTGGTTATACTGGGATGATGCCTGCAGCTACAGACATCATCCAGGTATCAAAGTTTTCAGGAGACGATGCAGTTTCTTATTGGAGTGATTTAAGTCGCTGTACAGCCACTCTATCACTTCTACAGGCAGTGGACAGGGGTGCCCCTTCTCATCACTGCCGCCTTTCCTGGGCTCTCCTGTCTCATCAAGGAGCATGGAACGACTCCAACTGGCAGCATTCTGTGGACTGCACAGAGAGGAACTGACATTGTTCTTCTTTCTTCGTGACACCAAAAAATCGGAAGCAAAGAGGATTGTGTCACTTCTGGCTTATGGTTAGCGACCAGTGAAGCAGATGATCAGCTGATCTGTGTGTGATCGGCTGCTTTGGAGGCCAGAGGAGAGATCTGGGTTCTAATACACCCCAGATCTCTCAATAAAGAGGACATGTCACGGCCTATGCCATCACAAGGGATATTGTTCATCCCTTGTGATAGCAATAACGTAGCAATACTTCTAGTGCTAGGCCTCCTGTATAATTCTAATTGGGTAACCTGTAAAGACTTTTAAAGCGCCGCATATGGAAATTTTTAGGTACCATAGTTTAGCACTGTTCCACAGGCGTAGGCAATTTTAAAGCAGCACTGGGGTTGCCGGTTCAAATTCCAACCATGGCACTACCTGACTGGAGTGTACATGTTCTCCCTGTGCCTGTGTGGTTTTCCTCCGGGTATTATGGTTCCCTCCCACACCCCAAAGACATGCTGGGAGCTTTAATTGGATCCTGTTCAAATTAGTCCTAGTATGCCTATGGATGAATGTGAGTTAGGGACCTTAGATTGTAAAAATGAGGACAGGGACTGATGTGAAAGTATAATATACTGTAAAAGCGCTGCATAAATCGATAGTACTATAGTACCTGTAATAAATAATAAAAAATAAATAAATAAAGCTTGACATATTTGGTATCTATTTACTTGGTATTTACTTGGTATAACATAATATTTTATATTTTACCAAAAATTGGGCATTATATCGTTTTTATGTGCAAATTATTAAAGTGTTCTTTTCCTAAAAAAAATTGCAAAAACCGTTGCGCAAATACCGTGTGACATATAAAATTGCAACACAAACCAATTTATTCTCTAGGGCCAATGCTTAAAAATGATATCATGTTTGGGTTTCTAAGTCATTTTCTAGCAAAAGAAATGCTGACATGTATAGGAGAAGTGTCAGAATGGACCTGGTAGGTAAATAGTTTAATTTCTACTGAGGCCTCATTCACATGAGGCGTACTAAAGTGTACATATGTGTGAAGGCCATTGTTTACATACATGGGGATGCATAGGTGTTCCATACATCCCTGTGCAGGCAGTCCCATTCATGACAATTGGGATGCAGCGGCTGCATGGGCACAGTCACTGCTCCTTATCTGACATCCATGTGGGTGTAGGCGCACAGGGACATGCACCTGCACCCACACGGATGTCACATCGAGAGAAGCGGCTGTACTGTCTGTAAATGAATAGAAGTCTTTAAACAGAGGCTCCAATTAATTTACAAACTGAAGCACAGTAAACAGTTTACCATGCTTCAGCAATGAATGAACACAGGAGCAATTGGAACACATTGTTCACTGTGTTCATTTGGAAAGGAGCTAGTAAACATGGCATGTTTACCAGCCCCCCGCTCTCCATCTCCAGCAGCTGCACTGATTTTCCGCCCCAGCAGCCACTACAGCTGTTAGGAGGGGGAGGAGGGGAAGCTGGCCAGCAGGTCGGTACTGTGGAGGGGAGCCCAGTATAGGAAGTGCTGGAGCACCATGGAGGGAAGGCGTTACTTTGATAGATTTGGATTCTCTGGCCTGAAGCTCCCCTGCAGTAGCTGAAGCCGTCTGGAGGGAAGTCGGCCAGCAGCGCTGCAGGAAGGTGGCATGGGTCATCGGTGAGGGGGGTCAGTATGGGGGTTGGAGCAGTGGGGGGATCTATTATTGGAGGTAAATCCCCTGTAACTTCCCTGCAGCACTCCAAATAGGTGGAAAGGGCAAGGAGCTAACAGCTGCAGAGAAGTTACAGGGCAAAAGGAGGAAAGGAGGAGCAAAAGCAAGGAGGGGGATATCTGGAAGCACGGGTGGAGCAGCAGCAGCTCCTCCATGTGTGCATTGTGTGTTAGATCTCAGTGGCCAGATGATACGCCACTGACTATGCCCACTATACACATCCTATATAGTCTGTACACTGTGCCCACATAACATGCAATATAAGTCACACAGTCTATTCCCACAGCTCCCCATATACAAACTTACACAGTCCAGGGTGGAAGGTGCCAGGTACAGACCTCCTATGCCCACACTCCTAGCACCCAGCAGATGGCTGTCTGATTAGCTGCACTGCATACTAATTCCATGGAGACAAGCCTTACCAGGGGTCACCCACCCTCATCCCCCCAGATGCACACACAAAGGGTACACAGCGCAAAGTTGCATCCCTCCATCCCTTACTTGTGGCACAGGGTAGAGTGATGCAGCCCAGTACAGTGACAGCAGCCATGTCCCAGGGTTCTTTTCCAGATATTCCCTGTGTGCCTGGCTGGTCTCCGTTCTGCTATGTGTGAGGCTTACACAGGAATGAGGACCGCACACTGGAATCTTCCACTGCGGCACTCAATGGAGAGGGGGTGGGGCTTTGCGGCATTAGTGCCTAGTACAAGGCTCCCCACACAGCAGATGGCTCGGGGAGGATCGAAGCCCCGAATTGCACGACTGTGATATGGTGGGCTGAAGGGGCTGACAGGGGGCCTGTTCTTTTTGGGCAGCTGGGCTTAAAATAGGGTAGGGGAGCTGTAGCTGTAGCTGCAGCTCCAATAGCCCCTACGTTAATCCGGCCCTGGGGTCAAGTTTATGTGGAAGTTGAATGGCCTACTGATAATTGGCAGAAAGTCAGAGCCCCTGGGGAAAACCCAAGCAAATACAAAAATAATGTACAAAGTCCACGTTGATAGTGGCAGTGGATAGAATTAAGCCCAGGACCTCAGTGCTGCAATTTGTTACTTCAAAATTATGTATGTATGTACAATTGGAAGTGGTAGTAATTCATGAATATGGTTAATACTAGTATAAAGCTGAACTCCTGGAAAAACAAATATTGTCTAAATACAAGAGGCATATGCAATATGTAATTCAGCATCAAACTTTGCCTCTGTGCAGGGGCTTCTTGTAATACTGGTCACTGTTGCTCTTTCTCCTTGGTCAGAGTGACTGGCATTGTATTCATTCCCTTCTAGTTTTCTGGTAGTGGACCCCCCAACAGCTCGTCTTTTTGCAAAGTCTACTGTATGTGCAGTACAGTAATAACTGGGTTTGCAGCAGACATTTGATGGACACAAAGCAGACTTATATACTTATATTTTTTTTTATATTCCGGAAAAAACTGTATATATACTGTATATACAGTATATATACTTCAGCTATAGTTCAGATTTTATTTGTGCACAATGTTTTTTTAAATTCATAGGTAATTAATGACAATCTTCCTGTCTTACTGTGACTAAAGAGCCTATTCTTTCCCATATCAAAGTTCTGCAGCTTACAGAAAGCTGCATCTTTATATCTGAATTCAACAATGTTCCCTTTGTTCCACTTATCTCCTGTGCAAGGTGTAGGTTTGCAACATCCTCCACAATATGAATAGGCATGTCATATATTAAATTCCAAAA
This sequence comes from Lithobates clamitans, assembly GCA_037952925.1. Taxonomy (NCBI): domain Eukaryota; kingdom Metazoa; phylum Chordata; class Amphibia; order Anura; family Ranidae; genus Lithobates; species Lithobates clamitans. Next base: position 8,882,990 of record JBBGZY010000190.1, read on the forward strand.
GTAATATTTATTGCTGTGATCATTTCAGAAAATACTTCTGGCTGCTTTGGGGAGTATAACATGATAAACTAAAGCAATAAAGAATAGTTTGTGAAATCCAAACAAAATAGCGGCTTATCATTGTAGTGTCTAAATTAAATTAAAGTTGCCTTGACTTCCTTTCTGTAAGGTAGATTCAAGGACAGAATACAGTACCCATAATAATTATTCAAAAGACTTTTATAACATAGCATTCTGAAACTAAAAGGGAAGCAATGTTTTTTTTTTTTCCATTTCTTAATTGCTTTATTTTATGCTATACTTACAGTTGATCCTTTTCTCTGTGTGTTTGCTTAAAGCGGTCTTATAGCACATCAATACATGGCCAAGAAAGTCTGTTATAGGTCAGATGCTCCAAAAATTGAACCATATTATTATACCGGATTCATATAGCGCCAGCGGTTTGCGCGACACTTTACAACATGACTCGTATATTTGAAGATTACAATTTCTGAATGCTATGGAAAAGTTAATCTTTTAATGATAGCATTAACCCTTACATTTGCACTGCTTTAGTTAATTGCATTTGCAATCCCTTATATTCCTTCATTTTAGTAATTCAAAAATAACAGCATGGTACTCCCAAGATTTCTGTGTCAATCACAGGGCTGATTAAATTATGCTGACAGCAAGGGTAATCTGTTCTTTTCAATATTAATGCTGAAGTTTAACTTACTCATATTTTCCCTGGTTCCTCCTTATTAACATGCTAATGACATAATTAAATAAAACCTGTCCATTTTGACTGCATAGCTTATTTTAGAACTAGAGATAGCTTCAATAAATCTCCTTTCTTCTTTATGCAAAGCGCGCCGCTGCGAAAAATGGGCGTGGTTTACACAAAATAGTGGGCGTGTCTTAAATGGGCATGGCTCAAAGGGGGTGTGGTTAGTCTGAGATGTATGAGGGATGGAGAAGGAAAGGGGGGGGGGATGGACGGACAGCAGCCCCAGATCCTACACAACAATGGAAATATGTGTATTCTAGAAAGTTTAACAATCAGCAGATAAAGATACTCCAAACACCTGGTGTTAGCACTTCAATCATCCCAGCACGATGGTTGTTATGGTGTCAGGATGATTGAAGTGCATTATTTCTATTATTACATTGTAATATAAAATGAAATCATTCAACTCACCATAATGCCGAATCAGTGGGATCCCTGAGCGTGTCACCTGCCACGTCGCCTGCCACCAGCCATTCGTCCTTGCATCAGGTGTCCCAGCAGAGTCCGTCCTTGCATCAGGTGCCCCCAGCGGAGCCTCCCTTACATCAGATGTCCGCAGCGGAGCCCCCTCACATCAGGAGTCCCCAGCAGAGCCCCCCTCGCATCAGGAGTCCCCAGTGGAGCCCCCCTCGCATCAGGAGTCTCCAGCGGAGCCCCCCTCGCATCAGGTGTCCCCAGCAGAGCCCCGCCTCGCATCAGGAGTCCCCAGTGGAGCCCCCTTTGCATCAGGAGTCCCCAGCGGAGCCCCCCTCGCATCAGGAGTCCCCAGCGCAGCCCCCCTCACATCAGGAGTCCCCAGCAGCAGCGGGCCGGGGGGTAGGTAGGGCGAGGCGGAGGGTGGGCTGCGACGGACTCATTACATCTCTAATAATACACAGCGTTCCTTATCCTCCCTTCTACAAGCATTACTTAGGGCCAATTCAGTGCTGAGCACCAACAAGTTCAAGTTCACTGCACAGACAAACCCGTCCCGCTCTCCCGCAGATAATCAGTGAGACTATCAGCACCGTGCCCACAGCTCTATGTCTGTACATACCACTCTGCCCTAACAGTGCCAGCTCACGTTATATTCCGACATTGCTAGAACTTGCCCTCCCACTCTTATCCCACTAGATGAGGTGCTATCCAGTGGCAGTCTCTGTGTGAGTGCACCCCCTGCCGTACGGAAGGACCCGAGCAGAAGATCATACATGGCACTTCCTAGAATAACATCCGGCCCGGGGGGTAGGCGGGGCTAGGTGGAGCAGGGCCGAGGGTGGGCGGCAAAGCAGGAGCTCAGTCTAGCCCCCCAGCCGTCTTCCTGTTCTTCTTAAAAATGGCGGCCGGCGGAGACAATGTCTCCACCGGCCACGGACCTCTAGCGGCGGTGGCAGGCGGCGGCAGAGAAAATCCGTGAGGAACCAGATTTCTCGGGACATTTCCCAGGAAACAAATAAATGCGGAATAGAGTCCAAATCCCGGGAATGTCCCGGGAAATCCGGGACAGTTGGTAACTATCCTAGTGGGAAGGGCCAGAGAGCTGTACATAGCTTCCTGAAAATAGGAAGCTGTGGTAATGCCCAAGCGCAATGCTAAGCCTCCTTGATTGAGAATTGAATTGAAATCCATTGAAAGAAAGGGTCAGTCAGGCTGGGGACAAAATGGCTAGACAATGCTGGACATCCTCCAGCTATGAAATGAGGCAGAGTTCAGCTTTAAGGATAGGTAGAGATATTGTGTAAGTTCATAAAAATTATTTTCCCCTTCTTCAGGGCTAGAGTTCCTTTATTGGAGTCCATAGGCAGACAGGCTAGGTTAAACCTAAAGTGAAGTGCAAGTAAGTGGTAAATAAACCTCTACCCCACTTTAACACCATTTCCTGGATTCTTGAGGAATAAGCCCTGCTTTGTGGGGGATAGGGGTATTTTTGAGAACCTTTCTAAAGCAATGCCACAGTGCTGATGTCTATGTGAGCTTGAACCAGTATGGCAGGGGAATACACACTCATGGCCCTTCAGGCATCAGAATACTGTCTCATTAAACTCATTATAGGTTGTTATCATTCTGGATTGAGAGAAATCTTTTATTTTTTTAAACTAAACATTAGGCAGGAATCAAGCACTAAAAACTGAAAGCCAGATGTGTGCCTTTGCCCTGTAAGTTTTTTTTATTATATTATACAGCTATTGTGTGCCTAAAAACATGTCAATTGTCCAACATGTTCAGGGCACAACCAGCTGTCACTCTTCTCTCCCAATTAAGCCAGTACCAGCTTGTAGTACTGTTAATTTAACACTAATTACATCATGTTGCTTTCAGTGGGGGGTCCAGTCAGCAGAGCACCTGATCATGCCCTGCCCACAATCATTCATTGGCATCCATGCAAATAGTGCCTCTAGATGTGACAGCACTGTTGCTGTTCACCCACAGATCCACTTACTAATGTCACTACATTCCCAATTATTCATGGGAAATGTAGTTGTCTTTGCAGTTCCTCTCTGGAACTTTTTCCATATATCCCGCTATACCAAAAATTGTGGGTTTCCCCGGTGAGGTCACAAACAGCAAAAAATAAGAAAAAGTAAGATTTAGAATGTGCAAAGGGACAGGGAGCTATTACAGAAAAGTAAGCTTGATCCTAAAGTTGAACTTTAAAAATTGCTGTGAACACAGATTGTTACTATTGTAAGCCTAAAATATGTTGATATAATTTTTCCATGTGTATGCCATTACAATATTATATTAAAACTGAGTATGCTTCTTTCTACTTGTTTACAGTATGTTTCATGCTGTATATTCATTAGATGGCTCCTTTAAAAAAAGTCTAACAAGTAGATAACAAATTCTAAAATAATGCGTGCTACCATCCCTTTGAGATGCTAGCCGCCATGGGAGAATAGAGGCTGCTATAGCTGACTAGGGATGAGCCTAAAACCCCCTGGTTTGGTTCGCACCAGAACTTGCGAACAGACAAAAATTTTATGCGTTACACCGTTAAAGTCTATGGGACACGAATGTGAAAAATCAAAAATGCTAATTTTAAAGGCTTATAATGCAAGTTATTGCCATAAAAAGTGTTTGGGGACCAGGATACTGTCCCAGGGGACATGTATCAATGCAAAAAAAGTTTTTAAACCAGACGTTTTTTCAGGAGCAGTGATTTTAAGAATGCTTAAAGTGAAACAATAAAAATTAAATATTCCTTTAAATATCGTGCCTAGGAGGGTCCCCTTAGTCTGCCTGTAAAGTAGCACATTTATCCCATGTTTAGAAAAGTACTGCAGCAAAATGATATTTCTAAAGGAAAAAACGTTATTTTAATTTTTTTTTTTAAATGGCTTGGCGGTCCCCCCAAAATCTATACCAGACACAAAGGGCCTTGTATGGACAGGGAGAACACATGCTGTTTTTTTTTAATTCTGTCATAGGGCTCCCCTTAAACACTACAATACACTATATTATATATTGTACACTGCACTATATACCCTGCACTGTATTATATATACTACCCTGAGTGCACCATATACTCTGAACTGCAGTATATATACTATACAGACTGCACTATATACTCTGAAATGCAGTATATACAGTACCTTGAAAAAGTATTCACCCCCCCCCCCCTTGGCTTTTTACCTATTTTGTTACATTACAGCCTTTGGTTCAATGTTTTTGGTTTTTTTATCTGAATTATATGTGATGGATCAGAACACAATAGTCTAAGTTGGTGAAGTAAAATTAGAAAAATATATACAAAAAACTATTTTTCATAAATAAAAAAATTATAATTGACATGTGCGTATTGTATGTATTCACCCCCTTTGTTATGGAGCCCATAAAAAGCTCTGGTGCAACCAATTACCTTCAGAAGTCACATAATTTGTGAAATGATGTCCACCTGTGTGCACTCTAAGTGCCGCATGATCTGTCATTACATATACACACCTTTTTGAAAGGCCCCAGAGGCTGCAACACCTAAGCAAGAGGCACCACTAACCAAACACTGCCATGAAGACCAATGAACTCTCCAAACAAGTAAGGGACAATGTTGTTGAGAAATACAAGTCAGGGTTAGGTTATAAAAAAATATCCAAATCTTTAATGATCCCTAGGGGCACCATCAAATCTATCATAACCGAATGGAAAGAACATGGCACAACAGCAAACCTGCTAAGAGACGGCCAGATACCAAAACTCATGGATCGGGCAAGGAGGGCATTAATCAGAGAGGCAGCACAGAGACCTAAGGTAACCCTGTAGGAGCTGCAGTGTTCCACAGCAGAGACTGGAGTATCTGTACATAGGATGACAATAAGCTGTACGCTCCATAGAGTTGGGCTTTATGGCAGAGTGGCCAGAATAAAGCCATTACTTTCAGAAAAAACAAAGTGGCACGTTTTGAGTTTGCGAAAAGGCATGTGGGAGACTCCCAAAATGTATGGAGGAAGGTACTCTGGTCTGATGAGACAAAAATTTTACTTTTTGGCCATCAAAGAAAACGCTGGCGCAAACCCATCACATCACCTAAATTACACCATCCCCACAGTGAAACATGGTGGTGGCAGCATCATGCTGTGGGGATGTTTTTCAGCAGTCGGAACTGGGAAACTGGTCAGAGTTGAGGGAAAGATGGATGGTGCTAAATACAGGGATATTCTTAAGCAAAACCTGTACCACTCTGTGTGTGATTTGAGGCTAGGATGGAGGTTCACCTTCCAGCAGGACAATGACCCTAAACACACTGCAAAAGCAACACTTGATTGGATCTAAGGGGAAACATATAAATGTATTGGAATGGCCTAGTCAAAGCCCAGACCTCAATCCAATAGAAAACCTGTGGACAGACTTAAAGATTGCTGTTCACAAGCGCAAACCATCCAACTTGAAGGAGCTGGAGCAGCTTTGCAAGGAGGAATGGGCAAAAATCCCAGTGGTAAGATGTGGCAAACTCATAGAGACTTATCCAAACCTGTGATTGCCGCAAAAGGTGGCTCTACAAAGTATTTACTAGGGGTGTGAATAGTTATGCACATTAACTTTTTCTGTTATTTTGTCCTATTTGTTATTTGCTTCACAATAAAAAAATCTTCAAAGTTGTGGGCATGTTCTATATAGTAAATGATGCAAATCCTCAAACAATCCATGTTAATTCCAGGTTGTGAGGCAACAAAACGCGAAAAATGCCAAGGGGGGTGAATACCTTTGCAAGGCACTGAATACCATACAGACTGCACTATATACTCTGCTGAAAAAATGGGCCTTAGGTGTTGGTGGTGCCAGAACACTGTAACCCCTCACAGTTACTCTTGTTGGGTGCAGGAACGGTCCCTGCTGTTAAATATTATTTCAGAGGCTGCTTGCCCTCTTTTAGTGGCCTGTCAGTGTCTGCCTCTCCTTGGAGACCTTCCTGACATGATGGGTTTTTTTTTTTATAACACCACACTACTCTGTATTATATACTGTGTACACCGCCTGAAGTGGATTTGAAACTGTACACACTGTATTATATACTGTGTACACCGCCTGCACTGTATTAGAAACTGTAGACCGCCAAATGCACTGTATATATAGGCTACCCTGAATGCAGAGTGGATAGATAGATAGATAGATAGATAGATAGATAGATAGATAGATAGATAGATAGATAGATAGATAGATAGATAGATAGATAGATAGATAATAGATCTATCTATCTATCTATCTATCTATCTATCTATCTATCTATCTATCTATCTATCTATCTATCTATCTATCTATCTATCTATCTATCTATCAAATACACTGCCACTAACTAACTAACCTGCCTGCCTAATCTAGCTCACTCTCTCTATCTCCGTCCACTATAATGCACTATACGGGGGCTGGGTGGGCTGCCTTAAACAGTGTGGGGCATGGACTTAGTCCCTCTGAGCCATGATTGGCCAAAAGCCTTTGGCCAATTATGGCTTTCACTGAGGAGCGTGCTGTAATTGGCCAAAGCATTCAGGTCAGGTGTATGCTTTGCTCAATCATCATACAGCAATGCACTGCGGTCTTGCAGTGCATTATGGGGCGCTTGAATCTGCTGACCTTTGCTTTTAAAAATGTTAGTTATTAATTTTGATTATATTACTGATTAATTGTTGCTGATATCATTGTATCACATATTTATATATAACATAAGTTATTCTCTTGTCTTCTGTTAATATTTAATAAAAAAAACTTTTGAAAAAAAAAAATAGATACATAAAAATGTTAGTTACATAGCTGTTATGATTGTGCTTTGGCTTCAGTGCTTTTTGACTAGACCTGTAACAAGTATAGAGATAATTTGATGCTTTTCTGACACCCATTTGCAACATGTTTCTTATGAATCTGTCACTTAAAAATACTCTAATCAGACAGCTAGGCACCTAGCATTTTAGAAGAAGGCTAACAATGATAGTTTCGTACTTTTGTCAAGACAAGTTCATTTTAGGGCCTCTGGGCCAAAGGTAGGTAGCAGGGAAAGTAAAGGTAAAATCTATTACACATCTCATTACATTTCTACTGAGAGAAGGTGGCGGCGGGGTTTATACATGTTTACCATGTCTAATATGCATATTTAAAATACATTAGACTAGAATGGTGGGTAGTTAAAAATAGAGAAAGGACATATAAAATTGTAGTGTTGGTAACCTAAAGAAGTACTAAGTTGACTTTTTTTACTGTTGCATTTTCTATTTCAATGAGAAACACATTCCAGTAAAAAGTACTTGAATTATAGCCAGAGCAGTCTTTTGATAGTGTGATTGCAATGATATGCAAGGTAAACAGTGTATGTTTATATACTGTATAAAATATGCTTGCCTATAGTGATTCAGATTGAGATGCTTCACGTTCCTAAAGATGCGTGCTTTCGAAAAAATTGTGATCATGAAGATAATTCATATACTGTAGAACATGTTTTTATCACAGATGTTTGAATTTTTGGTTGCTTTCATACTGTCATTCAAATACCAATAAATTACTTATTACGTCTTTAACTGCCAAGGTTTTTCCACTCTGTCCTTTTGTCTGGAATGAATAAAATCAATAAACATTGATGATAATATTGTGCTTTCTGCTATAAAATATTTATAGTAATCAGCTATCAGGGGTAAGGAAAAAACAATATTTTCTGAATTCTGCAATGTTAAATGAAGAATTTGCTGTATTGTATTTAGGTATAAAAATAGGTACTTTGGCCTGAGTGATACTGAAATTTTAAGCCACGTATGATAGAAAATGTATTTCACAAAATACATTAAAACATATGGCATAGTACATTATGTCCCAAGGTGTGATGTGCTTTACAGACTTGTACAGAGTGGGAGGCTGGGAGGGATTTCCTACAGATGCAGGAAACCAGAGCCAAGTCACAAAAGAGAAAGTGCTTAGAACTTCATTCACTTTAATTCTTATTCTGACAGATACAGTAGTTCTCTCTGTTTTGGTAAGTGGTCATTTGTAATAAACAGATTGACAGACTGAGCGCTGGCAGCAGCAGCCAGTTGCTTACATGTCAGCCACCTCTTTAAGTGTGTTGGATGGACAAGATGGCAGGTCAGATGAGGATATGGGGTGGCAAATTTAAATATTGGAAGATCAAAAATTATTGTCCACGTCTCTATAAGTGATGGTGTGCACCTTTCGATGAGGGTCTGGACATTTTCAACAATGGACTACAGGATGAGCTGGACAGATGGTGGTCTTACTACAGGTTACATGGGGATAAATAAAGTATGGGGTTGACTAGAGGGGACATTGGGCATGGAGCCATACTTTATTCATGGTGGCAAATCTGAGCAACTTACAAGGTGGATTTGGGAACATTTAAGGGCTGCAAGTGGGAATGAGATTAGCAGAATAGAAGTAAAGTTATGTTGCAGTGAAAGGGGAGGCAGAGATGATGTATGGCCGGCACAGTGGGTGTTCTAAAAAGCGGGTGCATCTTAACCATCCCATCTGAGGGCAAGTGGGCTTAGCTGCAGGATGGAACCCGAGCAGGCCAGGAATATGTTTTAGAGAGTCTGGAGCAGAGGCCTCAGGGGAGTCTAAGATGGCTGCAGTAGTGTTATTAAATACTGAATTGTTTAATAAATCCCCAATATTTTCCCATAAAGTCATGGTTCAGTCTTTATTTGGGTACCAGTTGTGGAAAAGGAGAGCAATGGGTTATCCATACCTTATCGGTGAAGCATGAGTCTCAGTTTCAGATTGATGTGTTTGTACCTAAATTGGTGAACTGGTGAAGCCTTACATCATGTGTCCATATGGTATACCATTTGACTGCCCTTCTGTCTCTGTTCCCATATAACACTTGTATGTTTATAACTGGGAAATTGTATAAAAATAAGAAAGGAATAGTTGTGTAGGTCACAGTTGACTGCATGCAACAAAACAACAGCTGGATGTTCATGGATGCTAACAAAACACATGCATTTCTCTTTTTTAGTTTGAATAAATCTGTCACATTGCAGGAGTTTAATAAATCTGTCATATTGCAATACTCCCATTGCTGACAGAACAAGGAATTTGTCCAGTACATGTAGGTGTATGTTTAGTACTAACGAAAAGGACAGGTTTCTTGTATAAGCTTGTACAACTGACATTGCCTTAGGTGTTTTAAAGGCCTGCAGTTTGGTATGAGGCATTCTCAGGTGCATAATTCTTAGAAGCCTAGAAAGTATTTGCACACTATTCAGCCACAAATATAATGACAACATACATGAAGTTGTTTTATAAAGGATTTGTATCATTAATTATTTTGAGTGATTAGAACAAATAAATGATTAACCAAGAAAAAAGGAAAATCTGGGGTATTTATGTCACAGCTTTAAAATATAAGTAGAGAGAGTACACTGTTAACATTATTCATATTTACATTTATTAGAAATATGTGGATCATTAATAAAATCATCATGTAATAAAATGATAAGCTGATGCATTTTGGGGTTACTTACTTCCAACATAGAAACAATTACGTCTCCCATCTATATTCTGACTATAAAAATAAAAATAAAGTAGCTACCTGTCAATCATAATTCACTTTGCTATCATCAGTTCAGTGCAAGATTAACTTTTATTACGACTGAGCTGAGTTAAACATGATATGAGGAATCCAGCAGTTTGGCAAACAAATTGGGCTGATTTGAGCAATTCTCACCGACTTGCTTACACGGCAATGCTGCCCCACTGCTACTTCTATCACAAGTAACAGCACCCAGCATTGCTGGAATTCAAAAACAGCAGTGGGGATCCCAGAAGATGTCATTGACCAATTATTGTTATGACCATATTTGGTCAATGATGTCACCCAGAATCCCTGGTAGCTTTGTTTACATTTCTACAGCACTGGGGAGCTGCTGTTTACAAGGGTAATAGTTCTATTACTATGGCACTGAAAGGGGAGGCAGAGATGGCACACGCCTGGCACATTTGGCTTCTAAAAAGAAGATGCGCATCAGCTTCCTAGGGGTGGCTGAGGGCAATTGGCTTCAGCTTCATGCTGGAGCCCAAATGGACCACAAACTCTCATCATGATTAATGATTTACATCGCTGGATGACAAGATTGATATGGGATCTACAGTACTTTAGGGAACTTTTTTATGCTGTTTTTTTTTTTGCATCCCCCCTGCAAAATATGCTATTGATGTTGAGTGCATGTAGCTGGTATGGTTCAGGAATGGGAATGCCGCACAATGACTGACCACTTTTCCAACCCAGCCAATTTTTTTTCATATTGTCACTACTCATTTAAAAAAAAAAAAACAGAGGGGAATTTACAAAGACTGGAGCAGCCAGAATCGGGTGCATGGTAACCAATCACCTTCTAGCTTTTATTTTCAAAGCTTAACTGAACAAGCTGAAGCTAGAAGGTGATTGGTTACTATGCATAGCTGCTCCAAATTTTGTCCTCTCCAGTGTTAATAAATCCCTCCCAATGTGCCCACCCTCTTTATTATTAAAAAATTGGTTCCAAAATATTTCCATAGTTAAACGTGTGTTTAAGTATTTGTAAATAGGTTTTTTATGGCTTTTAAATATTTGTAGAAATAACTTCTATGGAGTTGCCACTGCAAGAAATAGTTTTACAAATGCTGCTTTTGGCTTACCTAATTGTATATTTATCCATAATAATGCAGCAAATGATGACAATTAAAGTCAATAAAATTAAGCATAACAATCCTTGCTTGTAGCTCCAACATGCATCAACATTTTATGACTGTGTTAATAATCCTGTATACTTATCAAAAGAATAAGGTTTTCCACTATATTAAAATTTTACATTTCTTCTAGAATGATATTGGAGGGCAGCGCAGCTTAATAAATAAATGGACTACATTTCTAAAAGCACGTTTGGTGTGTTCGATTCCAGGACCAGACGGAGGGGACACATACTTTGATGAATTGCGTAAGTTGTTTATAATCTCACTCATCACTCATCTTTTGGAGATGTACATAAAGCATGTTAGATTTTATCAGGTTGATCACCAGCTGTGATTGCTATATTCTGACAAGAATATACAGCTCATTGCTTAAGGAAAGAGTCTCCTAACATCACCTGGCTGATATAGTAAAGTGCCATGGCAACATACAGTAAAATGAAACAGATAAAAATGTGTTTACATCTGACAACACTCTTACGGTTCCACATCCAAAAAATTTAAGCCAATGACAATGATGACATTACAAGTACACTTTGGCACTTGACTCGTTTTACTGGCTAAAGCAGTCAACAGATATAATATTAAACTGGTTCTTGGAATACTTTTAAATGTTAAATATTTAATCTGATTATTTTTCACTGGTATTATAAAAAAAAAAAAATCTTGGTCTGAAATAAGTAAGTATACTGGCATACTGAAACAGCAAGCAGTAGATCTATCATAATGCTTAGAACACTGCATTTTTGCAGATAACAGTCTTCACAATTAACATCACCCCTAAACATATTAAAGAGCAAGCAAAGCAAGTAAAAGCTGCTAATACTATTTAGGAAATATATTGCAAGAGCTAAAGTTGCGTAATTTCATTCAGTTAAATCAAAGTGTTTTTTATGCCAACATTTCATATTCCTGATATGTGTCTGTTGTACCATGTACTTGTGTTAAATGTTAAAATGTATCCTGTTCTCTTTGAATTGCTTTCTTAGTGTGAAATTCCTGGTGATCTTGCCAATCCCCCTACTTTCTTATTTTGTGACATGGAAGCACATCCAGTCGAGTCTGGTCAGTTTTCTGGTGGTGCTCGAAGCATAGCCTGTCTGTTCTCAAATGGCCAAGATGACACCCATCGCAGTCTCCACTCCAGCTCTCTAAGCCCATGGCCCAAGCCCTTTATGCAGCTGAGAGCAGATTGTGTGATCATGTATAAAAAAAGAAAAAATATATTTATGTATGTGTAAAAATATATATATATATATATATATATATATATATATATATATATATATATATATATATATATATATATATATATATATATATATATATATATATATATATATATATATATATATATATACACACACACACACACACACACACACACACACACACACACACACACACACACACACACACACACACACACACACACACACACACACACACACACAAGTGGTTTGCCTTTCATTTCTATTTTAGGTTAAATGGGTTGTTTTTCACTTGAGTGGTAGGTGGGTATGCTGCTACACTGAAGCCCAAGCTGTGTTACCTGCCCTCTGTCTGCGTGTTGTTTTATTATTTAGGTTCAGTTAAATTTCTGATTTATTTAAGAAACCTATTTTGTGCTGAGTGGACACATCACACTGTAGAGAGGGCAAGAGACATAAACTGGGTCTTTTGGGGAATGTAATAATAATAGTGACATGGCAAAACTAGAAATAACACATTCAAGTTACATGATTTTTGGGGATAAAGCGGTGCAGAGAGTGGTGTTGCCATGGAAGGTGTGAAGGTGTTAGCTTCCATGTACTTACAATGCATTTACAGTGCAGATATTAACTTCAATTTGAGTTGAGTGGATTAAACCTTTGCTGGTCTACAAAGTATAGTGTATGACAGGTCCCATCATTCACTTCTGTTTAGACACAGTTGATTTTGTATGTACACATCTACATTAATACAGTAGGTAAATGAGTTTATATTTCAGGATTTTATTATTACATTGTTTACTAAACAAGTAACCACATCAACGTATGCAATAAACACACTAATTATGTGCATGTTAAAATCTACTAGTTAATAGTATAATCACAATGGCTTAATGGTAACCCCAACCACGACACTACCTGCTTGGAGTTTGCCTAAAATACCTGTCTAATTAGTAGGAGATACATATACTGATGACACTATAAAACTAATATTACTTAATTCAAATTGCATCTTTTACAGAGGATATATTTGTGCTGCCAACTAAAGATGAAAGGAACCCAGTTGTGTATGGAATTTTCACTACAACAAGGTATTGATTTGAATAATTGAATAATTGCATTTCAGGTTTAGTTGTAGATAAAGTAAAGCTGATTAGTAGAATCTATATTTCCCACTGCTCACAATCTGATTGATGGATGTATCAGCATTGTGCCACACTGTATGTGCAATGTGTAACTTGCTGTTGGATTACAATGATTATAAATGTGAAGTTTTAGAAAGCTTTACCAATTTATTGTTATTTGTATGGTCTTTGGTTATTTTAATCACATTGCTAACTGGTTTTAGATATGTAGTTATCTGGTTGTAAAAAGATACAAGTCCTTCAGATGTAATCGCTCCCAAACAAAGAGGCCTTGGGGGGATGGATATACCTTTCTGACCCCACAATGACAGACAGAACATTTCCCTTGATTAAAATATTTCCATTTTATCCTAAGGCAGCCCATAGATGATTTGAATATATTTCCTTTCACCATGGATGGAAGGAAAGAAAATTGCTTGATTCCCCCATCAACACAGCCAGTGTTGATAGGGGAATGCCTCTCGCCCCCTACTGGCAGAGCACATTGATTTATGCTAGCGGCTATAGCCGCTGTCAGTATTCGAATGTAAAAATAAATGGATCAACTTGGATACTATCAGCCTGCCCATACATGGGTTGAATTTCGGCTGGTCTCTACTGACCCAGGTGAATTTTGATCCATGTAAGGCCGGCTTTACTCTAGTCTGGGTTCCAACATTTGCAAGTAAAACCATTGTCCTTTTTAAATGCTGCTATTACTTATCTCATGTGGTAGAATAATCCATAGTTAAAGTCATCTTTGTTCTATACACAACTATTGTCCCATTTTTTTCAAATGGGCACTGAGAAAGAAAGTTAATGTTACTTTTTTTACTGACACCTTTGTTTTAACATTCATAGATTTTTTTTTACTTTCCTACTCTGTGTTAATTATATTATATTATTTGTTCATTAAAGAAAACCAGTAGAAAAGGCAGCATAGAGACTATTATTGCTGGATTTATGCTGAAAATACTAGTTCCCTAGGTGTTATGCTGATTTGAAGGTTTTCTTTTTAGTTGGAACATGTATGATGGTCCTCATTTCACTCCAACTTTCTAATGCATGTTTGTTCCAAATAAATAATTTAATATAAAATCAGAGACAAATAGGAAATCATTGCAATTCTGTCCACCATCCCAAATCATGGCAAATCGCAGGATGTTCTTGTGATCACTTCACTTCCAATGGCACCCCAATCGTGGCACGTTTTTGCCACAATTGATGCCCAACAAATTGCGGTAAAATCACTCAAACAGAATCGCAATATGCCTGTCATCCAAAAGAAGTTTCTGAACTTCTTTTGGGTGACAGGCATGCTGCAATTTTGGTTGCATGATTTTACTGCGATTCGTTGGGCGGCAATCACAGCAAAATCGTGCCACGATTGGGGTGTCTTTGGAAATGACGGGGATTGCAGCGGGCGTCCCCTTATTTGCCATGATTCGGGATAGTGGGCAGAATTGCGGCGATTCTGCCAGCGATCCAGGACGCTTAGATGGAAACGGAGCCTTAATGTAGTTATTAAGCCAAGACATTTTTATCATAATGCATTCCATACAATAAAGTATACCTAAAGGCCTAAACTTTTTTTTGTTGTTGTTTTGGATAGAGTGGAGAGGGATTACAACACTTGTCAGTCTTTATTGCTGTCTGTTTTTTTTATTAGGGAGATTCAGCCTCTCTATTTGTTCTGTTTACCATTATCATTGAAAGTAAAAGTTAAAGAAAATCCCACATTTTTGGTTTTCCCCAGAAAAGTATTAGCAGGGAAATCTTCCAATGGGGACACTAATTCTGATCATCTGGAGGCCACAAGGGATTCCCTTGATTTGCCAAAACCTCTCACACACTATCTATTCAGCTTTGCTAAACTTGATGAGATGGAGCAGCAGTCATGATGCGTATGACTGATCTCAGACTTCAGGCTAAGAGAATTTGGAGGAAAGTCAGATGAGACATAAGTTTTAGTTTAAATCCTCTTGCTCTGAATATATAACATCTATTAGTTTCTCTTACTGGAGAAATCACTTGACCTTCTTAGATAATTTTAGTTTATTTCATTTCATTAAGAATTCCCCTACCTAGGCAGCCCATCACAGCTTAAACATGAACGAAAAAACTTTTGACAGCTTTGCTGTCTTTTTCTAAATGTTACAGTAGTTATGCTTTTGTGATTTTGCCCATAGTTCATTTACAATACTCAGAACTACAGCAAAAGCAAATAACTTCCAGACTTCCAAAATAGTTTAAAGAAAGATGTAATTCAGTCTAATACCCACCTATTTATTTTTCACCTGACCTTTAAATAACAGTAATCTGATCATTCTCAGCATATAACCTATTAGGATTATGTGATGTGTAGGCCAAAAAATGTAGTACTTTTCTGAGTCAATATATATAAATAAGTCACTTAACTTAATTAAGGTAGATAAAAAAATGTGGCTGGAAACTTTTCTTCCATATGTCTTCTTCAGTTTAAACTGAGCATAAACCAAGTGACTTTGTTATTCCATTATGTTATTTTGGTGAGATATATGACTGGGATAACTATACATTACTGAACAAACCTTTGTTTCCTATTTTTTCTAATACTGTAGAAGATTAATTTTATAAGATATCATTATCATTTTGTCTTTGGAACATTTTTATTAACCACAGAACCATACAACACCAGTGGTTAGAGCTATTGTTTTACTGTTGCGTAATACTTTTATTGCTCTCAACATCTGGAACATCTTTTCCATTTCCTTTTTAGCTCTATATTTAAAGCATCTGCTGTATGTGTATATAGCATGGCAGATATCAGGGGAGTTTTTAATGGTCCCTATGCCCATAAAGAAAGTCCTGATCACAAATGGGTACAGTATGATGGAAGGATTCCTTATCCTCGTCCCGGTACGGTATGTATCTTTTTTTCTTCTTCTTTGTAAGGTAACTTCATTCAGCTGTTTTGCATTCCAATTGAAACTATGTTAATATCACTCATCTCTACTTGACCTAGTTTAACTTACATGAAAATTTGGAAAGCGTTGCCCTAAAATGCAATATGAGCAAATATTGAATAACCTGCTTCCACTGATTTGATGGTCAGAATTCTCGAGGTTTGGATCCACTCAGCCACCATTTTGATGATCTTTTTTTCCAGTCTGTCTGGCCACAAATATCTGGGTCCTCTGCTATGTTTCTATCATAACATGAAACCAGATATGTGCTTCGTTAAGGGTGCCTAGAAGAAGGTCTCCTCTTTTAAAACAGCTGATGTTAACATGAGACTGAGAATTTGTTAATAAATAGAGTTAATATAAAAGTAAAAAGCGATGAATCATGATGAATTGGCCTGAAACTGATTTAACCTCCCCACACTCTATCCAAAATAAAAATAAAAACTTGTAGCTAAAATATGCCTTTAATTTACTTAATTTATTCAGTGTCCAATCTATGTAGTTCAAAAGATATTGACTGTTATTTAACATTTTAGATTGACAAAAAAGAAAAATGCCAATTGCAGATTAATATACCAGAACAGAGATACATTTGCAATCATCAGACAACCTTGACCTACTAAGATGTCCCATTACTATACCCAAAAAATTGATTGCCTTTTCCTGTGTCTATAACTTAAAGTAATGTTCATTTATATTACTAGTCTTTTTTTTTTTTGTCTGAATTCTTCCTACACATAATATATTTTTAATTTCTATATTATTTTACTCTACAGCAAAGGTTAAAAAAAATTATGTCTGATACAATTTGAACAACTGAGTTCAAAACGGACACAAAAAGGCAAACTCTGCATAAAAGCAAAACTTGTCATCTTTTTTCCGGGATAAAAAATATATATTTCAGCAATATATTTCAGCATTACTGAGATTTCTATGAAAAATAAACTAAAGCAAGCACTATATTCCTTGGTATTGCTTTTCATTCATAGTACCTTATTAATACACAGAACATTTAGGAATTGGCAGCTTATATGTCAGAGCTTAAATTGAGGAAAGTTGCATTTGGCAGTTGAAACACAGAAGTCTGTGTTAAACCATAAAGGGGAAATGTTGTCAGTTTTTTAAATTTCCTTTATTTTTGTAAGTCACTTTACCTAGGATGCCATCCAGATATCAAAGCTAATGTTTTAAATATCTGGTTTAGTCATCTATGCTCATTTATCACAGCATGAATCTGAAAGTGTAATTGGCATACAGAATTTTGTTGAATTATCTTACAATAGAGATCAGTATGTGGTTGTAATTGTTTATTTTTATTTAATATCTAAATATTTAACAGAGATGGAGGTTATCGCTAGTAAATAATTGTTCTATAGTAAAGGACTAGAAAGGGGAATTAGAACTATGTTGCTCAAAACCAGAAATGTGCATTATTGAACCCCAGTGTCACCCATGAGACATTGCAATTTTTATTTAAACTAGAACTATACTTGACTTGAGACTGAAAAGCTCTTTCATCAAACAGTTAAAATGCACACCAGTATTCAGTGTTCTCCAAAAAGCTTGTCCTGATCATCTAGGCCAATAAAGCCTTTTGCGAACACTGGATGCTGATATGTAGTGCTGTTTGAGAAAATAACTTTTCAAGGAAACATGTCAGAAAAAAAAACTCAAAGCTGCTGCTATTCAATAATTAGGAAAAGTTGCTGCAGCTTGGAGTTTCTTTTTTTTCTGCATGATTTGCCAACATTTAAAGCGGAGTTCCATCCAAAAGTGGAACTTCCGCTTCAAGCACTCCTTGCCCCCTTACATGCCACATTAGGCACATAATTTTTTTTGGGGGGAGCAGGTACCTAGTTTTGACAGGTACCCAGCTCCCACTTCTGCTCTCACTGCCTCACCACTTAGGCGACTCCTCCTCTCCCCCTCCCTGCAATCTTCTAGGACACGTAAGGAGAGGAGAGGGAGAGGAGCGAGGCTTCAGGTGGCCACATCGCTGGACTGTGGGACAGGTGAGTGTCTATTTATTAAAAGTCAGCAGCTACACTTTTTGTAGCTGTTAACTTTTAATAAACTTAAAAATGACTGGAACACCGCTTTAAAGGGGTTGTAAACCCTCGTGTTTTTTCACCTTAATGCATCCAATGCATTAAGGTGAAAAAACACCTGGTAGTGACCCCCCAGCCCCCCGGAGCCCCGCATTTCCCTCAGCGAAGACACATTGTCCCTCTCTCCACAGGGTCCCGGCTCTTGATTGGATAGATTGATAGCAGCGCAGCCATTGGCTCCCGCTGCTGTCAATCAAATCCAATGGTGCGAGCACCTGGGGGGCAGGGCCAAGTCTGGCATTCGTGTCTATAGGCGCAAATGCTGAACTTGGGAGCCCCCCCCAGGAGAGTGCATCTCCTAGGGGGTTATCTGATGCAGGGAGGAGCCACGAGAACTGCCGAGGGACCCCAGAAATGGACGATCGTGGCCACACTGTGCAAAACATGCTGCACAGTGGAGGTAAGTATGATATGATTGTTATTTTTAAAAAAATAAAAAACGAGCCTTTACAATCACTTTAAGGAGTCTCATTGATTTGAACCTGAGTTAAGCTTACATGTTGTAAACTGCAAACAGCTATGTAAAGCAGACACCTAAAAGTTTTTGCATTTATTCATGTACCTGGTGGAACTTACCAGCAGTCCAAAA
This sequence comes from Lithobates clamitans, assembly GCA_037952925.1. Taxonomy (NCBI): domain Eukaryota; kingdom Metazoa; phylum Chordata; class Amphibia; order Anura; family Ranidae; genus Lithobates; species Lithobates clamitans. The sequence goes on from JBBGZY010000190.1 coordinate 8,901,876, forward strand.
TGCCAAAAAGCTCTAAATATCCAACTCTTCTACAATCCTCCCTTTAACTCCATCATTGTCATAAAAAAAAAATGTTGCTGTTGTTTAAAGCAAAGATTCCTCTAAAAATGACTAAAGGTAAAAATGTATTAAAAAACAACTGCGTTCTCATGGAGTGTTAATAAACCCAATGTCTGTTGTTAGTTTGCATTGCAGTGACAGGACCCGATTGTAATACTCAGTTATGCCCAATTTCTGAATTTAAAGAATACTTTTAGGAGTTAATATCGGGGTTGCTGAGCTGGACTAATATCCCAGTTTCTGGAGTAATGTAGAAAGTATTCATCCACAAAGTTCAATCCCGTGATTAATATCTAATAAATGTATGTTTATCCCTGACCGCTGCTCATTTATGGCCAGTGAATTTGCAAGTTAGCTGAGGATTTCAAGCATGCAACAAGATAACCTCTAATGGCTATCAATGCAGTTTGAGAGATTTTGGTTTCCCTTTTTATTTCATAAAGAATATCGCTAATCAACCTTGAATTGTGGGAGGCAGAAGTGAGAAGTTTATTTTTTTTTCTCCCCTATTTTGGGGCTCTACCAGACTTATGAGGACACCTTCAAGAATTTTAGAACATTAAAATTCCCTTGCAATGTGAACAGCCTATTTGCTGTAAATAAAGCCCATGGTTTATTAAACAGCTTGATTGTGATCCTGTTTCATCATGCAGCATTCAAACAATAACCTGGTAGATTGGCTAAGTAAATGTCTATGGATCACCAAATCAAAGTGAAATGCCATAAATTAGCTAATCCCTTAGGACTGTTATTATGCAGACAGAGGAGTGTTAAATATAACCAGAGGATTCACAATATAAATATATAGGAGTCTTAATATGCTTTCCTCTTTTAATTGTGTACTTTTCTCTGCTAAAAAAAACATTCACAACCCTTTTCCCTCTTCACACAGACTTGTATTGTAGAGGAACGGAGGGGGTATATCTGACCAGGCCTGTCACTAATTTCCAATTATTCAGTGCATATGGTCTACTTTCATGGATTGTTTAACAGCAAAGTTATATTTAGACACTCTGCACAAATTAATAATCTTATTATATGATAGTAACAGAATAGATTATGGGAAGTATTAAAAAAGAAGATTTCTATGGCGTGCCTCTGCAGATTTTTTTTTTTAAGAAATGGATGCTTTCATTGGAACATCATGATGTATCTAACCATTATAATAAAGAACGTACAGTATAGCTATGAAGACATGTGACAGTACACCAAAGAACAAAGATAACACCTAAAGTTTGAGCTAAAATAGGGATATTTAATTTCTAAAATATCTGAAATTTTAAAAAGGAGGGAGTTGGGTATGTCATTGTTAATAGAAATATGAAAATAGAAAACATCTCTGTAGGAGTGAATTTATTGCTCTGTACAAAAACTTGTAAAATGAATTATCTATGTGATAATGACAGCTCCTTAGCACTCAAACGTGTTAAAAGCACATCAAATTTACACATCTATGAAGCTGTCATATACTATTTTACCCTGGTGGCAAAAGTTACATTTCCCACCCTGAAATTGGTAACTAAAATGATCAATTTCATAATGAATGACAAGGACCATAAAAGCATACAGAAGCATTTTTTTAAGTGCAATTTCAAATATGTTGAGAAAAAAATATCCATTTCATATTACGTATATATGTTGCAAGCATTCAGGGCAATTTTTTAGTAGCCTCAATCCTATTGGTGTTTGTTGGGGCCTTATTAAGTATCTGCAGACCCCTCTTTTCCTACTTCTTAGGTACTGAAATAAATGGCTTGCTAGCTATAGCCGTGTGATTCTTTCCAGTTTTGTAATAAGATTGACATTAGTCCCATAACTAGTAAATGGGGCATCTTGGGGTGTTCTGTACTGAAACAAAAGGCTCAGCATGGCAGGAAACTAGTATTTTCAGAAGGGCAACCTTAGTATATTTCTGTCATGATATTTTTTTAATGAGACCCTGGAACCAACAAATAAAATTGCAGGTAAAAGCACAGGAAAGTTAGATATTTATAATGTAATGTTTTGTCTACTTGCAATGCGCCTCTGAGCTTGCTAGAGTATATGACTGCTCTAGGAAAGTCAGTTTCCTAGCACAGCACCTTATCTGTTTGCATGTCATAGCCCTCTCCACTAGGAGTGTTTAATTACCATCTGTGCTGGCCCAGCTCTCGGCAATAGAATGTGATGGGAAATCTAAACATTCTATTGTCACCAGAACAAGAGGAGGAGGTAAATCTAATGGGGTCATTTGCCTCCTCTGAGGAAACAAACAAAAAAAAAAAAACTGATAGAGGTTTTACCCCTTCTCTAGCCTATCCAAAACTAAAAAAATATTTCTTATACATACACTTAAAGAACATGTATAGCACTTAATAAAGCTGATTTTTTTTTCACCGCTTAGTATCAATTCTATTCTTAGACTTTACAAAAAGTAACACTGCTGATTTAGTTGGAAGGGTGCCACACTGTATGTTTTCTTTTTTCAGTCTATTAAATTCAGAAAATAAATACTAATTGTACATTAATATTTGTATAAATATGCCATGTTTAACTTTGCTCCCTACTGAACATATATAAAATAAACAAAATGTGTAATTTGACCAAATAGCTAAACATTAGTAGAGTAGAATGATGGAAACTTTCAAGGCCAGCCTGTATCACCTTTTCCCCCTAATTGGATTATTAAATTAGTGCTAAACAGTGAATAGTGTCTGTTTTTTATTTGTTGATTTATTTAGATACCTGTAATTTTAGTAATAAAGCTGGGGTGATTTACTAAAACTAGAGAGTGCAAATTCTGATGCAGCTCTGCATAGAAACCAATTAGCTTCCAGGTTTTAATGCCAAGGCTTAATTGAACAAGCTGAAGTTAGAAGCTGATTGGCTAACATGCACAGCTTCACCAGTTTTAGTAAATGAACCCCACTATGTTCAGTCAGATATAAATAGTTCACCTGCCTCAAAATAGAAATAGATCTCATGTGCAACTTATAGGAACATTGTATCCCATGCAGTCTGTATATAAAGCAACAATTTTATTAGTTCCATATTCAGTGAAAGCTGAACCAGACCCAAGTAAGTGCTGAAAGATAGTAGCATACACTCACCAATAAAAAAAATAAAAAAAATAAAAAGATTGTCATTAAATTAAAAATGCATCAAAGGTGCCTACTCTTGAGAGTACCACTACAATAATTTTTGAAGTGGGACTATGCAAGCATCTTGGATCAGCTAAAAACACAGTAAGTATATGCTGATATCTCTAAGACCAAGGACATAGTGATCATGTGATCACTGATCGTTCAGTTCTCAGGTCCACTTTGAGTACAGAACAATGACTGTTGTCACTGCTCTCTGCTCTGTCCCTCCAGCGCTCACTAGAGCATTGAGCACGAGTGGCTGGCTCAGGCTCTCAGTGGCAAGTGAGAGGTTGAGCCACCTGCCGACCAGGCAGCTGTGTTGATCTTGACATTATTGTCAGGATACATTCAGAGACTGGAGCGGCCCGGTGATGTCAGCTGACAGTCAAGAGCTTTGGCCATACTTCTCTTTTAAATTGACAAAAAATATAATTGATAGCAGTCATTGTGAACCTATTCAAATCTAGAGGTCATTGAAGCCCAGATTTTAAGGTCAAAGCTCTACGAAGCCTCCCCTTGGAATCCGAAACACAAAATAAGGGTGGGAGTTCAAACCAGCTCATCCAGGCTAGCAGAAGCAAATCAGAAGACAGAAGTTGGAAATGCTTAATTTATGATTAAGTCCCATGGGTGAGGCAAAACATGTCAGAGGACTGTAGTCAGGAGGAGCTTAGGCTGAAGCAGTATCTTTACCTTTCTGTATAGTGGTAGGTGAATTCTGGGATTCTCCAACAAAAACCCCGATGTAGCTGTCCTTTTAAATACAGGAGTTCGCCTTTAAATCTGGTGCAATCATTTATCTATCTATCTATCTATCTATCTATCTATCTATCTATCTATCTATCTATCTATCTATCTATCTATCTATCTATCTATCTATCTATCTATCTATCTATCTATCTATCTATCTATCTATCTATCTATCTGTCTACTTTTTAATGTATAGAGACTGAAGACTAGGAGAGTGGACTTTAAAGGCACATGAGTAGACCATATAAAAGTAATTAAGGTTTTTATTTGTAGAAAAATATTAAAAAATAATTATTTATGCATAGATATATATAAAAAAAGAAAAAACTGCGCTAGGACAAATTAAATAAGATAAAGCAGCAGCTTATTGTGGGATAACACAAAACAAAATAAAAAACAGAAAAGCTGCGCTAATACATTATAAACCTAAAAGAGTGATTATTCAATAAAAAAAAATTGTGTGAAAAATATGAAAATAAGAAGGTGAATAGAACACCCCAAACAACACAAAATTGGGTGATGTGCTAATTAAAATATCAGATAGTGCAGCGCTAAAATCCAAATAAAACATAAAGAAACATAAAATCAGTCCATAAAAGAGATCAATATCTTCAAGTGCGAGCGGACACCCGTAAGCAGAGAAGTGATTCAGGCAGCCCTCCACCAAAGGATAAGATGGCCTCTCACCTGAGGGAATGGACCCTTTAATTACAGAGGGTCAGAAATCACCTTTTAAATGTGATCACACAAGGTGCAGCATGTGTAGGCATCCGTCATCCATCAGGGTTCAGGTTACAAACACTCCAATGGGACCATAGGGCTCCGGAACCAAACACTCCAATAGGACCGGGACATGAAACAGAATGGCAAAGGAATAGTGCTCTCTGTTTGCAAAATCTTTATTAAAAAAGCTAAAATATTGAACTCACATGTGAAGCACTCATTAAGTGCATATCAGCAGTAAGAACGAAGAGATCCTCCGTGTGGCTGTGTGGACGAGCAGCGGCCGCGGGTGACGTCACGGCGTATCCTCGTTCTGGACGCGTTGCGTCCCAGTGGGTGGGGACTTCATCAGCAGATGAGGATACGTCATGGGCACCCGCGCTATATACAAGGTGAGTAACCATGACAACGGAAAGACATGGTAAAATCAACCTCTCGCTAAACACGGAAGTCAATCCAGACGTGACCCCTTATAATGATTGCGGAGAACGGAATTAAATAATCCCACACGTATAACTACAAAAAAGGGGGGTAAATCAAACTACAGTGAAATATGCATCAATCCTAAAAAGGAGAAGTGCACTGAACTGGATGAAAAACATCTATAGATTCGGAATACTAAAATAGTCATTTTCGAACCAATTATAAAATATATGACAGTCATCCGTAGCCACCGTCACCCACACAGAAATAATGCAATATGCCTTCAAATAATAAATACAATCAAATATAAACAATAATCAATCTAATGTTAAAACGATTAACGATCCGATATAAAGCAGTTTGTGTCAAAATCCACGTTTAACCCTTCAGGGCAAAGAACCCTGGTTTCAAAGATCCAGTATGATTCTCTTTTACTCAATTGTCTTATGAAATTGCCACCCCTCCAATGCCTAGTAACCCTTTCTATGCCCCAGAATTTTAGACTTTTTGGATTCTGATGGTGATGTAGTTTGAAATATCGAGATACATTGCGGGTTTTGAGGCCTTTTTTAATATTGTTGACATGCTCAGCAAGCCTCACGTGTAGGGGTCTCGATGTTCTACCAATATACTGGAGCCCGCACCCGCACTCCAGCATATACACGACCCCTACCGTATCACAGGTGGTTAACTGTTTTATCTCATATTCCTTATTCGTAGCGGATGTCAAAAACTTCTTTCTTTTCTTTATGTTTCCCTTATCATGTTTGCAAGGGACGCATTTGCCACACGCTTAGAAACCTCCCAGAAAAGAAAAAAGCCTATCAGAACGAGGAACAGGAGGGTTGAGTACACTGGGGGCCAAATTGTCCCTCAATGATGGAGCTTTCTTGTAAATAAATTGGGGGCGGTCCGGTAAAACAGGGCCTAAGATTTTATCCTGTTTTAAGATGGGCCAGTTCTTCAACACTACTTTTTTAAAGGTGCAATATTGCACATTGTAGTCAAGCACCATCTTAAAATTATGATTATTTCCCCCAAAGTCACTTGCGGTATTAGAGACCAATGTACCCCTATCCATGGTTTTCACTCTCATAACCTCCTCCTCTAACAATGAGCGGTCATACCCTTTCTGTTCAAACCTTGAAGTCAAAATTTGTGACTGTGAGATAAAACCATCATCACGGGTGCAATTCCTGCGCAACCTAATATACTGCCCCCTGGGGATGTTACACAACCAAGAATGATGATGACAACTCCCCAGGGGGATGTATGAGTTGCGGTCAGTGGGTTTGAAATAATTGGTCATCGTGAAGTGGTCATGTGTAACACTAATAGTCAAATCAAGAAATACCACCTTTTCTGGGTCAATAGTCCAGGTGAGGGCAATATTCTTTTGGTTATTATTCAGAGTTTCGATAAACATGTCAAGTTTGTCTCTATCACCCTTCCATATAAGGATAAGGTCGTTGATAAATCTATGGTAACAAATAAGCTCTGGGGGTCTGTTACGGAAAACAGCCTCTTCCTCCCAGTGGGCCATAAATATATTAGCCACACTGGGAGCAAAGCGTGCCCCCATTGCAACTCCCCTAGTTTGTAAATAGAACTCTTTTTACAAAAGAGTTCCGGGTTTAGGGAGAGGTTGATTTTACCATGTCTTTCCGTTGTCATGGTTACTCACCTTGTATATAGCGCGGGTGCCCACGACGTATCCTCATCTGCTGATGAAGTCCCCGCCCACTGGGACGCAACGCGTCCAGAACGAGGATACGCCGTGACGTCACCCGCGGCCGCCGCTCGTCCACACAGCCACACGTAGGATCTCTTCGTTCTTACTGCTGACATGCACTTAATGAGTGCTTCACATGTGAGTTCAATATTTTAGCTTTTTTAATAAAGATTTTGCAAACAGAGAGCACTATTCCTTTGCCATTCTGTTTCATGTCCCGGTCCTATTGGAGTGTTTGGTTCCGGAGCCCTATGGTCCCATTGGAGTGTTTGTAACCTGAACCCTGACGGATGCCTACACATGCTGCACCTTGTGTGATCACATTTAAAAGGCGATTTCTGACCCTCTGTAATTAAAGGGTCCATTCCCTCAGGTGAGAGGCCATCTTATCCTTTGGTGGAGGGCTGCCTGAATCACTTCTCTGCTTACGGGTGTCCGCTCGCACTTGAAGATATTGATCTCTTTTATGGACTGATTTTATGTTTCTTTATTTGGATTTTAGCGCTGCACTATCTGATATTTTATTGTTTTTAGGGATTTGTTTTTTGACCCTAGTGTTCAGCAGCTCAAGCACGTATCTGTACCATTTCGCGCTGATTTATCATTTTCTATTTCTTAGTTATGTGCTAATTAAAGTCCGAAAAAATGTAATTTTCAATAGTTCAGAAAATAGCATTCAGTGACTTAACATGCGAAGTATATCCCCAACTGATGAATGGCATGCTTACCAGAATGTAAGCCAAATATACAGGTGGCTTTAACCCTGCCAAGGTCTTGAAACGAACCAGTCACAGCAGGATAGATCAATATATGACTTAATCACAGGTTGACGTTGATAACATCCCAGAAAAAATAAATTACATAGCATAATACTGACACACAAGAGTGCATGTAAAATGGAGTTACACTCACTTTGTGAAACGTGCATAAAGACCAGTTTTGAAAACTCCAGTCACCAACACCACACAGAGAGCCTCCTTACCAGATGGAAGATTATAAGTGCAAAAAAATCACAACGGATGTAAGGAACATCAACCGGTGAAGATACGGATATAGTGCACTAACACCACACAGAGGGCCTCCTTACCAAATTGCAAGATCAAAAAGCAGATATCCTAACAAACAGATTGAACGCCAGCTGGATATGTTGGGGCTAATGGATGGATGGATAAAACCCACAGCATTGAACTGGAGGTTCTGTAACTCCCATGGTATAGATGAAACCAGTCCCAAAAATATAACAAAAAATCCCAATAGCGTAATAACGTTTATAAAATTTAATGGTATAAAGAATAATACTTACAGACAAACGATCATAAAATTCTCCTGTCCTTCTCAATGGGGCGACGTAGTGACGTCAGCACGTACCTCCCATTTTCATATTTTTCACACAATTTTATTTTTATTGAAGAATCACTCTTTTAGGCTTATAATGTATTAGCACAGCTTTTCCATTTTTTATAGATATATATAAAATGTACGAAACTTATTATATGACCCACACACAAATTCTGACAACACTTCCAAAGTAAACACTTATATTGATACACCCAATGGTACAGTGGTCTATTGAATTCAGCAAATAAATACTAATTGTATATTAATATTTGTATAAATATGCCATGTTTAACTTTGCTCCCTGCTCAACATGTGTAAAATCAACAAAATGTGTAATTTGACCAGAAAGCTAAACATTAGTAGAGTAGAATTATGAAAACTTTCAAGGCCAGCCTGTATCACATTTTACCCCCTAATTGGATTATTAAATTGGTGCTAAATAGTCCAATGCAGACCATAATTGGATACCAGGAGGCATACACATCACACAGTACGGCTTGAACCTTGAGGTACCAGCCTCTTTTGAGCTTTAAGCCTGCCTTTCTCTACTTTGTTTGGACAGCCTTGTTATCTTGATAGACACACGCTGGTTTACACCACCAGCGTACGTGTCTTTTCAGCTGTGTGTTGGCCATTTTTCCCTGGGTATATTCATATATCCTTTTGCTTACCAGCAACCAGCGACAAATTTATTTACACAAAATATCTTATTTACCTATGTTCTCCTGAAGCGTATTCTTACGCGCAACATGTAGAGTGAATATCTTGTACTTGGATTCACACTCTGACTCAAACTATTTTATGTTTACAACTTCAACCACTGTACCATTGGGTGTATCAATATAAGTGTTTACTTTGGAAGTGTTGTCAGAATTTGTGTGTGGGTCATATAATAACAGTTTCATAAATTTTATATATATCTATGTATAAATAATTATTTTTTAATATCTTTCTACAAATGAAAACCTTAATTACTTTTATATGGTCTACCCGTGTGCCTTTAAAGTCCACTCTCCCAGTCTTTAGTCTCTATACATCCATTATCGGGACGTTGGCACACTGCTATCTGTGTATCCACAGTGTCACCCTGTGAGGATACACGTTAAATCCATAATCCTTGTCTACTTTTTAAGTTTGCCTGTGTGATAACTTATAAATGACATGCCCATGACTCCAGGGTATCTAGTGTATACTTTACATTTGAACTTGTGCTTAGCTGTTTCCTTGTTACAAGATTTTGCATGTGATAAAGCACAGTCAGTTCTTCACCTCTTGTGCATATGACATTCATGTTCTCAAGGCAAGACATTCCTAAGTATACTTATTAGTGGCATACACCACTTGGGTCATTACAATGTGTTAACAAAAGGATCACACAACACTGTCTATCATTCTATTGCCCCGGCAACTAACATTACAGCTTCCAAATGGCATATTTTAATTTGGGAAAACCCCTTTCTTTATAATTGAGGCACCAATTAAAAAGTTCTAAATATTGATGCACTTCATAGTTTGCAGTTTCAGTGTACAGATGTGTATGTGTGCCTGCATATACTATACAGTATATATATTCAGGATGCCGGGCACATGAATTACAGCAGATGGGGTTTTTTTTTTTGAAGCACCTGATTAGAGCCAGAGGCTCTAATAGACGTAAAAATAGGGTGGGCTCATGATGCAGAGCATTGCACCATGAGCCCACCCAGGTGTTACAACAGCAAATGAATTTACGCTGGTGCAACACTGATCCTTCTCCTGGCCAATTGGGAAGTGGGTCTTATACCCGTCACATGATTGGCTGAAAGGACAGGGGATCCTATTCGACGTCTAGGAGGTGGGGAGAAGATGCACGGCGGAAGCGCCCGCTGATGCCCCGATCCCTGCCACTGCCTGATGTGCCCACTGATGCCCAATGTGCCTGTCAATGCCTGATCTCTGCCACCGCCTAGATGGGGTAAGTGCCAGCGGACCGGGCAGACAGCGAGGGGGGGTTTGCGGTGCCGCCACTGTCCCATACTGGAATGAAGGGAGTGAGTCACAAGCACTATTGTTAAGTAATTGGCCTCTTAGGCAGCAGCAGTGTAACATGTGGCAGTGAGAGTGATCTGAGCTCTGAATAGGAACAACTCTGAGCTGAAATGGGCCTTATATTCCTCAATGCCACAAGGGAACAAAGTGGTGGGGAAGTTTTATTTTAGCATTGCTCTGGGTCTGTTACACTTATATTTCCAGTTTGTAATTCTTGTCAGTTTCTGTAGCACCTATGGAAATTTATCCCAACCTCTTTTGCTGGGCAGCTTGATCTCAACATACAGTAAATGTGAAAAAAGTATAATATATATATATATATATATATATATATATATATATATATATATATATAATAAATAAAAGGACATTTAAAAAAATATGTTAAATATTATAATTACATGTATTAGCTAACTACAGAATACCATGTTTTTGCAATAATATTTTTTTTTTATATTTGTATGCATGCTGATTTCCCTCCAATTTTACTGTAAAGACAGTCCCCGAGTTACTTACAAATGAAGGGAGACAACAGGAAGTGAGAGGAAATCTACCCCTAGGAAGGGAAATTCACTCATGTAAAAGTTATCATGGGAAAAGGGTGTCTCCACTGAAGCCCTATCACCAATCCTTTTTTCCATGTCAACCCAAAATTTTCTAAATCCAGTTGTTATTGGGACAGAAAGTGAGATGAAATCTTCTGAACAGGGACACAGACAGAAAACAAATTTTACAGGGGCATTCCCTATGCTATCCAAAAATCCAAAAAACATAAACATTATTTTTTTGGCTGGAGTTACACTTAAAAAATGTACCTGTTCCAACTTACATACAAATGTAATGTAACCTGAGGACTGCCTGTACGAGGTACTGAATAAGTATATAGTATTCAATGAATAGTTTCTTATAAACAAAAAAGTATATTAAAATGACAAAAAGAAGGAACAAAAGTAAATTATAACATAGGAAAACACTGAAGATAAAAGTAGAACCTGGTTTATTTATACTTTTCTGGTTTCCCTGCATGTAGAAAATACTCTTTATACCCTCCAGAATAATTTTGTTTTCTTTATTGCGTGTTTCTTATAATAGGAAGATGGTAACCTCTGATTATACTGGTCATTGTCTTGTGGGACACACAGAAAATGCATCAAAGTAAACAGAATTATTTATACAGCACTTATCTCCACAGACATCAGAATATAAAAATTCCACTGAAGATCATAAATTGAAGCTGTTAGGCTAACTATTTCCAGCATCTAAAAGAAAGACGCCTAATTATATTATTGTTCTTCTATAAAACCAACTCTTAAATTGTTCCCTTAAATGTTTATTTAACTACAACTTTCTGTATGCCTACAAGAAATAGTTAACTTTTGAAACTAGTATAACTGAGTCTGGTGCTTTACTATTCAGAACTATATTTTCATCTTGTTGAAGCATTATGAGGATCATTCAAAAAAAAAGTAAAGTAAAGGAAAGGAAAGTGGAAGTGTTACCCATGGAAACCAACCAGATAAATTATTCTTGCGGTGCAGACTAGCAAGCATCTAGCTCATTACTGTTTCATTTTTTTTTTTAATGCTGTATGCTTGTAATACATATATATGAATGTCATAAACGTATTTAACATCAAGACTATTGATGATAACATAATTTACAAATAGAATAGTATATAGCTTATATTTAAATAGTAGTGATCCAGGGTGGCCTTTTCAAGATGTAGGCATTATTTATATCTTTTTGTTTGCTAGTCTATGTCTTCTGTTCTTATAGCACACTGTTAGATGCCAGTAAAGAATTCTGAGATTTTAACAGATACTACAATTTTAAATTGCCATCTTACAGCCAAGCAAGCCTCATCAATCAATAAAATACGTTCACTATCCTGTATAATACAGTCCTCTATTAGATGTGCACTGCACCTGTAATAGGAGTCCCCCCCACATGAGGTTATTATAATCTGCCTCTCAATATACTTTTTATCTGTCTTTGGACACTGAGTGATGAATGGATTATGTGAAGCAACATGTGTTTTTCATTTTAGTATGTTTTTTTTCCCTTTAAACAAGTTTGTTTCATGGGTATAACTTTGGAATATACCAGCTTATATGCCTTCTTTATATCACTCCCTCTGAGCTCTGAAATGGACAGATGGTCTTCAGTACCTCTGGAATGAAAGAATTCCATCTCTAATTACTTGATGTTTAACAGGAGTTCACCATATACCCACATGGCCTTTATAATCATATTGCATTTTGCATGACGTACAGGATGATTTTCAAAGATTTAGCAATTATAAAGATAAACTTACTTTTTCAAGGATTTTGTGTGTAGTGTAATTTAATGTTTATTTCTGCAGTGATTTAGAATTCCCAGACCAATCTTACCACTTTGAAAAGTAACAGTGTGATATTTTCTGTTACATATATTTAGGTTATTGTTCAGTTGTCATAATCCACAATGTTTGTGTGGGCCATTACACTCTCAGAAAATATAACCCCAAATGTTCCTGCTTGATTTTTTTTGTTTATGGAGTTTGCATGATGCACCTCAAAAAAATCTCCCTGACAAACTATGTCAAGTAAGATAAGTAAGCAAGTTTATTTAATGCCAGAAGTTAAACTGAGTTAATAATTAACCTTGTGAAAACTACCCAGTATATGCCCCTTCATTACCAGTCCATCTTCAAATACTGTAATTATCTGACTGACACTTACTCGGTCATGCTGTAGAGTATCAAAAAATGTTTTTTCATTTTTTGAGACAAATAAAGCTTTCTTTTGGAGGCCCTCAATGAGGCCAGGTATGAGGTAATCATTTTTGTATTATACAAAGGAACAAAGATCAAACATTTTAAAAGAAAACCTGTTAGCCTTACTTTCTGTTATAAAACATATCAAATAAAAATTTCAAGAGGTTTAAGAATATGACTGGGCAGCATAATAGTTCCAGTGTGCTACCCTGTTTCCCCTAAAATAAGACCTAGCGTGATTGTCGGTGATGGCTTCAATATAAGCCCTACCCCCCAAATAAGCCCTAGTCAAAGTGTTTGTAGGTCTTATTTTCAGGGTAGGGCTTATTTTCGGGGAAACAGGGTAGGGCTTATTTGGAGGGTAGGGCTTATATTGCAGCCATCACCGACAATCACACTAGGTCTTATTTTAGGGGAAACAGGGTATCATTCAACCTGTTCACCTAAAGTAAAATGCTTCTAGAAATGAAGAAAGTTAGAGACAATGGCTGCTTTCTGGTTTAGGAGCAAGTATTCAGCTTTGGGTCAGGATCCCTTCAAATGTATCTTGTTTATTAAGTGCTGCAGTTTGTAATGATGTATTAATTCTAGGGGTTAGTTTACTACATGGTTAATTTCCCCTAGCTTTCATTCACTTTACCTACTCAGTTACTGAAAAAAGGTCTTAAAATGTACATGATTGGCATAAAGGAATGAACACAGCGCAAGTGAAAATTAAACTAGGTTTAATACTGTTTACTTTTGTGATCGTTGTGATTGGTTCCCAGCCATCACAAGATACAGAGCCACTCTGATCTCCTGTTTTTGTGGCCTGCACTGTCTAATGACAACATGTTCGTAGGCATTATAAGCCACCAGAAAAAAAATCATCCACCAATCCACCATTTTTTTTACAATAGTGCAGTACTAAGGTGGTTAAGCAGATAATATTGCCTTTTTGTTCACTGCAAATGAATAGATACCATATTATATTTTGAAGATTTGAACAGTGGAGCTTACCTCTCATACCCACAATAAACTAATGGTGCCTTATATAAACAGCACTACAGTAAAAAGCTTCCACCAACCCGCCTTTTTTTTTACTAGTGAACAGTATTAAGTTGGTTAGGTAAAAAATATAGTTTTTTTTTCATTCACAGTTATTGATCAGATGCCATAGTGTATTTATGATCACGGGGTGCTGTGGAGAGATCACATGATCAATTCCAAGCAGTTAATAAATCTCTCACAGGTCGGTGGTTGGGGGTGGGGCTGCATAACCCCATCCATGTATTGTACTGAGCACATGCAATATTCAGTGACACAGGTCTAATATTGCATTGGTTTTTGTGCCTGAAATGTGTAAACTGTGAAGTTTCCAATAGCTGTATGGGAAGTTTTTTTTCTTTTTTGCAAGTGCAGTTGCTCTAGAGCTTAGTAAATGAGGTCAAGCTTCACTTTGCAAAGAATACCCAATCACTTGCAAGGGAAATAAACTTCATTTCTGCCCACACATGACTGGATGATGGAAGTCAGCAGAACCTACCATCATTTACTAAGCTCTGGGGTAACTGCACTTGCAAACTGCACAGTCTATTTGTCTTTAGTAAATCCACTAAAGGTTTACTTTTCTGTCTAAGGCCAGCCATAGACAATGCAAATTTCTTTACTGCAAAGAAATTCACATGATTCCCCCATCAACACAGACAGTACCCTTCTGCTGAGCAATTTTGTTTCTGGGGCGGGGAAAGCCGTGGAGCCAGGTGAAGTCAGTATCGCTAGTGGCTATAGCAGCCGCTTGCAAAAATTGCAAGAACATCCGGCAGGCTGGTTGTACCCAAGTTGATAGATCAATCAACTTGGTACATTCAGCCTGCCCATTAATGGTTTGAATTTTGGCTGGTTCCTGCTGAACCGGTCGAGATTTGAACGGTCTGTGGCTGGCTTAAGACATTCTCTGTGTCATCATATAAATAAGCAGGTGTGTACATTAAATCAATGCAATATTCACTCCAGAGAAAAAATATTACTTTCAAACTCTACAGGTTTTGTCATAAGTTTGTTTAAAGAGCTCTATGTTTAGTCATTTTCACAGATGGAAATGGATTAGAGTACAAAACAAAAGATAAATATCTTGTTCAAATAAAAAACAGACGGAACGTAATAGTTACAAAATGCATCACTGATAAATAAACTCAGCTGTTGCCCTAAGGTTTCCATTTAGCAAACAGAGACTTGGGAGCCATTAATTTGTCTGTTTGCTAAAATACTGCTTCATTTGAAAAATTAGCTTTATCCACATACCAAAAAATAATTCTTTGACTAGCGTCAAGTTGATCAGACATTGTAAAGAATTCTTTGGTTTTAACTGATGCATTTCCATTTTTCTTTTTGATAAACAGGTTATGTCCTGTTTCTTAAAGATACATTTATTTTGTTATTTCATTTGTGTACACAGTAATTGTGATTACATCATCAATCAGCTTTACTCACAATGGAAGCTGATATGGTTGAATGCAGTAATTCAAGAAATGGCAAACTAAACAATTTCTAAAGTAATTTCTTATATTGATAAACTTTGAGCTATTTATATGTATTGAACCTTGTGATGTGCTGATTTGTTTATTTTACAATAAGCATGTATATTTACCTTGTTACGTTTTTGTTTTGACCTAATCCCAGCATTTAAACAAAATCTGTCAGTGTTAGATTAGTGTCAGATTATTTGCAGTATATTCTTTTTGCACCACCCTGACTCACAAGTGTTCTATGGTGCTCTCCGGTCAGGGAGAGTTGAGAAAATCTTTGAAATTAGTATCGCACTAATTCTGAGGATGGAACATAAGTTCTGGAAAACTGTTTGCTTTACGTAGCCTTGGATTTAGTATATGTATACACACTAAATACGAAAATGCATTTTTGGTTCACTATTGAACAACGCACTAAAGAAGATGTGTAGGCATTTACCATTAGGCATAATAGATCTTTATCTATAGGCTGCCAGTTCAAAGGTGCAGCTATTTCATGTAAAATATTTGGCCACACATTTTTTCCTATCATTGGTAGAAACACTTTATATAAGCTACACAGTATTACAATATTCCAAGCAGGTGAAGACCAGTAAAATAAGGAAATGTTCTGTGTCATTCTGGCAGGAAGATTTTCTTTAGGTGCCAAATGTGTTCCTCCCACAGGCATCAGGAATTGAAATTCATCTCTGAGTATAAAGTTACATACACAGTAGGTGAGGTTGAAAAAAGACCATCAAGTCCAACCTATGTGTCAGTATTACATTGTATATCCCTGTATGTTGTGGTCGTTCAGGTGTTTATCTAATAGTTTTTTAAACTATCGATGCTCCCTGCTGATATCACCACCTGTGGAAGGGAATTCCACATTCTTGCCGCTCTTACATTAAAGAACCCTCTGCATAGTTTAAGGTTAAACCTCTTTTCTCCTAATTTTAATGAGTGGCCACGTGTCTTGTTAAACTCCCTTTCGCAAAAAAGTTTTATCCCTATTGTGGGGTCACCAGTATGGTATTTGCAAATTGAAAACATGTCCCCTCCCAAGCGTCTCTTCTCCATAGAGAATTAGTTCAGTGCTCGCAACCTTTCCTCATAACTAACATCCTCCAGACCCTTTATTAGCTTTGTTGCCCTTCTTTGTACATGCTTCATGTCCAGTACATCCTTCCTGAGGACTGGTGCCCAGAACTGGACAGCATACTCTAGGTGCGGCCAGACCAGAGTCTTGTAGAGTGGGAGAATTACCATTTTATCTCTGGAGTTGATCTCCTTTATATTGCATGCCAATATTCTGTTTGCTTTGTTAGCAGCAGCTTGGCATTGCATGTCATTGCTGAGCCTATCATCTACTAGCAACCCCAGGTCTTTTTTCATCCTAGATTCCCCCAGAGGTTCTCCCCCAGTGTATAGATTGCATTCATATTTTTGCCACCCAAATGCATTATTTTACATTTCTCTACATTAAACCTCATTTGCCATGTAGTTGCCCACCCCATTAATTTGTTCAGATCTTTTTGCAAGGTTTCCACATCCTGCAGAGAAGTTATTGCCCTGCTTAGCTTAGTATCCTCCAAAAATACAGAGATTGAACTGTTTACCCCATCCTCCTGGTCGTTTAGGAACAAATTAAATAGGATTGGTCCTAGGATAGAACCCTAGGGTACCCCACTACCCACCCCTGACCATTCCTAGTACTCCCCATTTATCACCACCCTCTGAACTCACCCTTGTAGCCAGTTTTCAATCCATGTACTCTCCCTATGGTCCATGCCAACAGGCCTTATTTTGTACTGTAAATGTTTATGGGGAACGGTGTCAAATGCTTTTGCAAAATCCAGATATACCACCTCTATGGGCCTTCCTTTATCTAGATGGCAGCTCACCTCCTCATAGAAGGTTAATAGATTGGTTTGGCAAGAATGATTCTTCATGAATCCATGCTGATTACTGCTAATGATACCGTTCTCATTACTAAAATCATTTATATAGTCCCTTATCATCCCCTCCAAGAGCTTGCATACTATTGATGTTAGGCTAACTGGTCTGTAATTCCCAGGGATGTATATTGGTGCTACACTGGCTTTTCTCCAATCAGCTGGTACCATTTCAGTTAGTAGACTGTCAGTAAAAATTAGGAACAATGGTCTGGTAATTATTTGACTGAGTTCCCTAAGTATCCTTGGGTGCAAGCCATCTGGTCTTGGTGATTTATTAATGTTAAGTTTCCCAAGTCTAATTTTAATTCTGTCCTCTGTTAATCATGGAAGTGCTTCCTGTGATGTGTCATGAGGATAAACACTGCAGTTTTGGTTACTGAAGCCCCCCGATTCCCTCGTGAAGACTGAAGAGAAGAATAAATTCAATACCTTTGCCATCTCCCCATTTTTTGTAACCAGATGACCTTTCTCATTCTTTATGGGGCCAATATGGTCTGTCCTCCCTTTTTTACTGTTTACATACTTAAAGAATTTCTTGGGACTTTTTTGCTTTCCCCCGCTATGTGTCTTTCGTGTTCTATCTTAGCTGCCCTAATTGCACACTTACATTTCTTGTTGCATTCCTTATAAAGTCTGAATGCTGATAATGATCCCTCAATCCTGTATTTTTTGAAGGCCTTCTCCTTTTCTTTTATATGCATTTTTACATTGGAGTTAAGCCATCCAGGACTTTTGTTCGCTCTTTTAAATGTATTATTTATTACCCAATGGCTAATGCCCTTTTTTAATATGCCCTTAAAGCAAACCCATCTCTCCTCCGTGTTTATTGTTCCTAAGATTTTATCTCAATTTATGCCTTCTAGCAAGGTTTGTAGTTTATGGAAGTTGGATCTTTTGAAATTCCGTGCCTTTGTATTCCCCATTCTGTTTGCTATTTGTGTGATTTATACTGAAGCCAATTCACCTGTGATCGCTGTTTCCTAAATCGCCCTGTATTTCCACATCCGTGATCAGCTCTGTATTGATGGTAATCAGTAGATCCAGTAAAACTTTATTTCTTGTTAATACTGTTAACATGTTAATACTTTAGATCAGGGGTGTCCAACGCATGTAAAGTGAAATTAGTGCAGCGCTAAAAACACATCTTTGAATAAACTGAGACCATAAATGTTCATGTGAATCTCAAAACCAATGTTAGAAATATGTGAAAAAACCAATGTTAGATATATCCTCAGTGATAATGAATCCATGTATAAAAAATAAATAAAAGTGAAGTCCACAGATAGAACCCTAAGTGTGGTGAGTCCGAAAGTGTAAACTGCTGCCATTACACAGCACTGTTTTATCTTCCTAAATGTGAGTTTTCCTACTTTTAATAATTACCCCACATTATGGAATGTGGCATTTTGTTCTCCTTCCTAATTATATATATTAATGCACTCCGCTCCATGAGTGTCTACTCTGGGTATCACTACCCTTGAGAGCTTAAGAAGATCTGGGGGAACACCTGACTTTCATATCAAAGGTTGCCTGCATTGAAACCCTTACCTTTGGTGTACATCACCATGAGCCTTTTAGACTCATTGAGCTACGCCCTTTTGGGTCCAAGCATTCTGGTAAGCCTTCATCTAATTGGTGGTGGATATTCTACTTGCAACTTTCTTTACAAATTTTTTCCATGCTTGATGTCAAGAGGATGTTATGAACATTTAGTTTATACTTTTGGACTCACCACAGATTGGGTTCTTCTGTGAACTTCACATTTATTTATTTTTTATGCACAGATTCATTATCACTGTGGACATATCTAACTAAGGTTTTTTTCACATTTTCCTGACATTGGTTTTGAGATTTACATGAACATTTATGGTCTCAGTTGATTCAGAGATGTGTTTTTAACGCTGCACTTTGATTTCACTTTACATTTTTGCAATTTTCTACTTTCTGTGCTGGCTGCTGTATATTGTTTAAAGGGACACCACGGTATAACAATTTTACTTTTATTGTACTCAACCCATGGCCCGTGGAGCCCGCGACCTCATGTTCTGGAATTTTGGCTTTTGCCAACCCGCAATCCCACAGCATTAACATGGAGTCAGTGTTCTATTGAATAGTGTTCGCCATTGAAAAGTGCCCACGCATGCGCAGTGTGGAAGGGCACTCCAGCTGTTTTCCCGATCAGCTGGCGTGACATCACCATGGCGCATGTGCACATCATAGGAGGTATCCTTCGACGGGAGATACCATTTTATGGGCACAATTGAAAGCTATGCAAACGGTGGATGGAGACCATAGTTGTCAGATTGTGCCTTGCTGTTGCAGGGCGAGTTGTGGCTGTGTTGAGGGCAGGTTCTGTCTGGGTTGCAACCCACCCTTACACACAGGCAAAACCCGCCGTTCAACACAGCCACAACCTGCCATGCAATACACACAAAACCGGACCTTCAGCACACTGTAAACCCACCCTGCAACACCGAGGCACAATCTGATAACTACTGTCTCCCTCCGCTATTTGCATAGCTTTCAATTGTGCCCGTGAAATGGTATCTCCCATCAAAAGATACCTCCTACAATGTGTGCATACACCATGGTGACGTCACGCCAGCTGATCAGGAAATCAGCTGGCATGCCCTTCCATACTGTGCATGCACTTGTTGGCAGCAGGCACTATTTGATAGAACACCAGCAGTGGAGAAAGCAAATGGTCCTGGAGGAAGCAAGAGTCGCATAAACTGATGCTCCCTCTGTAGTGCCACCTCCTGTCCTAGACAGAGTGATACCAAGTGCACTTCATCTGGGACCTTCCTAGCAGCCTAGCAATGCCAGCAGAAGCTGGAAGAGAAAAAGGTCAGTTTATTAAACATCATATAGTTTTGCAATGGGCATATTAGTAGTTTAACAAAAAGGTTATTAGGCTGCTTTTACACTGCGGCTTTCAGGTAAGTTGCATTGAGCTATAGATTTCTACTATATCCTGCAGGTTTGGTGCACTTTCTGAAAGCGCACCATACCCACAAGATGTAGTAGAAGTCCGTAGCAAAGCTGCAGATAAATCGCAGAACATCAGTGTGAATCAGCCTTATAGGGGGCTCAGGGCTGTAGGCCTTGTATACATTTGTGGGGGGGGGCTGTAAAACCCCAACATTATTTGTGGCTCACGACTGGTTACCTGTGTCTCAGCCAATTAAGAGGGAGAGTCTCGGACAGCCGAGGGACTTGTGGACATCGCTGGATAGAGATGGGGCTCAGTTAAGTATTAGGGGGTGCTGGGGAGGCTGATACACACAGAAGGATTTTTATCTTAATGCCTTCTGCCTTTACAACTTATTTAAACATTGCAAGAGATATTATTTATTTCAGTTACTTATTTAGCACCATCAATATACCCAGCGCTTTACATATATATTGCACATTCCCATTAGTCCCTGCTCTCAAGGAGCTTACAATCTAAGTTCCTTAACTCCCACTCATACATACTAGGGCCAATTTAGACAGAATCAAATTAGCATGTTTTGGAGTATGGGAGGAAACTGGAGTACCTGGAGGAAATCCATACAGGCACAGGGAGAACATGCAAACTGCAGCCAGGTAGTGTCATGGTTAGGATTTGAACCAATGACCCTAGTGTTGCTAGGTGGGAGTGCTAACTACTGTGCATGTTAGTGATAGTCATGTTTTCTCAAGCAAGGATAGTCTTTAGCAGAAGCCCCACAGTTAATCCAGCATGGTGGAAGGTCTCACTGATCAAGTTGTTAATTATCTCTACAGAAAAATCATGTTGTGCATTTGTCAAACTCATTTTCAGACACGTCAAATGGAAAAGCTACTTTGCCACATTAAATTTAAGCTAAACCCATTGATTTATCTATTTACCAAAACCATTACTTTCAAGGCATATCCTGAATGATGACTGTTGCTGGTGTCATAATTGATCACATTGCAGCACCATGGTGGCTGCAGATCAAACACAGCCTAAAATTGCAGTTTCCTTGCCTGTAATGGGTAGACGTTGTCATTCCAAAATAAACCCACCTGTGTATGAGAAGTAAAGTAGCAGGTAGACTGATCAGTATGGTTTTTGTAACTATCATTTTTACTAGTAAAAAAAGACACACATTTCAATGTATTTTAACAAACAGGTAAACAAAGAACTTCTCAAAGAAATTAGTCATATGCAGAAACATTTTAAGGATGTCTATTTAGTTGGTGGAGAAGCATATATTTCCAGTGTCACTAAATCACCCCCCTGCCCACAGTAATGTTCTGAAATTTGTTCAGATGACTAACATGGATGTTATTTCTGTATATCCACATGCAATTTCATACAGTATGTTGATAGAATGGATTTCCTACCCAATTATTCATATACCAAGCTGGAAAAAATGACAAAACCTGACAGATGGAAAATCTAGTCTGCCCATATACTTCACTTCAAGCTTGGCATTTTGTTTTAGAAATACATGCTATTTCCTTTTTAGGTTTGTGCTTTTGTCTAGTGCCAATATGGCTGCTGCTCCATGTCTTTGTAGTCTGACATTTCTTCTATGAAACTTTATGATCAACTGTGTTGGAGCAACCACACACAGTCAATGTAAACAAACCTTAATTGGGAAAAATGCTAGAGGTAAACCAAAACATCTGGGCATACGTCCACTCAAGTAAAAAGTTCCATTCATAAATAGAAAATGCATGCATACAGTCTGGAAACATAAATTAGATTTTTTTTACTATGCCATCTTAGTATTGTTTGACTTACTGCGTGTATTGATTGATGAGGCTTGCGCTAACGTATTTTACATTTTATGTACCCCAGTTTCCACCAAAAGCAGTTGTGGATAGGACAATGCCATGCAGTTGTAACTACAACCAGGTCATCATTTTTAACCACTTCAATACAGGGCACTTAGACATCTTCCTGCCCAGACCAATTTTCAGCTTTCAGCGCTGTCGCAGTTTGAATGACAATTGCGCGGTCATGCTACACTGTACCCAAACAAAATTTTTATAATTTTGTTCCCACAAATAGAGCTTTCTTTTTGTGGTATTTGATCACCTCTGCAGTTTTTATTTTTTGCTAAACAAATAAAAAAAGACCAAAAATTTTGAAAAAAATAAAAGTTTTGCTTTTGTTTCTGTTAAAAAAAATTTGTAAATAAGTACGTTTTCTCTTTCACTGATGGGCAGTGATAAGGCGGCACTGACAGGCACTGATACGGTGGCACCGATGAGGTGGCACCAATGAGCGGGCACTGACAGGCACTGAGGATGGGCACTGATATGCGGCACTGATGGGCACTGGTAGGTTTTTTATCTAGATCGGTGTTGCGGGGTGTCAGACTGACACACCGCAACAACGATCGCCACTATGCGAGCCCCCGGGGGTGCGTAGCGGCTCGATATTCCTGATCACGTCATATGACGTCCGGTCAGGAATATCCAACCACTTTGCTGCCGTCATTTTGTAATAGGGCGGGCGGCAAGTGGTTAAATAACGATTAAGGCCTCATACACACTGGACATTTTTACAGCTGCTGTTTTTGGCTCCAGGCTCTTTTTTTCTGCAGCCAGTAAACTCCTCAGCATGTTATCCTATGTGTTCATTCACACATAGGCTTTTCCCTGCATTTTTGGCAGGTGCGTTTTCTGGCTGGGAAAACCCCTCAGAACTAGTGGGTTTGAAGAGGAGTTTTTCAGCTGTAAAATGCTGAAAAATGTGGCTATTCTGCGTTTATGCTCATTTTTGAGCCATAAGCTTTTGTGGGAGTATAGTTTTACTAAAAAATGCTAAAAATGCAAATGCTAAAAAATGCTTAAAATGTAATGCTAGACATGGCAAAACACAGCAAAAGTTACATTTTTAACATGGCATTCAACAGCTAAAGCTACTGGCTTTTTATAACATCCAGTGTGCTTGAGGCCTAAAGTTTATGTAAACTCTTTAGCTAAAAAACTCAATAACAAATGTTAACAATTCCAAAGAGTACTTCAAAACTCACTAATTTTCAGTGATCCACAATCCTTCAATGTGATGCCTTTTTGGCTGGGAGCAGGTGTAGTTAAATATAAGGCAAGTCAAAGTGGAGAATATTTCAGTCTATGATATCACAGATTGACTACAGAACTACTGGCACTAGAACAGATATGTTTTTGTGGATAGTGTGGTTAGCAAACTGGAGGAAGCAAAGGAGATTGGCAGGTATTTAGTGCGTTTATAAACTAAGTCCATAAATATAAATGAACGTTATGTTGATTATGAGGGACATTTAAATGTAGTTCCAACATTTTAGGCCTCAGTACACCATACATGCAGAAAACTGATGGCAAAAAGCACAGATTTCACTTACAGACACACAATCCTGTGTCATCTCTTCCCTTCCCATTTGTGGTGAGAGAAGAGAGTAGTTTAGACAGTTTATTGCTATTGTTATTATAGAACCTCCTTTTACATTATAGTCAATATCAGAGCCTTCTTTTAAATCACAGTCACTATCAGAGCATTCCTTTACATCATAGTCACCATTGGAGCCCCCTTTATATAATAGTCCCTATCAGAGTCACCTGTGCATTATAATCCTCTTCAGAGCCCCCTTTACATCATAGTCCCCAGCAGAGTCCCCTGAGCATTATAGTCCCTATCAGAGTTCCCCTTCACATTGTAGTCAGCCTCAGAGTCCCACTTTACATCATAGTGCCCATCAGAGCCCCCCTTTACATCATATTCCCCATCAGAGCACCGTGTATTATAGTCCCCATCAGAGCCCTTCCATATGACCCCCTATTAGTTTCCTGCTCTCTGTGTCCGTCATCAGTGACCCTCACATCAGAATCCCCTTCATCAGTGACCCCCGCATCAGAATCTCCTTCATCAGTGACCCCACATCAGAGACCCCACATCAGTTTCCCTCTCATCAGAGCCCCCTCATCTGTCCCCATCAGCAGTGCAGCCCTCATTAGTGCCCCACCATCAGTGTCTTCTTCATCAGCGCCCTGCCATCAGTGCCTAACAATCACTGCCCCATAATCAGTGCTTCACACTCAGTGGCCCATCGTCAATGTCTCATAAATAGTACCCCACCATCATTAGCTCACCATCAGTGCCCCACCATCAATGCCTCACCATCAGTTTCCCCAAGATCATTGTCAACGGTGTCTGTTCCACCATCACAGCTTGGACTCAGTAGGCGTAGCAGTCTGGACACAGGACATCACTCTGCTGTCCTCTTCACTGTCTGTTACATTGAGTGCAGAGCGGTTCTGTCAGTTTCCCTGGGTTTATGTGCAAAGCTGTGAGGAAATCTACAGATATGCTGCACACATCCACACAGCTCCACACTGCACATCACATCAGCATTTTGGTGTGAATAAAAGACAAAGAAAACAAATGTTTTCTGTGAGTTTTGCTGAGACCTGCATTTTTTTCCAGTGCAGAAAAATGCAGGTCTCTGCAGATGGTGTGAACGAGGCCTTAAAATAAGGGTTTACATACAGTATACTTTAACACAGGTTGCCATGTGAGGTGAGTGGAGTCCAGAGAAATGAAGGTTGCTATTATAGCGGGGTTGGAATATTAAAGGAGTAGAAGCTGTTCCCCTAGCAAAAGGAATGTTAGTAAATAAGGTAAAGGTGTGTTTACATTAGATATCACATCACATGCTACAACAAAAAATGTTTTCAAAGTGGGTTCAAAGTTATGACAGCTTTATGTTTTTCACTAGCATTTACTTTGCCAAATGAACATTTACTTTACTAGGTTAAACTCAGTGTGTGCCTGGGTGAGCACTATTATTAAGTTACATTGTATTCTTTTTTTTAACACTTTTTATTGAGTTATTGAAGGTATAACAGTGACATATATATATATATGGGTGCAGCCATTTTAACAAACTTATACTAAAAGCCGTTGTGTAACAAGGGTGATACGTAAAAATGTGTTCTTTCTTCTAACATGGGATTAAACCCTATGTCTGTAAAGGTAGATATATCATCACTTTGCGGAGGTGGGCTTGTATTATATGCAGAGTCTCTGTTTCCACCAATCTGTTTAGAGACTAAATGGGATCTTTCTGTGTGTTAGTGTCTATAAGTGAAGTTACATTGTATTCTATATAACTATTATCTAGTATGGTTGGTTGTGTGATCATTATTGCTTTTACTCCAACTTTGTCCACATTTCTTTCCAAAAATGGCTTGCCAGAAGTTGATGTAGATTTAGATTTCAAATACCATTTCTCTTGTAGCGAGTATTTGCAAGAGATTTATTGTATTTATTTGTAGATATAAATTCTAGCACAAGAGTTTTTATCAGTGGTAACAAATATGAAGGGTCAGAATAAACATGAAAATATTTTGCAGTAAGTATTTGTTGCAAAATAAAAAATGCATTTCTAAAGAGATGTGTATCAAACACTGATTGGGATTTGGATTTGTCTACTCTTCAAAATCTGTTTATTCCTTGAGTTAGCACTTATGAAAATAATTATTTGAGTTTAACATATTTAAAAACATGCCTTGCTGTACTAATTTATATGAGTGACCCGTGTGGCAATATGGACATTTTTCTTATGGAACTCCCCAAACAGCTACTTAGATTACTTAAATTACTGTATGACACATACATTCTGGGTGGAAACTACATAGAGCAGAATAACTGTTAATATATTTCTCTAAGACTATTGCCAAATATACCAAGTTTCCATAAACTCTGTAGCATGTCTTAAACTGTTCAATTAGCTTAGAACTGTTTTTTTTTTCTCAAACAGTATAATTCAGTATCAGTTTCAGTGTAAAGGATATTTCTAACTGGAATGTGGCTGTTGTGTTAGGCTTTCCCATGGCATGTTTATATGTATATGGAATATCCAGTTCTATGCTAATAATATATAAACATTAAAGTTGAACTAATGGCCAGGTTCTGTTGCAAATAGTTTTGCAAATTTTGTTTAAAGTTGGTAAGCTTGGTGGCAAAGCCTATTGAAAACTATGATGGGTCAAATCTTATTATTCAGTACTGCTCATTTGTAGGTCTAATGAGCAAACTATTGTCAAACAAAGGGCATTGTAAGCTGGGCACTGTCATAGGGAACATGCACCATGCAAGAGATGTCCAGAGTTCTAGAACTCTCTGTAGTTCTGGCAATATATGACAACAGTACAACCATCCCCTCTTTCTATTAAAGTGGAATTCCAGCTTAAACCTAGCTAGTCTTAAAAATTCTCCCTTCCCTCACATAACACTGATATTGACTATCCTATGTAAAGAAGATGCATATACTTTACCTATTTTCAGCACGCTTACACGATCCAGTTCCCCTGTGTCAACCAGCAATAGCTGCATGGCTGACAACAAATGGGCCATAGCAGCCTATGGGTGGCATCACCAGTTTAGGCAGTACCAGCAGTTGTTGAGCGTTCTCTCCTCTCCCCTGTAGCCGCTCCTGGCCAACACAGGGGAGATCATGAGACCGGACTCTAGCGGACGCAAAATAGGTAAGTATATGGATCTTATTTACACAGGTTAGTCAGCAGAGGTTTTAGGGGGGGGGGGGGGGGGGGGAGGGACATCTTTAAGGCTAGTTAGGTTTAAGATGGACTTCCATTGTGATACTATTAGACTCTATTGTTATTTCTTTGTATACACATCAGTATGAAAAAGGGGTCTTTATTACAGGTTTTTATATAGCACTGACAATATCCATATAATTTACATTCATCTGTCCCTGCCCTCAAGGACTTTACATCCTAATACCTCTATCTCACATGCATACACATACATACTAGGGCCAATTTAGACAAAAGCTAATTGACCTACCAGCATGACTTGGGAATGAGGGAGAAAACCAATCCAAATGCAAGTACAGGGAAAGTGTCATGGTAACCTCTGATCTTACTACTGTTTTTGCTAACCACTAAGCCACTGTCTTTACGAAGGGGACTACATTGTTTAGATGTACATATAATCGTTAAATATGGCCCTATGTATAAACTAAATGTACCACTGTTGTTTATGAGCTTTTGTATCAGATGCGGATTTCAGCTGAAAATAGCAGCTTTATGTTTATGATCAGAAGGCTTTAAGCATTTTATTTTTTTTTTTAGTATTTTCTTTTTTGTCAAAAAAGGCTGTCACTGCAAATAAGCAATGGTATTAACTATCATGCAAGGAAACCATGTTGAGTGAATGGAGTATTATTTGAGGGTCTTGGTATAAAAGGCTAATAGTCATAAATACGAGTCAGACACAATTAAAAAGACCATAATAATTATAGACCTATGATAATATTTACTATAACAATTTTGATCAGGTAACAATGAAAATGATAAAATCAGATGTCCTAGAAAAAACTAATGTTTGCATAAGAAAAGAGTGAATGAGCCACCTTTTGAGAAATATTTTGCATACATTAGAAATTAGGAAATAGTACTTTTGCTACACTGTTATAAATTGTTTTTTTTTTTTTCAAACAGTACAATCTGTATGTATTGTTCAACAACTAATAACAGTAGAATATGTAACTTAAAATGATAAAAAAAATACAAATAATAATAAGTAGATTTATATAGCTGTGAGTTGTGCAAAAAGTGTGTAAATATCAAGAGTGGGTAAATACAATTACAAACCCTTTCACGGGTAAAGTCTAAAACACGGATATGCAATTAGCGGATCTCCAGCTGTTGCAAAACTAAAACATATGCAGTGCATTTCAAATATATATTTGGATCATTGGCTGGTGTTCCACTTAAACCTCAGCAGTTTGTGTAAATATAATGACAACAAATAATGTAACAGTTACCTTACAATTCAGTTATATAGCAGTGTGCGAATAGATCAAGGTACAATAAAAGGCTATTCAGTTTCTAGTTTTATTATGTTACTTATGTCACATTTCAGACTGTTTTGAATCAGTGAATTAGTAATATCCTTTTTCAACACTAGAGGGCAGCATAGCTTTGAAAATTCACTACTTTTATGTTTGTGTTTGACTACAGCTATTCGTTTCTAACAATATGCAATACTCTCAGCATAATTGACTACATCTGGTTTTGTTGTTAAAATATATACAGCCTCTAAAATACTTTATTTTAACATTCATCCTATTTATTACTCAATATTTCCTTTAATTCCAGTGTCCTAGCAAAACTTTTGATGCATCGATTAAATCCACCAAAGATTTTCCAGATGATGTCATCAGCTTTGTAAAGAACCATCCTCTAATGTACAAGTCTGTGTATCCCCTTCATGGAAGACCTGTGTTCACAAGACTCAACATGGATTACAAATTAACTCAGATTGCCGTAGATCATGTGGTAGCAGAGGATGGCCAGTATGATGTAATGTTTATTGGGACAGGTGACTACTGTGACTTTTATTTATTTTTATTTTTATTATATTATTATTATTATTATTCATTTCAATAAATATAATTTTAACGCATTTTCCTAAAGGTACTTGTACACAGGACTGATGCTTACTGATGTTTGAACATCAGATTTTCTGGCTGAAATTTCAGGCATTTAATTTGCATGTATTCGCGAGTAAAAAATTTCTAGCCTCTTCAAATTATCATTTTATATCCATATGTCCGTATTTACATGCACATGTGTGTACGCAAGTAAAATACTGACTAGAAACTCAGATTACTGCTTTTTTTTACTCATCTATATGCAGCTAATTATTGACCCTTGTATGTGTGCAGGCACAATGAAACAATCTATATGCAGCGCATTATTGACCCTTGTATGTGTGCAGGTAGAATGAAACAATAGGCTGCATTTACTGCCTGTATGCATAAAAACACTCTATTTTGGTAGCAGTATGCAAGAGGCCTAAATAGTTCCTGAGAGAAACGTAAATGCTTTTATTGCTTATGTTTTATTCTGAAAATTCTTTGTGCCTGGCTGTTATGCTGACCTTCTAGTTTCAGTATTTTGAGTCATTGACCTGAAACAAAAATGCAGATAAGGACATTTATGATAACTTTCCTAACATGCACACTTGTTCTGGATCATTGAAAATGTTTAAGCCAGATAAGCATCATAATAGCCATAAAACTAGCATTTTAAGAAGAAGGTTAGCAAGGGCAACCCATATACTTTTTTTAGGAAATGTAAGGACTTTAAGGTTAAGGACTTTCAGGCTGTGCAGATATTCAGTAAAGCATATTCTCTGCATGCTGTTTTGACAGCAGAGGGAGCCACTTCTTCATTTATAAAGGTAATGATTCCAAGACACTGCATTACATTGTGCTGATGTTTTATTTTTTCCATTCACAATAAAGCAGAGTAACTCATAGCAGCCAGTAAGATAAAACTGAGATAAACAGTTTTGCGCTGTGTGCACAAAATGCAGTGTTGTTTTTTTTTTCAGAGCAGATTTTTGGATGTGCCCTATGACTGTATGCAATGTAAATATTGGCAACCTCAACTGATATGTATTATTATTATTATTATTATACGAGATTTATATAGCGCCAACAGTTTACTCAGCGCTTTACAATGTATAAGGGGGACAACACAATTACAGTACAGTTCAATACAAAAGGTACAGGAGGGCCCTGCTTGTAGAGCTTACATTCTAAAGGGAGGGGGTGGTGGTACAAAAGGTAATAGCTGCAAAGAATGATTTGATGGGGGTGGCTCAGGGACAGTTATGTGGGTGTGGGATAGGCTTCCCTGAATAAATGAGTTTTCAAGGATCTCCTAAAGGTGGACAGGGTAGGGGCTGATCGGACATACTGGGGCAGGGAATTCCAGAGGATGGGAGAGGCTCTGGAGAAGTCCTGGAGGCGAGCATGGGAGGAGGTAACAAGGGAGCTAGAGAGCAGGAGGTCCTGGGAGGAGCGGAGGGGGCGATTTGGGCGATATCTGCAGATGAGGTTGGTGATGTAGGTGGGGGCGATGTTGTGAATGGCCTTGTATGTTATGGTTAGCATTTTGAATTTTACACGGTGGGGTAGGGGAAGCCAGTGAAGGGATTGGCAGAGAGGAGCAGCAGTCACGGATCGATTAGTGAGGTGTATTAGTCTAGCAGCAGCATTCATAATAGACTGAAGGGGGGATAGCCTGCTTAAGGGTAGGCCATTAAGGAGAGAGTTGCAATAGTCGAGGCGGGAAATAATCAAGGAGTGAATAAGTTGTTTTGTAGTGTCATTAGTCAGGAAGGGTCGAATTTTGGAGATGTTGCGGAGGTTAAGGCGGCAGGATTTAGCCAGTGATTGGATATGGGGGCTGAAGGAGAGGTCAGAGTCAAGGATTACACCCAGGACTCTGGCATGTGTGGAGGGACCAATGGTTGTGTTGTTGATATTAATGGTGAAGTCACAGGAGGGGGACCGTGAAGGAGGAAATATAACAAGCTCAGTTTTAGAAAGATTAAGTTTGAGGAAGTGGTGTGACATCCATACCGATATGTCATTCAGCAAGTTTGAGATCCGTGAGGAGATAGTGGGGGTGAGTTGGGGAGTGGAGAGATAGATCTGTGTGTCATCGGCATAGAGATGGTATTGGAAGCCATGGGAGGTGATCAACTGGCCCAGGGAAGAGGTATAGAGTGAGAAAAGGAGAGGCCCAAGGACAGAGCCTTGGGGTACCCCAACAGAAAGAGGAAGGGGAGCGGAGGAGATGGAGTTGTAAGTGACGCTGAAAGTGCGCTGAGATAGGTAGGAGGAGAACCAGGATAATGCAGAATCACGGAGGCCAAGGGAGTGTAATTTGCTGAGGAGCAGCAGGTGGTCAACTGTGTCAAAGGCAGCAGAGAGGTCTAAAAGTATGAGTATGGAGTAGTGGCCATTGGTTTTGGCAGTTATTAGGTCATTGGTGATTTTTAGTAGGGCAGTTTCAGTCGAATGTTGTAGGCGGAAGCCAGACTGTAGGGGGTCAAGAAGGTTGTTGTCCGTGAGGTAGCGACTCATTTGGTCATGAACAAGGCGTTCGATGAGCTTGGAGGCAAACGGGAGAAGGGAGATAGGTCTTAAGTTATTCAAACAGGTGGGGTCTAGTGAGGGTTTTTTGAGTATGGGGGTAACCAGTGCATGTTTGAACGGGGAAGGAAAGGTGCCGGAGGAGAGGGAGAGGTTGAAGATGTGGGTTAGGGAGTTGAGGATAGAGTGGGAAGGTGGTCGCAGCAATTGAGAGGGGACAGGGTCCAGGGGACATTTTTTTGTCATAAATTAGATTTATGTGACTGTGATCCATTATGTGGCAGCAAAGTTCCATTCCTGTGCTGAAGAGCAATGAGTTTTTTACAAATCAGTTACCCAGAAGAAGGTGGTGCAGGAATCCTATTTTCACCCACCAACTTCAATAATTGGTCATTGGTCCAAAACAAGTGTGCAGTTCAGGGAAGTTGGAGTGAAGTCCTTATCTGTATACTTGTTCAGGGTCAGTGACTCAAAGTAGTCAGTTTAAAAGTAACAGCCAGGTAACTAGTGTTTTAGGACAGGTCATCTATGGCAGTCTCAATATATTTCTAATTACAGGTTTTCTTTAATGCCTTTTCTCACACTCTTACATATATTTTGCACCTTTTAGATGTTGGAACAGTTCTCAAAGTTATCAGTGTTACAAAGGATTTATGGAACATGGAAGATGTTTTGCTGGAAGAACTACAGATATTTAAGGTATGTTGAGTATGGGTGTGCTTGTGTATGCATGGTGTATTACCAGAAGGGAATACTGAACTAAACTCACAGGCTGTGCCCTTTACTGGCATATCTTAGGAAATAATCAGTTTGGTATAATCTCTGACCTCAATCCCTTATGTAGGCTCTTCTTGGAAGAAAATCCCTGCAGGAAACAACATACAGCCAGCAAGCAGAATTTAATGTCTAGTGTTACTACTTATTCCTACTTTCTGGAACAAATCCCCAAAAGGATGAAGGGCATATACATACATACTTCATACGTTGGCAGTGTTGCCAACCAACAGTATTTTTACTGGCAGCCAGTAAAAATGGGCTCATTTCTCCTGCCAGTAAATGCCAGTGACAGGAAAAGATTGCTTGTAAAAAAATATAGCTGTGACGCTCAGCTTGGAACTGTGCATGTGCAGTTCCATTCCCCAGTCGGCAGAGACTATCCGAGTGCCTGCTACAGTGAGTTCAAGCATTGCCGGCCAGAGGCAGTGCCTGAGCATACCGTGTAGTATCATTGTGCAAGGGAGCCAAGCAGAGCGGCCGGAGCCTTGTGTGCGGGTCTGTGGGATGGGAGCAAGGCAAGCTGGGAGAGGGATTGTCAGTGCTGTTTGGATTGGATTGGACTGAAGGGACCATGTGGCATGGAGAAAGAGTATCCCTGTGACTCTGGAGAGGACGTTTTGCGTTGATGAGCTGTCATCATCAGCTGTGCTGCTGCACACTGCTGTCAGTGTGACTGTGAGAGTCAATTTCATGTGTGTGTGTGTCTGTCTATTCTAATTTCTTGCCCTCCAGAGTCCTGTCCCTGAACTACTTACTATATTGAAAATAAAATAAGAAATATGTTTTTTGCCTTAATATCTACCTTAAATCACATTGCTATTTGCACATTGTACTTGTTTGTAGCCTAAATACTGAAATTTGCCCTTAAAACTGAAATGTTGTAACTTTTGGAAATGCCAGTAAAAACCTGGTTGTGCCAGTAAATTTTGGGTGTTGTGTCAGTAAATTTCAATCTGGTAGCTTGGCAACACTGTATTGTAGGGTAGGAAAGGAATCCCATTTTTAGCCAGGAGGTAAAGTGAGAACCTAGTTTCATATAGTTGTGGATCTTTACTTTGCCTAAAAATATTAATACTACTGAAGATTAATTCTGTGTCACTCTGGACTCATTGATCAATATAGTTTAAGTTTGTAGCTATCTAGGTAGCCATGGCTTCCCATAACATTCCCCCATTTTAACAATGGCGATGTGAATTTTGAATCTTATTGGCAACTGTGACCAACACAAAGGAGGCTATGTGTAGTTAAGGACCATTACCATGGAAAATGAAAAAAGATATAACATTTTTTCTCTATGACTGAGGCAAGATTCAGTAGGTATAGAGAGATGTGTGCATTCAAGTACATAGGAAATACGCTTTTATATTTTTTTGGGAATGGTTTTTACTAATAATTTTGAATTACATTTTTAATTAATGTGGAGAAGAACAGTGGCTTAATGGTTAGCATTTCTGTCTGGCAGCAGTAGGGTTGTCAGTGTGAATCCCAACCATGACACTACCTGCACTGAGTTTGCATGTTCTCCCTGTGCTTGCATGGGCTTCTTCTGGGCACTCAGGTTTTCTCCCATGCTCTAAAGACATGTTGGAAGGTTAAATGGCTGCTGTGCACATTGACCCTTGTATGTGTATGCATGCAAGTGAGTTAGGGACCTTTCTGAAGCGGCTAAATAATTGTTATATCCGTAATTCACGTTTACCACCCAACCCTCGCAGTCCATAGATTCATAAAACACAGTCCATAATGCTTTATTGATTAGCATGAACTGGGATGGGAGAAGGACTTCTTTTGAGATGCTCTTTTGTTACATTATCATCTTTTCACTGTCTCTTACGGGAAAACTAGATTCAATTGCGGATAATTGGGAAATCACTTTGTGTGATTTCTTCAATCAGGGAAGATGGAAGTAGATTTGATAGAGAATAATAGATAAAGAGTCACTCTGAATAACATCTTCATCTGCATGACTTTTCAAGAACAGTCCGTATCTCTATATATGTGCTTGCAGCTTCACCGCTACCTTTTTACCACTACTTCCCATCTACATGGTACTTGTAGAAAAAGTCACTTTGAATAACTTCTCCCACTTGACTGATTGGAATCCCCGGGGCATTGCTGAACCCAAAATTACAGGCCATCACCGCCCGTCTCACTGACTTGCGTATCAACATCCCTCAGCCTCTGGCAGTACCCTTCCCTTGGGCTTTCACTCACGTGATCAATAGTCCATGTGCCACTCATAAACGATCGATCGCCTAGTTTCCTTCCGCTTTGTTGCTACTTCTCCCGCAATGATTCTTAGCTCCTTTTCTCCTTTATGGCCTGCTCCCCTCTCTGCAGGGGCGGCCAACGACACCAGCGACTACATGCTGTAAGATGTCGTCTCTGCCTCTCCTTGCTCCTACAGGACACAATGAACTCCTTTCTCGACCCCGTGACCCCGCTTTTTATATCAGAGTCCCGGGCCTTACCAAGCAAATTAATGATTGGCCGAGACCAGAATACAAACTACCTGTCACTCATATGAGAAATGAACAACAACAGGCCTGTTGTAATAGCACAAGCCTGTCTAAATTTACCTGACATAGTAAACTACCAAGAAAAGTCACCTACCTAAAAGTAGGTGCCCGCTACATTTAGATTTAGTAGGCTACTTGAGGGCAGGGACTAATGTGAATGTAAAGCACTGC
Organism: Lithobates clamitans; assembly: GCA_037952925.1. Classification (NCBI taxonomy): domain Eukaryota; kingdom Metazoa; phylum Chordata; class Amphibia; order Anura; family Ranidae; genus Lithobates; species Lithobates clamitans. Next base: position 8,936,634 of record JBBGZY010000190.1, read on the forward strand.
ATAAAATGTCAGTACTACAGTATATGCATACTTGTAATAAATAATCTACAAGAGTAATTAATTTGTTTTGTAGAAAATTGATGAATTCTAATGGAAATGTTTTGTTTCATTTTTAGAAACCTTCACCTATTACGGACATAGTGCTTTCAATCAAGCAAGTAAGTTACATTTGCCACCAACAAATATGAATCCAATATTTTTTAAATGTGTAAGAAATGTGGTATATAAAGCTGCCAGTGTGTGGGCAGACTGAGTGGTATATATACTGATGTGGCCTCTGCAATAAACTTATGTTAGAGGTTTTGAAATAAATAAACACAGTGGGGTAGATTCACTAAAACTGGTATACTCAAAATCTGGTGCAGCTGTGCATGGTAGCCAAATAGCCTCTAACGTCAGCTTCTTCAATTAAGCTTGGACAATAAAACTTGGAAGCTGATTGGTTTCTATGTAGAGTTGAACCAGATCTTGCACTCTCCAGGTTTAGTAAATAACCCCCCGTAAACAGAGTAAACCCTTTTTCACCCAATGTGGATAAATGCGTCCTACTAAACTGCATACATTTCTATAATTATTTTTCAAAATATCTGGGAAACTAAGAATTCGTGCATGCAGTGCTCTTTTCCAGCATTCTTTTAGGTGTGGAATGCTGATCAAAAAAATATGCTGCTTTTGAGGCTATTCTGCATCTAGTACAGACTAAAGGTCTAACACAAATTTTCAGAACATCAACAAATTTGTTTTAATAAATGGGTAACATCAATTGCTTTTGTTTAATTTCAGCATCAACTTTTTATAACATCTCGTGATGGCCTGGTTCAGCTCTCACCACATAGGTGTGATACATATGGGAAGGCTTGTACAGACTGCTGCCTTGCAAGAGATCCATACTGTGCATGGGATGGAAACTCTTGCTCCAGATATATACCAACATTAAAAAGGTAAATGCCTTTAAAAACAATTTCTTATTTCTAAAATAGCAATGTCTTGGAAGCAGCAATTATGGATGCTTATGGTCTTACATCAACAGATATGAAGCTATGGACTGTTAGTTCACTGAATTCCCTAACTAGTGGCTACATACCATTTAGAACATTGCTATGTATGGCATTTTTAATAAAAAAAAATGACTATATATAATATATATATATGTATATATATATCTATATCTATATCTATATCTATATCTATATCTATATATATATATATATATATATATATATATATTTATATATAATTTTTATTATAATAAAAGAGATAATAAATTCACTATGGTTACCTTTACATGACATCTTATAATGTTTTTATAAAATCACTAAACCCTTTTGGAACCCATATTTTACATATTTATAATTATAGTGCTAATCTTGAATAACTAGGGAATACAAGCGATTATTCAGTAAAGACAAGTCTTAGAAGTATTTTTTTAAACTGCGATTTGATATATTAGTGTATCATCTATTTCTGCAGGTGTAGAATAGTGCAAACTCCCTCATATTTTCCTGTTGCAGTTGTTTGTTTTAACAGAGGTGTTGAAAGAATTCATTCAGTGCCTCTCTATCAATCTCAGTAATTGCGTTCCTTCGAGGTTTTTTTTTTTCCTAATCTGTTGAGCAAGAAGATTCATTATGTCAGTATTTTTTACCTGCACGTATTTCTGTTTCTCAAGGCGTTCTAGAAGACAAGATGTAAAGAATGGAGATCCCCTTACACAATGCTGGGATATGGATGAAAGTAAGTTGTTTTCAGAGGTGGTAATGTGAAGTGCTTAATCTGTATGTACTATGAATCTAAATGAGTATAGTGCTAGAAAATTACACTGCACATCTGTAGGTACAGCCTAATTTAACAGTATATCTCACTGGGTTTAGATTAACTGATTTTTTATTAATAGCTTAAGTGCACATTCAACCTTGTTGACCAGGTGCTAACATTTAAGTTGGGTGCCAAACTGACCCATGTGTGTACTTCTCAGCCCTCTCCTTCTCACTAGTCACTACACGAGAAATAACGTTTTATATGTAAAGAATTGCTGGCTCTCATGTAAGTAGGTAAAATGTTTTTTTTTGCAAGCCAACTGTTCACCACATATCCATTTGCTATACAATCAAATACATCAGCAATGAGGTCATGGCTTCACCATCCAGCAATGTGCTGTAAAAAAGTGCTTTTGGGTAATACTCAACAATAGTTGGAATTTGTTTACTAGTTATTTTTAGTTGTATAGAACAGCTGATCGAATATATCAGCAATGAGGTCATGGCTTCACTGGAAAAAAAGTGCTTTTGGGTAATACTCAACAATATTATAGAGATCACAGGTCACCTAGGTATTATTTTGCAGTATGTGTATGAATTTTATTGAATATGTATTACTATTATGTATAATTATTTTGTACTCTGATACAGACAAATATAAAGATTATATATGCAAATATATGGTGGTGTAGTGGGTAGCACTCTCGCCTAGCAGTAAGAAGGGTCGCTGGTTCAAATCCCAACCACGACACTACCTGCCTGGAGTTTGCATGTTCTCCCTGTGCCTGCGTGGGTTTCCTCCGGGTACTCCGGTTTCCTCCCACACTCCAAAGACATGCTGGTAGGTTAATTGGATCCTGTCTAAATTGTCCCTAGTATGTATGAATGTGAGTTAGGGACCTTAGATTGTAAGCTCCTTGAGGGTAGGGACTGATGTGAATGTACAATGTATATGTAAAGCGCTGCGTAAATTGACGGCGCTATATAAGTACCTGAAATAAATAAATAAATAAATAAATAAATGTACGCATCAGTAAACATAATTTTAAATTTATCAACTTATTTATTTGCAACCGTGTACTTTATACAAAGTCCCACTTCCTTTTCTCCTTTTTTGTTCATATTGACAGGGATGGAGGTATATGACTAGGTCATCGCTTCATATAAAGTCCCAAAACCCCTTCTTTTTCAATACTCAACAATAGCTGGAATTTGTTTACTAGTCATTTCTGATAGTTTTAGTATTAAATGAATGTGAAGATGGCTGACCTAATGTCAGAACCATTATAAAAAAGATCTTCCCCTAAAACTATTTTGGAGTGGAAAGTGATGCTAGATGTCAGTCTTTATTTCTACAGTCCCTTTAAATTGTATTGTAATATAGGGACCTTGAAGCACATCTACACCCCTCAACACACACACACTTTTGGAAGAAAATAGATGTGAAAATGTACTGTATGTGCTTCTGTCTTTTACAATAGTACTGAAACACTGTGTATGCATGCATTTTCATCATATACATATATTCACATAACAGGTAAAGATTATTTATTGTTTAATTAGTAGTGGAAAATGACTCTATAGTTACTGATGTGGGTATTGTTCTTTACTGCTGGTAATAGATTTATTTTTGACTCTGTTTTCATTGTGTAATACTTTTCCTTAAAAAATCATTTTTTTAAAATTTTTTTTAGGGGCTGCCAATGAAGCTCCTGAAGAAAAAGTCATATTTGGCATTGAGTTAAATTCTACTTTTTTGGAATGTGTTCCAAAGTCACAGCAAGCCTCTATCAGATGGTTTATTCAGCACACAGGAGAGGACCGTCAGGAAGAGGTAAGTCATCCTGATGAAATGTGTACAATAGAATATAATCAGATGTGCCGATCACTGCTTTTTTATCTTTTCCTTGCCAACTGGGTTTTATGCTATACTGGAAACAAGTTATCTTTTTCAGAGGAAGGCACTCCTAATCCTGTATGATTTCCCATTATTTCTCCTATTTTTTGTGAGATCAAGGAAAACTTTATCTGACACTGCCAAGCTTTGAAAGTCAGCTTGCTTTGGAAAATAAATTATGACACATTTTAAATTAGGTAAAAAACGAAGGATCATGCTTGGTAGTGGTGAAAAAATCCTTAATTCCAGGTTTGTACCTGAACATTTTTTAAGGGTGTTTAGTCCAGTTTATAAAATATAAAGTTTGAGAGTGAGTGAACAGATGCTGATGAAAAACTCTTTCTTTTTCTAGACCTCTGTGTACTATGATAGTTAGCTGCAAAGCACTTTCAAGGTCCAGAGCTGTAGCACAGCCTCAGATGTGACACAGTCTGTGAGGACTCTTTAAAGTGTAGGCTATGTGGGCCAAGCATTGGGGGCTACTCTTATTAGACCCATTGGATGTTATCTCTTCTATGGAAAGATTTAAAACACTGAGTAATCAAGTAGCATGACACTGTAGTGGAGTGATGTGTGTTCACACTTTTTATCCTTTTCCTGCCATTCAGTTTGAGGTAGCAACTTCCTGCCACACAGTAATGCCCTGTACACACGATAGGATTTTCCGATGGAAAATGTGTGATAGGACCTTGTTGTCGGAAATTCCGACCATGTGTAGGCTCCATCACACATTTTCCATAGGAATTTCTGACACACAAAGTTTGAGAGCTTGCTATAAAATTTTCCGACAACAAAATCTGTTGTCGGAAATTCCGATCGTGTGTACACAAATACGACGCACGAAGTGCCACGCATGCTCAGAATAAATTAAGAGACGAAAGCTATTGGCTACTGCCCCGTTTATAGTCCTGACGTATGTGTTTTACGTCACGTTCAGAACGATCAGATTTTCCGACAACTTTGTGTGACCGTGTGTATGCAAGACAAGTTTGAGCCAACATCCGTCGGAAAAAATCCATGGATTTTGTTGTTGGAATGTCCGATCAATGTCTGACCATGTGTACAGGGCATTAGTCCTTGCTTCCACCTACACTGACAAGGTCAACTCATGCCTTTTGAAACACTTCTGCTATTTCCATTTGGTTTGTGAGTATTCAAGGTTATACCTTATATTACAGATAAGGCAACCCTGTTCTTGGTGCAGCATGTCAAATCTGAAATGAGCAGTCCCACTGTATGTGCCTATAGCTCATGATTCATTAACAGTTCCAGGGCAGCCTGCAGTGCATTCTATTTTAAAGACCCGACACCACCGCACCTACTATCAGGCATAGCCACCAACTTATCTTTACCTGGGGGGATTTTAGTGTAGTTATTCAGGATTTTATCGGTCAAACTGTCATTTTAGTTGCTGACTTTGTCGATAGATGGCACAAACTTACCTCAGCGCCTTCCCCTGCAGAATAATTTTTAGACCTGGCTGCAGAGATAGGGCCTCTGAGCCTTAAGTCTCAAGCACCAGCCATAACTCTCAGGCACAGAGAGACCATTTCATCTTTGATTGTGTGGTCATTGCCAAATTAGAGATGAAAGAACTTCCACCAGTGCTGCCAGAAGTTCCCTGAGAGGCCCTATGACTGTTAAAACTTTTCTCATGCATACACTATTCCCAGACATCCTTTGTTCCAGCTGGGAATATTGTGGTAAACTATTTACACCTCCAAAATGTTTTGCAATCCAGTACCCATTTGAAGGTGCCTTTATCAAACAGTGAGTGGTTCCCACAGTTGATTCAGAAGTGTCCCGTTCCTGTAGAGGATGTGCCAGTATTAAAAGATCCCAGCCTTGTTTTCACTAGCAAGCCCTGCATTGCAACCTGCCGTAGTCATGATGTTAGTCTATCAAACATTAGGGGAATTATTTAAACTCATAGCAAGGGATCCAAATATACTTCACACTAATCCCCTATTAGTAGAGAGATTAAAGTACATGTCAACAATCCTGCACTACTGACTGGATAGGTTAGTGGATGTCTCCCCTCAAATTATCACTACACAAACCTCCTATCAGTTAAAGGGGATCTGCACCCATCCCCCTATTTCTGATGTCATCGAGAGGCCCATGCCTTCTGGGGTATGTGACATGCATATCCCGGTAGGCACAGCAGGCAGTGTGTGTGTGTCATTCGCCTTAGGTGAATGACTTGTATGGGGAGGTGGGGCTGGACATTTTTAGCTAAAAAAGGTAAAAAAAAAAACACAGCACAATACCGAAAGAGGAAATAGCGGAAGAGGGTGAAGGTCTGCTTTAACATGAGGAAAACTCTTTGGCTGAAATGTTGGAATTCAGAGAACAATTGGCACAGGTCCAGACCAACAATGTTCCACAGATAGTTCAGACCCAGAAAATGTCCTCTTGGATCTTGAACCTTTAAAAGTCTGTGTTGGAACTGACTCATTACGTGGAATGTCAGGGTCTGATTCTGGATACAGCTTAAGCCAGAGTTTGCCCTCCAGTGGCAATTTTTCATACTTTCCACTCTCAGACTCTGATTTTTCAGTCCAAGATTTGAATAATTCATTTTTGCATGTGAGTCCTGGGGCTGTTGCTTGCCTCCTTTGGGGCAAACCCTTTTGCTAGTTTCACTACAGTCCTCTGCAACCCAATATCCTGACAGTGTGGGAGAGATTGGTTCAGTCCCCGGACTAACTGATTCACTTGACACTAAGGAGCAAGTTGTCTATGGCATGATGGCTTAGAAATCCAGCTCCTCTGATGTCTTGAAAGATCATCACAACAGATGCCAGCCTGACTAGCTGGGCACGGGTCCTGGACATCTTGTCATCAATCACCAGGGAGGAATCAGAAGTCTCAGTGTGGCAAGAAAGTAGAAAGGGTTCTGTCCTGGGCAGAACTTCATGTTCCAGCCTTATCCGTAGTCCATATTTAAGTTGTAGTTAACTGGAAGGCAGACTTCCTCAGCTAGCAGAGCCTGAACCTTGAGGAATGATTTTTAAACCTTGAAGTGTTTCAGGAACTGTGTCATGGGCAGGAAATGCCATACTCAATAACAAACTAAGCAAGCTGGCCTCCAGTTGCAGAGATCCTCTGGTGGAAACAGTGACTCGATGCACTGACTCTGGTGGCTCCATGGGATCAGTACAAATGTAATATATTCTTTTCATTCCCTGTAACTCCTTCTCCACCTGCTCTTCAGCATTGCCATAAGGGCATTGTAGTAATACTTGTGGCTCCAAATCTATAGAGGAAGGTGTGGTACTCTCATCTGATCAGATGCTCCTACTCCAGCTTTGGCAGTAAGGTCCTTCAGGCAACTCTTTTAGCTTTAGGCCATCCCCAGTTGTTTTCTGTTGTTATAGTTGGGTCTATTGGCATTTTGTATGCTGTGCTTTTAAATGTCCCAACAGTCTTTACATTCCCTGTCTCTTTATTTATATTCACTTATGAATGATTGATGAAAATGGGATTTGTTACTTACAGTAAAACCCTTTTCTAGGATGTTTATTGGCGTACACAGGTCTCATTCCTCTGCTTTCCTGGTCTTGCACTGCTTGTTACAAAACAGAGATATATGTGAGTGGGAGGGGTTATACTAGGTTGGGCGCTGTTTTTTTATTTGTCAGTGTCCAAATCTTCCCGTAGGCAGTTGTATAATCAAATTGTCTCTGAATCCTGTGTACATCAATGGACGTCCAAGAAAATGATTTTACTCTGAATACAAAAATCTAATTTTCCTATATCATTTTCTTGCAAAAAAGAATGGAAATAAAAGGAAGAGTGCCATTTGAAAAGTTTTTTTATCCAAAAAAGCTGCACAACTGGAGCCATACAGAGGTTGTAAAACTGAATTGTTAAAACAACAGCAACAACATATCACTTAATGGCAAACCGTTTACTGGTAAAGAATAAATGTACTTTGCTAAAAATTTTACTATTTTGTTTGGCCCTGCAACTTAAGATGCCAATATGATAGATTACCTTTAAGTCAGGTTTCAAGCACCATGACTTGCAGTCTTCCAGAGCTGTTTTTATATCCCGTTCACCTCTAGGGGGAGTCGTTTGAAGTTGGCCATTTCCTCATTGGGTTGAATTATTCTGCAAAATGGGCAGATCTGCATGCACATACTCTGACAATTGCTTGTCTCTATCATCTTCTTTCATAAACATGGAGCATATCAACTTATGGAGCTATTCAGTTTGATTACAGGACAGAATAAAAAGTGAAAACAGTCATTCCTTTTGGTTATTGTGCGCACTGCTGTTTTTCTTTTATTTAAGGAATGAGAAAGCCTGCTTGTTCATGCACATCCATGGCGTAGGAGGCATTTCATGTAAGCTCCAAACAGTTTAGACACATCATCAATAAATCACTTGTAATACATGCTGCAATTCAAAATATTTATATTTGCATACATATTACATTTCCCACAGACCTTCCAGTGATTCAGCCCATCTGTCCATGTTTTTTGTAATGGAAAATAAGCAAGTGTAATTCTAATAAATTGAAACATGCATGCTTGCAGGAAATATGTGATCTTATGCCCAAAGCATATTGTTACCCACTGATATCAATAAGGTGGAAAAGAGGTTACCATCTCTTCAGAACCAAACGTTTCAGTTCAAACCTATAGATTATTTTCATAGATAACACACCTTTTTAAAGATATAGGTTAGTTAAGCTGTGGTAGGGGCTTTGGTTGGAATGCCCCTTTAGTTTTATGTTGTGTTGTGGTATAGGTATGGGGAGATGTTCTTGGTGTTAGAGGCCTGTTTTCCATAAATGGGGCATGGAGTAGCTTTGGTCTTCTTTGGTGCAGAGGCAACATTAAAGTGTGCAGAGCAACAGTGTACATATTCAGTCCCCAAGCTATTTACTGAGTAATGTTCCAAAGCCAGCAAACTGGTTGGCCAGATGTTGCTGTGCTTCAGAAAATCATAGACACCATGGGCTCTGGATAAAGGCTTGATTTAATGATCAAGTGACCCATATACATATTTTATTGCCTCCTGAGTCCCAGAAGGTCTACTGACTTAGATAAGGCCACAGAAGCGCAAAGTAAGCATGGAGCAGATCTTTTTAAGACACATATTATGTGGCAAGGATTTGGTTTCAGGGATAGGGATCCAGCTGTAATTACTGCGTCATATGTTTCTGTCCATGCTCAAGTTCATATTACCTTATTTATAAATGTGATTAAATGGAGAACTGTTTTTGTTGCCCTTAGCAAATAGTAACACTTGCCCTTTCAGAATTTAGTTTAAAAATAACTTTTTCTGGTACTAGACAAAATTTTAATCTGCCAGTATGATGAATACAATAGCCCATTGGTAGGTATGGTTGCCTTGAGGGTGGGGTGAAAGTTTAAACAAAGTGGTATGGTGGTGTTTTTTTTTTTTTTTGTCTGCATATCCTGTATATCATTAACTGCCACTCAGTATTAGTTGCTATTCTTCAGTTCGCTGGCTACAATTTCTTTACTCTGCTGAGCTGAATTGATACTTACAGTATCCCACAGAAGTGAGTACACCCCTCACATTTTTGTAAATATTTTATTATATCTTTTCATGTGACAACACTGAAGAAATTACACTTTGCTACAATGTAAAGTAGTGAGTGTACAGCTTGTATAAAAGTGTAAATTTGCTGTCCCCTCAAAAAAACTCAACACACAGCCATTAGTGTCTAAACTGCTGGCAACAAAAGTGAGTACACCCCTAAGTGAAAATGTCCAAATTGGGTCCAATTAGCCAGTTTCCCTCCCCGTTGTGTCATGTGACTCATTAGAGTTACAGGGCCTCAGGTGTGACTGGGGAGCATGTGTGTTGAATTTGGTGTTATCGCTCTCACTCTCTAATACTGGTCACTGGAAGTTCAATGTGCCACCTCATGGCAAATAACTCTCTGAGGATCTGAAAAAAAGAATTGTTGCTCTACATAAAGATGGCCTAGGCTATTAGAAGATTGCCAAGACCCTAAAACTGGGCTGCAGCATGGTGGCCAAGATCATACAGCAGTTTAACAGGACAGGTTCCACACAGAACAGGCCTCGCCATGATCGACCAAAAAAGTTGAGTGCACCTGCTCAGTGTCCTATCTAGAGGTTGTCTTTGGGAAATAGATGCATGAGTGCTGCCAGCATTGTGGCAGAGGTTGAAGGGGTGGGGGGTCAGCCTGTCAGTGCTCAGGCCATATGCCGCACACTGCATCAAATTGGTCTGCATGGGTATCGTTCCAGAAGAAAGCCTCTTCTAAAGTTGATGCACAAGAAAGCTCACAAACAGTTTGCTGAAGACAAGCAGACTAAGGAAATGGATTACTGGAACCATGTCCAGTGGTCTGATGAGACCAAGATAAAATTATTTGGTTCAGATGGTGTCAAGTGTGTGTGGCGGCAACCAGATGAGGAGTACAAAGACAAGTGTGTCTTGCCTACAGTCACGCATGATGGTGCGAGTGTCATGGTCTGGGGCTGCATGAGTGCTGCCGGCATTGGGAAGCTACAGTTCATTGAGGGAACCATGAATGCCAACATGTACTGTGACATACTGAAATAGAGCAAGCTCTGGTGACCACACAAAATATTGACACTTTGGGCTCAATTTGGACATTTTCACTTAGGGGTGTACTTACTTTGAAATATGTTTAGACAATAATAGCTGTGTGTTGAGTTATTTTGAGGGGACAGCTAATTTACACTGTTATAAAAGCTGTACACTCACTTCTTTATATTGTAGCAAAGTGTAATTTCGTCAGTGTTGTCACATGACAAGATATAATAAAATATTTACAAAAATGTGAGTGGTGTACTCACTTTTGTGAGATACTGCACTTGCAACTTCAGCGATCACCTGATGAATTAACGCAATGGTCTACCTACCATTTAATGGAAACATTTGATAATGGAAAATTGATGCTCTTTTTTTTAGCTGGTGGGTGAATTGTGGTATAAGAATTGTTGATCAGCTCACATTTATTGTCATGTCATTAGTCCAGACTCTGGGTTTTTAAGTGATTGACAACTTGGTCAGTTTTTTTTTCTGTGGGCGGGTGGAGGTATTATTAATTTTTGAACATGGTCTTTTTTCCACACTTTTGTCTTTGTTTGGAACCTTTAATAAAGCAATTTTTTGAATTGTTAAGTAAAGTACCTGCTTTTCTTGGGGGAATCTATCCCCTGAATGTATATATACATTGTTTTGTTGGTATGTTAATCCATACCTAACTTGGTGAGTTAGTGGAAATCAATTTGGTGGCCTTGTTCAGGATATTGCCTTTTGTAATACACTAACTAATTTGGTCCCAATCATTTTTTTAGGAGCCTGTAAAGCATTGCACCTGCGGTAAGCAGATCGCAGGTGTAATGCCATGCTCCTGCAGACTGTTTGTGTAGCTGTCTGCCCATACTTTCAATACGGTTGCCCATATCTCCAATATGGGCAGACAGTTACTGAATGGCAGAAAGATCAATGAACTACCTAGATTGCTCATCAGCACCCTGGTAGTTCATTGAAAACTGCAATCCATCAGCCGCAAAGGTTGTTGGTACTTGTAGTTCATTAATTCACAGAACTCTGTGAATGAATGACAGTCATGTGGGCGGAGTCCCGCATGCCCATGCTCTTTTTGAATAGTTACAATGGATGCGGGGAGAAGATCCCTAGCCTGCTGTCACAGGGAGGGAGGATTGGGGGAGAGCAGGCAGATGCTGAACCCTAAAAATGGGTGCGACATGTAGCATGTTCAGAAAGGTGAACTTGTCATTTAATGTACCCATAAACACAAGGTGGCAGTCAGACAATTTATTCTCCCTACAGCAAAAGCATTTTAGGGGGGATGTAGTCACCTTGTATGAATGCATAAATGGTCTATATAGTAAATGTTTGTGCAAAGTTTTTCACTTTAAGGCCATTGCAAATGACAAAGAGGCACTCTTTGCATCTGGAGGAAAAGAGATTTACCATCCACATACAACAAGTCTTCTCAGTCAGTCTCCTTACTCCTGGAGATGAGTCCATGCCAATTAGCAGGGCATCTGTGTGCAGATACCCTGCTGTTTAGCGCCAAACAGGACAGATGTCACATCTTTCCTCATTCAGTTTCTGCCCGGTGGACATGGGTGGACAGCTGTCAGTATCGGCTCTATGGGCAGCCAGGTGTAAACGAACTCCACTGTCTGTTTACATCAGGCTATCTTGGGTCCGGTATGCAAAAACAGAAAAGGATGCAGTTCTTTTTTGCTTTTTTTTCTGCATCTGGACAGACCTGGAGATGGGTGGATGTAAATAGACACAAGTCCTCTTGCATCTGTTTTTTCATAGGGCTGCATGGATCTTTCAATCAGGTCCACCTGAAAAACTGACAGGTGGACCTGATCAGAATGCCTGGGGAATGTCGGGGGCCTAAGGCTCCATGCACACTGAAGCTCAAAAAAGCTTTTTCTGGATGCCAGATTACTGGCAGAAAACTCTGAAAAACGTGCTTTTACAGCCTTTTGTACTAGCGTTTATGAGCGTTTATGAGCGTTTATGAGCGTTTATGGGCGTTTTTAATAAAAATACACAGAGGACACTCCAAAAATCCCACAATGCATTCCAAACTCCCACAATGCACTGAAAAAATAGAACGCCGAACGCTAATTAACAAGTGTTTATGAGCGTTTATGAGCATTTATCGGCGTTTGACGTTTTTGGCTTTTTTTTACAGTGAAAAACGGCACTCTGAATTTCTGGCGTTCAGAAAAAAGCCCATAAACTCCACTGCTCAATAAAGCTAAAAAACGTCCATGTGTGCATGGACACATAGGATAACATAGAGTGGAGTTTATGGGCTTTTAAAAAAAACGCCCAAACTCCAATAAACAGCAGTTTATCAGCTCCAGTGTGCATGGAGTCTTATGCCCTGTACACACGGTCGGATTTTCCGATGGAAAATGTGTGATAGGACCTTGTTGTCAGAAATTCCGACCGTGTGTGGGTTCCATCACACATTTTCCATCGAGATTTACGACACACAAAGTTTGAGAGCTATAAAATTTTCCGACAACAAAATCCGTTGTTGGAAGTTCCGATCGTGTGTACACAAATGCGACGCACAAAGTGCCACGCATGCTCAGAATAAATTAAGAGACGAAAGCTTTTGGCTATTGCCCCGTTTATAGTCCCGACGTACGTGTTTTACGTCACCGCGTTTAGAACAATCAGATTTTCCGACAACTTTGTGTGACCGTGTGCATGCAAGACAAGTTTGAGCCAACATCCGTCGGAAAAAATCCATGGATTTTGTTGTTGGAATGTCCGATCAATGTCCGACCGTGTGTACAGGGCATTAGAGTCGTGAAATTGTGGAATACACTTCCTCGGGAGCTAATTCTAGCCAAACCAGTTTATAGTTGTCATATTGTTTTTATTATAATGCATTAAACCAAAGATTGTTGATCCAGGGAATATCTGATTGCCATAAGGAATCATGATGTTATTTTTTAGCAAATTAGACAATGCTTTTATAAGGGTTTTGTGTTTGTGATCAACTGTGGGTTTAGGGTTCTATATTTGTAGGTTTTCAATTTATTTATGTATTCATCTTTCTATTGGTTGAACTTGATACAACTATATACAGTAACTATACAACGATAGGGAAGGATTGTGACATAAAAAAATTTCAGTGTAGATGGCTGGACTCAGCACAAAATGTGAAATTTAACTTCTTAGGGATCATGCACATGGCTGCAATTCTACAACCTATTCCATCTGTAATGAACTGTGTTGTAATTGTACTGCCCCCCTTTATATTGTACAGTGTTGAGCAAACTGTTGGTGCTATATGAAGTCTGAATGATAATAATACCAATTATAATAATAATAATAATAACAATGATAAAAAGAGTATACAGAATTATCCTGGGAGCCCCAGCTGCTACATACTTTGGGCCATAGAAAGAAACTATAGGATGCAGCTGCACATGAGTATAACCTGGTACTAGGGTAAAGCGAAACACATGCAAGAACATACAAATCTGGTAGAAGAATATCTGCATGCAGGGTTGCATGTCTGTACACGACCATTTGCCAGTACCAATGTATGCCTGCATACAGACACATGCTGTAATTGTTTTCTAAAGGTGGCTATACGAAGCAGTTGGGGCTTCCAGTGATAATTTTATACAGGTTCTGTATGCTCTTGCACACTGTGTGCCCCATATATAGAAATCTGCATGAGCCCTTAGGCCTCATGCACATGAGACGCTGCTAAACTCATGTTCAGAGGCAGTTGGACACTTTTTTCAACTGCCCCTGAACCCATTCAATGTTATCCTATGTGTCCATGTACACAGTCTAGTTTTTTGCCGTTTTTAGGCAGTTGTGTTTAACCTCCTTTTACAAGAAGCAAAAAAATGGGTTCAGACGCAAAAATTTTCCACGTTTCAGACGCCAAACTCGGCTAAATGCGGCTAAACCCCGGTACCATGTTTAGCCGCATTTGCGTTTAGAAGTGTTTTTTACAACCCGAATTTGGGGCCCCATATCTCGGGGCCACTTGGTGCTAGGAACCCCAAATTTGGTATGCAAACACAGAACTAGCACTAAAACATATCCAAATATGGGGTTCCTAGCACCAAGTGGCCCCAAGATATGGGGCCCCAAAGTCGGGTCACAAAATATCATTCTCTGCTGCAGAAAAGTGCTTGACATTTTGCGACCCGAATTTGGGGCCCCATATCCCGGGGTCACTTAGTGCTAGGAACCCCGAATTTGGAGTACAAACACAGTTGGTCTAACAATATAACAAATCCACATTTGGGGTTCCTAGCACCAAGTAGCCCCGAGATATGGGGCCCCAAAGTTAGGCCACAAAATGCCATTCTCTGCTGCAGAAGTGCTTGACATTTTTCGACCCGAATTTGGGGCCCCATATCTCGGGGCCACTTAGTGCTAGGAACCCCAATTTGGATATGTTGTAGTGCTAGTTCCACCGTGTTTGCATAGCAAATTTGGGGTTCCTAGCACCAAGTGGGCCCAAGATATGGGGCCCCACATTCGGGTCGAAAAATGTCATTCTCTGCTCTGCAGACGCTTCTAGATGCAAACGCGGCTAAACGCGGCATGAAAACTCGGCAAAATGGGCGTTTCTAAACGCCGGTTTCAGCTTTTAAAAACCTGTGTTCAGCAGAGTTTGCACCAGCGTCTCGTGTGCATGAGGCCTTAGACAATGGTTACAAGTCATTTTCAAATAATAAGAGAATCTTTAATATTGAAAATCAATACACATTTTTATTATGTGAAGCAGTTTTTGATGCTGAACTTTGAGATTGAAACACAACGAAATATGGAAGTACAAAACTTGAGTCATCTACCACATCGGTCAGTTCCTTACCTGTGTTTTCCTGTTTCATGAGAGCAATCAATCACTGTGACTAATGTTTCCTTGTCTTTTGGTCTATGATGAAAGGTATGCTTTGAAGATGTTGCCACACAAAAGCAGCTGTGTGGATCTCCACATGTGCATTAGATAATTATGAAAATATTCTGTTTACTCAACAAAAGGAGTTCACTCTATTTGCAATGACCACAACAAATTTATACAGCATTTCCCTAGGTATTATTACACATTTTACATCCCTAATTTACTCAGTGGTATGATTGCTGCATCCTTTACTGTAAACAAAGATGGTGAAACTTCTGTTGTCATTATTGATACATCCAACAGTGCAGTGTCAATGTAAACATAAACACAGATGCAATTATTCTGTTGTCAATAATAAATACCACTGATATCCAACTGAAAATAGGAAAAAAAATACCAGCTGCACTATAATTAGCTCTTCTTGCAGTGTTTTATTATTCAGTGAATTGACTGCATACAGGGATTAGGTTTATTAAAGCACTAACCGTTTGCGCTGCACTTTACAGTATAAAGGGAAACAGTGCATTTACAATACAATTCAAGGTTAGGAGAGCCCAGTTCATGAGAATTTATAATTTAATACAGAGTTTACAATCTAGTACGCTATGTTTTACACAATACATGTGCTCTAGCTTACATTCATAATGTGACCTCACAGGTTGAAGGAATCCTGATCTGAGGGATATATGTAGGCTTCCATTGCAGACCTCTCCCTTTGAAAACTCCAGTTACCTGGCTGTTAAGTTGATTTCATATTTTCTATGGATTCTAAGCCACTACAGTACCTTGGAACAAGTAGGCAAATTAGGAAACTGTGTTTGCTGCATGCTTATTCTAGATGAAGTTAAGCAAGCAGTCAATTAATTTTCCCTTAAGAAAAAAAAATGGTTATTGGTGGCCTGCAGATTTCTATCGGTTCTGGTTTTCACCCCATGTACAGTATATTAGACTACAATTCTTTTGTTATCTTAAGGAAAAAATAGTAATGATAAAAATTAGGTAGGAATGAACAGATCTACGTGTTCTTCAGGCAGCTAGAGGCAGATACTCACACCTTTTGCTGCCTCTGTGGTTGTGATATTGGCTTCCTAACCCATCCCTGCTATCGCTGTCCCAGCAAGCAGCTTTACTGTAGTAGCCAGTCGGGAGGAGTAAAGTGAATGGACATTTCCCATATAAAAGCCTCAGTGTATAGTAGCAGGCTTCCATTTTATGTGTATGGAGGGAGAAAGGGTTTGGGAAAGTAGTGAGTGCAGTTACACAAGGACACTGTGCATTTCAGCTCCAGTTACAGTTAGTAGAGTATGAGACAGACTGTTGCAATATTGTTCTCAATTTCATTTCTATCTTACTTGCAGACAGGAATGCCAGTGGAATTTTGAATCTCATTTGCCAAATTGCCAGTATAGGAGACTTCCAGACTCACACATCCATTTTTGCTCCTAGGCAGTAAAATTTGACATTTTATAAATAAAATAGAATATTTGACAAATTGCAATATGCACAATCAAGACTTTTTTTTTAAATTCATTTTTAAGTGTTGGCTGTATGAAGTACATGCCACTTTCATACTGCGTAATGTATCATTTATCAGGTTGCAAACAGAAGAGACACACAGGCTGCCTTTTTAGAAAATCTAACACTTAAAGTGTTGCTAAACCCACAACAGTAAAATCAGTCTGTATATGCAGTAAAGCATGCTTGTTATATACTGTGGAACATAAGGGGTTAATCCGCTGCATTGTGTAAAAAGCCTGTTTGATCCTGTATGCACAGATCCTCCTCTTCTTCCACTGACTCCAGAACAGGTCTGGAGTCAGGCTGCACATGCTCAGTTTGGTGTGTATTGCTAGAGAGTTTTTTTTCTTGGGAGAGTGCATGTGATCAGCAAAGAGCCAATCAGCACTGTCTAGACAGAGGGTCAGGGGTCCTTAATCCTGATAGGACCGCTTAGTGCAGTATGAAAACTCCTACATACTTTAACCAGAAACTGATAGAAGTCACAAGACTGCTGAGAAAAGGTATTTAGCAGTTTATATTTAGTAAAATAATTGCATTTCCGTGTTCTGTGTACTTTGTGAGGCCATATATAGTGAATGCAGGGTCCTGGGTTTAGTAACACTTTAAATTGACTATTTTCACTCTGAAAAGAAAATGCCCCTGGCATTCTGTAATGTGTCAATATCAGATTATTTGACCATTTATATATCACTTTGTTTAGACATTGCTTTAAAAATAATTATTTTATACATGTGGTCACTGCATGATTCAAGTAAATAGAAGAAAAAAAATTATCCAGATCCCTGGCTGCTCTTCTAATCACTGGTGATGTCACTGCTAATTTACAACACAGCAAGCAGGCCAGAAACCAGATTTGTGTTAAAGCAGTTGTAAAGTCTCCACAATAAACTCCCATGATAGGTTCTCTTATGGGGCAATAGCAATGGGAGTTTTTTTCAGCAATAAAATCTCTAAATACCTTTTTCACAGCAGTGCTTCTGTGCAGTCACATGGTCTTCTCAGGTCTTACTCCTGAGTAAAGGGACTCCGGTAGGAGGGGCTCACATCTCTCTGCTGTTTTAGTTTCAGTTTCATAAAGGGAAAGGCGGGGAGAGAATCGGCTTCCCACAGACCATGAAATTGACAGGAAGGGAGGGGGAGAGAGAGAGAGAGAGGGAGATACAGATGCTGCAGAAAGAGCAGGATGACGAAAAGTCAGTTTACTGACTGGAACCCAGGAACAGGCAGGATCAACCAGGTATTATACTATATGGAAAAGCATCAATAACATTGCAAAAAATTACTTGCACAAAAATAATAAAGAAATGATTGAACGAAGGAAGAAAGTATCAATTGATCAAAAGTCGTAAGGTTTGATCAAAGGAGTGATCGATCAAAGGAAGGATCGATCGAAGGAAGGATTGATTAAAGGAAGGAAGGATCAATGAAAGGATTAATTGATTGAAGGAAGAAAGGATTGATTGAAAGGATTAGTCAATTGTTCAAAGGAAGGGTCACACAAAGGATCGATGGAAGAATGGGCTGGTTTATCGATGTAAGGATCCATTGATCAAAGGAAAGATAGGTTGATCAATCAAAAGAAGGATCAAAGGAATAAAGGACCGATCTATGGAAGGAAGGGTCAACCTGTTGATCAGTCAATGGAAAAATTGGTAAATCAATGGAAGGATCAATCGTCGAAGTAAGGATCAATTGATCATAAGAAGGATCAATGGAAGGATCGGCTGATCAATGGAAAAATTGGTTGATTGATCGTTTGAAGGACCAGTTGATGGAAGGATTGATCGATTTATGGAAGGATCGAAGAAAGGAAGGATCAGTGGAAGGAAGTGTCAACCAGTTGAAGATAGAAAGAATCAATCAAATGATGAATGGAAGGATCAGAAAATCGATTGTAGACGGATCAGTCGATCGATGGAAGGATTGTTTGATCGACTTATGGATCAACTATTGCTATACAGTGACATTGATCATTTGATTATCTAGGCTAGGTGCCTTCAATCGACCGATTCTTTCATCAGTCGACTGAGGGAATCAATACTGTATAGCAATAGTAATAGAAAAAACTTTGCAGAAGTAATGCATTTAGTATTTTGAAATCTTGGCAAATTAAATATAGTTTTTTAAATTGTTTAAATAGATTGCCATATGAAAGCAGGGAAACTGTAATGTTAGCTGTTGTCTCCAAACTTTGGGGGACACTGCAGCTTTAACAAAAAGGAGGGGAGGAGCAGCTGAAAGGGAATAGACAGTCAATGAAGGCAAGAGGAGAGAAGAGGAGAGGGGGTGGGTGGGGAGGAGATCGGCTTCACAGTTCACACATAGACTACCAAAATGACAGGGAGAGAGGATGGGAGGGAGAGAGGATGGGAGGGAGAGAGGGAGCTTCAGGGATGTTGAGGAGAGAGCAGGATGACAGAGACACGTAAACTGACCATGTTATCAGAGTTTAGCAGCCATGATAAGCATGGTCAGATTACAGAGGGGAACGCAAGAACAGGCAGGATCAACCAGGAATTGTACAATATGTAAAGGGATAAATTACACTACAAAAGCACTATGCTGTATATCGTGCCTTAAAGCGTCAGGATATTTTGTTTAGGGTTACAACCACTTTAAGTATCTATATTTTCCTAATCTAAGTTGTAAGAGTTCTAGGTGTGTGTGTGTGTGTGTGGGGGGGGGAGTAGGTACTGTAAGTAATTCTGCTGTTATAGCCCTGAAGATATTGCACTAGTGTAAGCTATAACACTGTCAAAGCAGACCCTTCTCTTTTGTGCAAATATAAGGCTAGGTGTGATAGAGCACTAGCTTCAATAGGGCCATATGGAAGAGAACACGGCCCAAGATGGTGGCCCTTAAAAAATTGTAGTAAAGATGTCACATAATCTATATCATTTTTCTTTTTCTTTCCTAAATAAAACTGAGTCATCTGAACTTTTAGATTTCTTAACTTTTAAATTTTTTTAACTTTTTTCAGATGTGGAATGCTTGTTAAATAACTCTTTTCATAATTGTCTTAACATTAATACTTTAATTAGGCAAAGTAATGTCTTCCACATCAGAAAGAAGGTTATTTAGAGTAATATTCTAGAAAACAGCAGTTTTGTGTCTTTCTCTAATCTCAAAAATTAATAATATAATAACATACTTCCCCGTGGTACATGACTCATACACCAAAAGTAACTATGTCCTAAAATGCATCAACAGTCTCAAATACCTGTTCTACATTTAATATAAAAATACACTCATCAACACAAAACTCATCTGAGTATAGAAGGACTCCTATTGAGCCAACAACCTATAATAAATTTACCTGAATGCATTCCAAATATCTGTTATACAGTATGGAGATGATGTCACAAAAATGTGTTCAGTGTACACTGTGCAATTACATTTTCAGATAGCAATATGTTTGTGAATAAAAGAAAACAAACTTTAAATGCTAGCTGAACATGTGTAAAACACAATTTTATTAGGACATTGTTAAACATTTAAAGTCAACTCATCACTAAAATTAGTATATAATGCACCTAAAAATTCATGCACATACAGTACTTTAGACATTTTCATGAACACACCCCGTTATTTGAGCTGCCCTAAAATTTCTATCCTAACATTTTTAACCACTTCAATACCAGGCACTTAGACACCTTCCCGCCCAGCCCAATTTTCACCTTTCAGCGCTGTTGCAATTTGAATGACAATTGCGCAGTCATGCTACACTGTACCCAAACAATTTTTTTATCATTTTGTTCCCACAAATAGAGCTTTCTTTTGGTGGTATTTGATCACCTCTGCGGTTTTTATTTTTTGCGCAACAAATAAAAAAAGACCGAAAATTTCGAAAAAAAGCAAGTTTTTCTTTGTTTCTCTTAAATTTTTTTGTAAATAAGTACGCTTTCTCCTTCAATAATGGGCACTGATATAGCTGCACTGATGGGCACTGATACGGCGGCACTGATGGGCACCGATGAGGTGGCACTGATGAGGTGGCACTAACGGGCACTGATGATGGGCACTGATAGGCGGCACTGATAGGTGGCACTGATGGGCACTGATAGGTGGCACTGGTATGCGGCACTGATTGGCACTCATAGGTGGCACCGATGGGCACACATAGGCGGCACTGATGGGCACTCGTAGGTGGCATTGATTGGCATATATGGGTGGCACTGATGGGTACTTATGTGTGGCACTGATGTGTGGCACTGATGGGCACTGATAGGTGGGCACTGGGCACAGATGGGCACTGACAGGTGGCACCGATGGGCAATGACTGGTGGCACAGATTGGCAATGATAGGTGGCACTGATATAGCATTGCTGGGCATTGCTGGGCGTATCATTGGCATAATAGTGCCAATCAGTGCCCATTTGTGGGCACTGATTGGCACAGATTGGGCACATGTGGATGGCCATGGGGTACATACCTGGCCATCCACGTTGCCCCTTCCCTGGTGGTCCTAGTGGCATTCCTGGTAGTCCAGTGGGGTGATCTGCGGGGGGGCTGTGCTGATAAACAATCAGCGCAGACCCCCCCTGCCAGGAGAGCCGCCGATCGGCTCTCCTCTACTTGCGTCTGTCAGACGCGAGTGAGGAAGAGCCGATCAACGGCTCTTCCTATTGACAGCGTGATCAGCCGTGATTGGACACGGCTGATCACGTGGTAAAGAGCCTCCGCCGGAGGCTTTTTACCAAGATCAGTGTAGCGGTGTGTCAGACTGACACACCGCTCCACCGATCGCCGCGATGCGCGCCCCCGGGGGCGCGCTGCTGCATGTTATCCTGCTGGACGTCATATGACGCCCAGTCAGGATAACACAACCACTTCCCGGACGTCAATCCGCTATAGGGTGGGCGGGAAGTGGTTAAATTACTTGAACCTACCTTTCGAACCAAATGTGTCATTGGCAGCCTAACTGGTCAGGCAGCTTTGGGAGATAGTAGAACTTAAGCCAGCTTTGAACTTCTCAAACTAAATGTTGGGGCCAATGGTCTTTCATGAAAATGTTTAAAGGTGTATGCAGACACAACAGTAGGTGACTGCATTTTAACCACTTACCGACCATGCTGTAGCCAAATGACGGCTACAGTGCAGTCGTCCAATTATGAGAGGGCATTAAAAGATGTCCTCCCAGGACCCTGCTCCCTTCGCGCCTCCTGCTGTGCGCATCAGGCGCACTCTGTGTCCTTCTATCACAGATCAGGGAAAAAGGCCAATCACAGCGGCCTTTTACCATGTAATCAGCTGTGTCCAATCACAGCTGTTCACATGTAAACAGACTTGCCAGTTATCTGCATTCCTTTCCTCCTGCGCCATGTCTGTGGGAGGAAAGGAGAGCCGTTAACTGGCAAGGCTGTCATGAAATTATTCACACTGAAAATCAGGGCACTGATGATCAGTACAGCCCCATCAAAGCCTATCAATACAGCCTATCAGTGGCCATCAGTGCAGCCTCATCAGTGCACATCAGTGAAGAAGAAAAAGTACTTATTAGCTAAATTTTATAACAGAAACAAAGATAAACATTTTCTTTTTTTCAAAGTTTTTGGTCTTTTTTTGTTTGTTTAGCAAAATATAAAAAACCCAGTGGTGATTAAATACCACCAAAAGAAAGCTTTATTTGTGGAAAAAAAAAATATAAAAATTTTATTTGGGTAAAGTATTGCATGAATGCGCAATTGTCATTCAAAATGTGACAGCACTGAAAGCTGGAAGTTTGTCTGGTCAGGAAGGAGATAAAAGTGCCCAGTAGGCAAGTGATTAACCATGCATCAGTTTGGCAGCTTAAAAAAATGATTTACATAAAAAATATACTGTCATGAAGTCCAAAACCTGTAATATAAGTTGCTTCAAACTACTCCTGTTTGTGGGTATTCTATGATGAAAATATGAAAGTAATGCATTCTTACATTTGTGGTTAGTGGGAAGAATTACCCTTTCATTGGCAGTTAGTGGGGAAAACACTCCTTACATTTATGGTTAGTGGGGAAATGATCATTTCATTAGTGTTCAGAAAGAAGAACAAATCTTACATTGGTGGTCAGTGGGGGGATACATTTGCATGTTGTTAGTTGTCAATGAGATTAATGTTTCCTGCTAATGATCAGTGTGGAGAATGCCCCTTATATTAATACTCAATGAGTGGAATGTCTCTAAAATTGATGGGAAGTAGAAGGACTGCCTCTTACAGACAACATTGGTTGCTTACCTTAGCGAGAGAGCAATCCACGTGCACTTCAGAATCTGATGTTTGGCACCAAACTATGCAGATACCATCAGGCAGGAGATCAATCCAGCTAAATGATATGCATCATACACCCCCCTCCTTATTGGCTTTACCTGTAGTGGACTGATGTATCTCTTGGTCCTTCACTGATTTACAATAAACACTATGAGCTGTAATCAGCCGCAAGAGCCCCTCAATATATCCTAAGCATTTGGAGTATAAGGGAACACATGACTTTTTCTTTGCTCCAAAATAATACATGAATACATGCCTGAACAGCCATTCATGAGACCCAAGCACTGTCACATGGGAGCAAGACTCAGTTTGTTAAGATTTACAGAAAGGAGATGTCAGCTTTTCTATTTGCTAAAATAGTAGTTAGTAAATGCAGCAATATAAGAACAATATGCTACATTGAAACGCACTTATTTTTGTAAACCTGTACATTAAATAAAGGATGGGTTAACCTTTTGAACACATCACATGTTACACCCGTATTTAGGATGTAACATGTAACATGTTCACCCCCACTTCCTTGTGACAGCGCACACCCCCACAGTCATGTCATTTAATCACAGTGATCTGTGAATTGATAAATTACAAACAAGATATTACAAGTCACATCTTCCACCGCAGCAGTCAGCATTGTAGATTCAATAGACTTCAAGTGTTCCAGTGAGCATGCTTGTAGTCCATTCACACTCCCTCCAGCTTTTAAACTGAAAGCCAATACAGAGGTATGGGCAGAAAGCTGGAGGGAGAGTGTGAAGGCGCCTGACATTGCACCTGCAATACACTGATCATGTATGCAGTATTTTGCAGGCTCCTGTAGAAGAAATAATAAATGCACTTTTTTACCTTTTTGTTAAAGGTGAACTTAACCTTTAAGTAATAAAATAATATGTTTTTTCTGTGTCTATTAAAATTCAATTTGTTTTTTTACAGATAACATTGGATGAAAGGGTTATTAAAACTGAATATGGGCTTCTGATTCGTAGTCTACAGAGGAAGGATTCTGGAATTTACTACTGTAAGGCACAAGAGCACACGTTCATTCACACCCTTGTAAAACTCAATGTAAAAGTCATAGAAAATGAGCAGATGGAACAGACACAGAAGATGGAGGATGAGGAAGGCAAAGGCCGTGATATAATGCCTGAGTCAAGGCTAAGGTATAAAGACTATCTGCAACTTTTAAGCAGTCCTACCTTCAGTATGGATGAGTACTGTGAGCAAATGTGGCACAAGGAAAAGAAGAGACAACGCAATAAAGGTGGAGCAAAGTGGAAACACGTCCAAGAGATTAAAAAGAGTAGGAACAGGAGACACCATGAACAAAGGGAGAAACTTATTAAAATCTTACCTGCATAGACTGTATAGACTTTTATACACTTATTCCATTGTGTACATTTCTTGTATTCATATTCTCCTTTTGAACTGGGAAGATCCAATATGTACAAGACAATGTAGTACCAAGAATATCACAGAAAAGTGAAGTTAATTCACAATGTTTTGTATTACAGCTTTCAGAAACTAGAATGGATTTAGGGGGTATAAGTATCCTTTTTTGTGTAGTGTTGTTTGTGTGTAGCTCTATCTTTTGGGTTAAGTTAATAATAATTGGTCATTCAGGCTTTTATTTATTAAACTGTGTTATTTAGGTGTTGCATTATTTTCTTTTTTGTAAGTTATAAATTAATATTGGGATGTTTACCTTTTTGTAATGTTTTTGTTTTATTATAAAAATTGTATTTTTTTTAAGACTGCCTGATTCTGAGACTCAATTTTCAGCAACATTGGTGCAAAATATGTGCAAAAATAATCAACAGTAATAACAATCAGGATTCCTTTGCTGCTCTAAAATTCACTGATGGTTTAATATCAGTGTTTAAAATTGTTTTTTTAATCTGCATTATTAATAATGACGATGAACTACTCCTATTGTATTTGTAGCAAATTAAAGGTGGCAAAATGTTAAAGTTCTCCGGCATCAGGAAATTGCGCACAATAAAATATATTTGTTGAACTTTCTAAGTTTTTAATTCTTCTTTGCTCCGTTTTTGTCCAGAAGCTATTTATACTTTGACATTATGCCTTATTAATTAAGAGGAGGGGGGTATTGTGTTGTCCCCCTTATACATTGTAAAGCGATGCGTAAACTGTTGGCGCTATATAAATCTCATATAATAATATTAGGGTAATATTGATGGTAATCTATAGTTTATATTTTTTTAGATATACTGTTTATGTTATTGTATCCATTCAAATGTAAATAAATGTGTTAATAATGTGTTAAATAGTGTGTTAAAAAAGTGAGGTTTATTTATAAAGCAGTAAATGTGACATTCGCCAAACATTCACTCTGACCAATCATTTACTGTGTAATTAAACATATATAGCAGGAACATTAACCTGCAGTGAATGTCACATTCACTGCTTTAGAAATCTGCTCCATTTGTTTCTATGCTTGTATTTTTTTTTTTTTTTTTAAGGAACATGGGGCAGCCAGTATTTTATGCATGCTATGCTTGCTGCTTAGAGGTGATACACTTTGGGGTTGACTTAACAAAGGGACGTTTTCCTTAGCTTAGTGAATGAGGTGAAGATGAGGTGAAGACCTGCTTAATTCCATCATTCAAAAGCCATAATATTGCTTCTTTTTTCATTTTCCTTGCTTGTAATTGGATATTCTTTGCAACGTTCACTAGGCTAAGTGAAATTTCACTTTACAAAGTGAACATGCCGCACTCCTTTAATAAATCCACCCCATTAAGTTTCTTGAGTTTGCAATTAATCTGTGCATATATTAGTATATATAATAAATTAATAAACATAGGTGTTACCCTCAGTGAAAACCTTGTCTGCTATAGGAACAGTTAAAGCATATATAAATCCAAACAAAAATATTATATATTGTAGCTTCTCAGTCCTTAGATGTGGTGTTCCCCTCAGTGAAAATCTCAAACAAATTTTCTCCCACGTCCTGAAATGCCTTAACAGTTTTATACAATGGGAAAACTCATTGACCTAAAAAGAGATGGGCAGGGAAAGACTATAGATCAGCTGCTACCAAAAGAGTTAAAGCATATACCTGTATATACCTAAACAAAAATGTAATAAATTGCAACTCCTTGCAGTCTTTAGATGCAGTGGCTGAATTAAATTTTTAAACCTCTTTTCCCTTCATTTTTATTAATTGTGCTCTGCCTATAACCCACTTTCTGCCCTAGGGTGACAGTGATCACACACTGCACTGCAGCAATTAAGGAGCAACATTGTAACCCTATGCTTATTTTGTGATTAGGACTACCAACACCCCTCCCAATTTCCATTATATATGGAAGGGTGGGTCTTGTAGTTTGTAGAAGATATATAAGGATGCTGGTAACATTTTTTTTAAATCAGCTCCTGAGTTTTGACATTTTTTCAAGCGGAACTTTACCCATAACATCTTGATAAAAAAAATAATGTTCTTTAGCAAGGAACATACATTCCACATTAATAATTACCTACCAAAATTAGTGTGCGATGTAAATTGCCTGAACATTGC
Source organism: Lithobates clamitans (assembly GCA_037952925.1). NCBI lineage: Eukaryota > Metazoa > Chordata > Amphibia > Anura > Ranidae > Lithobates > Lithobates clamitans. Next base: position 8,963,013 of record JBBGZY010000190.1, read on the forward strand.
TCCTGTTCTTTCTTGCAGGAGGCTGCCATTTTGCTGAAGCCCAGAGCCCCTGAATCTGTAGACTGTAGTAAATCTGTAGTAAATCTGTAGACTGTCAGCAAATCACCCTCTACAAATTTGGCACAGTGCCTAATAATAGAAAGCAACTGAGCATGTGCAAAGCAGGGTGAGACAGTGTACTACTGGATTTTAAACAGTATGGACACTTATTTTTATTGTTTTTCATAGCTTTACCTGCAAAAGGGGACAGTCTGAAGTGATCCAGCAGGATTTCATTTTCCAAATAAAGTTCCATCTTTGCATGTAACTTCAATTGCTGGTATCTCAGGATCTATTGCTTAGTTGGAAATGCAGTTTTCATTGAAGGTAACCTGTATGCATGCATTTTTTCCTGCACTAATTTTGAATTGCCCAAGTTTGTGAAAGTGTATGTTCATAGTATGTCATTTAGACCTTGTTTATAGCTGTGGTAGTCTCTTCCACCGCTTTAAAGAAATCTCCTTTAGATCTGTTTGGAGAAAGCAGCACAACAGCGGTTTCCAGGTGCTCAGATGACAATGCTGCCTCATAAATGTCTTTTTTAATGGCTGATTTTTTTCAGCTGAAGGAGGATTTTGCAGTGAGACAGCACTGCAAGCAACCACGAGTCAAGCATTTGGCTCGCAGTTGCAGTACAGTCCTGTTGATATCATTGGGCTGCCAGCTGTGGCCATGATATAAAAAAAGCATCATGGTCAGCACTTCTGGCTGCCATGTGAACTTTCAGTACTGTAAATGGTAAAAATGCAGATCAACCACCCATTTGTTGCTCATGCAGGCATTGAATTATTTCCTGGGGTCAATTTACTGAAGGAAAAGAGACTGTTCACTTAGTTTTATTTTGAAAAGAATATGTGGACTTGTGTCTTTTTTAAACCAGGCTAACTATGTAACTTTATGTTCACTTTGCAAAGTAATGTTTGCTTATCCAATAATTTGCAAGCAAAAACCCTGTTGCGTTAAACCTACCTTGCAAATGAATGCACAATAAAAGTCAACAGAGCTTTACCTTGTTTAAAAAGCTAAGTGAACGTTCACTTTACAAAGTATAAGTGGAGTACAAACATTCCAAATACACCCTGTACCAATACTGCACAATAATGTCTTCATGTGATTATGTTTCTCTAACCAAAAACTCTGTACTCACTCTTCATGGGTTACTCTGCATCAGAGAAACCAAACAAAGATGTTTTTTTCTCTACTTGCTACAGAAAGGTCAGAACTAGATGTAGGTTTTTTAGTTCATATTTTCTAGCACCTTCTCCTTCTCAGCATCCTTAACCTGGCCAAGAACCATCTTACATTGTTCCAAAGTTCGACCTTTCAGTTGAGAGAGACTACTGCTATGGGAGGAGTATCCCTTCAATGGACCCCTTACATACAAACATACACTTTCCAAAGTGAACATTCTTTGTTCATCTTAGTTAAAGTGGTTGTAAAGGTATTTTTTTCCTTAAAATAATACGATCTTGTCAATACCAGCAGCCAAGAACCTCTTCTTTTGGGTTCCCCCACCAGTTTTCTTAGTTACTCCTTCTGTGTGTGCCCCCATAGCAAGCCACTTGTTATGAGGGCACTAGGCAAAAATTGGAGACCATTATCAAGTATACGCTAAACCATCCCATAGATGTGAATACCAGGTACAGCGTTCCTGAGACCCAGACTCACCATTCAAGGTGCGGTCTCCGTGAATTATAAATCAAGTGAAAAAAATACAGGGGGAAGAAGAGAACCCCCCCCCTCTCTGAAAAAGAAGTCAGCGGTGGACCACACTGCTTTATAAAAGGAAAAATATTTATTGCACAAAAAACAACCAACACCTAGACTACATTAAAATAAGACAACGTTGTCTGAGTGAAAGCAGCTGCATCATGCATACATCATATACCCAATCGAGAATTCAAAATAAAGTGCTAGAAATAGCTATTGAGTTAGCAAATAGATCCTAGTGCATATCACCATAGATCAATGTGCATATCTCATCACTGTATGTAAAAAAGAGAGGGGCCCCCTGCCAGGGGATACCGGGGTATAGATTATAGATTATAGAGTCCACACAATGAAAAGAAAACCCTCACAAGAATCCAACACTGGGTTGAGCTAAATTGCTTTTTTGTGGCTTGGTAATATATCCTGCATAGAAAGCGGCATAAACCATTGATTGTAGATAATTACAGGTGTTATATATCTAGCCATTTAGCAGAGCTAATCCGGTATGGGGTTATTCAATATTGAACAGTGGGTGGAGGTTAACTGCTGGTGAGCACAAGCAATTTATACAGTTAGTAGAAAGTCTAGGGACCACAAGGTCAGCTCACCCAGCTGCAGGTATAGGAGCTATCTGGTCACTGACAGGTGTCCCAGGTTCTGTCAACTGAACTCCACCGTCGGGATGAAATTCCTCACACTGCAGCAGTCTAATCAGCTGGAGCACTCCGCTGACTCACAGAAGTCCTGCAAGCTTCCCTGAGTGATCTGCTGGTGTCAGTATGGCATTATCTCATCCGGGGATGCCGTTCGTATACCTTGTTTGGATACCTCAGCCATTGATGGTTCCCACTAACTTTAAAGTGTGTCGTGCGCATGCACTTGCGTGATGCGGTGCATCATCCGTGACGTATAGAGCGTCACTCCTGTGGTGTCGTTTCCAACATGTTTTACCCTATCATGAGGGCACAGCTGTGGGCTAGCTCTCGAAGCAAGACTGTGTGTGACCATAGACACACATGGTTTGGCCCCATTCCCCGGCTTCCTCCTCACAGTATTTGATTGACAGCAGCAGGAACCAATGGCTTCCACTGCTGCCTCTGTGTCCTGTGGGGAGAGGAACAGAGACCAGCACCACTGCAAATGAGCACAGCGCTGGAGTGAGATAGGAGTCAGTTAAGTATATAGGGAGGTAAGGGGGCGATACTACTACCACTGGGACATTGTTTACCTTAATGTAGGGATTACATTATGGTAAAGAATGTCCTGCCTTTAGAATCACTATTCTAGTGAATCAACCTCATTTTCACTTTAAAGCAGTAAACAAGAAGAAAAAAACTTGCACAAAAAACATTTTTGCAGACTGTCATATCTATGGAAGAGCAGCTTTGCCACCCTTGGTTGCTTTCCTCATTTGTACAAGAAACACCTCCCTTTCCCCCTTTTTCCATTATGTAGGGTCATTGCTTTGTATTTTATATAAGATAGCTGAGAATGCTGATAGTATTGTTTAAGGTTCAGTGCACATGTTACAAGTTTCAAATTATCAGCCAGGAATAACAGGTATTTTCTGTATTTTTAGAAGATGCACTTTCCTAGAGAGCCAGACTAGTCCATTTAACAACAATCTTCCAATAAGCTTTTATGTGCATTTAACATAATTTGAACGCATGGTATTTACCTGTAAATACCTCTTGTATGTCTCCCATAAAGCTTTGAGGCTGCTGCTGGATGTGATGTTAGCAGCCCCAGCAAGTGGCACTCTATAGTAATCCTCCCTCAATTATGTAGGGAGGTCGAGGGAGGGGAGGAAGAGCTGGCTAAGCACAGAGTGTAAATAGATATTCATAGAAGAGGGCTATTATGTGGCAGGAGGCAGTTGGCTATGCTAGGCAACTGACTCTTCTTGGAGTGGTCAAATTTTCTAGCAAATTGAAAGGCACATTGCAAGTGAATAAAAAAACGTTTATGGAAAGGAAAACTGCCGCAAGTAAGCATTACAAATACCTTTCATTTAATTTACAATCACCTCTAGCAACATTGTACCAAAAAAACCCCATATGTAATTTCAAATTCCCTGAAGAGTACATACCAGCGCTCCTAATTTTCAAATTTTGCACCTGTGTGGGGGCATCTCTGCACAAACTGCTGGCCCCATTATCCCCCTCCATCCTGTTGTTTGCAGGAGGGGTGAATGCTACAAATGTGTGCCCCCTAGCGGCTTCTCTCTTTCTCTCTAGCTGCAGCAGCAAAGCAAAGGCATCTAACACTTTACAGCAAGTCTGTATATGCAGGCATTTCCTGGTAGCCACTCTTCCTTTTTCCTATGCTGTGCCCCTATTTCATTATGTTATGATCATAGTCGCCAATGCATACAGATCAGCAAGCAACAGCAGCTGCTAATTCTATAACAGAACTGACAGCTCCTATTAGGTTCTTCAGAAATGTGAGAACTGTAAGTTCTGGTTTACAAGTAGTAGCTACTGCTACTGGCTAAGCTGGCTGCTGGAACACACACACAGCAGCCAGCCATTGCTATTTAGACTCCACACTGACAGCTCTTTTATAAAAGAGGACAGGAGAATGGTCTGTGCCATTGTAAACAAATGCCATTCTCTTGCCCTCCATAGATACAATACAGTGAATAAGCTTTGTCACACTAGAACAGGAAAAACTTTAAAAAAGAGACCTGATGCATCCACTATATATAAGGACTGGTGAGCTGCAAAGTAAATTGCATTTTTCCTCTTGAGTTTAGATTCTATAACCATTGGTAAAGCACACTTAAAATTCAGCCATGTTTGTGAATAAATCACTGCACTTAAAACTAGTGTTTTTTTTCCAGCATTCAATAAATCATAGGATTTCTTTTGGAAAACATTTCCCCATATTAAAACTGCCCATTTAAGGTTACCCATGGGTTTCAGTGCAAAAGTCTGAAAGAAGATTTAGAGATCAACTGCACGTTACAGACTTGAGACTACTGTCATTGTTACAAGTTAGGGATCAATGACATTGTAGAAACTCTATATATTACCTCCGCAATATGACCTTACAAATAAATGGAGTTTGGGGGTAATTGTTATTTTCACGGGATGCCCATTAATACATAGAAAGTTAGCATCCCTGTTTACCATTCAGGCCTTTGGTGTGGGCCAACCTCAGACCAGCAGCCATTTGCTGACTTTAGTAGTCATGCCATAATTCATTAGGGTTGCAACCCTACTCCGGGATCCACTGTGCTTTGCTAAAACCACACAACCAATGAACTTTAATAAATAAGGCATGCCATAATAAGGCATTATTATTACATCAGAACAGAAAGATACTCTGAAAATTGTAAAGACAAGTTTATTTTGTAGATGTATATATTACCCACAAATGTTTTGACATTATGAAAGTATTACATGAGATGGTACTGATGAACATTTGTTTCTAGTTAATCGACATGGCCACCATATAAGGAGCTGGTGTCTTAGATAAGCAGTGACATAATTAAACACTCTGCATTTGCTGTTGACTGTCACATGGCAGCTTCAAGTTTGATTTTCATAATGGAAAGTAAAAGGCCAAATGGAAACACTCATCTGCTGAAACCTTCATTTAGATCTGAAGAAGAGACATATGTTTGGACTAGACTCATTTATTTCTGATCCCTAGAGAAGATCTTACATGTTGCAAGGTACTTGTCTTGTTAATCAAGTCCTTATTTCTTAGGTCAGGCACAGTTATGAATGCTCTTTTTATGTCTAAATTATACATTCTGTATAATATATGTCTCTAAGGATCACAACATTGCATACTCAAGTGACATTTCTCCCAAACGTATTATTAATAATACTGTTCAGCTGCTCACATTTCAAAATGCATAATTTTCAAAAAAATAAGATTCAAGTTTTCCAGGAAAATGCACAATGGCAGCAAAGGTGTCAGTGCGTTGCCTGACCAATATGTCAACAATACAAAAAAAGGGTCACTGCCCCCGCCTATAACTGGTCTTCACAGCAAGGAGCACTGGAAGGGCAAACGCATGTAAAATAAAACCAAAGAATTTCCAAGCTCAACTTACCAACCATCCTGCGACCAACCAAATTAACCTGCCTAACAGTATGCTTTAAAAACAGGGGTTTAGTTGCACAGCAAAGGTGTCAGTGCGTTGCCTGACCAATATGTCAACAATATTGAAGACCAGTTATAGGTGGGGGCAGTGACCCTTTTTTTGTATTGTTGACATATTGGTCAGGCAACTCACACCTTTGCTGCCATTGTGCAATGAGCTGGGTGTTCAGTGTGCTCCTGCGCCTTTAAGGAGGGTTGGGCTCCCTACAGTCATCTGCCCTTCATCTATCCATTAGAATACATGTGCTCCCACTGTGAAGACTCTTCAAAGTTAGAGTTAGCGTCTGCAGGATACAGGGTGCCTTGCCGTGGCCTGCAGCTTATGCATGTATTTGCAAATGTGTGCAACTAAACCCCTGTTTTTAATGCATACTGTTAGGCAGGTTAATTCAGGTGGTCGTAGGCTGGTTGGTAAGTTGAGCTTGGAAATTCTTTGGTTTTATTTTATCTGCACTCCAGACACAGTGCTTTAGGTAGTGACTTGGGCTTCTCAAGAAGCTAAATGCTATTCTGCTCGAAACCCAGCTGATCACACTTCTAGCTTACCAGGTGGTGGACCAGTCACCTGCTAAAAGCTCACATGCCCAGTCACTGCTGTCTCATCCGACTTGGTCTCTCAGAACCAGGGGTGAGGGAGAAAGCAGTTTATACCCCCTGGTTATGTATGGGAGCCCAGAGGATTGTGAGAAACAGAGTTAAGGAAGCTTGCATCTGTGCATGGTAGTAAAGGGGCCTGCAACTGCACCACACTACACCCCACCCCCTTGAACTTGCCATCCATGGTGACTAAAGTCATCCAGTGCAGAACATTCTGCCTTTAGGCATATCAGTGGATGATAGTCCAGAGGACACCACAGGAGGATCATGGACCCAAGCAGGGAAGCCAGTGGGCTTGCAACATCAAAAAGTTTCATGGCTCTACCAGGAGGTCTGGGAGGTAAAGGTGAAGGAACAGGAGACAGCCACCAATGAATCCCTACTCTGATGAATACGACACAGGCCTTGAAATGCATAAGCCACAGTCTTCTGCATGTACATGCTACAGCATTGAGGATTGAACAGGACTGCATTTTACCCTGTACTTTTGTGAGTATATTGGATTTTTTTTATTTATAAAAGGTTTTATAGTAATGCACTAGGCCGGTGCACCTTCTCTTATTTGCTTTTGTTGTAGTTTGGTTTTCTTCAACTTGAAGTAGGTAACAAGGCTGAAGTGGTGTCATGTGGCTCCACGTAGTGATTGTTCATTATTGTTTCCACAAGAGAGAAGAGGAGCTTTTTCTGGGCCACTACCTGGGCCTTTAACATTGAGGGTTGTTCCACCTGTAGCACTGATATGAACATTTAATGTATTTGTGGTTCACAGACCTGGGCAGGCTCTTTGAAAGGTGAAAGGCCAAAGTCTGACACTCTTGACTGCTGGTTTCAGGATGGAGAGCTGGGAGGGGACCAGTAAATATGCCATATTCCCTGGCATCTACCTTTCCTGGAGAAAAACAGTGAGCAATCCATACCGATCACTCCTGTATCCATTTATCACTGAAACATAGTAAATTGTGTTTACTATGCTTCTGTTTGTGAATGAACTGCAAGCCTTGAGGCACTTCTCATTCATTCTCTGTCCAGTGCAGTTGAGGATGCTGAGAAAGGGACTAAAGAATCTATGTTCTCAGTCCCTTTCTCCATCTCAAATGTGAGACATCAGGGATCTGTTTAGACCCTTGATATTTCACCAAATGCCTCCCAAAAGGGCAGTTAAAAAATGTAAAAAAAAAAAAATTCTAAACAATATAAAAAATAATTAAAAAAAATGTTTTTGGATTGTTTTTCAGAAAGCTCTTAATGTTAGTCTTTGTGGCCATGTACACATGAATATTCTGGTCACTAAAACGAATGAATGCCAAACACTTAACGTGCTTGACCACTTCACGCAATTTGCCGTACCTGTACATTGGTACTTTGATGCTAAATACTAGCTGCCATAACTCTAGTACCACCTTGTTTGTCCACAATAAAAAAAAAAAGTATTCTAGTTTCAGTTCACTTATATGTTTCTAGTAGGGATGAGCCGAACACCCTCCTGTTCGGTTCGCACCAGAACTTGCGAACAGGCAAAAATTTGCTTGAACACGCGAACACCATTAAGTCTATGGGACACGAACATGAATAATCAAAAGTGCTCATTTTAAAGGCTTATATGCAAGTTATTGTCATAAAAAGTGTTTGGGAACCTGCGTCCTGCACCAGGAGACATGGATCAATGCAAAAAAAAGTTTTAAAAACGGCCATTTTTTCAGGAGCAGTGATTTTAATAATGCTTAAAGTGAAACAATAAAAGTGTGATATTCCTTTAAATTTCGTACCTGGGAGTTGTCTATAGTATGCCTGTAAAGGGGCGCATGTTTCCCGTGTTTAGAACAGTGTGACATCAAAATGACATTTCAAAGGAAAAAAAGTAATTTAAAACTACTCGCGGCTATTAATGAATTGCCAGTCCGACAATACACATAAAAGTTCATTGATAAAAACAGCATGGGAATTCCCCACAGGGGAACCCTGAACCAAAATTAAAAAAAAAAAATGACGTGGGGGTCCCCCTAAATTCCATACCAGGCCCTTCAGGTCTGGTATGGATATTAAGGGGAACCCCGTGCCAAAATTAAAAAAAAATTGCCGTGGGGTCCCCCCAAAAATCCATACCAGACCCTTATCCGAGCATGCAACCTGGCAGGCCGTAGGAAAAGAGGGGGGGCGCTCTCTCGCCTGAACCGGGGCCACATGCCCTCAACATTGGGAGGGTGCTTTGGGGTCTGCGGTTGGGGGGCTTATCGGAATCTGGAAGCCCCCATTAACAAGGGGACCCCCAGATCCCGGGCCTTCCCCCTGAGTGAAATGGTAAGGGGGTACTCTTGTACCCCTACCATTTCACAAAAAAACTGTCAAAAATGTTAAAAATGACAAGAGAGTTTTTGACAATTCCCCGCCCCCTTGACGGGGACTTTCCTGTGGCATTCACCGTGATGTCAGAGGGGGCGGGGTCACCGGGTGGCCCCGCTCTCCGTTATTTAAGAACTGTCAGAAGAGGAGAAGCGTCACACAGCGGGAGCCTCCCTCCATGCCATCATGGATGTGGAGCGGCCCGCGGAAGAAGATGAAGAGAAGAAGATGCCGCGGAGGAGATGCCGGATGAGAACACCGGAGGAAGAACCAGAAGAACCAGAAGAAGAAGGTGGAGGAAGAAACCGAAGGAAGATAGAAGAAAGAAGATAGAAGAAAGAAGAAGCATTTAAATAAAGGATTAGTCAAAAACTGTCTCTTGTCATTTTTAACATTTTTAACAGTTTTTTTGTGAAATGGTAGGGGTACAAACCCTTACCATTTCACACAGGGGGAAGGGAGGGGATCTGGGGGTCCTCTTGTTAAAGGGGGCTTCCAGATTCCGATAAGCCCCCCGCCCGCAGACCCCCACAACCACCAGGCAAGGGTTGTGGGGATGAGGCCCTTGTCCCCATCAACATGGGGACAAGGTGTTTTGGGGGGCTACCAGGTTGCATGCTCAGATAAGGGTCTGATATAGATTTTTGGGGGGCCACGCCAATTTTTTTTAAATTTTGGCGCAGGGTTCCCCTTAAAATCCATACCAGACCTGAAGGGCCTAGTATAGATTTTGAGGGGGACCCCACGCCATTTTTTAAAAAAATTTGGCCGGGGTTCCCCTTAATATCCATATCAGACCTGAAGGGCCTGGTATGAAATTTAGGGGGACCCCCCCACGTCATTTTTTTAAATTTTGGTTTGGGGTTCCCCTGTGGGGAATTCCCATGCCGTTTTTATCAATGAACTTTTATGTGTATTGTCGGACCGGCAATTCATTAATAGCCGCGAGTAGTTTTAAATGACTTTTTTTCCTTTGAAATGTCATTTTGCTGTTAGACTGTTATAAACACGGGAAACATGCACCCCTTTACAGGCATACTATAGACACCCCCCAGGTACGAAATTTAAAGGAATATTACACTTTTATTGTTTCACTTTAAGCATTATTAAAATCACTGCTCCCAAAAAAACTGCAGTTTTTAAAACTTTTTTTTGCATTGATCCATGTCCCCTGGGGCAGGACCCAGGTCCCCAAACACTTTTTATGACAATACCATGCATATAAGCCTTTAAAATCGGCACTTTTGATTTCTCCCATAGACTTTTCAAGGGTGTTTTGCAGCTTTCGAATTTGCTGCGAACACCCCAAATTGTTCGCTGTTCGGCGAACTGGCGAACAGCTGATGTTCGAGTCGAACATGAGTTCGACTAGAACTCGAAGCTCATCCCTAGTTTCTAGTTTCAGTTCACTTATATGTATTATTTGATAATTTAGGTCCTTCTAGTAGTCATGTAGTTAATAAGTAACAAAATTCTCGGTTTCTCATTTTGCGATTTTACACAATTTCATAAACTGATGCATGCTAATTAATGTAGCAATACATTTATGCCTTCATAAAAAAATATTGTTTTTATCCTCGTTGATATTGATGTGACCTTTGCTGCATCAGTGATCTCCACATGTATTCTCTGTATTTGACATTGGTGTGCATTTGTGTGTATGTGTGTTATTTAATGCTAGAGGCCTATGCCATATTTGTTTACTGATTGTAAATCATCAATGGACTCAAAATGACCTTTTCATGTTAAAGCCAGGAGTTTCAGAAATTCATTTTGTAGAAATAATAATTTCTTAATACAGCCAGCACAAACAGAAAATCTATAAAGATACATTTTACTTTAATGTCATTGCTTTGTGCTGTACCAACATCTATCCATTGTATTTGCCACATATGGTATTGATGATAGACTTTTATAATTAAAATGTAGCTATAAATATTACCTGATTAATTTGTTTTTGGTAGAGAGGTTAAATCTCCTTTACCTATGTTTAATTATTTTAGTTTTTGCACAGGTTAATCACTTCAGCCCCAGAAGGATTTACCACAGCTTTTAGTTTATGACTGCCTATCTCATTTCTTGAGGTGCTAAAATGGTAGGGCAGTACAAACCCTCCCCAAATGACCCAATTCTGGAAAGTAGACACCCCAATGAAATTGCTGAGAGGCATGTTGAGCCCATTGAATATTATTTTTTTTGTCCCAAGTGATTGAATAATGACAAAAAAAAAATTACAAAAAGTTGTCACTAAATGATATATTGCTCACACAGGCCATGGGCATATGTGGAATTGCACCCCAAAATACATTTAGCTGCTTCTCCTGAGTATGGGGATACCACATGTGTGGGACTTTTTGGGAGCCTAGCCGCGTACGGGGCCCCGAAATCCAAGCACCGCCTTCAGGATTTCTAAGGGCGTAAATTTTTGATTTTACTCCTCACTACCTATCACAGTTTTGAAGGCCATATAATGCCAGGACAATTCAACCCCCCCCCCCCAAATGACCCCATTTTGGAAAATAGACACCCCAAGCTATTTGCTGAGAGGCATGTTGAGTTCATGGAATATTTTATATTTTGCCACAAGTTGCGGGAAAATGACAAACTTTTTTTTTTTTGAACAAAGTTATCACTAAATGATATATTGCTCAAACATGCCATGGGCATATGTGGAATTACACCCCAAAATACATTCTGCTGCTTCTCCTGAGTATAGGGATACCACATCTGTGGGACTTTTCGGGAGCCTAGCTGCGTACGGGGCCCCGAAAACCAATCACCGCCTTCAGGATTTCTAAGAGCGTAAATTTTTGATTTCACTCCTCACTACCTATCACAGTTTCCAAACAAACCCCCCAAATGACCCCTTTTTGGAAAGTAAACACCCCAAGCTGTTTGCTGAGAGGCATAGTGAGTATTTTGCAGCTCTCATTTGTTTTTGAAAATGAAGAAAGAAAATAAATTTTTTTTTTCTTTTTTCAATTTTCAAAACTTTGTGACAAAAAGCGAGGTCTGCAAAATACTCACCATACCTCTCAGCAAATAGCTTGGGGTGTCTACTTTGCAAAATTGGGTCATTTGGGGGGGTTGTGCCATCTGGGCATTCCATGGCCTCCGAAACTGTGATAGGCAGTGAGGAGTGAAATAAAAAATTTACACCCTTAGAAACCCTGAAGGCGGTGCTTGGCTTTTGAGGTCCCATATGCGGCTAGGCTCCCAAAAAGTCTCACACATGTGGTATCCCCGTACTCAGGAGAAGCAACAGAATGTATTTTGGGGTATAATTCCACATATGCACATGGCATGTTTGAGCAATATATCATTTAGTGACAACTTTGTGCAAAAAAAAAAAATCTTTTTCCCGTAACTTGTATCACAATATAAAATATTCCATGAACTCGACATGCCTCTCAGAAAATAGCTTGGGGTGTCTACTTTTCAAAATGGGGTCATTTGGGGGGGGGGGTTGAACTGTCCTGGCATTTTATGCACAACGTTTAGAAGCTTATGTCACACATCACCCATTCTTCTAACCACTTGAAGACAAAGCCCTATCTGACACTATTTGTTTACATGAAAAAATATTTTTTTTTGCTAGAAAATTACTTTTAACCCCCAAACATTATATATTTTTTTAAAGTAAATGCCCTACAGATTAAAATGGTGGGTGTTTCATTTTTTTTTTCACACAGTATTTGCGCAGCGATTTTTCAAACACATTTTTTGGGGCAAAAACACACTTTTTTAATTTGAATGCACTAAAACACACTATGCCCAAATGTTTGATGAAATAAAAAAGATGATCTTAGGCCGAGTACATGGATACCAAACATGACATGCTTTAAAATTTCACAAATGTGCAGTGGCGACAAACTACATACATTTTTAAAAGCCTTTAAAAGCCTTTACAGATTACCACTTTAGATTTACAGAGGAGGTCTACTGCTAAATTTACTGCCCCCGATCTGACCTTCGCGGTGATACCTCACATGCATGGTGGAATTGCTGTTTACATTTGACGCCAGACCAAAGCTTGCGTTCGCCTTTGCGCGAGAGCAGGGGGGGGACAGGGGTGCTTTTTTTTGTCTTTATTATTTTTTTTGCTTTTTTATCTTATTTTTAAACTGTTCCTTTCTTTTTTTTTTTAATCATTTTTATTGTTATGTCAGGGAATGTAAATATCCCCTATGATAGCAATAGGTAGTGACAGGTACTCTTTTTTGAAAAAAATGGGGTCTATTAGATAGATTATCTATTATCTATGTAAAAGCAATCTATTAGGATTGCTTTTACATGAAAGCCGACTGCTGTCTGTAAAGAATGATACCAAGATGATACATAAACCTGCAGGCATCATTCTCAATGTTGATGGACTCAAAGTCAAGCAACATACAAGTATAATGCTGGTCCTTGTTGGGCATATATTGTAATCTTTTTTTTCATGCAGCCTGTGGGCTGAACGAAAAAAGAGATTGATTGGTGGGTATGCCCACCATTAGAATAGCTCCCTTCATCCACCCACTTCTAATGATGGGCATACATGCACCATTTATATATGCCGAAGCATGGGGGCATCCGCCCCAAAAGTTAGGAGCAAATCGCTCCTCCGCCCCTGCTGCCCCCATGCTTCGGCATATATCACCTCCGCTGGAGTCACGGCTTTATATATCGTGGGAGCAAACGCTGTTGCTGTCAAGATAAATAAATCCGCGCTGCAGCTGAATGGCGTACCTGAAAACAAAAAAATGGTTAACAATAAAACACAGTAAACAGTAAATTATAAAAAATTGCATGTCTGAAAGGCAAACATGATAAAACATAATAACAATAAAACATTGCAGAATAGAATACAGTAAAAAAGAGCAGAACAATAGAGAGAGAATAGAGAGAGAGAGAGAGAACAATATAAGGACAACTATTTTTTTTATTTTTTTTATTCTATATATTTTTTTGTGTTTTTTTTTTTTTTTTTACACATTTTTTTGTACCTGTAACTTTTATAACTGTAACTGGCTCCAGGATAGGGTCTCTCAAAATGCTATGGCATCTTGAGAGACCCTGTGAAAGTGTGCCTAGTCTGTGCAATGCTGTACCCTACGCTAATACTCAACTAGTGAATGGTAGCGTTCAAAACATTCACCAATGCAAAGACCAGGATTGTCAGGACAGGAGGGACAATAATATCGGATGTCACGCCTATATCCGCGCTTGCTGCAGACACGACATCTTTTTTGGGGGGGTTTGTTGGGTAGGGGTACTCGGGAGGACATAAAGAAAATGCCTCTCATGCAGCCGACTGCATTTGGTTGGGGATGTGAATCGGGGAAGTACAGGTGCTGCAGAAGTGGTGGGTTCCCAATTAGGATTGGCGAATGCAGCAGAAAGGGCATTATGAGCACGACAGGCCTGTGTTTGTCTTCTTCTTGGCGACAGCGGGACACTATGTGTGCTTGCCACCTCACCAGCTTGAACTGCACTTATGGGACTCGCCACCAAGTGTTACAGCAGTGCTGGTTTGACTACGACTGGGGTGTACTAGGCCGCTGGTGCTTGCCAGTTCACCAAAACGCTACCAAAAAAACTGTTAGAGATCGCAGGGATCACGCCTGACTCTGCGAACGCTGCAGTTATGTGTTTAGTGTTTTGTAAGTGACAGTGATCAATCGATACTGCACTTGGGTGGGCTGGGCGGAGGGGCAAAACGCAGGTGCTAGCAGGTATCTGGGCTGATCCCACTAACACTGCGTTTTTGGGAACCCTAAACTGCTGGGGAGGCTAGTATAGATCTGATCGGATCAGATATTGATCCGTTCAGATACTATACCACTAAGGGAGGTGTACGGTGCGTGCGTGGGTGTTAGCGGTACTGACGCTAACCTGACACGGCTTGGGGCTAGTGCTTGCCAGTTCCCCAAAACGCTACCAAAAAAACTGTTAGCAATCGCAGGGATCAGGCCTGACTCTGCAAACGCTGCAGTTATGCATTTAGTGTTTTGTAAGTGACAGTGATCGATCGATACTGCACTTGGGTGGGCTGGGCTGGGCCGAGCGGAGAGGCAAAAAGCAGGTGCTAGCAGGTACAGCAGGTATCTGGGCTGATCCCGCTAACACTGTATTTTTGGGAACCCTAAACTGCTGAGGATGCTAGTATAGATCTGATCAGATCAGATATTGATCCGTTCAGATACTATACCACTAAGGGAGGTGTATGGTGCGTGCGTGGGTGTTAGCGGTACTGGCACTAACCTGACACTGCTTGGGGCGACGCAGACCCTAAAACCTAAGTTATATCACCACCAGGTGATCAGGGGGTTAAACCTTTATTAGGTAATAAACGGCGGGTGCCCTGACACTATAAAAAATAAACTAACTAACCAGCGTCACCTGTAACAGTTATACGGCGATCACTGGTGAAAGGGTTAACTAGGGGGCAATCAAGGGGTTACAAACCTTTATTAGGTAGTATATGGGGGTCCCTGACGCTATAAAACGCTGACGGCGAACCTAAATATTTACCAGTGACACTAATACAGCGATTAGAAAAATGATCGCTTAGTGACACTGGCGACGGGGGGTGATCAAGGGGTTAAAACTTTATTGGGGGGGTTAGGGGGGTATCCTAGACCTAAAGGGGGCTACTACTAACTGCCTTACCACTTCTAACTGTCACAAACTGACACCAATGCAGTAATCAGAAAAAAAAACTGCTATTGGTGTCACTGTGACAGGGGGGCTGATCAGGGGGTGATCGGGGGGTGATGGGGGGGTGAAAAGTGTGCCTAGTGTTTTACTGTAAGTGTGGTGTTGGTGCACTTACTCAGATGTTTTCTCTCCTCGGCGCCAGAATGGAAAACATCGACCCGAGGAGAGATGACATCACTTCCTCTGCCGCTGTTTACATTACAGCAGCAGAGGAAGATTCTCATTCGTTGGTAGCGATCGCGAGGGGGTGGCCACAAATGAGTGGTCTCCCCCTCAGCCTGGATCGCTCCCCTAACAAAGCCGACTGCCTTGGGGACCGAGGGGGGGCGCAATGTGCCCCCCGCCTGCGGGAAGCAGATCACGTACCAGGTACGTGATTTTGCCTGTCTGTGCCATTCTGCCGCAGTATATATGCGTTAGGCAGTCTGCAAGTGGTTAAATAGGACAGTACATACCATATATCAACAATTTCAAATCTTCTTTATAAAATTTTAAAATATTCTCATAGCCTCATGTCTTTTTGAGAGGTCAAGCTGTACTTTACTGATAATAGGTCATTACCACACTTTTTTAACATTCATATATGACTGTGAAGTTCTATTAAGGCCTTGCACTAAAATACAAAGTTTGTTTTTTACATATTGTCCCTTCCCCATCCAAATTCATGCATGATAGCTTTAAATAAAAAGGGGAAAACCATTAGAAAATATACTTATCTTACACCTGGCTTCCACACTGAACAAAGTGGCATAATATAAATTTAGGCCTTCTCTAGGGGATGCACAGCCAGGGGTTTGCACAGGCAGGGATTGCATTGGCAACTATCATCTTGGATAAAGTATTCATATTGGATTAAGTATTCAGCTCAGCACTGACTCTTCTCTACCCCTCCACAGGTATGTGTCAGCTCAACCACATCTTCCAGTATATAGATGCAAAATACACTTGCGCACAGGTGTATTGGCTAAATAATCCCAAGGGTTCAAAAAGGAATATGGGTTTGGCCTTGCTGCTCTTTAGGATGGGATTATCCTAGTAGTAATGATAAGAAAGAGAGAGAGAGCGCACCAGCCTAGTGCATTATCCTTGATAAATTTATTAGTTAAAACCAAGATTAAAATCTACTCACAAAGGTAGGAGAAAAAGTCGCATTGTATACAGACACAGAAGCGATTGGTCCACTGGTAGCAGTTTTCCAGGTCCTAGGAAGAGGACGTACAGACTGCTGCTGGCTAACGCGTTTCGAAGGTGTCCCTTCTTCATCAGAGCCTAAGTGGTGCTAGTCTCTTGCTAGTCTTTATACATGTGTCCATCTAAGAAGCACTCATCAAGTTGGTGCTGGAACCCCTCCCTTAACTGGTGGGTGGTCCTACAAAGAGGATGCGCCTTGGTTTCATTATTATAAGACAATAGTGTATTTGTATTTTGATTTTATTTTATTTTAATTTTAATTTTAGTTTTAATTTAATTACTATTTACTTTGGTTCTACTCATCAGCCATACATGCATTTAGAAATGTAAGCATCTTTCTTGTTAAAAAAAGGAAGAAATGTAAGCATCAAATGGCAGGCAGGCCTAGATTATCCTGCAGATATCACTATGCAGGTGAGCCAGGGCATATTTGACATTACTTGGAACCCCCTCCCTTATGAATTACAGGCATCAGAGGAAAAAGATCAGAAGTGAATAATAAGAAATCAAACTACATACCATGTAGTATACAGGGCAGATGGCGGCTTTCTAGTTCCAACAGGGAGCCCCTGTAGGAACTGTAGCTGTTCCAGCGTCTACAACCGGCAGTTTCTGGCCAGTTACATGTCCCATTGCTCCGTGGAACGCACGCCGCACCATCGCTTCCGGGTTGCGGTCCACGGGGCTGAAGTGCGGTCATGACGTCATTTCCCGTGCGCCCATTGGTGCTCGGGATTGACATACTATAGAAAACTTTAGCCTCCATTTTTCCTAAGAAAAAGATAGAGGCCAAAGCCGGACAGAAGCGTCTAGGCGATGGATTAAGAGGGGCACTTAACTCACAGTGGAGCCTCTAAAGGGGGAAAGAACTATTAAAAGTAAAATAAGGGGGGGGGGAGACACAATCAATAGCCAAATGCTAGGCATATATAATATTATGCAAATATTGTACAAATTAATAATAGAAAAAAGACTATTGTAAAAAAGTAGTAAGGAAGGAAAGGGAAGTGAATTCCTGACTGTAACTAGCAAATGGGAATTAACCCATAGCTGTAGAGACTCGTGGACACATGTATTAAAAGATGAGCAAGAGGTGCACTAAAATGAATATATATATATATATATATATATATATATATATATATATATATATATATATATATATATATATATATATATATATATATATATTCATGTATATATAAAATGAATAATAAAAGTTCAGTAAAAAATGCAGTAATAAATATGTCTGTATATATAAGCAGAGGTATATGTACTTGAACTCCCGTATAATATCAGGACCGGTCCCTATGTACACTACCAATGTAACTTAAAAGGGTTGTTAAAACCACATATATATAAAAAATAGTACATATAATAGTTTTGCACATTATTTCAGGTGTAGCTATAGTTAGAATGCCCCTACATGTACATACAGAGGCTGTTGAACAGACACCAAAGAAAGAGAAAACAGAATCGTAATAAAAAATAAAAAAATTGATTAATTAATTAATTAATCGTCAATTAATTTAATAATAATGAACAACAAAAAAAAAAAAAATAGTGAGAATATGAACACTAATTTTGGTAAATTTTTTTAGTAAGATAAGTATATAGAATAAATAATAACATAAAATAAATTGAATTAAATTAAATTAAATAAGTAAAATTGAATTAAATTAAATTGAATTAAAGTAAGATGGGATAGAGCCACTGATTGTATATACATATGTATAGACCTATGCATGCTGTGGTCTAATCTTATAATGGAAGCATACTTGACATATTCGTACGGGGCTAACCTGCAAGAAGGGCATTAGACTCGTATGATCTTTGAACTAAAACCTCACAGTTGATCTAGGACCTAGTTGGATATAAAATATTAATTATTAAATACTGACCTAAAGCACTATAGGTAAAATGATACGAGGGAACTTGGTGGTAAATGGATGATAGAAATTAGCCCAGTACATTAGCTTTATGCTAGCATTATACTATTTTATGTATTTCCGGGTCTTCGTTTAGGCCTCCGGGGGGTGAGACTGCCAAGGGTGAAGATCCAGAAGGCTTCTCTCTTACATAGCCTCTGGTGTCTTCTTCCTGTATCCAGCTCGCCTCCAATAGACTCAATACCAAATACTTTCATGCCTGCAGGGTCACCTTGGTGGGCCTCTAAAAAATGTCGGGGGACTGGATATTTATCTCTTAGATTTATGATGCTACATTTATGTTCTCCTATTCTGACTCGCATTGGACATTGCGTACGGCCAACATACAGGCGCCCACATGGACAAACAATGCCATAGATCACATACTCTGTTCCGCAGTTTATAAATTGTTTAATTTTATGGACTTTTCCATCTCTCCCTACTACAGTTTTCTTTCTGTGCCTCACGTCCAGATGAAGCTACACACGTCTGTTTTGTGAAACGCGTCGACGTCATTGCGCCCGGACGTCAAGCCCGCTGTCATCCCCCGGTGGGGCTAGCCGGCTCGTCCATCGAGGGAGCGTTCCGCTCCATGGTCTGGAGCAGCCCTGCGGAGAGCAGCAGGTGCACCTGAATGACTGGCCACATGTCCACATCAGCGGTACTCGAGTAGTACCCCTCGGATCACGGAGAACTGTTCAGGTCAGTGTACGGCACGATACACAGTGACAAGAGGGACAGCTTACAACATTGGAGCCACTGCTATCCGGAAATACCACAGGATTCCCAGACGGGACCCGGAAGCGGTAACGTACAAGGCAACCCTCTGTGTATTCCTGCCTATACTTGTCACTATTTGACTTTACTGCAGCATACACTTGTATAGAGTCAATCAACACTGGATAACTGCACATCTTGCAATATACCATCCTGGACTTCAGTAAAAGTGATCCTACATTCATACATGCAAGGCCAATACATCCCCATCCACAGGATGTATTGACGTCTGATCACAGACCTCATATTAGCACCCCTCTCCACGGCCGATCATCCTCTCCCAGGTTCCCCATCCTTTTCCCCTTTACTTCCCTTCCTTTCCTTCCCCCTCCCCCTCCCTCTCCTCCCCCCTTTCCCCCCCTCCTTCTTCCAGTTTTCCCCTTCCCCCCACATCTTTTCCTGAGCCGCCCCTCCCCCGGGGGAATTGATGTCTGCACCACAAACCTTACTCAGCATTGCTGTGCACTCCACATTGAGGTGGTTTGCGCAGACATCAATAGCCAAGACGTCCAGACGCTTTTGTTTTGTTTTGTAAGTCCATACATGTTACATGTTCCCCATGTCTGTGATTCGTTTGTGTTTGATCAATTCAGATATTGATCAATTTTAATAGGGCAGGGTCACATCTGGGTAATGCCTTTTTCTATATCTCCATGTTCATCAATTCTGTACCAATAAATTTCATTTCATATTTATTACACATTGAGTTTGCCTCTCCCTTGAGCCCCGCTTTTCTTCTTGGTCCCCCCCTGTTTGGGACAATTTTGTGCTACATGTTTATGGGGGTTGGGGGGCAACCATAGTTTGATGGTACCGAATTCATTTACATGATAAAACAAGCCTCATTATACCCCACTTGTTTCATTCTCTCTTACATAGCCTCTGGTGTCTTCTTCCTGTATCCAGCTCGCCTCCAATAGACTCAATACCAAATACTTTCATGCCTGCAGGGTCACCTTGGTGGGCCTCTAAAAAATGTCGGGGGACTGGATATTTATCTCTTAGATTTATGATGCTACATTTATGTTCTCCTATTCTGACTCGCATTGGACATTGCGTACAGCCAACATACAGGCGCCCACATGGACAAACAATGCCATAGATCACATACTCTGTTCCGCAGTTTATAAATTGTTTAATTTTATGGACTTTTCCATCTCTCCCTACTACAGTTTTCTTTCTGTGCCACATGTACATGCATGTGCCACAATTCTTTACGCCGCACCTGTAGCACCCTTTTTGGTCAAATATTGTTGACCAACTATTAGTTGATTTGTTGGTAGATATCTTTACCCTACTTGGGGCTATCAAGCTCCTAAGATCTCGGGGTTTCCGGAAAACAATATTAGTATGGTCAGATTCTGTTTTCTCTTTCTTTGGTGTCTGTTCAACAGCCTCTGTATGTACATGTAGGGGCATTCTAACTATAGCTACACCTGAAATAATGTGCAAAACTATTATATGTACTATTTTTTATATATATGTGGTTTTAACAACCCTTTTAAGTTACATTGGTAGTGTACATAGGGACCGGTCCTGATATTATACGGGAGTCCAAGTACACATACCTCTGCTTATATGTACAGACATTTTTATTACTGCATTTTTTACTGAACTTTTATTATTCATTTTATATATACATGAATATATATATATATATATATATATATATATATATATATATATATATATATGTGTATATAGATATATGTATTTTTTATTATTAATTTTAGTGCACCTCTTGCTCGTCTTTTAATACATGTGTCCACGAGTCTCTACAGCTATGGGTTAATTCCCATTTGCTAGTTACAGTCAGGAATTCACTTCCCTTTCCTTCCTTACTACTTTTTTACAATAGTCTTTTTTCTATTATTAATTTGTACAATATTTGCATAATATTATATATGCCTAGAATTTGGCTATTGATCGTATCTCTCCCCCCCCTTATTTTACTTTTAATAGTTCTTTCCCCCTTTAGAGGCTCCACTGTGAGTTAAGTGCCCCTCTTAATCCATCGCCTAGAAAATGGAGGCTAAAGTTTACTATAGTATGTCAGTCCCGAGCGCCAATGGGCGCACGGTAAATGATGTCATGACCGCACTTCAGCCCCGTGGACCGCAACCCGGAAGCGATGGTGCGGCGTGCGGCATGCATTCCATGGAGCAATGGGACATGTAACCGGCCAGAAACTGCCGGTTATAGATGCCGGAACAGCTACAGTTCCTACAGTTCCTGTTGGAACTAGAAAGCCGCCATCTGCCCTGTATACTACATGGTATGTAGTTTGATTTCTTATTATTCACTTCTGATCTTTTTCCTTTGATGCCTGTAATTCATAAGGGAGGGGGTTCCAAGTAATGTCAAATATGCCCTGGCTCACCTGCATAGTGACATCTGCAGGATAATCTAGGCCTGCTTGCCATTTGATGCTTACATTTCTTCCTTTTTTTAACAAGAAAGATGCTTACATTTCTAAATGCATGTATGGCTGATGAGTAGAACCAAAGTAAATAGTAATTAAATTAAAACTAAAATTAAAATTAAAATAAAATAAAATCAAAATACAAATACACTATTGTCTTATAATAATGAAACCAAGGCACATCCTCTTTGTAGGACCACCCACCAATTAAGGGAGGGGTTCCAGCACCAACTTGATGAGTGCTTCTTAGATGGACACATGTATAAAGACTAGCAAGAGACTAGCACTACTTAGGCTCTGATGAAGAAGGGACACCTTCGAAACGCGTTAGCCAGCAGCAGTCTGTGCGTCCTCTTCCTAGGACCTGGAAAACTGCTACCAGTGGACCAATCGCTTCTGTGTCTGTATACAATGTGTCTTTTTCTCCTACCTTTGTGAGTAGATTTTAATCTTGGTTTTAACTAATAAATTTATCAAGGATAATGCACTAGGCTGGTGCGCTCTCTCTCTTTCTTATCACAACCACATCTTCCACCTTTAATTGAAACTGGGATCTGCTTGCTATGTCTGTGTATGTGTCAGCTCAACCACATCTTCCACCTCTAATTGAAACTGGGATCTGCTTGCTATTTCTGTGTATGTGTCAGCTCACCACATCTTCCACCTTTAATTGAAACTGTGATCTTCTTGCTATTTCTGTGTATGTGCTTTTGGTTATCTATTCTGCCTTCAAATTCTTTACCTCTGTCCATATCACTGTGATGTTTATTTTGCTTTCTTATTGTCTATACCTAAATTAGGAGCTGTTCTTATCTTTATGATCGTGACCCTTCTGCTCTCTTGCTGTGTCTTGTAGTCAGCCTTTGGTGTGAGAAGATCATTCTGTTAGCCATGTGTTCCTCCTATGTAATCCTGACTAAATCAGATCTATGTAATCCTGACTAAACCTAACTAAAACATTGCTTGGAAGTAGGGTACAATTGTCTGTTTTGGCAGAGTTCCAAGCTGAAGACATGATTTTTTACCTTACCAAAGCTGGAATACTTACCTTTTTGTTATAAGTTTCACACATGGAGACACACCAAGTATTCACTGGAGTACCTGTGTGGGACACCCTAAAAAGTTTGTTCTTGTGTCGCACACTAGTGCTCCTGAGTCCAGATGTGTAAACAGCTGCTGAGTTTCCTCTCCTTACATTACACGGAATCAAGCTTGCGTTTAATTCTAGTTACAAACACATCTAGACAGCAATGTACAAAACTTATTTTTATACAAATAGGCATGACCAAATCTATTTAACCTGTATCTGCCCAAAACATTGTATTTAATGAGCGAACAATGTTTACTACGACCGATTACTGTGCCCACGAACATGAAAGTCGCCATTTTAAACTGTACAACAGTAAAGAAAAGCACCTGGAGCAGCATGCAAGTAATAATAATAATAATAGTAACACAAGACAGCTACTTACTTTTTCAAAGCACTTTCTTGATCCCTCTATACTGACCCTGGTCCCTCAGTTTCAGGTCTGACCAGCGTTTCCTCAATTGCTCCCTGCGTTTCCTCAATTGCTCCTTGGATTGTCATACCCCAAAATTCCTGTGCAGACTCTTCACAACTTTAGTCATGATCTTGGCCTTTCTCTCCTTTGGGTTTAGGTACGGTCCATGCTTCCCATCATAGTCGTTCCTCCTCAAGATGTCCACCATCTCCACCATCTCTACAAAGGCATATTTGAGGCTTTAAATCTTCTCCTCCAGGATCGGAATGTTTCCTCCTCATTACTGGAATTAACACACACCTGCTCTGTCTCCGCCATGCCGCTCCTACTGCGCGCCGAAAGAGATGGGGTGGGGAATAGACTAGAAAGAATGTCGGACGGGGGGCGACGCGGGCAGAGTTTCACGCATGCGCAGTGTATATCAAGCTAATACACATGTGTCATACCTATGTACTGTGTGCCGAGGAAGGAGGAACAGAAGTGGTGAGCGTCCTAAATGAAGGTAGAATTTTAACTCGGGCCATCAGTGGCCTATACTGCCTCAAGATTGTGGCATATATTGGGATAAGATTATGAGAGTTTAGGCTGACATTAGTGTTTTTGTCTTGTGTATTGTCTTACAGCAAATATGAATCACTTTAAGGACCCAGAATTCATGGCCAGTTTCATAGACAGGTACAGGGAGATGAGGAATTTGTGGGAGGTGAAACACAGCTTATATTATAATAAACAAGCTAAGAGGTCAACGCTGGAGAAACTTCTGGAATTTGTGAAGACTCGGGTCCCCGATGCAACCATCGTGTTCTTGGAAAAGAACATTGGGATCCTGAGGAACATGTATAAGAAGAAGCATAGTAAGATCCAGAAATCACACAGATCAGGAGCAGCAGCAGCGCAAGTGTATGTACTTAGGCTGTGGTATTTCAACAAACTGTGGTTTCTGGAAGACCAGACTGAAGCCTGGGAATCACTTTCTACCCTTCTCTGCAGCCTTCCCTCCACCCTTCCCTCAACCCCAGCAGAGGCTGACGAGGAACAACCTGGGCCTTCCATCCTAGATGAAGTGAATGCACCCAGCTGGAGCCAGGTATATTATTTTTATACATATTTATTGTCCTAATATTAATGATGTTAACTAGATGTTATAATTGATAACAAATTAATGATTTAAAAAAAAGTAATTTACATTAAAAATGTTTGGGACAAGAATGAAAAATGCTGGGTTCAGAATGATAGTCTTTTCTATTTATTAACATTCAATTTGCAAGTCATGAGCTGAAAATTGTGTGTGATTGATGAACCAAAAACTAAAACTGTGTCCCTTTTTTATGCACAGGAAGAGGTCAGCCAGGAGGAGGGTCTGGAAAGTGGCAGGCAGGAGGAGGCCGTGCCCAGTGTCAGCCAGGAGGTGGCCGTGCCCAGTGTCAGCCAGGAAATGGCCATGCCCAGTGTCAGCCAGGAGGTGGGTGGGCCCAATGGCCTCACCCAATCACAGGTGCCTCCCCTCCGCCTTACAATAAAAAGGCCCAGGAAGGGGACGATCACGGAGGAGGCAGCACTGGGCCTCATTAGGGAAGCAAGTGATGTCCTCAGATGCCCCCCCAAAGTTGAACAGGCCTATAGCTGCTATCTAGTGACTAGATTGCAGAAATTGGAGGAGGGCCAACGCCTTCTCTGTGAGCCACATATGTGAGCTTGCCCATCCTCCTCCTCCTCCTCTTGCCACAAGTCCACCTCCAGAGCTGCAGCCTCCAAGGTAGGCTGCAGGGAAGACTGCAGGGAAGCGTGGAGGGAAGGCTGCAGTGAAGAGAAGAAAGTGATGGCCTGGGTTAAAAAATGAGCTCCAGTAGGAAGTACTTTCAAACTTATAGGGTCAGACCTACATTATATAGACATATTTCCATTGCAATATTAAACAAGCATGTCCTGTTTTCCTGTTGTTGACATGCTTGTTTAATGTTGCTATGGAAATATGTCTGTATAATGTAGGTCTGACCCTATAAGTTTGAAAGTACTTCCTACTGGAGCTCATTTTTTAACCTTCATGTTATGCGATTTTTGTAAAATAAACATATTCATTTTTTTACACATCATTGACTCAATACTTGTATTTTGCTGTCTAAAGACCCCACCCTGGGGGAATTTCTCTCCTTTTTTCTCCTCTTTATTTTGTTACCCAGAATAAAGGGAGATTTTATTTTTCACAAATACTTGCCTATGTGTTTTTCTACAAAAAGGACAGTTTGTTTGTGAGTAGGCAGGTACATTTCAAAAAGACAATGTCTAATTAACAAGGGACACCAACACAAACCAACCTCCTTGAGGTTAAAAAATACAAGATAATAATGTTATTGTGGTAACTTGACACACACAAAAAAAATATGGAGATCACCAAAAAATAATTTTTCAATAATCCAAAAAAAAGGAGATCTTGTTGAAATAAAAAAAAAATTACTATAAAAAATCATTCTAAACATTATTATGGAGATCTGGCTTTAAAAAAATAAAAGATTATTCATGAGATCACGAGAAATAATAAAGAAATAAGTTTGTCAGAACTCTTTGTGAATATCAGCAGCAAAAAACTTAATTCTTCTAGCATTATAAGGAATGTGCTGCATTAAAAGATCACAGAATTTTCAGCGTGAGGAATGTGCTATCTCCATTACGAACGCTAGTTTTACCAGACCGAGCACTTCCGAACCTTTCGTACTTGCTTCAGAGCATGCGTCGTTTTTGGTGCGTTGGAACAGCATACAGACAAGCGTTTTTTCCGAAAGTAACTTTTTCCGTCAGAAAAATATAGAACATGTTCTCTATCTAAGTCCATCTGAATTTTCGACAGAAAAAGTCAGATGGGGCATACACACGGTCGGAATATATGATAAGAAGCTCCCATCGGACTCTTTCTGTTGGAAATTCGGATCGTGTGTACGCGGCATAAGTCACAGCAAGATTTCAGCCAATAAAAATCTGCCCTCCAAAAATACCATTCCTGCCTCCACACTGCCAAATAGACCTACTTGATCACTCTCATTAACACCCTCTCACGCAGTCCCCATAAACTCTTTTCTACCTTTACCACTCTACTTATTCCTCCATTACCTCCACCCACTAACTTACTCACTGCCCAGGAGATTGCTAATCACTTCAAAAATGAGATTGAAACAATTCGTCTCTAGATCTCTGCTCTACAGATATCTCCCTCACTTTACACATCAATACTTCCCTCTTTTAACCCAGCTACTATAGAAGAAGTCACTTTTCTAATGCCCGCCCCTCTGAGGTCATGGGGAAGAGGGGGCGGGGTCACCGGATGGCCCCGCCCTCCGTTATTTAAGAACCGTCAGAAGACGAGAAGCGTCACACAGCGGGAGCCTCCCATCCAATCATGGATGCGGAGTGGCCCGAAAAGAAGATAAAGACAAGAAGATGAAGACAAGAAGATGGAGAAAAAGATGAAAAGAAAAAGATGAAGAGACAAGCGTCACACAGCGGGAGCCTCCCATCCAATCATGGATGCGGAGCGGGCCAAAAAGAAGATGAAGAGAAGAAGATGTAGATATGAAGATGAAGAGAAGAAGATGAAGAGAAGAAGATGCCGCGGAGGGAGATGCCGGACGAGAACACCGGAGAAAGAAGCAGAGGAACAGAGGAAGAAGAAGATGGAGGAAGAAACCGAAGGAAGATAGAAGAAAGAAGAAAGAAGATAGAAGATGGAAAAAAGAAGACTTTAAATAAAGGAATTGTCAAAAACCGTCTCTTGTCATTTTTAACATTTTTGACAGTTTTTTTGTGAAATGGTAGGGGTACTTTTGTACCCCCTTACCATTTCACACAGGGGGAGCCAGGATCTGGGAGTCCCCTTATTAAAGGGGGCTTCCAGATTCCAATAAGCCCCTCGCCCGCAGACCCCCACAACCACCGGCCAAGGGTTGTGGGGATGAGGCCCTTGTCCTCATCAACATGGGGACAAGGTGCTTTGGTGGGCTATCCCAAAGCACCCTCCCAATGTTGAGGGCATGTGGCCTGGTACGGTTCAGGAGGGGGGGCGCTCTCTCATCCCCCCTCTTTTCCTGCGGCCTGCCACGTTGCGTGCTCTGATAAGGGTCTGGTATGGATTTTTGGGGGGACCCACGCCAATTTTTTTAAAATTTTGGAGCTGGGTTCCCATTAAAACCCATACCAAACCTGAAGGGTCTGGTATGAATTTTGAGGGGGACCCCTACGTCATTTTTTTTTTTAATTTTGGCACGGGGTTCCCCTTAATATCCATACCAGACCTGAAGGGCCTGGTATGGAATTTAGGGGGACCCCACTCCAGTTTTTTTTTAAATTTTGGTTCAGGGTTCCCCTGTGGGGAAATCCCATGCAGTATTTATCAATGAACTTTTACAGTATGTGTATTGTCGGACCGGCAATTCATTAATAGCCGTGAGTAGTTTTAAATGACTTTTTTTCCTTTGAAATGTCATTTTGCTGTCAGACTGTTCTACACACGGGAAACACGTGCCCCTTTACAGGCATACTATAGACACCCCCCAGGTACAAAATTTAAAGGAATATTACACTTTTATTGTTTCACTTTAAGCATTAAATCACTGCTCCCGAAAAAACGGCCATTTTTAAAACTTTTTTTGCATTGATACATGTGCCCTGGGGCAGTACCCGGGTCCCCAAACCCTTTTTAGGACAATACTATGCAAATTAGCCTTTAAAATGAGCACTTTTGATTTCGAACGTTCGAGTGCCATAGACTTCAATGGGGTTCTAACGTTCGTGGTCTGTTCGCAAGTTCTGGTGCGAACCGAACCGGAGGGTGTTCGGCTCATCCCTAGTCACAAACAAGAACCGAACCGGAGGGTGTTCGGCTCATCCCTAGTCACAAACAAGTTCACTATATTGAGCCTAAACAAAATAAAATGAAAGACCCTCTTCCATATAATATAGCAAATCTTCACTTTTTGAGGTTAGTTCCACTTTAAAAGCATATGGGATTGCAGGTCCATGTGCTCACAGCCCTTTGCCTGTATAACATTAGGGATGAACTCGATGTTGGGGTCGAACATAAGTTCAACTCAAACATTGGGTCGTCGCCCGTTTTCAGAACAGCGAACATTATGGGGCGTTCGCGGGAAATTTGAGCGCCTGCAGAACGCCCCATAATGCACTGCGAGATCGCAGTGCATTGCTGTATGATGATTGACCAAAGAATGCACCTGACCTGCGTGCTTTGGCCAATCCCAGCACCCTCTGCTAAGAGAGCCATAATTGGCCAAAGGCAGGTTGCCTTTGGCCCACCATGGGTCAGGGGGACTAAGTCCACGCCCCCCACACTATATAAGGATGCCTACACGGCGGTCCTGTGTAGTGTTGTTGGCATGGATGGAGAGATAGTGTGATTTAGATTAAGCAGGCAGGTTATTCAGTTAGTGGCAGACACAGTGTATTTGATTGATATATATATATATATATATATATATATATATATATATATATATATCAATCAAATACACTGTGTCTATTTACACTGTCTCTATTTCTAATATACTTCAGGCGGTTTAATTGATATATATATATCTCTATATATAGAGATATATATATATATATATATAGATATATATATATATACTCTGCAGCATCCAGTGTAGCCTATATCTACATTCTACAGTGCATTCCGTCGTGGTGAACTACTTCTACATACAGACAGTCTAGTATATATATATATATTATTATTATTATTATTATTATTATACAGGATTTATATAGCGCCGACAGTTTACGCAGCGCTTTACAACATTAGGGCAGACAGTACAAGTACAATACAATTCAATACAGGAGGAATCAGAGGGCCCTGCTCGTTAGAGCTTACAATCTAGGAGGGAGGGTCAAGTTATCCAAAAGGGTAATAGCTGTGGGGGATGAGCTAATGGAGAAAATAGTGCAGTTGTTAGATGGAGGCAGGATAGGCTTCTCTGAAGAGGAAAGTTTTCAGGGATCGCCTAAAAGTGGATAAATTTGGAGACAGTCTGAAAGATTGGGGTAGGGAATTCCAGAGGATGGGTGAGGCTCGGGAGAAGTCCTGGAGGCGGATATGGGAGGAGGTGATGAGGGAGCTAGAAAGCAGGAGATCTTGGGAGGAACGGAGATGGCGATTAGGTTGGTATTTTGAGACTAGGTTAGTGATGTAGCTGGGGGCACAGTTGTGGATGGCTTTGTAACTTTGTTAGTATTTTGAATTTAATTCGTTGGGCGAGTGGTTGCCAATGGTGGGATTGGCAGAGAGGGGTAGCAGACACTGAGCGGTTTGTAAGGTGGTTTGTAAGGTGGATGAGTCTGGCATATCTGATGGATATATATATACTCTGTAGCATCCAGTGTAGCCTATATCTACAGTGAATTCTGTGGTGTACTGTTTCTACTACTTTTCTGGTGGTGTAAACAGTACACAATACAGTGCAGCCATAGTGCAGTTGCTACTACACTTCTGGTGGTGTACACAGTACACAATACAATGCAGCCGTAGTGCAGTTGCTACTACTTTTCTTGTGGTGTACACAATACACAATACAGTGTAGTGTGGTGTTGCTAAACATAATCACCATCATGTCCAGAATGCCACTCAGGAGAGGCAGACACTCACAGGCCACTAAAAGAGGGCAAGCAGGCTGTGTCTACAGGCCACAGTGCTGGTCATGGATATGGTGCATCCTCTGCAGGTGGCCGTGGGGCACGCTTGACTTTTTTTCTGCTGCTGGGGCAGGGGCAGGGGCAGAAAAATTGGGCCTTTGGTGGTGGTGGTGCCACAACACTGTAACCCCTCACAGATAGTCTTGTTGGGTGCAGGAATGGGCCCTGCTGTGAAATATTATATCAAAATTTGTAATTACATGCCCCTGGTAAACAAGGACAGAAAAATTGGGCCTTAGGCAGTGGTGGTGGTGCCCTAAACCAAAAATATTGTTGGAAGCAAGCATCATCAAGATTGAGGAGGAATAGAATAGTCACTCAGCATAGGCAGTCTTCCAGGGATCCCACATCTATAGAAAATTATTCAGTTACATCAGCATCAGGTGCTTCATAGCTGCTGATCCAAGACTGATTCGTTTTCATGAAGTGAGCCTATCAACGGAGTCTGTGGACAGGAGCAAATCCTCCAGCAGCACTGAGTGTGCGTTCAGAAAGAACGCTGGATGCAGGACAGGCCAGTAGCTCAATTGCATATTGAGCTAGTTCTAGCCAGTGGCCCATCCTCAAGACCCAGTAACTCAGTGCATGCTTTGTTGGAAAGGTCTCCAAGTCTGCTTTTGCCCCTAGATATTCCTGCACCATGTAATGCAGACGTTGGCGATGGTTGCTTGAACCGATCAGACCTTGGCGAAAATTGTCTAAAGACATCCGTCAGCCGACCATGTTCTCCACCACTCTTCCTCTGACTGAACGAAGCCTCAGAAACACGTTGTCCAGCACCAGGAATTTGTAACCTCCCAGGGTCTGGAAATGCATTGCACAAAGCTTTCTTCAAGGCCTCCTGAAGATGTTTCATCCTCTGCTCCCTCTGCGAAGGCATGATGAGTTCTGCAACCTTACCCTTGTAACGTGGATCAAGAAGGGTTGCCAGACAGTAATGATCCCTCTCCTTGATACCACAAATCCCAGGGTCCTTTTGCAGGCTTTGCAGAATCAGGGAGGTCATGCAGAGTAAGTTTGCAGAGGCATTCAATTCTCAGTCCTCTGACTCACTAAGGATCACATGATCCATAACAACCTCCTCCCAGCCACATACAACTCCTTGGGTTTCTGGGGACTGAAAACCATCCCTTGAAGACTGCTGCTGAGTGTTATCCTCCACGTCCATGCTGACACAATCCTTCTTCTCCTCCTCCTCTTCTTCCTGTGTGTTTGGCAGGCCCACAGGAATACTATCTGGATAAAGGGGGCCTTGAGAGGTAAGAAGTGCTCCTCTTCCTCCCGCTGTTCTGCCTCAAGTGCCCTGTCCATTATTTCACGAAGCGTGTGCTCCAACATGAAGACAAGAGGGACGGTATCACTGATGCATGCATTGTTGCTGCTCACCATCCTCGTGGCCTCCTCAAATGGTGACAGGACAGTGCATGCATCCTTATTCAGTAGCCACTATAGTGGCGAAAAGAAGTCAAGCTCCCCTGACCCAGTCCTGGTGCCATACTCACACAGGTACACATTGATGGCCATCTGCTGTGTGTGCAGCCACAGCAGAATTACCAACGTTGAGTTCCACTTGGTGAGCATGTCACAAATGAGGCTGTTGGTGGGCAGGTTGCAATCCCTTTGAATGTCAGCCAGACGAGCACTGGCATTGTATGACCAGCGTAAATGACTACAGACATTTGTGGTCTGCCCCAGGAGATCTTGTAATGCCCTGTACACACGATCGGACATTGATCGGACATTCTGACAACAAAATCCATGGATTTTTTCCGACGGATGTTGGCTCAAACTTGTCTTGCATACACACAGTCGCACAAAGTTGTCGGAAAATTCGATTGTTCTGAACGCGGTGACGTAAAACACGTACGTCGGGACTATAAATGGGGCAGTAGCCAATAGCTTTCGCATCTTAATTTATTCTGAGCATGTGTGGCACTTTGTGTGTCGGATTTGTGTACACACGATCGGAATTTAACCGGTCGGATTTTGTTGTCAGAAAATGTTATATCCTGTTCTCAAACTTTGTGTGTCGGAAATTCCGAAGGAAAAAGTCCGATGGAGCCCACACGTGATCGGAATTTCCGACAACACAATCCGATCGCACTTTTTCCGTCACCGTGTGTACAGGGCATAAGCCTGGGTACCTGCTCCACTAAATTCAGGACGTGTGCCAAACATGGAACACGAGTCAAGTGTCCCTGTCAGAGGGTGGAGAGAAGGCAGGTGCCTTTGTCGCATACAACCATTCCTGGCTGAAGCTGGCATGGCATTAACCACCTCTGAGCCTGCCCCTGCAGAGCTGACAGAATCTCAGCCTCAGTGTGGCTCCTGTCCCCTAAGCAGACCAACTATAGCACCACATGGCATCTTTTTGCCTGAGTGCTTGCATAGCGCCTTTAACGCTTACAGAGCACCGATGGTTCAGAGGACAAATCTGCAGAAGAGGCCATAGAGGAAGAAGAAGAGGAGGAGGTGGAGGAGAGAGCTGTGGCAGAATCACCACTAGCATTTTGGAGGCGTGGTGGCGGAACAAGCTCCAACAATACTGAACCCTGTCCTGCATCCTTCCCAGCTGCCAGCAGAGTTACCCAGTGCGCCGTTAAGGAAAGGTAACGTCCCTGCCATGCCTGCTAAACCATGAGTCAGCAGTAATATGCACCTTACTGCTGACCGCCCTGTCCAACGAGCCTTCCGTGAAAAGAAATGGCATTTTGGAACCTGCAACGGAGGTACAGCACATTCCACAAATTCACGAAAGAGGGCAGAGTCTACCAGCTGAAAAGGCAGCAGTTGCAGTGCTAGCAATTTGCCCAAGCTAGCATTCAGACTCTGAGCATGTGGATGGCTGTGACCAAATTTCTTTTTACGGTTTAGCAACTGAAGTAGGGAAATTTTCCTGCTAAAATCACATGGTGATGTACTGCTAGCAGATTGGCTGCAAGTACTTGGGACACCAATTGCTATACTTTCATTCCTCTCAGTGCAGGTTTTTGAGAGGACTGGAGGTATAGTAGGGTTGGAGATCCCAGGTGAGGAGCGGTCTTTTAATTGCTGTTGCCAATGGGCTTGTTGCCTTTTGAGTTTATGTGAAATCTCCATTAATAGTTGTAAAATATTGTAATTATGAATATATTTCATTTAGCTTGTATCCATGCTGTTTTTATCAATGATTTTTATCTATCTTGCTGAGACCCGACAATTCATTACAGCCGCAAGCAGTTTTTTTTTTTTTCAAAAGTTTTCTATTGAGATATAAAAACTGAAAATATTGACAACAACATTTGTAAGAACATTTTACAGAATATTTTTTGGTAAACAAGGTAACAATCTTGGGGTTGTAGACATACATACCAGGGTGGGATAACAAAAGGAGATGTACATAACACAACCATGCAATAGTTATCAACAAAAGGAGATACCTGGATGGATCTGTTTACAATATCTGTTTACAGTAAACCCCTAGGTTTGCAGGATGAAGCAAAGGAGGTGGGAGGGGTAGGTGGGGTGGAGTAGAGGGGAGGGAGGTAGAATAGGTAGTGCGACTTCGTCCTTAAAGTAAGAAAAGAGGGGGGCACCATGACCAAAATGGAGACAGTTTGAGGTGGGTTTCTTCACTCTGTTGGTAGACATAGATGGAGCTGTTGGGTAGATAACCTGTGGATAGACTCATGTTGCAGGTCATATCTAGATGGAGCTAAAGTCCACTGGTTGTAGGATTTCCATTGGGGGGGTCCGTGTCCCTTGGATTTGAAGGTGGAGTTCTGTAATATGAGAACGTGTATTGATCGAGGTTGGCTAGTTCTTCTGGAGGGAGTGCTAAGAGCATGAAGGTTTTCCACCTGGAATAGAAGCGAGAGCTGGATTTTTCCTGTTTGAAGTTGGTGTTGAGTCGGTCCTTAAATAGTAGGAGAAGGAGCTCTCATTTGACTTGAGTGGTGGTAGGGGAATGCAATGAAGTCCAGTGTTTCAGTATGGTTCTCCGTGCAAGTAGGAGACAGATCAAAGACCAGTCAAAGACCAGTCTTTGTGGAAGGGGGGCTTGTTGAGGATTCCAGTGGTATTGGTATTTGTAGTTTGAGACCATGGCAGCAGTTGGGGGTCCCAGTGTCCAAAGATGAGCAGCAGCGGATCCTTAGGTAACTTTAATAGGGTTACTTCGAAAATGTAAGATAGGACCTGGTCCCAAAAGATCGATATAAAGGAACATGTCCAGAAGCGATGTGTCAGGGTTGGCCTCGGTTGGTGGCAGAAGGGGCAGGAGGCCTTGCTCTGTTCTGTTTTGGAGGAAGAGAAGGGTATGCAGGCTCGGTGTATGATCTTTAGTTGAGTTTCTCTCCATATTTCATTGGGAGTTAATTGTTGTACTTTGTTGAGGCCTTGTAGAATTTTGTGCACCATGTCCGGATCCGGGAAGTCTTTTCCCCAGTTGGCTACAGATGAGGCAGTCAGAGGGGGAGTGGTCTCTCGTAGAAGAGGTTGGTAGATGTCGGAGATTTTATAGGAGTCGTCCAGAAGCCTTCGGTCTGTGATGTTTGGTTTAAACCTTATGTAGTCCTCTTTGCTTGCGACCTTTAAGAATGCGATGCATAGTCCTCTTTGCATGCGACCTTTAAGAATGCGATGCATTGTCCATAGTGGAAAGTATGGGCTTGGGGAAGTGAGAAAGATTCCGCTATGGTCAAGAAGGGTAGAGAATGCCCTGTTTCCATGTCACATAGGGAGGAAAATTTTGTGTGGACTTTTTCCTGCCAGACGATTAGGGGTTTGTGGTCCAGACCAGGGGGGAAACTAGGATTCCCTTGAATTGGTAGGTGGCTAGACATGAAAGGAAACAGCTTGAGGATTTTCCTGACTTCTCTCCAGGCAATAGCTATGTCTCTCAGCAGGAGGTTGTGTTGGTACGGAGGGGGAATTGATTTCCATTTGCAGTGGAGAATAGCCACTAAGGAATAAGGGTGGGCCATTTCGGTTTCCATGAGATAATTGGAATAGCAGGAGGATTGTGATATCCAGTCCAGGCTAGTTCTCAATAAACATGTCAAGTTATAAGTCCTAACATTTTGGAGACTAATTCCCTCTTCGCGTCTGGGAAGATGTAGTTTCTGTAAGGCTATATGTGGTCTTTTGTTTTGCCATAGGAATTTTGAAATGGCTGAATTTAGAAGTTTGATATCTTTGTGTTGCAGGAGTAGAGGAATAGTTTGCATCGGGTATTTGCATCTTTACCAGATGGCATCTTCCCAGGAGCGAGAGGGGCAGATCCATCCAGTTAACTAGTTCTTGAGATATTTTAGTGATCAGCGGGGGGTAATTGAGGTGGTATAAAGAGGAGGGTAGTTTCCCTATTTTGATTCCTAGATAGGTGATGTGGAACTTGGCTACTGAAAAGATGGAGTGTTGGGTGGATTGGGAAGAGTACCTATGGGAAGGATTTCGCTCTTGCCATAATTGATACGAAGGCCTGAGCAGGATCTAAATTCATCGAAAATCTTTTTAATAGTGAACATGTCAGAGGAGGGGTTGGATGAGAATACAAGGACATCATCCGCAAAGAGGGAAGTGCGTAGGTCGTGTTTACCAACTTTGATGCCATGTATTGGGGTTGATTGGGCTAGGTATTTGGATAAGGGTTCTAGTGCAATATTGAAAAGGAGCAGGGATAGTGGGCAGCCTTGACGCTTACCTTTGTGGAGGCGGAAATTATCTGTGAGTAGGCCTGCTGTCACTAGCCTAGCTGCAGGGGCCGTATACATGGTGTTGATGAGATGGCAGAAGGGGCCTGTGAATCCCATTTTTGACATGGCCAAGGAGAGCCATTTGAAGCTGACATTATCGAAAGCTTTCTCCGCGTCTAACGTAATGATGGCGTAGTCTCCGCCTGGGTTATGTCTAGCATGTTCTAAGGCCAACATGACTGTGCGTATGTTCAGGGTGGCAGTTCTACCTTTTACAAAGCCAGATGTATCAGTGAGGGGATTATAGCAGTGAGTCTAGTGGCAATAATCTTAGATAGGATTTTGACATCCAGGTTCAGCAGTGAGATTGGTCTATAGGAACCTGGGTCCTGGGGGTCTTTACCTTTCTTAGAGAGTAATTAAATAATGGCCTGATTTCTCATTTGTAGGTATGATCTGCCGGACCATATACCATTGTATACTGTGTGGAGAGTGGGTTCTGTGATATTTTGTAGGGTTTCCTAGAATTCACTAGTGAATCCGTCAGGGCCAGGGGCCTTAGAGGGGGTTAGGTTGCAGATGGTGGTTGAGATTTCGGAGAGAGAGATGGGAGCATTGAGAGCTTCTAGTTGTAGGGGGGTTATTTTGGGCATGTCTACTTTCTCTAGAAAGGATTGTGCTATTTGTTTATCTATGGGATCAAGGGCGTATAATGCTGAGTAGTATTGAAGCATGGTTTTGTTTATTGTTTGTGGTGTGGAGTTTATGTTGCCATTGGTGTCTCATAGAGAGGTGATATGGGTTGGGTGGAAGGGACCTTACAAAGCCTGGCTAAAAGTTTGCCTGCTTTATTTGGGGAGGGGGTGGGGAGGTAGATCTAGGTTGTCGAGTGTCACATCAATTGGAGCATGGTCGGAGATGGCAATGTCATGTATGTCTGCCCTGGACAGCATAGGTATTAGGTTGTCGGAGCCAAAGAAATACTCGATCCTGGTGAGGACCTGGTGGGGGTTGGAGTAAAAGGTGAATTCTCTGTCAACTGAGTGTGAGAGTTGCAAAAGGTCTTGGAGGTGGAGGGAGTCCAATGTGTTGGGGTGGTAGGATCGGATCCTGACCTGGGACGTTTGGGTGATGATCTATAGTCAGTCTGATGGAGAATGTTGTTGAAGTCTCCTCCAATTAAGTGTGGGAGGTGTGTATTGCTAAGTAGCCAAGTAGATAGTTCACTATAGAACTGTTTGCTGGGGTTATAGGGAGCATAGACATTAGATATCACTAGGTCCTTGGATCCTATTTGGATATGTGCTGAGAGAAGACGTCCTTGGGTGTCTGATTTTACAGATAGGACTGTGCAGGGGAGATTTTTGTGTATCATCAGGAGAACCCCTGCTTTAGGCCCTATAGCATCTGAGCCTATGACCGTGCCTACCCATAGCTTTTTCATACGGTGAAAATCATGATTTAATAAGTGAGATTCCTGGAGTAGGGCAATGTCAGTGTTAAGTCTTTTGAGATGTCTGAGGATCTTCATTCTCTTGTTAGGGGACCTAAGACCTTTTACATTCCAAGAAACTATTTTCATTTTTTGGGGGGTTGAGGAAAGGATTTGGGCCGCTGTTGTAGATTTGTCACTGTGTAGGTGATATTGTGAAATAGTTGCTATATCAGGAGGAGAGGTTCTGTTCTCATGGTAGTGGTGTGGTGAAGGGGAGCCTGGGGTTGTGCATGGGCCCCGGGCCTGGTGGAGGAGTTCACTCAATTTTGTGAACTTCTCTTTTTTCCGCATGGTATCACTGTGTAGGTCTGCTCCCAATACAGGACCCTGTTAGAATGGCATAAGAGCACCCATTTTAGCGAGAAGAGTTTGCGCAGCTGCCTCGGGTCATGTATGGGGGGAAGACAAAAAATAAAAGGCTATGCACAGTGAGACCAGGAGGAGAGGTAGAGCGTAGCAGAAGCATTTTATACCAGAAAGAGTATTATTTGCTTAACATCATAACATGGAACATAGTAGTTATTGTTAGACATGTGCATTCCTTTTCGCCAGAATGCATTTTCGTCCGAATTTCAGAATCCGAAAACCGACAGATCCAACATAAACAAATGCTTTATTTTTGTATTCGTAGCGACAACAGTTCGATATGGATAGGAGATTCGACATGACGTTGACAATAACAATCTGTGTCTATGGAACCTGTGGTCGAATGTGCCTAACCTTAACTCTATAGTCCATCCATAGCAGTCCAAGATTCTAAAAGATTTGACATAGAGAGAAAAGATCGTTGCTGGAATTGGGTGGGGGAAGTAAAATAAAAATAATGATGATGATGAATGTTATTGGCCGATTGTAACCAAAGAGGAGGGGCAGTAAAATAGCTAGAACCACGCACGTACAGCCAACTTACTTTCGCTTACGATTTGCTAGCAGAGAGAGACACACACGCTGAATCATTTCAGAAGACAGTCAATCTTAGCTGGTCCGTTTGTCACTTTGTCAGAGAACCTGAATTATTTATCAATTGAGCATAAGCTAAGCACAGCAGCAGAACAGTAGTGAAGCAAGCTACAGTTCAACTTAACTTTTTCACAATAATCTGCTGCTATTGTGTTAGTGTTGTGAAATAGATAGATAGATAGATAGATAGATAGATAGATAGATAGATAGATAGATAGATAGATAGATAGATAGATAGATAGATAGATAGATAGATAGATAGATAGATAGATAGATAGATAGATAGATAGTGATACTAGTGTTGTGGGGGGGGGGGGGATTTATATAGATTCTATATTATAGATTGAGATTCTATATACCCTATCTTGTTACCCGTCTGATCAGTGGCTGATCACTATCACCAGTCCATTTTCTGAACTATACAGCAACAGCAAGTCAGCAATGTACCGTTCTAACGGAAAAGTGAAGGCAGGTAGAGATAGTGGTCGTGGTCGTGGTCGTGGTCGCGGTCGCGGTGGACGCCTTGCTAAAAAAAGTGGCAAGGTCTTTGCTACTAGTGCCTCTGACACTTTTGCCACCACAAGCATGCTCTTCACAACAGTGGGTGTCACCACCAGTGCCACCAGCAAAGCTAATTCCACCACCCCCAGTTCTAATATTACTTTTCCTGCCAGACCACCAACATCTGCTGCCACTTCCACTGCCAGTGCAGCGCCTCCTTCTACTTCTACAGGTGTCATGGCTGCTTATTTTTATGGAATAGGCAAGAAACCTAGTAAAGTGGAGTTGCCTTTACACTCACCATCACCAATCGCACTACCAGTGCCACTGCCTAGCTCCCCAAAGAAGCAATTGAGGGAGACAGCAGCAGAGACAGAGTGTGAGACTATTTTTTCATTGGCCCAAGAAGAGAATGCTTTTGAATGTGATGCTCCTCTTTCCCCAACCACTGCAGACGTTTTATACACTCTTAGCCCACAGGACTTACAGTTTGACCTAGAGAAAGTGCAAGAGGGATATTTTGTGAGGAGTAGGACCGGTAGCAGTCCACTTTTTTTATCTGCTGCTAACTCCCCTTCTCCCTCTGTTATAATGGAAGAATCCTGTGATGATATCAATGACCTCCCAGTCCCCAGCACCCCTGCCATTAGCAGCACTAGTTCTAGTTCACCAAGTGTAACTGTAGTGGCAACAGCTTCCACCACCGGTGTGCTACCTGCTGCAGCTATATCAGCCCTAAATAGAGATCAACAGTGTCAAGGGGCTGCATCCCGTCGCAGCAGCATTTGGAAATATTTTCAAACATTGGAAGGTGGGTTCTTTGCAAAGTTCAAATTGTGTGGGAAGCAAGTAAGTAGGGGTAAAAAGTTAGGTCATTTAACCAATGATGGTATGAACTTACACCTTAAAAATTACCACCACTCTACTTTACTGTGGGCAGAGGCAGAAAAAGAAGATGGTAGCGCAGGAAGCAGCATGACTGTACTGGTGGTACCTCCTCAACCACACAACTTACTCAGAGCACAGGAGGCAATAGAGAGGGTTCAATTAAGACAAACTGTCCACGTGCAGTAGTTCCACTGCAGACCCAATCTGGCTCCTCATCCTCCCAAGGACATCATCAGCCTACCCTATATAGTTTTGCTGGCTTTAGCACCAAGGGCATATCAAAACAGCAGGCCAACAAGATCACCCGCCTGATTGGTCAATTCATTGCTGTTGGAGGAGCCTCTTTTCGCATGATTGAAGAGGAGCCGTTTAAACAGCTCATGCATGCCCTTGCTCCACGATATGTTGTTCCTGCACAAACAACTTTCAGCAGAAAGATTATTCCAGTACTAAACCATTTGTGCGTTTCTTTATTGAAGTAAAAAATGGCCAAAGCCGAGGGTCAGACAATTCATTTGACCACTGATTTGTAGACAGCTCCCAACGGTCAACCCGTTTTCCTGTCTTTGACTGCACACTGGTGGCAGGCCACTGTGCCTGTTGGTGGTGGCACTAGTGTTATGCCCTGTACACACGGTCAGACATTGATAGGACATTCCGACAACAATATCCATTGATTTTTTCTGACGGATTTTGGCTCAAACTTGTCTTGCATACACACGGTCACACAAAGTTGTCGGAAAATCTGATCATTCTGAATGCTGTGACGTAAAACACATACGTCGGGGCTATGAACGGGGCAGTAGCCAATAGCTTTCGTCTCTTAATTTATTCTGAGCATGCGTGGTACTTTGTGCGTTGGATTTGTGTACACACGATCGGAATTTCCGACAACGGATTTTGTTGTCGGAAAATTTTATAGCAAGCTCTCAAACTTTGTGTGTCGGAAATTCCTATGGAAAATGTGTGATGGAGCCTACACGCAGTCGGAATTTCCGACAACAAGGTCCTATCACACATTTTCCATCGGAAAATCCGACCGTGTGTACAGGGCATTAGAGTTCAAACTTCATCAGGAAGCAGGTCTGCAGCGCAAGACCAGCAGGGTTATCAAGCTTTCCTGCTCCACACAGAAGTCCATGATGATAAACACAGCTCTGCCAACATATTGCGGACAATTAGATCAATGTTGGCCTATTGGTTTGGAGAGCGGGCAGTCACCATTGTCTCTGTTGGGTTCATTGTGACAGACGGAGGTTCAAACATGGTTAAAGCGCACCAAGATGGATCTTTTGTCGGTGTGCGCTGTTCTGCACACATACTGCATTTGGTGGTCAAGGGTGCAATCCCAGTGGAGAAAAACAACAAGATTGCTCAAATCTTGCACCTTTGCAGAAAGATTGCAGGGCATTTCCACCGCAGTGTAGGGGCTAGTCAACTGTTGAGGGAGGAGCAAGAACAATCAGGGCTCCCCATACATCGCCTGAAACAAGATGTCAGCACCCGGTGGAATTATACCCTGGAAATGCTGGAACGCATTTTGGAGCAAAAGACAGTCATTCACAATCTATCATCCCGCCACAGCATTGGGGTTGATTCCATACTGGGACTTGATGACTGGTGTATAATTGGGCAGCTCGTTTATATCTTAAAACCCTTTCGGAATGTGACGGAAAGCTTGAGTCAGAGCAATGCCAGCCTAGGACAGGTCATACCCTTGTTTACCTATCTCATAGATAAGATGGGATCGTTCCTTATAAAAAAAAGTGAGCCTGTTTGCGGCAGCCCACTTCATGCCAATGTAGCGTCTGTCATCAGAAAGCTACAAGATAACTTAAAAGATTGTCTAAATGACCGTGTCCGCAAAAGCCCTGAACTCATGCTGGCTTCCCTGTGTGATCCTAGGATCAAAGGTAAACTGGCACTCAGAGACAACAGCCTCTCCTACTGGAAAGAAAAACTGATTGAAAGGGTCCGTAATTTGCAGCAACAGAGATGTATGCTGGATGAGGCCGGTTTGGAAGATTCACCTGCCATGTCTGCTATTCCAAGGCCTGACACCATCACTCAAAAAAAACAGAGTGGAGCATGTGCATGTTGGGTAGAGGCACCTGACAATCTGGAGGATGCAGGTCAAGCAGCAGGTAATCGAGAGGAGAGCAGTGCCTCTGAAATGGTCAGGGCCTACCTATATGAAGCACCTTTGCTTCCTACAGAGGACCCTTTGACCTATTGGGATGGTAACAAAAGTTTGTAGCCTGGTCTTTGCCTGGTTGCCCAGCAACTACTATCCTATCCTCCAACCACTGTGCAAAGTGAGAGAGTTTTCTCTATTACTGGGAATATCCTTAATCCACACCGTGCACAACTAACACCCCATTTGATGGAACAAATAACTTTCCTCAAATTTAACCTCCCCAAGCTGGGTTACCCTACCCTTAACTTGTGAGACCTGAATCATTGTTACCATGTGAAGATAGATGGGACTCAGAGGAACCATCCAAATGTTGAGGAAAATAATTTTTTTATTTTTCTTACCACTTGACACAACAGCAGTTTTCTAATTGTCTTTGGTGTGACCCCAAGATTTAAATAGAATTATATTGTTTTAAGCAATCCAAATTTTTCCCTTTATTCCTTCCATCACCCTTTTTTGTAATGAATGTTGTGTAGAGTGACTAGAGGATGCGTGATTGCATGAATGAATGTTGTGTGAATGGACAGTAGCAAGGGTTAAAGCCTTGACATGGCGCTACTGCTCACGTGTTGCTGTCTTTGTAAATACAAATAGCAATGTGTGCTAATTTAACCATTTTTGTATGATGGTCTGGAAATAAGAGACAATGATTAAAGATGACCTCAACAGCATGACA
Organism: Lithobates clamitans; assembly: GCA_037952925.1. Lineage (NCBI taxonomy): Eukaryota > Metazoa > Chordata > Amphibia > Anura > Ranidae > Lithobates > Lithobates clamitans. The sequence goes on from JBBGZY010000190.1 coordinate 9,005,419, forward strand.
GTTCCTGTTGATGGAGAGACTGTCAACTCAAGGATCAGAATATGTTACCAACACAACATAGCACAAAGAAGCATACAGTTGGAAACGTGATTCTATGCAAGATAGATTAGTTGGTCACTGCTGAGCTGCATCCAGATGCCCAGGACCCCTCCCATTTGCCATCTCTGACCCTGGGGACACCAGGGCCCTCTCTGATCCTTCGCCTGTTTCAAGACCATCTGCAATTGTCCGAAGTCACCAGTGTGAGTAATCTACTCTGCTGCCATGTTACTCAAGCCCTGGAAATGATGACTTCCCTTTGAACTGTTGCCCCTTGTGATTGCATTTGCCTGTGAACCTCTGTCCGGTTAACATTGCCCTCATGATTGCAAGCCTGCAACCTATGTCCTGTGAACTGTTGAGGACTGTATGGTGGTTAACCCCTGCTGTAACTATCTGCTGTGTGTTCTGGTGGGGGGAAAGCTGAACGGCGTGACTGGACACAATACATGGGATTACCCTTTGCACATTGAAATAGTGTAGAGAGAAATCTCATACATTTTCTAAGTTCAGCCTGATTGTTAAATGTAGAAAAACTACAATTATAAGGCCTCTAGTAAGTTAGTAACAATAAATGGACTAGTTCATTTAGATAAACATCACATGAATCTAACAAGGAAAGCAAAACTTAAGAAAACAATTATTTCTGAACATTTTATTTTTTTTATTTTTAACATAAACAAAACAAAAAAAAATAAAATAAAAAAAATTCTAAAAGTATATTCTTCCCCAACCTGGTGACCAGTCGCTGTAGGGACATATTAATGCCAGCTATCTGGTCACCAAGGTACTGAGTAGCCTCCAGTTGTCTTCTAAGACTACGTTGGTCCCTTTCCAGAGCCACATAGTGACGGAGCTGCCGGCGATTGTAGAGGGCCAAAGAGTGACACAGCCTCCGGGTTACGGCATATTGTCTCTCTTGGACCTCCACAATGCGCCGCAGATAATCATTCACATGTGGCTCTGGAGGGTGGGGGATGTGTACTGGTCCTGGAGCAGGTGGACAATCCGCACCAGAACGCACTGGGGAGGAGGCACCAATGGGTGTGTCTAGGTGGGGGGATAGTGATAAAGGGTGGAGGAGAACATGCCCTGTAGAAACCACTGGGGAGGAAGGACAGTCAGCCCAACCAGGCAGGTCCAGGCCTTCGTCCACCCGGTGGAGGTAAAGGATGAAGACTTCACCTGTGAAGAAAAAAAATACATTAGATAGATAATACAATACACATGGCTTCTTCACCCTAACATTATATAAAGGCAATTATCTCCCAGCCCTTGTAGACAATCATGTAACATCTTGAGTGATAGGATAAATTCTATTTTTGATATTTAGTGAGATGCACCTAATCAATTTGTATGTAGGAGATAGTGGCGTCTTTGTCAATTTGCTGCATCATACCAAGTTTGCAGAGCTGTGCAGGAAGGTGTAGTACTTTCCCATGACGTTCCCGTTCCCATGATGACGTCTTCTAGGACGAAACGTACGTCGGATGGTTGACGCGCTGACGTCATTGGTGTCATCTCGTCCTGAACGGGTGTATGCAGGCCGGCTGGCTGTTTTATTCTTCGTGTATGCCTATATTCATGCAGTTGATGTAAGTGCAAAACCCCTTTTTAAATAAACTCTTATCTACTGATTTACACTATGGAGATCCTATTTTTTATTCCCCTGGGTCCCCCTTGCTGAGTACCTCTACCCACTGAATGGAGCCTTCCTGTCTGTTGTTCCTCTTCCAGTGAGGTCGGATTGGGTTGCTTCCATCGAACGGATATCCTTATGCAAACACAAGCTGTCTTGTAGCTTGCCTTTGGTAAGCGTGTATTACTACAGGTGGTGGATTCTTCACTGGGTGCCATTTGATGAGTTTTATCCTATCACCATTGGATACCAATTTGGTTTTTGGGACTTTTTCTTGCATTGCTATTCACTTTATTTTTATTATGTCACCTTATCTGACTTCTCATGATTATATTTATTTATCTAATATTGTTAGATTTATCGTTTGATACTGTTTGATATATATTTCAAAGTATAATTTTTTAATTTTTTAGCGCAGTTCATTTTTATTTTTTGACTTTTAGTACTTTACTGTACTCTGACCGGGCAGAGCTGAGTGTCTTCCCCAGCCAGTGTACAAAGGGATTCCCCTCTACACATCGAGCAGTGTAAAGGGGAATCTCCCAAAGATTTTATCCGCTTGGTCGCACGGCCAGCTGGAGAAAATCTTAAGGTGTAATAGACGCCTAAGTGCTGACCAAACACTAACTAATCTACCTCATCCAGACTGACTGACTGTTGCAAATATGGAGGATCAGTTGCACTTGCAGAAAAACATATCAGCTATACCAGCTTTTAACATTACACTCACCATAGAGAAGCCATTCAAGCCATTGCATTTGGGATGACCTAATAAAAAGTTGTTTAATAAAATATAGCAGGCTACTTTTTAAAGTTGATCATTTTGTAAGGCCACTGATTGAATAAGCCCCACTTCTGTTCTAGGCTAGGTAGGTTACTCACTCCTGGTCTAGGCTAGGAGGTATAACAGGTATAACATCATGAGAAAAGTGTTAATGCATGCATTAGGGGCATGCCAGAGATTGAACATGTCCAGGGACTGCCAGCCAATAGCTGGAGATTCTTGTCTGACACACCCCCTCCAGCCTGCTGTGTTATTCACGATGATTAACAGTGATTGGCTCAGACTGGGAATCTGAACTGCAGCAAGAAGGTGGTGTGATCAGGGACATTGAGGAAATAACAAGCACAGGTCATGCTAACAGGAACATTGGAATCAGCTGCAGAGGGGGACTAATAATTCCAGATAAACTGAAGCCTTGCAGAATAAATCACAACCATTTCTAGACAAGGTATGCCGTCAGCATTTCATATTTAAAATACTATATTTGCCTGGAAAATACAAAAAAAGTTGTACTTACTCCCTGGATCTGCCACGTCTGGCTCTTCTTTCTCATCCCCAGCAGCCTCTACAGGGCAGGTCTCCTCCACCTCCTGCTCAGCCTCAGCAGCCTTTTGATTAATGATAGAAAAGAACATTACAATCTGCAGTTTACAACAATCTCACACATTAGTACAAGAACATTGAAACATGTATGATCACTCAGCAGATACCAGCAAGATTATACTATTTATATGTGGGCGTTGCTGCCTCAGCCTCCTCCTCCTGAGTCTCCCCCTCTGACTGGATGACACCTATTTAAAGGAGAAATGATGAACGTTACAATGTTCAAGCTTCAAATTACTATTAATAAATATACTGTAGTGTATATAGATAAAACTAATTATCCATTAGCATGGCAATAGAGGGCAGGTCATTTACGTTTATCTACAAGGCAGGGACATGCATTCACCATTTATAAAAAATCAGTAAAAAAAACAAATACGAGGCACTTACCTGTCCTGGTTCCAGTGGCGCCGGCGAGTGCTAGGTGCACCGCCACTGATCAGGCACCTCAGTTCAGAGCGGTGACGTTCTGTCATATTACGTAAGTTACGCAATCCCTTGTGTTACCTGACAGAGTGTCGCAGAGGCTCTACCTGTCACTGCTTGAGCAAGAAGTAATGACACTGGAATCGACAATGGAAGGCTGGACAAATGGAAAAGGACCCACTGTATTAGTGTCACTACTACAGTACTTACTGCACGTTGCTGACGTGGAGGACTCCTGCTCCTCCGTCCTCTGCCTCCGGCGGCGCTGGGCCTGGATACGATCTTTAAATATCATGGTAAATGACTATGTCGCGTTGCATGCTTGCCAAAAAAAATGTCCTGCACACAATGCAATGCTGACACCAACCTTGATGAGCCAGGAGCTGGGGGATCTCATCCTCCCCTACACTCGCTAGGAGCTCCTTCTCATGGGGGGAGGAGAGGCACCTGCTTCCCTCTGCGCCCCAACTGCCTGCGTTTACGCACTATGGAACTGCAAAACAAAAAGAGAGGAGAAACGGATTTCACAATTAAACTACAATTGTAATCTGAAAATGACATCAACACATGAAACACATGTAGAATGAACACGTAGAATGAAACAATGCAAATGGAATTTTTGGATTAGGCGCATTTTTTCATGTAGCACAAGATTTGCACATGTATTTATTAACCAAATTTATTGTAAGAAAAACGTATGCTTTTTTGGTGCACAATAAAATATAAAAGACGGGATTTGGATTGTGCCGAGTAAATGTGCATTGTCCAGTCCACCTTTCTAATTATTATTACGCGCTTGTGTGAACTGTGTATGGTGTAAAATTTCCTTTCTTTTTTCTTTTTCAAAGCATTAACCCACTTGCGGATGTGGACCCCCCCCATAGTAACTAAACATATGGCGGGTCCGCAAGCTGGTGAGGTCCAGCCACCGTAACACTTTTTAAAAAATATATATTTAACTCTTTTTATTTTTCAATAACAAAAAATGTAAAACCCAGCGGTGATCTAATGCCACCAATAAAAGCTCTATATGTGGCAGGAGAAGAGCATAAATTTCACTTGGGTAGTACATCGCAGGAGCGTACAGTTGTCAGTTAAAACTGCAACGCGCTAAATAGCAGAATATGGCCTGGTCAAAAAGGGGGCGTAACCTACAGGTGGTCAGGTCAAGTGGAACTTAGAAGCACTTACTGCTCAGTTTAGTGATAACTAAGAACAAATAACGGCTATGGAAATATTCCTCTTACAATGATCGTGGCGATAATATATTTAACATGTGCAACTGCAAATTATGCTTTCATGTGTAGTTTAGGCACACCTATGCGCAATTTTGTTTTTTCACAGGAGGGAGGATAAATTGAAAATTATTTATTCCTTTTTTTTTTTTAAATTTCACTTAACTTTACTGACATCACATGTGATAGCAATAACATATGTTTATGTGTGTGTCTGTGTGTGTGTGGGGGGGGACTTGTTTTTGGGCATAATATGTGATTTCATTTTTAACCACTTGCTGACCGCCTCACGCCGACATATATCGGCAGAATGGCACGGCTGCGCAAAGTAACGTGACATCAGGACCCGCGGACTCAATGTCCACCGGGTGCCGGTGATCGTGTCACGTAGCTGAAGAATGGGGAGATGCCTATGTAAACACAGCATCTCCCTGTTCTGCCTAGTGACAGGAAAGTGATCTTCTGCTCCCTTTCATCAGGAGCAGTGATCAGTGTTGTGTCACTGGTAGCCCATTCCCCCACAGTTGAAATCACTCCCTAGGACAAACTTAACACCTTCAGCGCCCCCTAGTGGTTAACCCCTTCCCTGCCAGTGTCATTTTTTACACAGTAAAATCGGTGCATTTTTTTGAGCTTTGTTCATTGTATAAATGACAATGGTCCTAAAATGGCATCAAAAGTGTCAGATGTGTCCGCCATAATGTCATAGTCACAATAAAAATCGCTGATCGCCGCCATTACTAGTAAAAAAAATGATTAATAAAAATGCCATAAAACTATCCCTATTTTGTAGACGCTATAACTTTTGCGCAAACCAATCAATAAACGCTTATTGCAATTTTTGTTACCAAAAATATGTAGAAGAATACGTATTGACCTAAACTGAGGAAAAAATTTGTTTTTTATATATTTTTTGGGGATACTTATATAGCAAAAAGTAAATAAAAACTGCAGAGGTGATCAAATACCACCAAAAGAAAGCTCTATTTGTGGGGAAAAAAGGACGTCAATTTTGTTTAGGAGCAACGTCACATGACCGCGCAATTGTCAGTTAAAGCAACGCTGTACCGAATCGCACAAAGTGGCACGGTCATTTGGCAGCCAAATCCTCCGGGGCTGAAGAGGTTAAAATGTAAAAAAAAAAAATCAGACACGTTACTTACCGTTTTTTGTTGCAGAATTTTTTGCGACAGGCAGTCGGGTCACGCCGATGGCGATAGATCTCCTCAACCCTTTTGGAGATCTCCTCCCGCTTCTCCCACTTCCACTGCTGAGTGCTTTCCCTGGAGTGGGGGTCACACAGCTGAATCCAGCAAGGAAGCGTTTCCCTTACAAGGACCTGGGACTCAATGTGAGTCCACATAAGGTTACGCTTCCTGCTGGTTGCAGCTTGTGTCCCCCTCCTGCGCCCATTTTTGGATGATGGTGTTGGGGATGTTGCTGCTGCTGCTGCCTCCATAGAAGGCCCAGGAACGTCCTCCTCCATGTCTTCAATATTCAAATGGGTTGCCAATGCCATATCTGAGACTGACACAGACACAACGTCGGATTCTGCGCCTGCCATTGGACTTGCAATTGAGAAACGAATGTGAAAGTTGGGTTGGCTGACTGTTGGGGTAGAGTAGACCAATGATCATGAACGATGAAGATTCGACAAAGCAACGAAAAACATACAAACGTCGAATCTTTGGCTTATGATGTCTGTCGAAAGTTAGAAGATTTGACGGAGCAGCTAAACAAACTATACGATGCTGCAATCGTACATTTCCGGTCAAATGCATCCACCCATAGGCTATATAAAAATTCTAATGTTGGTTGACTAGTAAAATAATTAATAAATATAATTATTAATTTATTACTAGTCATACAACATCAGGATTCTACTACGGCTAGCTTGTAGGCGGAAAATTCGACCGAAAATGTACACATACAGTTTAGCTGCTCCGTCTAATCTTTTTTGAACATTCGACAGACACCATAAGCCTTTAATGACAGATTCGACCTTAACCACTTGACCACTGGGCACTTAAACCCCCTTAATAACCAGACCAATTTTCAGCTTTTGGTGCTCTCACATTTTGAATGCAACACTGTATCTATATGAATTTTTTGTCCTTTTTTTCACACAAATAGAGCTTTCTTTTGGTGTATTTAATCACTGCTGGGTTCTTTATTTTTTGCGCTATAAAAGAAAAAAGACCGAAAAATCTGTAAAAAAATAAATTTTTCTTCGTTTCTGTTATAAAATTTTGAAAATTAGTAATTTTTCTTCATATATTTTGGCCAAAATTTATACCGCTACATATCTTTGGTAAAAATAACCCAAATTAGTGTATATTATTTGGTCTTTGTGAAAGTTATAGCGTCCACAAGCTATGGTACCAATATCTGAAAATTGATCACACCTGAAGTACTGACGGCCTATCTCATTTCTTGAGACCCTAACATGCCAGAAAAGTACAAATACCCCCCAAATGACCCCTTTTTGGAAAGAAGACATTCCAAGGTATTTAGAAAGATGCATGATGAGTTTTTTAAAGTTGTCATTTTTTCCCACAATTCTTTGCAAAAGCAAGTTTTTTTTTTTTTCTTTTTTTTTTTTTTACAAAATTGTCATATTAGCAGGTTATTTCTCACACACAGCATATGCATACCACAAATTACACCCCAAAACACATTCTGCTATTACTCCCGAGTATGGCGATACCACATGTGTGAGACTTTTACACAGCGTGGCCACATACAGAGGCCCAACATTCAGGGGAGCACCTTCAGGCATTCTGGAGCACCCAGGCCAATTCTGACATTTCTCTCCTACATGTAAAAATCATCATTTATTTGCTAGAAAATTACATAGAACCCCAAAACATTATATATGTTTTTTTTAGCAAAGACCCTAGAGAATACAATAGCGGTCATTGCAACTTTTTATCTCGCACGATAATTGCGCAGCAATTTTTCGAACACGTTTTTTTTGGAAAAAAATCAGTTTTTTGCTTTAAAAAAAACAAAACAGTAAGGTTAGCCCAATGTTTTTGCATAATATGAAAGATGAAGTTACGCCGAGTTAATAGATACCTAAGATGTCACCTTTAAAAATTGCACACGCTTGTGGAATGGCGCCAAACTTCGCCACTTAAAAATCCCCATAAGCGACGCTTTAAAATTTTTTACTGGTTACAAATTTTGAGTTACAGAGGAGGTCTAGGGCCAAAATTATTGCTCTCGCTCTACCGATCGCAGCGATACCTCACATGTGTGGTTTGAACACCGTTTTCATATGTGGGCGGGACTTACGTATGCGTTCGCTTCTGCATGCGAGCACACTCACAGGGGCGCTTTAAAAAATTTTTTTTTTTTTTATTGTTCATTTTACTTTATTTATTTTAGTTTGACACTTTTTTCCAAAAAAAAATTTTTTTGATCACTTTTATTCCTATTACAAGGAATGTAAACATCCCTTGTAATAGGAATATGGCATGACAGGTCCTCTTTACAGTGAGATATGGGGTCAATAAGACCCCACATCTCACCTCTATTGCGGGGTATTGCAGAGTATGGCTGGGTATGGCAGATTATTGCGGGTTATGGCAGAGTATTGCAGATTTTTGCGGGGTATTGCAGAGCGTGGCTGGGTATGACAGAGTATGGCTGGGTATCACTGAGTATTGCAGAGTATGGCTGGGTATTGCGGGGTATTTCAGGGTATGGCAGAGTATTGCGGGGTATTCCAGGGTATGGCAGAGTATTGCGGGGTATGGCAGAGTATTGCGGGGTATGGCAGAGTATTGCGGGGTATGGCAGAGTATTGCAGGGTATTTCAGGGTATTGCAGGGTATAGCAGAATATTGCGGGGTATTTTGGGGTATGGCAGAGTATTGCGGGGTATTGCAGGGTATGGCAGAGTATTGCGGGGTATTGCAGAGTATTGCGGGGTATTGCAGGGTATGGCAGAGTATTGCGGGGTATTGCAGAGTATTGCGGGGTATTGCAGGGTATGGCAGAGTATTGCGGGGTATTGCAGAGTATTGTGGGGTATTGCAGGGTATGGCAGAGTATTGCGGGGTATTGCAGAGTATTGCGGGGTATTGCAGGGTATGGCAGAGTATTGCGGGGTATTGCAGGGTATGGCAGAGTATTGCGGGGTATTGCAGAGTATTGCGGGGTATTGCATGGTATGGCAGAGTATTGCGGGGTATTGCAGGGTATGGCAGAGTATTGCGGGGTATTGCAGAGTATTGCGGGGTATTCCAGGGTATGTCAGAGTATTGCGGGGTATTCCAGGGTATGGCAGAGTATTGCGGGGTATTCCAGGGTATGGCAGAGTATTGCAGGGTATGGCAGAGTATTGCAGGGTATTGCAGGGTATGGCAGAGTATTGCGGGGTATTCCAGGGTATGGCAGAGTATTGCAGGGGTATTGCGGGGTATGGCAGAGTATTGCAGGGGCATTGCAGAGGGAATTGCACAGCATTGCAGGGCATGCAGAGTAGTAGGGATGGCTGAGCATGGATGGATGGATGGCTGGATGTCTCTGTGCAGCGCTGTGGGCACTACAGATGCAGCCCACAATGCTGCAGCCATCCATCCATCCGCCTCTCCGCTCACTGTGTACCGATCTGTACACAGGAGGGGAGGAGAGGAACCGGCGTCATCAGATGACGCCGGTTTGTTTACATGTGATCGCTCCGTCATTTGACGGAGCGATCACATGGTAAACGGCCGCGATCAGCAGCCATTTACCGGGATCTGCGGCCATTTACCTCTGGACCCGGTGGTCACGGATGCTCTCGAGTGCGCGCCCTAGGGGGCGCGCGAGAGCAGAATTCTGGGAGGATGTCCCTGGACGCCCTCCCAGAGTTAAACAACCACCCTGTAGCCGTCATTTGGCTATGGGCCGGTTGTTAAGTGGTTAATTAATTTTGATTTTCGGACGAATGCAAGTTTTTAACGAAAAACGAAATAAAGAAAAACGAATTTCGGGAGTAACTAAATAAATGTATTTTTCGGACGAAAACTAAATTCCAAAACGAAATATTTCAGTTCACATGTCTAGTTATTATACGGTCACCTAGAAACAAAAATGGTGGTTACAAACAGGTAGAGCTGGTGGAGAAAAAAGGATAAAAAAAAGAAGTAACTTTTAGATGTTAGACAAAAAAAAGGATAATGTCAGACTTGAGGTGCTGCATTGAATGCGCCTTGATGTAGTGAGTGTTATGTGACTCCCTTTCAGCGAGGGGTGACACGGTGGTAGTCCAGGGCCGAGGGCCTGAAGCATTTAGGGGAGTCTTTTCGTGTGCTTCTTTGGTCCAGGGAGCGGTTGAGAGGAGCAGCTTTGGAAGGGGTGTGGTGGTCTGCATGCAGACACGTAAAAAGGCTTCTGCTTCAGAGGGGTCTTGAAAAGATAATTGTTCTCCATTTGGGGTCTTGAGGCGGAGGGTGGCCGGGAACGCCAGCGTGAATTTTATTTGCTGTTTATAGAGTTCTGTGCAGACCTGCTGGAATGCTTTCCATTTCTTAGAGACCTCAATTGAGTAATCAGCAAATATCAGGACCCTTATTCCGTCAATTTGGAGAGAGCGGGTTAGTCTGAATTTTTGTAGGATAAGGGCTTTGTCAGAATAGTTAAGATATTTGGCGATTATTGGCCGGGGTGATTTGTGCTCAGTGCTAAAAGATCCCAAGCAGTGGGCCCGTTCCACTGTGCGGGGGCCTGGAAGGCCTAGTGCTTCAGGAATGCACCTAGCGCAGAATTCAGAGAGCCTGCCTTTGAAGTGATTCTGGGACACCCACGAATCGCAGGTTGCTCCTTCTGGACCTATTCTCTAAATAGTCCAATTTTTGGATGATGTATTGATTGCTCTTATCCTGGGCTTGTTCCGAGGCCTGGGCCTGGTAGAGCTCCTCTTCCACGCCAGATAAGTGGTGCTCTAAGTCATTTAGTCTGGTGGTGTGCTCGCCTAGCTGGGCCTTGATTTGTTTCATCCCTGCGTTCACTGCTTTCTCCACAGAGGCAGCAATCATGGGGGATAGGAGAGCTGCCACAGCCTGCGCTATGAGCTCCGTGCTGTTGTCTCCAGTGTGTTTTGGAGCAGAGACCTGTGGAGAGATGGGCTGCGGAGCGGAGGTGTGTGGAGAAGAGGCATGTAAGGGTGAGGCATGTGAGGAGGATTGGGGGGCCGAGCAGCCGCTTACCTCCATTTTGTCCGTGTGTGTGTCAGCTTGAGGCTCCATGTAGGCCAAAGCCGGGGGCCTCAATTTGCGGCTGGGCCAGCAGCGCCATCAGGGCCGTATGTGATCAGGCGCTGGTTTTCTCAACAAACCAGTCCATGTGTAGGCAGTAGTCACCCGGAGGGGGCTGTGGGTGTTTGGGATGGCTCAGGCTGTTTTTTTAAGGCTGATTCGGGGTCGTGCTGTGGGAGCCGAGGAGAGGAGCAGCTACTCCATGCGGCGCCGGAACCAGAAGCCGCAAGCAGTTTTAAATGACTTGTTTTCCTTTAGAAATGTAATTTTTCTGTGGTATTGTTCTAAACACATGAAAACTACGCCACTTTACAGGCATACTATAGACACCCCCCAGACATGACATTTAAAGGAATATTTCATTTTTTTTGTTTCACTCTAAGCATTATTAAAATCACTACTCCTGAAAAAAAAACTTTTTTTTGTATTGATACATGTCCCCTGGTGCAGGACCCGGATCCCCAAACACTTTTTATGGCAACAACTTGCATATAAGCCTTTAAAATTAGCACTTTAGATTTTTCACGTTCGTGTCCCATAGACTTTAACGGTGTTCTCGTGTTCGAACTAACTTTTTGCATGTATGCATGTTCTGCTGTGAACCGAACCGTGGGGTGTTCAGCTCATCCCTATATAACATGTTATTTTTTATCTTATTTTTATTTTTTATTTTATTTTTTACTATACACAGAACATACTTAGCAAACCCCTTCTCTTCCCCACATCTCATGCTGGCAATTACTTGCTGTGTATTGCTATGTATTAATTTCAGTCTTAAATGATGACAAAGTTATCTACAAATCAATAGGCCCAGACATGTAAAAATGTATTTGGTCCATAAGAAGTATACAAGTTTGAGAGCTGAAGTGTTTAAACATGTAAAATGTGATAAAGAAAAAAAAAAAAAACTAGCAGTTAACATAAAAAGCATATATCTGTCTTGATTATTAGCCAAGAAGGTTTCTGATGTTTCATAATAGTTACAGTGTCTTGAAAAAGTATTCATACCCCTTGAAATTTTCCACATTTTGTCATGTTGCAACCAAAAACGTAAATGTATTTTATTAGGATTTTATGTGGTGGACCAACACAAAGGGGCACATAATTTTGAAGTGGAAGGAAAATTCTAAATGGTTTTCAAAATGTTTTACAAATAAATATCTGAAAAGTGTGGGGTGCATTTGTATTCAGACCCCTTTACTCTGATACCCCTAGATAAAATCTAGTGGAACCAATTGCCTTTAGAAATCACCTAATTAGTAAATAGAGTCCACCTGTGTGTAATTGAACCTCTTGCCAGCCAGCCGCCATCATTATACTGCGGCAGGTTGGCGCGGCTGGGCGAATCACCGTAGGTGTACGTCGGCCGCTTTAAGAGCTCTAGGGGGTGCGCGCGTGATGCCGGAGCGGTGTGCATGGCCAGCAGGCGCGATGTCTGCCGGCGACCTGTGATCACTCCTCAGAGAGCCAGAATGGGGATCTGTCAGTGTAAACAGAAAGATCCTTGTTCCGTCAGGAAAGTAGAGAGAAATCTACTGTTCCTAGTGATCAGGAACAGCGATTTCTCTCTACTCCCTGCCCATACACTCCCCCCACGCTTAGAAACGTCTCCCTAAGGAACACTTAACCCCTTTATCGCTCCCTAGTGTTAACCCCTTCCCTGCCAGTGACATTTATACAGTAATCAGTGACTATTTTTAGCTCTGATCGCTGTATAAATGTCAATAGTACCAAAAAAGTGTCAAAAGTGTCCGATCTGTCCACTGCAATTTTGCAGTCCCGCTACAAATCGCTGATCACCGCCATTACTAGTAAGAAAAAAAAATAATTATAAAAATGTCATAAATATATCCCCTATTTTGTAGATGCTTTAACTTTTGCGCAAACCAATTAATATATGCTTATTGTGATTTTTTTTTAACAAAAATATGTAGAAGAATACATATTGGCCTAAACTGATGAAGATTTTTTTTTGGATATTTATTATAGCAAAAAGTAAAAAATATTGTTTTTTTTTTTCAAAATTGTCGCTATTTTTTTGTTTATAGCGCAAAAAAAAAACGCAGAGGTGATCAAATACCAGCAAAAGAAAGCTCTATTTGTGGGAAAAAAAGGACATACATTTTGTTTGTGTACACATGTCACATGACCGCACAATTGTCAGTTAAACTGATGCAGTGCTGTATCGCAAAAAATGGCCTGGTCAGGAAGTGGGTAAATCCTTCCGGTCTGTAAGTGGTTAATCTCAGTAAAAATACAGCTGTTTTGTGAAGCCCTCAAAGGTTTGTTAGAGAACCTTAGTAAAGGCCTAGGAACACACCAGACAGGTCACGGATAAAGTTGTGGAGAAGTTTGAGGCTCGGTTAACACATATGCAAATTGGATGCGGCTTAGACCGCATCCAATTCACAAAAAAATTTAAAATATGTTCTTTTCAGTGGGTTTGGTTCACATATGCATCCACACTCCGCATTGCTCAAAATAGTGTGTGCTTTCTAGGCAGTGAGATGCAAATTGCAGGCACATAATCTTCAATGGGAACACATCTGATTCGCAGATGTGTTTTGTTGTGAACAGGAATTCTCCCCCCTCCTCATTACACCTCCCCTCTCTCCCTGGTCAGCTGATCCGCAGCTACAACGGAGAGGAATGGCTAAATGAATAATTTTTATCTTTTCAGGGAATAGTGTGAACCCAGCCTAAAGCAGGGTTAGGATATAAAAAAATCCCAAGCGTTGAACATTTCATGGAACACTGTTCAATCCATCATCCAAAAGTGGAAAGAGTATGGCACAACTGCAAACCTACCAAGAGATGGTCGTCCATCTAAACTGACAGGCGGGGTAAGAAGAACATTAATCAGAGGAGCAGCCAAGAGGCCCATGGTAACTTTGGAGGAGCTGTAGAGATCCACAGCTCAGGTGAGAGAATCTGCTCACAGGACAACTATTAGTTGTGCACTCCACAAATATGGCTCTTATGGAAGAGTGGCAAGAAGAAAGCCATTGTTGAAAGAAAGCCACAAAAAGTCCCATTTGCAGTTTGCAAGAAGCCATGTGGGGGACACAAATGTGGAAGAAGGTGCCACTTTGTGTTGGTCTATCCCATAAAATCCCAATAAAATACATTTATGTTTTTGGTTGTAACATGACAAAATGTGGAAAATTTCAAGGGATAGGAATATTTTTTTCAAGGCACTGTATACTCTTACATGAAACCCTCTGCATATTCTCACACAGAGAATGCTAACTAACTTCAGCATAAATGACTGGCCTCGTGTATACGGAAGGAAAATTCAGTTAAAGTGGTTTGCAAATTTCAATCTACATTACAATAGATGAAGGTTGGTTATTGAGCAATTGAAGGCTTACTCAGTTCAGTTGTCAATGATTTGTAATTTGGCCACTATTGAGTCACTGAACTGTATAATGATGATAGAGTTTTAATTAAGCAAATTCTGAAAGGCTAAAAAAATCACAATCTTCCCTTTGCAAAAGTTATCAGTGTTGGATTACTGTCAAACCAACAACAGAAATAGTAATAATTTTTGTTTTCAGTCCATAGTGAAAGTCCAAAAGAAAAAAATAAGCAAAATAAGACATCCTGAAGAGAGGAAGAATTAAGGGGAAAAAAGAAAAGGAGAAATCACAGCATGCCCTCTCCAACTGTCACCACGACAGTGGCTGACAATATCTATAAATAAAACAAAATACATAGTATTAAACAATCACAACATACTGTATGTGTATAATACAGAGGAAACATTTTTGACAAATCAGACCCATATATTGATTGCAAATCTTACCCAAGACCCAAGACCAGGAGGTGGACCAACTAAGACCTCCATATAAAGGGCTGATTGTTCTAAAAATGTTACCTGATTTGTTTAAAAATGTTTCCTCTGTATTATACACATATGTTGTGAATGTTTATTTATTTATTTCAAAAGATTATATTGGATAATAGTATTAGGTTTAAAATATTATCATACATTGGTTGAGGAAACAAAAAACATTGTTCATAACACAGGTTTGACAAAGGCGTATAAACATCAACAATTATAGTATAAAACTTAAATTCTAATGGGAGATTAAATATTAAGTAAGGAACAAAGATCAACTGTAGTTAAGCTTAAAGCGATTATTGCTTGATACAATGACAAGTCTTCTGTCTTGGGCTAAAAGTATCCAGGGCAAGTTTCATAAACCTAGATGGCGATTTAGATATTTGTATGATAAATGTGATCATTAGAAATATATTGTTGATTGTTCTGTCTTGAATACCCGGATAGCAAGAGGTAAAAATGTGGGGGTTTAGTAAGTGAGGTAAGACAGTTATAGAGGTGAAAGTATAGAGAGGAAAGGGAAAAGGAGGAAGGGCAGGGAAGGGGAATTGAGAATGGAAGGAAATTAAGGGGGGTGGGTAAAATGATGGAGAAATGTCGACAGGGGTCCTCCCAGACTGGTCCCTTGGGTAGGGGCGGAAGGTCCATGTCTCATGGTAAAAAAATAAAAAAGGGGGTGGGGGGATTGGGTGTGATATGCAGTAACAATCAGTAAGAGTTTAGCATGAGTGGTCAGGTTAGGATTGTCCCATTAGTGTCTGGTATCTATCCGTTGCTCTAAAGTGGTTTCAACATGCCCAAGTCTGAGTATTTAGCTGGAGAATCATGATATGAAGATAAGTTATTCCATTTCATCAATTTTGAAAATTTGTTTAAACCATTCAGGGATGGTCGGTATGTGGGAAGAGCCCCAATGTCGGGGAATACACAGAGGTAAAATTAGGGTTTTACGATAATGGTGTGCCGGTATATCAGTAGTAATGGAAAAGGAATTGGGTTGGAGTATGCTATAAAGAGCATGTGGAAATCAGTGTTGTTAGTTCTTGGACTTATGACCAAAATGGCTGAATTAGTGGGCATGACCATATGATATGTAGCAAGGTGCCTTGCTCTCTGGTGCATCTCCAGAATTTGTTGGGAATGGTTGATTATACTTGTTTATAAGTGCTGGGGTTCAGTACCAATGAGTCAGGGTCTAGAAATTGTTTTCTTGGATTGAGACATTTAGAGAGCCTTTGTGGGCTATCATAAATATACGTTCCCATTGGTCTTCAGACAATTCTGAATGTATTTATTTTTCCCATGTTGTGCAAGCCTTTCCAGACTTTGGAGAGATGTCTGCAAAAAGCATAGTGTAAATGTTAGAGATCAAATGTTGTTGCGGGGTGGATTCGGAGCATAAGTGTTTGAAGGGAGTGAGTGCTCATGAAATAGAGGAATTGCAGTCAATATCCCATAGGAAATGGCAAATTTGGAAGTAGGTTCAGAGAAGAAGAGGCTTGTTGGTCAGATTAGGCACTAAGGCAGGGCGTTCTAAGAAAGTACCACCATGAAAAAAATGATGTGCCAATATCTCTGGGGGTGGAAAATTGATTTGTTAGGAATTGTGCAGACATGCCAGGGAGAAAGGTTGGGTTAAGTTATATAGGAGAAAGGGGTCCAGGAACAGAAGAGAGGTGTAGTTTTTGACATGCTTCTCTAAAACAACGGAGCATCAGGTTGATTAGAGGGGGTTTCTTCAGTGTTGAGGGGGTGTGGTGAAGTGAATATTTATTACTATGTATTTTGTTTTTATTTATAGATATTGTCAGCTTTGTTGTTGTCAGTACTAGGATCCCTTTAGGACCCAGCACAACTCACCTGACACAGCCTTTACCTGGGAAACAACAATGATTGGCCAGCTCACCTTTAAATAACTTGCATCAGCATTCAATCATTGCTCGTGTTAGAGTTTACCTGTGTTTGATCCAGTTGATATCTGCTCTGTGTATTTCGTGTATGACCCGGCTCGTTTGACCCTGTTTGCTTGCTTCTGATTCGGTACCATTTGGACTCTGATCTTCCTGTGTATGACCCAGCTTGCCTAGACTATGTTTTTGCCTGATACCACTAGTACCTTCATCTGCAGCTGTGAACTACAAGGTCCAGCAAACATCTACCTACATCTACAGCGGTGAACTACAAGTCCCAGCTGACCTGCTCTGCTCAGACCTGCTCATGGTATGTGCTCTTGTTCTTTGAACTCTTTGCATAATCAGAACACCTGAACTGTTACCTGTTATATGCTCTAGCCTGACATTAACACGAGCCATACATAATAAAGGAAACCTATCATGGATCCTGAGCAGGCTCAGTTGTTTGCACAGGAACTTTGCCGCTTATCCCATCAAGTTCAGGAAATGGCCACAGAGCTCACCAAGGTGCAATCTCCTTCTATTAGCACTGCTACAAAAACTCCATCTGAGCCAAAATTCCTTTGCCTGACCGGTTTTCTGGTGACCGTAAAGGGTTTTGCAACTTTAAAAACAGCTGCAAATTATATTTCAAGTTAAGGCCATCCTCGTCTGTCCCTGAAACTCAGAGAGTTCAAATCATTATCTCTCTACTACAGGGTGACCCCCAGGCTTGGGCCTTTAACCTGGAACCAAACCATCCAGCCTTGCTAACAGTAGATGCCTTCTTTAAAGCCCTAGGGTTGCTTTATGATGATCCAGATCGTGCTGCTACTGCAGAATCAACCCTGCGTAACTTAAAGCAAGGAACTACCACAGCTGAAATGTATTGCTCAGAGTTTCGCAGGTGGGCCCAGGAATCTGGCTGGAATGATGCAGCACTCCGCAGCCAGTTTAGATTGGGCCTTTCAGATGCATTTAAAGATGCTCTGGTCAACTTCTCCTACCCAGCCTCACTGGAGGAGGCTATGAGTCCAGCCATTAGAATTCACCGCCGCCAGCGAGAGAGGAGACGAGAACAAACTACAGCTGTGGCAAACTATATACCTCCCTTGCCGCCTGACTATTCCACCTCCAGTGCCAAATCTGAGGAAGAACCCATGCAGTTAGGCTCCACCCGGTTATCTGCCCAGGAACACACGCGCCGGCGTAACATGGGTCTCTGCTTGTATTGTGGCCTCAAGGGTCATATGCTCCGTTCGTGCCCTACACGTCCGGGAAACTCCAGGACCTAGGTAATTGCGGGGAGGTTACCTTAGGTCTGCTCTCATCTCCCCAGGGGGACAATCGTATTCTTTTACCCGCTGTCATTTACTTTGGGACAGGAGCTCATGAACTGCTGGCCTTGGTAGATTCTGGAGCCGCTGAGAATTTTATTGATAAGACTCTGATTACCTCTTTGTCCTTGGAAACTCATGCTCTAGATTGCCCAGTCCGCCTGATTTCCGTGGATAATCGTCCTCTCTCACAAGATCTAGTGCTCCAAGCCACGAAGCCTTTCCAGTTACAATTGGGGGCTTTGCATTGGGAGAAGACTTCATGTCTTGTTATTGACTCTCCATCCACTCCTTTGATCCTAGGCCTTCCTTGGCTTCAGAAGCACAATCCTGTAATTGACTGGCGAACAGGAAATAGTCTGGCTTGGTCCAATCAGTGTAAAAAGAACTGCATCCAGCACCCTGTTCGACTGGCTACCTGTCAAGTGGGAATGGAACAGATTCCACTTTGTTATAAGGACTTTTGGGATGTGTTTTCTAAAGGGATTGCTGACACTTTACCACCTCATCGCAGTTATGATTGTCCCATTGACCTCTTGCCTGGCACTACACCTCCACGAGGGAGAGTCTTTCCACTGTCTGAGCCAGAGAATCTTGCCTTGCAAGAATACATCCAGGAAAAGCTAGCTAAGGGTTTCATCCGTCCCTCCACTTCTCCCGCAGGAGCAGGATGCTTCTTTGTCCCAAAGAAGGATGGGGGACTGAGACTTTGTGTTGATTACAGAGGTCTAAATAAAATAACTGTTCCCAATCGGTATCCTCTTCCTCTCATCACAGAATTGTTCTCTCAAATCCAGGGAGCCAAAATCTTCTCCAAACTGGACTTAGGGGGAGCTTATAATCTGGTGCGCATACGTGCAGGCGACGAGTGGAAGACAGCCTTTAACACCAAGGATGGTCATTATGAATGTCCTGTCATGCCTTTCGGTCTCAGAAATGCACCAGCTGTCTTTCAGAACTTTATGAATGACATTTTCCGTGACATGTTGGGTCGCTTCATGCTTGTATATTTAGATGACATTTTGATATATTCTCCCAATCTTGAAACACATCAGAAACATGTCTGCTCAGTATCGGCCCGATTAAAGACTCACTCCCTTTTTGTAAAGCCTGAGAAATGTTCATTCCATGTTAAACAAGTACCTTTCCTAGGCTACCTAATTTCTGACACAGGCCTCACCATGGATCCAGCCAAGATTCCAGCCATTTTAGACTGGGCACCACTTTCAGACCTGAAGGCAGTTCAGCGCTTCCTGGGCTTTGCAAATTTCTATCGAAAATTCATTAAGAACTTTGCCACCATTGCACATCCCATCACCTCTCTCACCAGGAAGACTCCGACTACCTTTAAATGGACTACTGAAGCCCAGGCAGCCTTCACTCAGTTAAAGAAAGCCTTTACCTCTGCACCAATCCTACGCCATCCTGTTCCTGAGCTACCTTTTATTGTGGAGGTAGATGCATCTGAAGTAGGGGTAGGGGCGCTTTTGTCACAAAAGGATCCTGTAAATGCCGCCATCCACCCCTGTGCCTTCTTGTCTCAGAAATATTCCCCAGCAGAGCGCAATTATGATATAGGCAACAGAGAATTTCTAGCCATAAAGCTCGCTTTGGAGGAATGGAGACATTGGCTGGAGGGAGCTCGCTATCCATTCATAGTTCTGACTGACCACAAAAACCTTGAATACATCCGTTCTGCTAAAAGACTGAACTCACGTCAAGCCAGGTGGTCATTGTTCTTCTCCAGATTTGACTTCACAATTTCATATTTACCAGGACCAAGAAACATTAAGGCTGACGCCTTTTCTCGCAGCTTTCTTTCAGAGTCTCCTCCTCCGCTTCCTCCACAACCCATTATCTCTGAGGATAGGATTTTGGCTTTCACCCAGACTGACATCTCTGAGGCCTTGTTACCTGCACAGGCTGAAGCCCCTCCCTCCACTCCCTCCGGTATGCTTTTTGTGCCCCTGGCTCTTCGTTTGCAGGTATTGCAGCAGGTACATGCATCAAAACCTGCAGCACATACGGGGTTTAGACAAACTTTTGAGATTATCTCTCGCAACCTCTGGTGGCCATCGATTAGGCAGGATGTGTTAGCCTTCGTCCAGGCCTGTGAAGTTTGTGCCAGAAGCAAGAGCAGTACCTCTAAGCCGCCTGGTCTCCTACGTCCTCTACCAATACCTACCTGTCCCTGGACCCATTTATCTATGGACTTTATCACTGACTTGCTTCCATCCCAGGGATGTTCCACGATCTGGGTGGTGGTAGACAGGTTCAGTAAAATTGCCCACTTTGTTCCGCTTCCAAAACTTCCATCTGCTAAAGAACTGGCATCTTTATTTATTAAACATGTTTTCAGGCTCCATGGGGCACCAATCAACATTGTCTCAGACCGTGGCTCTCAGTTTATAGCCCAGTTTTGGAAGGCCCTTTGCTCTCAGCTGGGGATTAAGTTATCATATTCTTCAGCATATCATCCTGAGACAAACGGCCAAACAGAAAGGACTAATCAGACTCTAGAGAAGATGGTACGTTGTCTGATGGCCAATGATGAGGTGGAGTGGGTCAACGTCCTGCCATGGGCAGAGTTTGCCTTTAATAACTGTGCCAGCACATCTACAGGGACCTCTCCTTTCTTCTGTGTTTACGGGTTGCATCCACGTGTGTGCTCCTTTGATCTTCCACCCTCTGATGTGCCAGATGCCAACACCACAATAGAAAATTTCTCCAAAATCTGGTCCGATGTTAATCATGCTATTTCTCGCTCTGTGCTGGCTTTTAAGAAAATGGCGGACAAGAGGCGCTCAAAGGCACCAGGATATAAAGTTGGTGACAAAGTGTGGCTATCATCCAGGAATCTGTCCCTGCATGTTCCATCTAAAAAACTTGGCCCAAAATTCATCGGGCCCTATGAAATTTCGGAGATTGTTAATCCTGTATCCTATAGATTAAAACTCCCCCCATCCATGCGCATTCCAAATGTCTTTCATGTTTCATTGTTGAAACCTGTTCATTCCAGCCTCCAAGTAAATGAACCAGAACCTGTGGATGTGTTGGACAGTCAGGAATATGAAGTGGCATTTATTCTTGATTCCAGACGAGTGCGCAATTCCTTACAATATCTCGTTCATTGGAAAGGTTTCGGCCCAGAGGATCGATCTTGGGTCCCAGCTCGTGATCTTCATGCTGACCGACTTAAAAAGAAGTTTCATCTTCGTTATCCAAGTAAGCCTGGGGGTGCAGGAGCAACCCCTCGAGAAAGGGGGGGTACTGTCAGTACTAGGATCCCTTTAGGACCCAGCACAACTCACCTGACACAGCCTTTACCTGGGAAACAACAATGATTGGCCAGCTCACCTTTAAATAACTTGCATCAGCATTCAATCATTGCTCGTGTTAGCGTTTACCTGTGTTTGATCCAGTTGATATCTGCTCTGTGTATTTCCTGTATGACCCGGCTCGTTTGACCCTGTTTGCTTGCTTCTGATTCGGTACCGTTTGGACTCTGATCTTCCTGTGTATGACCCAGCTTGCCTAGACTACGTTTTTGCCTGATACCACTAGTACCTTCATCTGCAGCAGTGAACTACAAGGTCCAGCAAACATCTACAGCGGTGAACTACAAGTCCCAGCTGACCTGCTCTGCTCAGACCTGCTCATGGTATGTGCTCTTGTTCTTTGAACTCTTTGCATAATCAGAACACCTGAACTGTTACCTGTTATATGCTCTAGCCTGACAGTTGTCTCCTGATAAAGTTGACTGTGAGACTGTTCCCTAGATGCTTGTTTGTAAAATTCGCTGTTATGCCCCGTACACACGGTCGGACATTGATTCCGGCATTCCGACAACAAAATCCTAGGATTTTTTCCAATGGATGTTGGCTCAAACTTGTCTTGCATACACACGGTCACACAAAGTTGTCGGAAAATCAGATCATTCTGAACGCGGTGACGTAAAACACGTACGTCGGGACTATAAACGGGGCAGTAGCCAATAGCTTTTATCTCTTTATTTATTCTGAGCATGCGTGGCACTTTGTGCATCGGATTTGTGTACACATGAGCAGAATTTCCAACAATGGATTTTGTTGTCGGAAAATTTTATAGCAAGCTCTCAAACTTTGTGTGTCGGAAAATCCAATGGAAAATGTGTGATGGAGCCCACCCTCAGTCGGAATTTCCGACAACAAGGTCCTATCACACATTTTCCGTCGGAAAATCCGACCGTGTGTACAGGGCATTATAGTGTAATCCTTGTACATGTATAGTGTGGGAAGAGTGCTCCAGTTATTTGGGAGCTTGTGTATACATTGGGTTTAATGACCGTTATGTTTCTAAATATGTTTCTCAGAAACAAAAATGATTATGTAATTTTAGATGAAAAGGTTATATGTCTAGTTCCTGGGGGTACCAAGAAAATTCTTGCCCTCTCCAAATTCTCTTTGTTTATTATGTTCAGGATGTTTGTTCCATGTAGCACTGATTAAAATTGAATATTAGTCTTTTTTAAACCTGACTAATAATGTAACTGTAGATTGGATGGTTAAAATAGTAATAGTGTGCACTCACCAAAACAGCAAGCATTCATTTGGAGGTGGGCAGTTAGGAATTGTAAAAATAGATGCTTATCTTCATCCTTGCCGTCTGTGTGAAAGATGCCTTAAAAATAATCAAAAACAGAATGCTAAATGTTAATTAACCTAACATGAAAACATAATATTTTTTTTTGCTTATTAAAGGGCAATGATATTTGTAATTATTAAAGTTATACAGATATCAAAGCCATCTTTCTGTTAAAACAAAATTACTGTTGTATTTCCTGATATATCAGAAGTGTCTTTACGCTATATAGTCGGAAATATATATCCAGGAAAATACTAGCAAGAGAATAATTCTATTGTCACATCAGCCTGATACTGATCTTATATTGTAAAATTAATCTGTCTGTGACAACATCTATATTATAGTGAAATTTATAGTCCTGGGTTGATGACCTTGAAATGTCATTATCTTAGAATGAAGTGTAGAGGTAATTTACAGGATGTCTGTTATATGAGGTATTGTGACAATTTACTGTTTGATTTACTGTATTCCAGGGTCTATTGTATTGTTTATATGGTTCCTTGTGTGAAGTAATTCTTGCTAGTTTCTGAAATCTCTTAGAAAATCCATTTGACAAACAAGCCAAGCAGCTGGGTAGGATGTGATATCTTTTAATAGGCAAATATATCAATTTTACAAATAAAGATTTCAACACATATAAGGTTCTCACATCAAACATGCCACCTATGATGGAATAACCCACATACACTGAATATGTATGCATAATTATAACTTGGAAGATTAATGAATTTACTATGTAACTCTGGCAGTACCAGTGGAATACTTTTCCTGCTATAGTATTTTGGATACATTTGAGCCACGCAACTCTTAAGTCGCTTCTAATAAACATGAATATGATATGTGTAATATCTAGATAGTAAAGTTGGTATAGAATAGAAAATATAGTAAGCATTCAGAATGGTCACTATGAAAGCACCAACTTGACAATTTCTAGTGAAAAAAATAACTTGCTTGCTAGGGTGCACTTCAGAGATGTTTAAATCCACTATATACTGTACAGGCCTGGCATGTGAGTTTAGTTGAAAACTACCGAAACTGTGATCAGCTGACCATGTATGAACAGTATAAAATTCTAACTTGCATTTTGATCTTTATTCTGCTGTTAAATTATTTTAAACATAACTCAGGCACAACATTTGTAAATTAAAGTGGTATTAAACCCAAAAACAAAAAAGGTTACAGCTTATCATTTCTTAGATGTGGTAGCTGCAGTTTTCTTTTTCAAGCTTTCCTTCCTTTATTTTCACCTGTTAATCCTGCCAGTAAGTCAGTTTTACCTTTAACAGACTAAATTGTCTAGCAAACGTTGCCATTAAAGGGTTGTGCAAAACATTTACCATTGACAGGGGTGCTTACAGTTAAGCTCTAACTTGTTAGTCAAGTCCACCTATATTTGCTAGTGCAATTAACCACTTACGCCCCGGAAGGATTTACCCCCTTCCTGACCAGAGCACTTTTTACAATTTGGCACTGCGTCGCTTTAACTGCTAATTGCGCGGTCATGCAATGCTGTACCCAAACAAAATTTGCGTCCTTTTCTTCCCACAAATAGAGCTTTCTTTTGATGTTGTTTGATCACCTCTGTGGTTTTTATTTTTTGCGCTATAAATGAAAAAAGACCGAAAATTTTGAAAAAAAAATGACATCTTCTACTTTTTGTTTGAAAAAAAATCCAATAAACTCAATTTTAGTCATACATTTAGGCCAAAATGTATTCGGCCACATGTCTTTGGTAAAAAAAATGTCAATAAGCGTATATTTATTGGTTTGCGCAAAAGTTATAGCGTCTACAAACTAGGGTACATTTTCTGGAATTTACACAGCTGTCAGGTTCCACACTTACCAGACAGATGAGTCCACGTGGGCAGAGGGTAGGCTCCCTTACGTGTCCGATTCGGGGCCCCTGGTAGAGCAGACAGGAGGCCCGCGAGTGCGGAGTGGTATGAGAGCCTGAAGTAAAGTCCTGGAGCACAGTGGTCTGGCAAGCAACCGGTAGAGCTTGAGACTTGGTGGAGCAGATGCTGAGCAGGAGTTAATCAGACTTGGTCACACACAGGCAGAGGTCGGCAACGGGCTGGCAGCAACGGTACAAGGGAGCAGGCAGAAGCGAGGTCAGACAAGCCGGGGTCGGGTTCAGGCAGCAGTCAAGGAAGGTCCAAAGGTAGCCGGGTCACAACAGGTAAACACTACGGAGATACAGGAACACGGGATGATCACGGGACAAGACACAGAGCTGTTTGATCAGGCAGCACCGGGTCAGTGCAGAGGCAGGATTCAAATAGGCTGATTGGCGCCAAAACGCCGCGCGCGCCGATTCGCCAAGGCGTGCCGCGCACCCGCGCGCGCCCCCGACACCAGCACGCACGCCCACACCACCGGGCACGTCAAAGGCAGCGCCCACAGGCGGACGCGCGCCAACGCGGACGCGCGCTAGCGCGAACGCGCGTACGCACAAACGCCCGGACGCCACCCCGCATGCCACGGCCGGTGAGCCCAGGCGTGCCGGTGCCCACTGGGACACGCGCCCCAGCACGCACAGGGACACGAACGCCAACGCGCCCCGGCGCGCACCGGCGCCCAACCAGGTAACCTCTCTGACAGTGCCCCCTCCTCAAGGGCAGACTCCGGATGCCCAGTTGGGCCATCTTCGAGGCATGAGAGGTTTTAAAGGACTGCAGGAGTTCTCTGGCGTGTAAATTGCTTTCCGGCTCCCACAAATGATCTTCGGGTCCATAGCCTTTCCATTTTACCAGATATTGCACCTGATTGTGCCTTCTTCTCCAATCTAGAATTGCTTCCACTTCGAACTCCTCTTCGCCATTCACACAATAGGTTTGGGTGGACCAATGCTGAGACCAGAAAAGAAGTTAGGAGTGACTGGCTTCAGGAGAGACACGTGGAACACTGGATGTATCCTCAGAGAATTAGGAAGGTCAAGTTCGTAGGCCACGTTGTTGATTTTCCTCTTGATCCGGAAGGGACCCAGGTATTTGGGGCCCAGTTTCTTGGATGGGCAGGCCAACTTGAGATTAGCGGTAGACAGCCAGACAGAATTGCCAGGTTCAAGAACAAGTTCCCCCCAACTCTTCCTGTCAAAGATTTTCTTATAATCTTCCTGAGCCTTGGTCATGGTCTCCTGCAGCAATTTATTGTTGTTAGAGAAGAAGTCCAAAGTTTGGGATACTGCAGGAACAGGACATTCGGGAATGATCCGGGCAAGAAGGATGGATGGAAACCGTAATTGGCAAAAAACGGAGACTGATTCGTAGCTGAATGTAGGGAGTTATTGTAGGAGAACTCCGCGATGGGAAGCAGGGAGGCCCAATCGTCCTGGGAAAAAGCAGAAAAACAGCGGATGTATTGCTCCAAAGTCTGGTTCATCCTCTCGGTTTGCCCATTTGACTGAGGGTGGTAAGCCGAAGAGAATGACAGCTCGATCTCGAGCGCGCTACAAAGGGCCTTCCAGAATCTGGAGGTGAACTGGACGCCCCTGTCCGAGACTATGTTGGTCGGAACTCCATGCAGCCTGACGATCTCCTTTATGAAGATGGAAGCGGTCTCCATGGCTGAAGGGGTGCCCTTCATGGGGAGGAAGTGGGCCATTTTAGACAGCCTGTCAACCACAACAAAAATGGACGAAAAACCTTCTGATGGTGGAAGCTCAACAATAAAGTCCATTGATATCATGGTCCATGGCCTCTCTGGGACTGGCAATGGTCTCAACAGGCCCCATGCTCTTGTTCGGCTAGTCTTGTTTCTGGCACACGTGTTACAGGACTCCACATAGTCCTTGCAATCCTTAGTAAGACACGGCCACCAAAAGGTGTGTTGGACGAGGTCGGTTGTTTTTCGAGTGCCGAAGTGGCCAGCCAGTTTGTGATCATGTATAAACTTAACACCTGTACCTTTCACTCCTCAGGGACCACAATCTTATTCTTGAACCAGAACAGTCCATCCTTGGTACAAGACTCAACAGGTGGAGACATTCCCATGGAGGCGCGTCTGATTCGGGAAATTAGATCCTCCTGAAGGATTAGGAAATTTCCAGAGGGAAGGATGGTATCTGGGGACACGGTTCTTTCAGAATCGAGGAACATCCGGGAGAGAGCATCAGGTTTAACATTCTTGGACCCGGGCCTGAACGTAATGTGAAAAATAAATCGGGAAAAAAAAAGTGCCCATCTGGCCTGCCGGGGTCTCAATCTCTTGGCTATCCTTAGATATTCCAAGTTCTTATGGTCTGTGTAGATCAAAATGGGGTGTGCTGCGCCTTCCAGAAGGTAACGCCATTCCTCCAGAGCCGCTTTAATGGCCAAAAGCTCCCGATCACCCACGTCGTAGTTTTTCTCGGAGAGGGAAAGTTTGCGTGAGAAGAATCCCACAGGGTACAGAAGTGCTTTGGCACCCTGTCTCTGTGAAAGTACAGCTCCGACTGCAACCTCAGACGCATCCACCTCCAGGACGAAAGGCAAGGCAGGGTTGGGATGCTTAAGGATAGTGGCTGAGGTGAACAGCGCCTTGAGTTTTTCAAAGGCCTCTTGTGCCTCAGGGGTCCAGCGGAATCGGCATCCTTGTTTAGTAAGCTCTGTGATGGGAGTTATGATTGAAGAAAATCCTTTAATAAATTTCCTATAGAAATTGGCAAAGCCAATAAAGCGTTGTACTCCTTTTTTGTCGGTCGGTGCAGGCCAATCCAGAATAGCGGATACTTTCTGTGGATCCATTTTGATGCCATCGGGGGAAATAATCAGGCCCAGGAACTGGATAGATTGGAGCTCGAATTCACATTTTTCAAGTTTGGCGTACAGTCCATGCTGTCTGAGCCGGGAAAGTACATTTCGTACATGCTTATGGTGTTCCATCAGGGAGGCCGAGAAAACCAAGATATCGTCCAGGTAAACGATGACATATAGATCCAATAAGTCGTGAAAGACATCGTTGATGAAATGCTGGAATGTCGCCGGTGCATTGCACAGACCAAAAGGCATGACGAGATACTCGTAATGTCCGAATCGAGTACGAAAGGCCGTCTTCCACTCGTCTCCTTCTCTTATGCGGATCAAATTATAGGCTCCACGGAGGTCTAGCTTGGTAAAAACGGTAGCCGATCCCAGTCTCTGGAATAGCTCAGGAACCAGGGGTAGCGGGTATCTGTTCTTAATGGTAATTTTATTGAGCTCCCGATAGTCAATGCAAGGACGTAAGGAGTGATCCTTCTTTTCCATGAAGAAGATACCTGCCCCAGCTGGAGACGTGGAAGGACGGATGAACCCTTTCTTCAGGTTCTCGTCTATATAAATTTTCAGGGTGCCCAACTCCTGCTCAGTTAGAGGAAAGATCCTCCCAAAGGGGACTTCGGTACCTGGTAAGAGTTCTATTGGGCAATCATAGGGTCTATGAACTGGAAGGGTTTCTGCTCCTTTCTTGCTGAACACATCCAGGAAATCCCGGTAGGGTTCGGGAAGATCTTGGCAGGGCTTAGCTTCAGAATCTATGCGCAGGCATTGGGAGGAAGATAATGGGGTCCCCCGTAAGCAATGTTGTCTGCAATATTCCGAGGAAAACTGAATCTTGCCTGTAGACCAGTTGATACTGGGATTGTGGGCCTGTAGCCAAGGTATTCCTAGGATGACTGGGAAGAGAGGAGAGGAAATGACATCTAGGCGTAAAAGTTCCTGATGTTCCGGGCCAATGGTGGCCAACAGAGGAACCGTTTCTTGGGTGACGGGTCCGGAGCGGAGGGTGGAGCCATCCGCTAAGAAAACTGCCAGTCCTTGAGCTTTAGTCTGAGTGGGAATATGATGGGTTTCGACAAAGGTCCGGTCGATGAAACCACTACAACCCCCAGAGTCAATGATGACCGGTACTGGGATGCTCCTTCCAGGTAACTGCAATACAATGGAGAAAGTTAAATGGTTACCGGCACTAGGTAGGACAGGTGCACACAGTGAGGAAGACGGCAGACACTTACGTCTTTTGTTTGGGCATGCTCTTGCAAAGTGACCAGACTCCCCACAGTACAGGCACAGATTGAGTGTGCGCCTGCGTGTCTTCTCCTCAGAAGTCAGAGAGGGACGGAGCAGTCCCAACTGCATGGGCTCCGGGGCCTCTGGGCCCGGGGTAGAAGAGACCAGCGGAGCTTGGTTTGGGGCACAAGGAGCCCTAGGCAACATCCAGGTAAGGCGTGGGTGACTGACAGACCTCTCAGAGCGTCTCTCCCTGAGGCGGCGGTCGATCTGGATGGACAGATTAATTAACTCTTCCAGTGTCTGGGGTATCCCCACTTGTGCCAGTTCATCTTTTAGCGGATCCAACAACCCCAGCCGGTATTGGTGACGCAAGGCTGCGTCGTTCCAGTCCGTATCCGAGCTCCAACACCTAAACTCCACGGCGTAGTCTTCAGCAGCTCTGCGACCTTGTTGAAGGGCATGTAAAGCGGCTTCTGCCGTGGTTGTTAGCTGGGGGTCCTCATACAGCTGAGACATAGCTAGGAAGAAGGCATCTAGGGAATCAAGAGATTGGGCCTTTTGCTCCAATAAGCGGTGGGCCCAGGTTTGAGGCTCTCCGATCAATAGGGATATGACGAACCCCACTTTAGTAGCTTCCAGGGAGAATGTTCGAGGCTGCAAAGCGAAGTAGAGCTCGCATGCGTTGCGAAACGCTCGGAACTTACTGCGTTCTCCGGAGAATTTTTCGGGTGTAGGCACCCTGGGCTCTGGTGGTAGCATCACTACAGAAGGTGCTGAGGCAGGGTTGGCAGAAACTGCCCCTGGAGGAGAAGCTGAAAGGGCCTGGACCTGTCCTTCCAATCTGGTATAGCCTTCCTGTAGGCTTTTAACGGCTTGAGTAAGGCCCGCTAGATGCCTACACAGTTCATCCATGGGGGAGGCCCCCTGCCCGGACTCAGTCATGGCTGCCTGATACTGTCAGGTTCCACACTTACCAGACAGATGAGTCCACGTGGGCAGAGGGTAGGCTCCCTTACGTGTCCGATTCGGGGCCCCTGGTAGAGCAGACAGGAGGCCCGCGAGTGCGGAGTGGTATGAGAGCCTGAAGTAAAGTCCTGGAGCACAGTGGTCTGGCAAGCAACCGGTAGAGCTTGAGACTTGGTGGAGCAGATGCTGAGCAGGAGTTAATCAGACTTGGTCACACACAGGCAGAGGTCGGCAACGGGCTGGCAGCAACGGTACAAGGGAGCAGGCAGAAGCGAGGTCAGACAAGCCGGGGTCGGGTTCAGGCAGCAGTCAAGGAAGGTCCAAAGGTAGCCGGGTCACAACAGGTAAACACTACGGAGATACAGGAACACGGGATGATCACGGGACAAGACACAGAGCTGTTTGATCAGGCAGCACCGGGTCAGTGCAGAGGCAGGATTCAAATAGGCTGATTGGCGCCAAAACGCCGTGCACGCGCGCGCGCCGATTCGCCAAGGCACGCCGCGCACCCGCGCGCGCCCCCGACACCGGCACGCACGCCCACACCACCGGGCACGTCAAAGGCAGTGCCCACAGGCGGACGCGCGCTAACGCGGACGCGCGCACGCACAAACGCCCGGACGCCACCCCGCACGCCACGGCCGGTGAGCCCAGGCGCGCCGGTGCCCACAGGGACATGCGCCCCAGTACGCACAGGGACACGAACGCCAACGCGCCCCGCGCACACCGGCACCCAACCAGGTAACCTCTCTGACAACAGCTTTTAGTTTATGACTGCCTATGTCATTTCTTGAGGTGCTAAAATGGTAGGGTAGGGCAGTACAAACCCCCCCAAATGACCGCATTTTGGAAAGTAGACACCCCAAGGAAATTGCTAAGAAGCATGTTGAGCCCATTGAATATTCTTTTTTTTTGTCCCAAATGATTGAATAATGACAACAAAAAAAAAAATTACAAAAAGTTGTCACTAAATGATATGTTGCTCACACAGGCCATGGGCATATGTGGAATTGCACCCCAAAATACATTCAGCTGCTTCTCCTGAGTACGGAAATGTGTGGGACTTTTTGGGAGCCTAGCCGCGTACAGGGCTCCAAAAACCAATTACTGCCTTCAGGATTTCTAAGGGCGTAAATTTTTGATTTCACTCCTCACTACCTATCACAGTTTTGAAGGCCATAAAATGCCCAGATGGCACAAAACCCCCCCAAATGACCCTATTTCGGAAAGTAGACACCCCAAGCTATTTGCTGAGAGGCATGTTGAGTTCATGGAATATTTTATATTTTGACACAAGTTGCGGGAAAGTGACACATTTTTTTTTTTGCACAAAGTTGTCACTAAATGATATATTGCTCACACAGGCCATGGGCATATGTGGAATTGCACCCCAAAATACATTTAGCTGCTTCTCCTGAGTATGGGGATACCACATGTGTGGGATTTTTTGGGAGCCTAACCGCGTACGGGCCCCGAAAACCAATCACCGCCTTTAGGATTTCTTAGGGTGTAAATTTTTGATTTCACTCTTCACTGCCTATCACAGTTTCGGAGGCCATGGAATGCCCAGGTGGCACAAACCCCCCCAAATGACCCCATTTTGGAAAGTAGACACCCCAAGCTATTTGCTGAGAGGCATGGTGAGTATTTTGCAGCTCTCATTTGTTTTTGAAAATGAAGAAAGACAAGAAGACATTTTTTTTTCTTTTTTCAATTTTCAAAACTTTGTGACAAAAAGTGAGGTCTGCAAAATACTCACCATACCTCTCAGCAAATAGCTTGGGGTGTCTACTTTCCAAAATAGGGTCATTTGGGGGGGTTTGTGGCACCTGGGTATTCCTTAAAGCAATAAAAAGAACTGCGCTATAAAAATAAAATTAAAAAGACTGTGCTAAAAAAATATATGAATATATGAAATGACACAGAAATTGTGTTGCATTCACCTATTAATTACATATGTGAACCCAAATAGCAACATAATAACAATCAGATGACCTGATACAACCGAAATTATCGTGAAACACTAAATGCAAATTAGGCAAGTGACAGAAACCAAAAAGTCTGTAAAATTGGAAATGGCACAGAAAATCGACAGTCCTTAGTGTAGAACAAATCCACCAATAGTGATTAAAGACTTGTAGTGAAAAGGTATCACGTGAACAGAAATCCACCACCTATAACAATATGTGCTTACCAGAGGTAAGCTATATTTAAGCTTATATTCGAAATCCACTCCGTGGGGACACCAACAGCGATCTCAGCATGGAGGAGGATCGTCCGGAATCCACCAATAGAAAGGTCGAATATTCAACATTGGACACCCAGGGAAATAAGAAGTATATTCTCCATAGTGTGAATCCGTATAAAGCAGTTTATTTGAGAATAAAAATAGCGCACTTACTACAAATAGCGAGTAACAGCATATAAAAATCAGCCGGCCGGCCTGCATACACCCGTTCACTGTAAGGTGGAAACGATGACGTCAGCGCGTCTGCCTTCCGACGTACGTTTCGTCCTATTGGACGTTGTCATATGCCTATGACAACGTCCAATAGGACGAAACGTACGTCGGAAGGCAGACGCGCTGACGTCATCGTTTCCACCTTACAGTGAACGGGTGTATGCAGGCCGGCCGGCTGATTTTTATATGCTGTTACTCGCTATTTGTAGTAAGTGCGCTATTTTTATTCTCAAATAAACTGCTTTATACGGATTCACACTATGGAGAATATACTTCTTATTTCCCTGGGTGTCCAATGTTGAATATTCGACCTTTCTATTGGTGGATTCCGGACGATCCTCCTCCATGCTGAGATCGCTGTTGGTGTCCCCACGGAGTGGATTTCGAATATAAGCTTAAATATAGCTTACCTCTGGTAAGCACATATTGTTATAGGTGGTGGATTTCTGTTCACGTGATACCTTTTCACTACAAGTCTTTAATCACTATTGGTGGATTTGTTCTACACTAAGGACTGTCGATTTTCTGTGCCATTTCCAATTTTACAGACTTTTTGGTTTCTGTCACTTGCCTAATTTGCATTTAGTGTTTCACGATAATTTCGGTTGTATCAGGTCATCTGATTGTTATTATGTTGCTATTTGGGTTCACATATGTAATTAATAGGTGAATGCAACACAATTTCTGTGTCATTTCATATATTCATATATTTTTTTAGCACAGTCTTTTTAATTTTATTTTTATAGCGCAGTTCTTTTTATTGCTTTATCTATTTTGATTCTTTGTACCTGAGGATTAGGACTGCAGCTTGGGGGGTGTAGGGAAGCGCGGTAATTTTTTATGATTTCCTGGGTATTCCTTGACCTCCGAAACTGTGATAGGCAGTGAAGAGTGAAATCAAAAATTTACACCCTTAGAAAACCTGAAGGCGGTGCTTGGTTTTCGGGGTCCCGTGCACGGCTAGGCTCCCAAAAAGTCTCACACATGTGGTATCCCCGTACTCAGGAGAAGCAACAGAATGTATTTTGGGGTGTAATTTCACATATTCCCATGGCATGTTTGAGCAATATATCATTTAGTGACAACTTTGTGAAAAAAAAAAAAAATTGTCTTTTTCCAGCAACTTGTGTCACAATATAAAATATTCCATGGACTCGACATGCCTCTCAGCAAATAGCTTGGGGTGTTTACTTTCCAAAATGGGGTCATTTGGGGGGGGTTTGAACTGTCCTGGCATTTTATGCACAACATTTAGAAGCTTATGTCACACACCACCCACTCTTCTAACCACTTGAAGACAAAGCCCTTTCTGACACTTTTTGTTTACATGAAAAAATTATTTTATTTTGCAAGAAAATTACTTTGAACCCCCAAACATTATATATTGTTTTAAAGCAAATGCCCTACAGATTAAAATGGTGGGTGTTTCATTTTTTTTTACACAGTATTTGCGCAGCGATTTTTCAAACGCATTTTTTTGGGAAAAAACACACTTTTTTAAATTTTAATGCACTAAAACACACTATATTGCCCAAATGTTTGCTGAAATAAAAAAGATGATCTTAGGCCGAGTACATGGATACCAAACATGACATGCTTTAAAATTGCACACAAACGTGCAGTGGCAACAAAATAAATACATTTTTAAAAGCCTTTAAAAGCCTTTACAGGATGCCACTTTAGATTTACAGAGGAGGTCTACTGCTAAAATTACTGCCCTCTATCTGTCCTTCGCGGTGATACCTCACATGCATGGTGCAATTGCTGTTTACATTTGAAGCCAGACCGACTCTTGCGTTCGCCTTAGCGCGAGAGCAGGGGGGACAGGGGTGCTTTTTTTTTTTTTTTTTTTTCCTTTATTATTCTTTTGCTTTTTTATCTTATTTTTAAACTGTTCCTTTCATTTTTTTTTAATCATTTTTATTGTTATCTCAAGGAATGTAAATATCCTCTATGATAGCAATAGGTAGTGACAGGTACTCTTTTTTGAAAAAATTGGGGTCTATTAGACCCTAGATCTCTCCTCTGCCCTCAAAGCATCTGATCACACCAAGATCGGTGTGATAAAATGCTTTCCCAATTTCACAATGGCGCTGTTTACATCTGGCGAAATCTAAGTCATGAAATGCTCGTAGCTTCCGGTTTCTTAGGTTATAGAGATGTTTGGAGCCACTCTGGTCTCTGATCAGCTCTATAGTCAGCTGGCTGAATCACCGGCTGCATTTTCAGGTTCCCTGTTGAGACAGGAGAGCCAGAGAAAAACACGGAAGACGGTGGGGGGGGGGGACATTCCTTCCCACTGCTTGGGAAAGCAGTCTAGAGGCTCATTAGCTGCTAGGATTGCTTTTACATGAAAGCCGACCGCTGGCTGAAAAGAATGATACCAAGATGATACCTAAACCTGCAGGCATCATTCTGGTATAACCACTCAAAGTCGTGAATTGCGTACCTGAAGACAAAAAATGGTTAACAATAAAACACAGTAAACGGTAAAGTATAAAAAATTGCATACCTGAAAAGCAAACGTGATAAATAACAATAAAACATTGCAGAATAGAATACAGTAAAAAAGAGCAGAACAATAGAGAGAGAATAGAGAGAGAGAGAACAATGAAATGACAACTATTTTTTTTAATTTCATATATTTTTTTTTGTGTTTTTTTTTTTTTTTTAAACTTTTTTTGTAACTGTAACTTTTATAACTATAACCGGTTCCAGGTTCAGGTCTCTCAAAATGCGATGGCATCTTGGGAGACCCTGTGAAAGTGTGTCTAGTCTGTGCAATGCTGTACCCTACGCTAACACTCAACTATTGTATGGTAGCGTTCAAAACATTCACCAATGCAAAGACCAGGATTGTCAGGACAGGAGGGACAATAATAGCGGGTGTCATGCCTGTATCCGCGCTTGCTGCAGACACAACATCTTTTTTGGGGGGTTCGTTGGGTAGGGGTATTCAGGAGGACATAAAAATGTCTCTCATGCAGCCGACTGCATTTGGTTGGGGATGTGAATGGGGGAAGTACGGGTGCTGCAGAAGTGGTGGGTTCCCAATTAGGATTGGCGAATGCAGCAGGAAGGGCACTATGGGCACGACGGGCCTGTGTTCGTCTTCTTGGTGGCAGCGGGACACTACTTGTGCTTGCCACCTCTCCAGCTTGAACTGCATTTATGGGACTCGCCACGTCACCAAGTGTTACTGCAGTGCTGGTTTGACTGCAACCGGGAAGTACTAGGCCGCTGGTGCTTGCCACTTCACCAAAATGCTACAAAAAAAAAACTGTTAGCGATCGCAGGGATCAGGCCTGAGTCTGCGAACGCTGCAGTTATGCGTTTAGTGTTTTGTAAGTGACAGTGATCGATCGATCCTGCACTTGGGTTGGCTGGGCTGAACCGGGCGGAGGGGCAAAACGCAAGTGCTAGCAGGTATCTGAGCTGATCCCGCTAACACTGCGTTTTTGGGAACCCTAAACTGCTGGGGACGCTAGTATAGATCTGATCGGAATCAGATATTTATCCGTTCAGATACTATACCACTAAGGGAGGTGTACGGTGCGTGCGTGGGTGTTAGCGGTACTGACGCTAACCTGACGCGGCTTGGGGCTAGTGCTTGCCAGTTCACCAAAATGCTACCAAAAAAAACTGTTAGCGATCGTAGGGATCAGGCCTGACTCTGCGATTGCTGCAGTTATGCGTTTAGTGTTTTGTAAGTGACAGTGATCAATCGATACTGCACTTGGGTGGGCTGGGCTGGGTCGGGCAGAGGGGCAAAACGCAGGTGCTAGCAGGTATCTGGGCTGATACCGCTAGCACTTGTTTTTGGGAACCCTAAACTGCTGGGGATGCTGATCAGATCAGATATTGATCCGTTTAGATACTATACCACTAAGGGAGGCGTATGCTACGTGCGTGGGTGTTAGCGGTACTGGCGCTAACCTGACACTGCCTGGGGCGACGCATATCACCGCCGGGTGATCAGGGGGCTAATCCTTTATTAGGTAATAAATGGTGGGTGCCCTGACACTATAAAAAATAAACGAACTAACCAGTGTCACCCGTAATGGTTATACGGTGATCACTGGTGAAAGGGTTAACTAGGGGGCAAGCAAGGGGTTAAAACATTTATTAGATAGTATATGGGGGTCCCTGTCGCTATAAAACGCTGACGGTGAACCTAAATTTTTTCCTCACTAACTATCGTCACCAGTGACACTAATACAGCGATCAGAAAAATGATCGCTTAGTGACTAGGGCGACGGGGGGTGATCAAGGGGTTAAAACTTTATTAGGGGGGGTAGGGGGTATCCTAGACCTAAAGGGAGCTAATACTAACTGCCCTACCATACCAACTGTCACAAACTGACACCAATGCAGTAATCAGAAAAAAAAAACTGCTTGGTGTCAGTGTGACAGGGGGGGTGTGATTGGGGGGTGATCGGGGGTGATCGGCGGGGATCGGGAGTGTATTGTGTGCCTGGCTTGTTCTACTGTGTGTGTGTTGTGCACTCACAGTGAAGTCTTCTCTCCTCGGCACCGGAATGGAAAATACCGAGCCGAGGAGAGATGACATAATTTCCTTTGCTGATGTTTAGCATACAGCAGCAGAGGAAGAACCTGATTGGCTGGGAGCGATCACAAGGGGGGGCCACGAATGGATGGTCTCCCTCTCGCCTCTCATCACTCCCAGACACAAGCCGACAGCCTCGGGCACTGGGGGGGTCCGATTGGACCCCCCGCCCGCGGGAGGCAGATCACGTACAGGTACGTGATTCTGCCTGCCCGTGCCATTCTGCCGCAGTATATCTGCGTGAGGCGGTCGGCAAGTGGTTAAAGCATCTTACACATGGTAAGAATATCAGATGAATGATTGCTCTTTTTTTTCTGCATGCTAGTCTCATATTTAAAACCAATAGGCTACTAAAGTTAAAAAGAAAAAAAAGTTGTACGACAGAATACAACTTTGAAAGTAAAGTAATGTATTGTATTGTATTGTAAAGTATCCTTTAATTTCTGAGCATGTGTGGTTTTGGTCCAGGGGCGGCTCCAGAGAAATTTTTTTGGGGTGCTATGGTGGTGCTTGAGGTATGAGTGGGGGAGCTAATGCAGCCTGCGAAGCAGGCTGCCTACCGCGCACATGAGAGCATAGCCAAAAATGGGTGTGGTCAGCAAGTGGGTGTTAGTCGACACATGGATATTTCTTCATGGTCTATGGCTTGTAGTGTAACACTTTTCTCACTTTGTATAGACCAAGTAAGACCTGGGGATGAACTGAACAGATGGTGGGATTAAAATAAGCCCAGCTGGGGCCAGAAATGAGAACCCCCAGTTTGTGTCAAGTTCAGCAATAACCCCCAGCACAGCAAAATAATTAACTCACAGAACTGTACAATAATTAATCCATAGTAGGATACTGAAATTAACCCCTAGCGCAGTAATTAACCAGGGCATGGTTCAAAACTTAACCCTCACCATGGCATAGTAATTAACCACCACCAACAATGTACAATAATTAACCTTCAACATTGCACAATGATTAGCTCCCAAAATTGCACAACAATTAGCCCCCAAAATTACATAACAATTAGCCCCCTACACTGCACGATAATAAACCCACAGCACAACACAGTAATATATCCCCAGCACAACACTGTAAAAACCCTGAGCACAGCACAATAATTAACCAGAAATACACATTAATTAACCCCCAACATCGCACAATAATAAACCCCCTGTAGTATAGAAATCAGTTGGCCCCATTCATTGTGCAACAAAGCATACGGAGTATAGAGATTGGTACTATATAGCATATAGAGTGTAAAGGTCAGAACTAAATACATTAGTTCCTCAGTGTGCACTTTTACATTGGTCAGAGTGCCTCCTTACATTAGTTGTCAGTGTGCATCTGCACAATGGTGGCTGGTGTGCCTCCTGTATAATGGTGATCAGAATGTCCTGGCCTCTGTATATAAATAAAAAGCAAAAAAAATGCAGCCCAACCCTACACTTCCTCTATAAAACTGTACAAATGGACTTATAAGTGCAATGGTAAAACCTATATAGGAATATCCAGTAATAATAAATATAAAATTGATGTACATATTTTACATTTTTAATCATTATTATTATATATAGGAATTTCACCTCTATTTGCACATTGCAGCTCTGCAATATTTCTTAACTTTTGCAGAGAGGGTGACCCCATCACGACTATGTTCTAATACACTGGTTGATTTGCATCTCTGCTATTATTGTACGTAGCTGAAATTATTTGCACATTGCAGCTCTGCAATTTCTCAAAATATTTTGGCAGAGAGGGTGACACCATCACTACTATATTGCAATACATTAGTATTGGTTGATTTGCACTGGATATTCTTATATAGGTTTTACCATTGCACTTATAAGTCCATTTGTACAATTTTATAGAGGGAATGTAGGGCTGTACTGCATTTTTTGTTTTTTATTGATTCACGTTGGATGTGGGAACCAGCTCAAAGGATTCTGTGGTTATAGTTTTTTTTTTTGTATTCTTTTTTGGTAGTTTTTTTTTTTATTTTTTATGTCCTCTGTATAATGGTGTCAGTGGCCCTGCATACTGATGGCCAAACTGACGGTCTGGCCAAACTGTAATAATAGTTGCAGCATCTTAAAGGGCATTGTTAAATACGAGGAGAGCGTCACACACAGCGTGAGAGTTCAGGAACACTCTATGCACAGAGTGCAGGGTTAAGGAGTGTGTAGTGTGCTACTTACAGAGTGCAGGGTTCAGGATATGCTAAATGCACAGTGCATGTTTCAGAAGTACGCTACATACAGAGTGCAGAGTGCATGGAAATGTAGGCCGCACCTCTCCCTCCCCAAATGGGGATGAGCACATCAGCTCCAGCCGGTGTCTCAGATCCTGATTAGATAGATTGATAGCAGTGCAGTCCTTGGCTTCTGCTGCTGTGAATCAAATCCAATGACATGGGAGCCGGGGGGTGGGGCCGAGTCCTGCTGTCTGTGCCAATGGAAACAGCAGCAGGTCACGGGAGCACGCCTACACGAGTGCCCCAAGGGAGAGCGGGGCACTGGAGAAGAGGAGGAGCCAGGAGCGCTGTTGAGGAACCCAAGAAGAGGATGATCGGGGCCACTCTGTGCAAAACCAACTGCACAGAGGAGGTAAGGATGACATGTTTGTTTTTTTTTGTTTTCTTTAAACAAACCTTTACATATCCTTTAAAGACACTTGGCAACTACATTTGGCATATAATTGGCTATGGCATGTGTATTGTTGTAATAAACAAATAAATTAACATCATTTTATTCATTTTTTTAATTCATGAAATTCTTAACTTGTAAATAATAAGTACAAAAATATCTCAGTCTTAAAGGACTCGAGCAATACAGAATATCTTATAAACACAAGTCCCTCCTTTAAATATAAAGGTTGACGAACCACATAACGTGCTTATGACAAGGGTGCGGGGTGGGAGCTTGTTGCCGACTCTGTCCAACTGGTGAAAAACTTCCCGCCGGGCCGCCTTTATATAATGAGCCCTTTTCTGGAATGTTCTACCTGGTCATGTGACCTTCTGGAACATTCCTCAGTGGTCATGTAACATTCCAGAAGGTTCCTCAACATCACATGACCCCGTTTTTTCCCACCTAAACGTTATTTAAATTTTCTTAAAGGGACCTTGCCCTTTTTTTAATTGAAAAAACATGCCACATGCCCATGCTGTCGGGCTCAAATAATAAGTACAAAAACAGCTCAGTCTTAAAGGACTCGAGCAATACAGAATTCCCCAATACAGAAGTCCCCATTCGCCGGGTTTGAAATATCAAGGCCGGCCTACCCCACAACCACGGCCAATTCAGTGATATTTTGTAAGCCAACGTTAATAATGTCTAACCCTATTTCTGTCAAATGAACTCCATCTGTCCTATACAAATCTGCAAAACCTCCCTCTAAATCCCTATGTCTATAGAAAAAATGAGCAGCATAAACTTTTCCATTCATCTATTTACTCAACGCTTAATTTTCTCCAAATTTTTTTATTGGACATCCTGCAGCCATATCAGCCTAGGCACTATTTCAGAAAAAAAATTATGGTATTCGGGGAAGATTATTTAAATTGATGAAGATTGCGCTTCATCAAAAGCATAAGATCAAGCGTTTTAACTTTGCCCACATCATTTCCCCCCAGGTGAACGATTAGTATATCCAAAACCGGCCACAATTGCAATAACCTGGAGAGACAAATTAAACCATTAAAGGCTGCAAATTCTTTTCCATAGAACTTGAAATTTCTCAGAATCCAATGACAGATTGGATGTATAGCAATGCTTCTTGGCTCTTTTGTTAGCCCAACAAAAAAAAATAGTGACCCAGGATCCAAATATATCTTCTACCACCTACAAAAAATTAAAGATCAGGTCTGACATAAATCTAAAATCAGTGAGAATCCCATCTGCCCAGTTTTTAATTATAGGATCTTCAAGGCCCATTCTTGCAGCTTCCGTCGCTGCCCCAATTCTAAAGGAATGGGAGGTAAAATTAAGTAGATGTAGTCCTAACTTCCTAATGCATTTTTTGAGAACAATATTGAATTGGTATCTTGTGAGGGGGACTCATCAAAATGAACCAAAAAGGTACCCTCACAGGATGGCCTAATTGACAGATATGTGTTTACTATCATTAATGGACAAATATCCACACCTCA
Organism: Lithobates clamitans; assembly: GCA_037952925.1. Classification (NCBI taxonomy): domain Eukaryota; kingdom Metazoa; phylum Chordata; class Amphibia; order Anura; family Ranidae; genus Lithobates; species Lithobates clamitans. Next base: position 9,046,187 of record JBBGZY010000190.1, read on the forward strand.
CAACTATAAAGAGAGATCTGCATACCTTTACCTGTTTTATCTGTTTTTGAACTAGGGATAAATATATTTATTCCTGTTCTATAAACCATCACATGATGCTTTAACCAACCAGCAATTGACCTTGTGTTTTAGGTAACAATTCAGATATTCCCATTGCGCCAAAAAATGCTAGTACAAAGGCAGTTTTAAATAACATTGACTTGAATTCTGAGAAACATACAAAATTGGTAACCCTACAAATTTCTTTGAGTAATGGGATAGAAATAGGCCTCCTAGTATCTGATAAGGAATGATTCTTCTTATAACCTTTAAGAGCCTGTTGGATGGAAAAGAAGGATGAACATGGAGGAAAACATTGCAATTTAAAGAAGAATGATACATCTGTCAGTATCTTAGCAATGTGGCTTTAGGATAATTCTGACTGCATTAGAGTGCATAAAAATATTTGAATGTCGGTTTCTGAAGAAAAATCAAACTGCTGTCCAAATTCTTCAGTGAATTTTATCCACCAGTGCCATGCGGCTGTGTATTCAGCCCACGTACTCTCAGCCACCGAATGCTTGATTGAATTCATCAGAATTTCTAAATAAGGTTCCATAGATGTTTGGGACACTCTTGACCTTCTTTTTCCACGTTGGGCAGTAGTTGACGGAATTTACATATCTATAATAGAGATAAGGCATCTGCAATTTGATTCTGCTTGCCTGGAACATGTTTTGCTTTTAACCAGATGTTAAAGCGTAAGCATAGAAATACTAGTAATTTTATCATAAAAAAGAATTTTGTTGAAGAGCAACTTACCACATAAATTACTCCCTTATTGTCTGAGTTAATTAATATTTTTTTATTGGAAAATTGTTCACCCCAGATTTCTAATGCTACTACCAAGGGAAATAAATTGAGCAGAACTATGCTCTTAGTGGCTTTAATTTTTATCCATCTGTTTGGCCATACATTGCAGCACCAGTGAGTTTTCTATATTGCAGAGAAACCACAATTCCTCTTGAAAGAATGAATGTCTATTTTATATGTCAAAGTATTTAATTCATACCAGAAGGTCCTCCTTAAGATCTTCTGGTAATCTGATATGCGCAAATGGAGATTTAAGACCAAACATGGATAAATATAGGTGAAGAGAGAATATTCTGCCTACCCGCATAACTCTGGTCGCAAATGCTAATAGCCCTAATAATGACTGAAGTTCTTTTAATAAGACTTTCTTACGTTTTAAAAAACAGGAAATCATAGCTTGAATTTTGTCAATTTTATCTAAAGGTAATTGAAATTCTAATAACTCTGTATCTATTTTTATGCTGAAAAATTCAATAGATGTAGATGGATGTTTTTTCTGCAGCTAGTGGAACTCTAAATTTCTGAGTGATCACACCAAACAGTTGCAGCATGAAGAAACAAATAAGGGAATGAGCAGGACCAATAAACAAAAAGTCATCAAGGTAGTGCATAATATGGATCAAGCAGAATTGATTAAAGATAAACAAAAGTGCGACTCTAGAGTAAATCAGGTTCAGATTATTCTGGATTATAATGCTCAATATAAAAAGATTGAGAAAATAATTAGACGGCATTGGCACATACTTCTCACAGACACACATCTGCAGGAACTATTACCTCAGAATCCCAAATTTGTATACAAAAGGGCCCCTACATTAAGAGACAAAGTTGTCAAGAATATCCCCAACCCACCTTCGATCGGTTTTACTTTTTTCACAGGCAAAGGCTTTTATCCATGTAAACGCTGTTTTGCATGCACTAGAACCAAACAACCATTTGAAAAGAAATTTAGGTTCTCCTCTAAAAGTACAGGCAACACATATGAGGTCAAAGATTTTATATGCTGTAATACAGAGGGCGCTGTATATGTTCTGGAATGCAGCAGCGGATTACAATATATATAGGCCGAAAAGAAAGACCCCTGAAAGTACGCATAAAGGAGCGAGTACAGAATATCATTAATGGTTTTGACAAACATAGTGTCTCCAGACATTTTGCCACCCATCACAACAAAAATCCTACCCATCTCATTTTTTGGGGTAATGAACCCTATAAAAAACATTGGAGAGGTGGACATAAAGTAAGGACTCTCAGCCAATTGGAATCAAAGTGGATCTTTATATTGGATACTTTTGCACCTCAGGGATTAAATGTTGACTTTGATCTGAATTGTTTTATTAGCAACTTTTAAAATTTCTTTTACTCTAAATATACTTCTCCTTTCTGTATTTTAAACTTTTTGTGCACATTTTAACAACGTTTTATGAATTTCTTATATTTTTATCTATGAGGTTGCTTTGTTCTACCTCAATTCTGGTGTCCCCAGTACTGATATATTCACTCGATGTCCCCAGTGATTTTTATACATTAGTAATTTTTTGGCAGTCATTTCATATTATTAATATGGATTTAGGCTGGAGTTAGTTTATCATATATTGGCCTGTTTACATTGTCCTATTATGTATTTACGCAATGCGGTAATTACACTATGCTCCATCCCCTTATTATTATTTTTTCCTATTTTAATAGCTCTCACTTAGACTCATATGTATTATTTATTATTTAGGGCTAATTTCAATGTATTGGCTGGAGCAATGATTAATTTTGGATATACAATAAGTATTTACTTATGTCTAACAATTAGCTTCTATCTTCCTCATCGTTACTGCCATTCTCCTATTACATTTTGACCTTCAAGAAAATGGCCGTGGTTGTAGCCTCGAGAAAACCCACAGAAAAATGGCCTCTATGCTGTATTAAGCTTAGGGCTTCAAGAAAATGGCCGCTCATCAATGTATTTTGCCTACCCTATTTAAGGACACTTCTGGCTTCCGTATCCATTCCCTGATGAAGTCACATGACCCGTTATGACACGCATAGAAACGTACAGACACTGGAAGCAACGCTTCAATCACGAGTTCACCGCTCGTTTGTGTTTATTTTGCTTCACCTGCCTTTTATGTGAGTACCGCAGATCACCCTGCTGTCTAATAAATTAAATATTTTAAACATACTTTACTATTGGAGTCTCTCTTGTTTCTCCTTCCTCCTGCATTGGCCCATAATATTCACCTTAAGACGAAAATATATGATAAGTGTATAGGATATCTACACTGGGCTATATGCAATCTGGAATCAAAAAGGATACACACCCCGAGAGATCGTTTGTAGGATACAGCACTTGGATAATCTTTGGCTATTTATTTTATGCTGTTTACCTTACAGCAGTAAGGAAAGGGGCCATCACACCTATAGGTGTAATTGCACTGAAGATTCATCCATCACAGTCACTTTTTTGCTAGATGCAAAGTCACTTTGTCCCTGCTGCTAGATGCAATTCCCAGCACTTTAATTCACCAGCACTTTCTCCTCTGAAGATATGTATAGTATAGTGAACCACAGAAGGTAAGCTATATCACCTTCAATATGTTGCCAACATCCCAGAATAATCCGAGAAGATAAGAACCCTAAAAGTAGGGAACTTGTGTACCCCCCAGTACAGTGGGACTTTATAGGCAAACAAAATGATTGCGTTTAAATAAAACTGAAAAAAGCATAAAAACAAGACAGACTGAACATAAATCTCTACGAAAGTGCTTATGCAGTGAGTTTTCTTTCATATATACTTTCATCTATAAATACATGTTTCTCTGTAGGCCTGACATGTTTCAGGACGATGCCCCTGTCACGTCCGCCATTCGGCTAACTGATGGTCATTGCTATTTTATCAAATCACCCCCTTTTACCTCTTTCTTTAATTTGATATAAAAGTTTGCTCTTGTGCATATTTTATGCACTCTATTCTCATCTTAAGGACCAGATTTTTGAATGTGTCTTCTATACATATAATTTCTCTCTGCAATACGCCTCTGAAGAAGGGACATCATCCTGAAACATGTCAGGCCTACAGAGAAAAAGGAAAATTTATTATCAAATACTTACCGTAATTTTCCTTTCCTGATGGACTCCATGGCAGCCTACGTGTGGGTTAACCTCACCTCCTCTCCAATGCTATAGGACCCCATTCCCATAAATAAGTACTCACTACTAGCTACTGCGTTCCGTAACTAGCCTACTCCTTGACCAATGGGTGGGAACTCTGTCTGCCATGGAGTCCATCAGGAAAGGAAAATTATGGTAAGTATTTGATAATAAATTTTCCTTTTTCCTGACAGACTCAACGGCAGCCTACGTGTGGGAAATAACTAGCCAACCACACGGATGGGTATGCTGAACAAAACATAATTTTAATTTGCCCTATCGGTCGATAGGATTTGCAACCCAAAGTTTACAGAGGATAGTGAGGCAGGCTCTATACAATAACGTGACATGAAGGTATTAATAGGAGCCCATGAGGCTGCCTTGCAGATGGTGTCTGGAGCCACATGTCGAGCCGCCGCCCACGAAGCTGCCATTCCCCTGGTGGAATGGGCTGTCACCGCCTTTGGAGGAGCCAAGCCCTTAGCCCTGTATGCTTATTGTATGGTCTATATGATCCAGGTCGCGAGTGTCCTGGTTGAGGCTTTCTTCCCTATATTGCTGCCCGAGTGAAGTACAAAGAGATGACTAGAACGTCTAAAGGAAGAAGTAACTTTGAGATATTCCTTTATAGATTCACCTACATCTAGAGGGTGATTTTCAGTGGAACCTGGGGTCCTGAATGTAGGTAAAACGATCTCCTGATTGATGTGGAATACTGAAGATACTTTCGGGTTGGAACCCAGCCTAGGGATGAGGACTACACGGTCCGGAAAAAACGTCAAGAAGGGTTCTTCATGACCAAGTGATGCAATCTCAGAGACCCTTTTGGCTGAGGTAATGACCACTAAGAAGGCCACCCTTGCTGAAAAGTCCTTGATAGAGAGCGGGGATGGCCCCGTAGTACTGAGTCCAGAGATCAAGTCAAAGACTAGTGGAAGGTCCCATTTGGGGAACCTAGGCTTTCTTTGGGGCTGGAGCCTCGATGCACCTCGAAAAAATTGTCTAACCAAAGGATGAACTGCCCACGAAGTGCCGGAGAAGGCCGATAGTGCAGAAACTTGGACTCTCATAGAGCTGACAGATAAAGGTAAATCTAGGCCTGTTTGAAGGAAGCTGAGAGCGTCCTGGACTTTTGGATGTCTAAAAGACCTGCCCTGAGGAGAGCAAAACTCCACGAATTTGGACCAGATTCTTCCATAGACTTTATTTATACTAGATCTTCTCGAGCTCATGAGAGTGGATATTACTTCTGAGGCACAACCTAGGGATTCCAGCCTCTCCCTCTCAAGAACCAGACCATCAGTCTCAGCACTGCCGGACAAGGGTGCAGGACTGACCCCTGAGAAAGAAGGTCCGGCCTGAGGGGGAGAGGCACCGGGTCCCGACAGCTGAGCTGGACCAGGAGAGGGAATCAAGGCCTGTTCGGCCAGTAGGGAGCTATTGTCACCACCTCCACTGGTTCTGCTTGGAGCCTCTGCAGGAATCTCAGCATAACTGGCAGTGGCGGAAAGGCATATGCCCGCTTGAACCTCCACTGATCCGTCAGGGCGTCTGTCCCGATGGCTTGACTGCAGAGACCCCTGGTGTAGAACTTCTTCAGCTTGCAATTGCAGGGGGAAGCAAACAGATCCACTTCTGGATCGGTCTTCAGTGACAAGATCCACCTGAACGTCTCTATGAGAAGAGACCACTCGTTGTCCAACTCGATTCGTGATAGGAAGTCCGCTTGAGTGTTTTGGACACCTAGGACAAAGACTGCCGAAATGTTGGCAAGGTTTTTCTGCGCCCACGATAGGATGGGCTCGACTTCCCGCAGGAGAGTGGGACTCCGAGTACCCCCTTGCCTCTTCACATACGACACCGCTGTGGTGTTTTCCATTCTTAACAGCACTGACTCCCCTATCAGGAGATGAGAGAAGGACTGTAGGGCACACCAGGCCGCTCGAAGTTCCAAGATGTTCGACCCTGGGTTGGGGAGACATGCGTCCCACTTGCCCTGAGCCAGGTTCGACCCGCAAAGGGCTCCCCAACCAGTACCGCTGGCATCAGTCATGACCGTCACCCAAGAGATGGGAGCGATGGAGTGGCAGGTCAGGAGGTTCTTGCGCTGAAGCCACCAGAAGAAGCTGTTTCTCATTGTAGAAGTTATGTGGATGACCTGATTCTTGTCCCCTGACTTCCATTGTCGTAGGAGACCTGACTGGAAGGGACGCAATCTCCATAAGGCCCATTTGACCATGGGAGTCGTGGAAACCATCGTGCCGACGACTTTCAGGCACTGAGAGGCTTTCATTTGCCGGGCATGTAGGGCCCGAGAGACTCTGTCTCGAACCGTAGGAATTTTCTGTAGTGGAAGGGAGATAGTGTTTGCCACTGTATCGAACTGATCTCCCAGATATATTAGACGCTGAGTTGGGGTCAGTTGACTCTTTTCTAAGTTTAGGAGCCACCCAAAGTTGGACAGCGTGGAAATTACTTGTTCCCGGTGGACCAGCAACTGCTCCCTGCTCTGAGACAACACCAGCAGGTCGTCGAGGTAGTGGTAAAGACGTACCCCTTTTGATCTTATGAGTGCCACCGTAGCTAGGAGGACCTTCGAAAAAACCTGGGGGGACGTTGTCAGGCCGAAGGGGAGGCAGATAAATTGGAGATGATCTGACCCCACTTGGAAACGGAGGTATTTGTGAAATTCTTTTTCTACTGGGACGTGGAAATACGCGTCCTTCAGGTCGATTGATATCATCCAGTCACCTGGCTGTATAGCTCTCTGAATGGTCACCAAGGTTTCCATCTTGAATCTTCCGTTCTCTATGAATTTGTTGAGATATGTGAGGTCTATGACTGGGCGCCAAGAGCCCCCCTTTTTTTGAACTAGGAAGAGAGGGGAATATATCCCCTGGAACCATTCATCCTGTGGGACATGTACCACTGCTCCTTGAGTTTTCAGAAGGTCCACATAGGACAGCAATATCTGTTTCTGATCCTCTGCACGAGGAAGAAGAGTGGAGACGAATCTGGGGCGAGGAGTACTGGAAAAGGCCCATCTGTGGCCTGACGAGACTGTCCTTATGACCCAGAAGTCTGAGATTGAGGCCACCCAGACGTGCCGGAAGAGGAGCAGACGAGCCCACACCCGGCCCGCCGGGGCGGGCGCAATCTCAAAAAGACTTAGCCTGATCGCGACCACTGGACGTTTGATTTTTAACAGGTTTACGAAAGGATGTCTGCCCTCTGCTCCAATTCTTCCTAAAGTCCCGGCCAGGCTTGTAGGAGCGTGCTTCCCTGGAACAATCCGGGCTACGTCTTCTGAACTGTGGTTTCTTTCGACCCAGCATGTGCCTGTCCTGGGGAAGAAAACCTGATTTACCACCTGTGGCTCGCGTAATGGCATGGTCAAGCTTATTGCCAAACAGTGAGGACCCCTCAAACGGGATTTTACACCATGCTTGCTTAGAACCCGGGTCAGCAAGCCAGGGGCGCAACCAAAGGGCTCTCTTGGCCATAACCGAGGACAACATAATATGAGCCAGTAGGCGGATCAAATCAATGGATGCCTCCCCCAGGAAGACCGCTGCCAGCTTCAGCTCTGCGGCTGCCGAACTTCCGGCCAGCTCCTCTGACACGCCCTTAAGGAAGGACTTCACATTCTCCGTCCAGGCCTCCATGGCTTTAGACATGGCCGCTAGTGCCAGGGATGGTTTACAGACCATACCGGTGAGCCCATAAATTCTTTTTAGATCTAGATCTATTTTCTTCTCAAGCCCATCTTTGAAAGATACTGCGTCTTCTAGAGGAAGAGTCACGTGTTTGGCCAGATGCATAAGAGCTGCATCCACAAGGGGAGTATTCTCCAAACTCTTCACTTCTTCCGACTTGAAGGGGTACAATCTGGAGGTTTTATTAGACATGGAGGACTTTTTCTCTGTTTTACTCCATTCTTCCTCAATGATGTCCTTTAGCTCCGGAAAGAGCGGAAAGTTTGCGCGTTCTTTCCCCAGATGCTTGAAGAATTTTTTCTGCTTGGCTGGGGGAGTGGAAGGGTCTTCCCACTTCAAGGCCTCCTTGATCGCTTTCATTAATGGGGAAACCATCGCGAAATCAAATCCTCCAATGTCCTCTTCATTAACAGACTCGTCATTTGAGGAGTCAAGAGAGGCAGCATAGGGCTGGGAAGTGCCCGGATCATCACGGGCCACCTTAGCCGGCGGGCCAGACAAGGTAGTAGACTGGCTCAATGTGCGAGGTGTATCCCTCTCCATTAGGGATTGCTGCACCACCCATTTCACAAGAGACTCTAAACGCTAGTTTTCCGTCTCCTTTTCCCCAACAGGGCAAAGCAACGGTCACACAAGGACTTGCCCTCCGGGACGTGTGTCCTACATCCCCAGCAGGCTCTGCGATCAGAGCGGCTGTCATGGCAGTGGGAGCGGTGTCTGGAGGAGGAACGAGACCGTCTCCTCTGGTGGGATCCGGACTGTGAGTCTCATCTGGATCTGGATGAAGATGAGTGATATTGTGGCTTGGCAAGGTCACTGACATTCTGGACCACGGTTAGCGGGTCTGACCTGGAAGGGCTAGAGAAAAAGAGAAAGAGGGGAAGGGGAAAAAGGCAGAACATAGTATCAGCACCACAACGCTCATGCCCAAATCTCATCCCCTCCCCTCACGAGCACATACCTTGTGCGTGAGGTCTGGCCACTTAAAGGCGGTGACTTGTCCATGACCTTGGACGCGGATGTCACTTTAAGCAGTCTGCAGAGAAAATGGCCTAAGAAAACCAAGGCACCAAAATGAGGAGGTTTCAAGAAAACTCTGCTTTAAAAATACACAAATGCACGGATCAACACAAGACAAAGAACTCTTGCCGCATATACATATATATATATATATATATATATATATAATTATTTTATATGCGTTTTATTTATTATATAAAACATTTTTTGTTTTTTTTTTACAAAAAAAATACTGTCTCTTTTAAATAATTATTAGTCCATTATTTATACAGGAGGGCGGAATTTAAATTCCCAGCCCGTGACGTCACTCTCTCCTACTGCGCACGCGCAATAGGAGACCGCCGCGCGGCGCCTGCGCGGCCGATGAACGGACCGCCGTACCGCGCATGCGCGAGCCAAGCCTTGCTCTCGAGGCGGCTACAGCACAGGCGCCAGCCGCGGAGACTGCCGCAACCCGGAAATGCCATAGCAGGCTGGAACGCACGCATTCCAGCCGCCATGAGGGGAACGAGACACACTAAACTACCGGGGGAAAACAGACCACATATAAAAACTGCCATGGAGGATGCAAAGAAGAAGCCACAGACCTTGCCAGCCGTTGATGAAACTGTCCACCGGGCATACAGAGGCAACCACCCGTCCACCAAGGGGAAATACTCAAGCCTCTTTAAGCTACTCGCCCGCCCATGGCTGGGCTCTGAGCTGCACCGCACAAAGGTATGCCAAATCTTGGATCCATTCAATCCTGATGCGAACAGCATGTATAGGTCCATAGAGGAGGACAAAAAAGGAACGCAGTAGCTAGTGGTGAGTACTCATTTATGGGAATGGGGTCCTATAGCATTGGAGAGGAGGCGGGGTTAACCCACACGTAGGCTGCCATGGAGTCTGTCAGGAAACATGTATTTATAGATGAAAGTATATATATGAAAGAAAACTCACTGCATAAGCACTTTCGTAGAGATTTATGTTCAGTCTGTCTTGTTTTTATGCTTTTTTTCAAATAAATAATAGTTTTATTTAAACGCAATCATTTTGTTCGCCTATAAAGTCCCACTGTACTGGGGGGTACACAAGTTCCCTATTTTTAGGGTTCTTATCTTCTCTTCTCCTCTGAAGACATCATTCATCTATTTTTGAACTGTTATTGTTATATTTTTATTTTTTGCTGCATTATTGATGCTTGAATATTTTTTTGCAATTTATGGACATTTTCACGGTTCACATATGCAAATTTGCACAGTGAAATTTCACTTGTAGTCTAATTTTTATTGGATTTTATATTTTCTTTTGTGTATTCTACTCACTGTTGACATTTATGATATTTAGTCGTATGTTATATATATAGTACTTTATTTGGCCACACCAGCATTCGTTTTGGAGCGCAGTACCATATATTGGTTTTATTTGTTTGATTCTCTTGGGTTTTGTTTGACCCCTGTTGGTGTTTGCTGCAACCAAATACCTTTACTTTATAATTTTAGTGAACGCGGGAATACCCTTTGTTTTATTTTTACCGATTCAAAGTTAACCATCCATTGAAGAAATTAAGCACATTTTTCAAAGTATGCATCCTTTCAGCTTTGACTGTTTGTAAACGTAATGAATACAAATTTATCTGAAGTTACAAATTATCCGAAATTACGAATGCCGCATCTAAACAAATGGAATAGATCAAATGAATAACAAATAATAATAAAAATGTTCAAATTTTCAAATTTACAAATTTTTGAATTCAGAATTTACAAATTTTTGAATTCAGAATTTTTGAATTCAGAATTTCTGAATCTTCAGAATTCAAAAATTCAGAAATTTGAAAATTCGAAAATCTGAAAAAAAAGAAAGAAAATCAGTAAAATTCGAAATAACTAACTAATAATAATAACAACTAACTGGTATGTATGATATAGAACATCCCATAGGGAGGCACATGTTGTAATAAAAATTATTCTCAAAAAAAATACCCAAGGAATTATATAAAGGCAGATTAATTGGTAGCTGTCAGGAAGGGCAAGCCAGTAATCAAGATGGCAACCGCAGAAGAACGGCTGTGCTCCATTTCCCAGTGAGAAGAGCCACATGGTGTGTGCGCATGCGCAGATGTGCAAATGACGTTGCACGTGCACGCACGTTGTGACAGTTCTTGGTGCCGGATGCGCTATTTAAAGGAGACTGGTCCTGAATGCCCAGGTTCAATGCTGTCTGGTCTACAGTGTTCCCTGTGACGCTTGCTATCTGTTTATCCTGAAAACCTGCTCCAGTAGACTCTTGGCTTGTTCCTGACTTCTCCTGCTATCCGCCTGCATCCAACCCTGGCTTGTCCCTGACTCTGCTTCCGCCTCTTCCCTGGTTACCTCGCTGCCCTCCTGTTAATGACTCGGCCTGTACCCTGACTCTGCTCCAGCCACCACATCTGTTCCTGATCTGTCAGCTTGTGTATGACCCAGCTTGCCTGTACCTGTCTGTGTTCCTACCTACAGAACACTTCTTCGCTGACTGTTGTGTCCTGCTTCCAGTCTGATCCTGTCTCCAGTTTTCCAGCTGTTCTGGTCATCTTCCTTGCTGAAGTCTCTCAACGGCATCATTGGACGTTACCAGCCCCTACATCAGTGATCCTACCAGGCACTTGTGCCACTCTGCACTCCTGAGCTCCCTGTCTGCTCTATCAGGGGCTCTTGAGTAGGGATGAGCCGAACACCCCCCTGTTCGGTTCGCACCAGAACATGCGAACAGGAAAAAAGTTCGCTCGAACACGCGAACACCGTTAAAGTCTATGGGACACGAACATGAATAATCAAAAGTGCCAATTTTAAAGGCTTATATGCAAGTTATTGTCATAAAAAGTGTTTGGGGACCTGGGTCCTGCCCCAGGGGACATGGATCAATGCAAAAAAAAGTTTTAAAAACGGCCGTTTTTTCAGGAGCAGTGATTTTAATAATGCTTAAAGTCAAACAATAAAAGTGTAATATCCCTTTAAATTTCGTACCTGGGGGGTGTCTATAGTATGCCTGTAAAGGGGCGCATGTTTCCCGTGTTTAGAACAGTCTGACAGCAAAATGACATTTCGAAGGAAAAAACTCATTTAAAACTACCGCGGCTATTAATGAATTGCCGGTCCGACAATACACATAAAAGTTCATTGATAAAAACGGCATGGGAATTCCCCACAGGGAAACCCCGAACCAAAATTAAAAAAAAAAAATTGACGTGGGGGGGGTCCCCCTAAATTCCATACCAGGCCCTTCAGGTCTGGTATGGATATTAAGGGGAACCCCGGCCAAAATTTAAAAAAAAAAAATGACGTGGGGTTCCCCCTAAATTCCATACCAGACCCTTCAGGTCTGGTATGGATTTTAAGGGGAACCCCGTGCCAAAAAAAAAAAAAAAATTGGCGTGGGGTTCCCCCAAAAATCCATACCAGACCCTTATCCGAGCACGCAACCTGGCAGGCCGCAGGAAAAGAGGGGGGGACGAGAGTGTGCCCCCCCCCTCCTGAACCGTACCAGGCCACATGCCCTCAACATTGGGAGGGTGCTTTGGGGTAGCCCCCCAAAACACTTTGTCCCCATATTGATGAGGACAAAGGGCCTCATCCCCACAACCGTGGCCGGTGGTTGTGGGGGTCTGCGGGCGGGGGGCTTATCGGAATCTGGAAGCCCCCTTTAACAAGGGGACCCCCAGATCCCGGCCCCCCCCCTGTGTGAAATGGTAAGGGGGTACTTACCCCTACCATTTCACTAAAAAAGTGTCAAAATAGTTAAAAAAGACAAGACACAGTTTTTGACAATTCCTTTATTTAAATGCTTCTTCTATCTTCCTTCATCTTCTGGTTCTTCTGGCTCTTCTGGTTCTTCCTCCGGCGTTCTCGTCCAGCATCTCCTCCGCGGCGTCTTCTATCTTCTTCTCCTTGGGCCGCTCCGCACCCATGGCATGAGGGGAGGCTCCCGCTCTTCTCTTCATCTTCTTCTTCATCCTCTTCTCTTCTTCATCTTCTTCATCTTCTTCATCTTCTTCATCTTCATCTTCTCTTCTTAATTTTCTTCTGCGGGCCGCTCCGCATCCATGCATGGAGGGAGGCTCCCGCTGTGTGACGGCGTCTCCTCGTCTGACGGTTCTTAAATAACGGGGGGCGGGGCCACCCGGTGACCCCGCCCCCCCTCTGACGCACGGGACATGACGGGACTTCCCTGTGGCATTCCCCGTGACGTCACAGGGAAGTCCCGTCAAGTCACCGTGCGTCAGAGGGGGGCGGGGTCACCGGGTGGCCCCGCCCCCCGTTATTTAAGAACCGTCAGACGAGGAGACGCCGTCACACAGCGGGAGCCTCCCTCCATGCCAGCATGGCTGCGGAGCGGCCCGGAGAAGTAATGAAGAAGAAAGAAGAGATGAAGAAGAAGAAGATGAAGAAGATGAAGAAGAGAAGAGGATGAAGAAGAAGAAGATGAAGAGAAGAGCGGGAGCCTCCCCTCATGCCATGGGTGCGGAGCGGCCTCGAGGAGAAGAAGATAGAAGACGCCGCGGAGGAGATGCTGGACGAGAACGCCGGAGGAAGAACCAGAAGAGCCAGAAGAACCAGAAGATGAAGAAGATGAAGGAAGATAGAAGAAGTATTTAAATAAAGGAATTGTCAAAAACTGTCTCTTGTCATTTTTAACTATTTTGACACTTTTTTAGTGAAATGGTAGGGGTAAGTACCCCCTTACCATTTCACACAGGGGGGGGCCGGGATCTGGGGGTCCCCTTGTTAAAGGGGGCTTCCAGATTCTGATAAGCCCCCCGCCCGCAGACCCCCACAACCACCGGCCACGGTTGTGGGGATGAGGCCCTTGTCCTCATCAACATGGGGACAAGGTGTTTTGGGGGGCTACCCCAAAGCACCCTCCCAATGTTGAGGGCATGTGGCCTGGTACGGTTCAGGAGGGGGGGGCCGCACTCTTGTCCCCCCCTCTTTTCCTGCGGCCTGCCAGGTTGCATGCTCGGATAAGGGTCTGGTATGGATTTTTGGGGGAACCCCACGCTGTTTTTTTTTTTTTTTTGGCGCGGGGTTCCCCTTAAAATCCATACCAGACCTGAAGGGTCTGGTATGGAATTTAGGGGGAACCCCACGTCATTTTTTTTTTAAATTTTGGCCGGGGTTCCCCTTAATATCCATACCAGACCTGAAGGGCCTGGTATGGAATTTAGGGGGACCCCCCCACGTCATTTTTTTTTTTTTTAATTTTGGTTCGGGGTTTCCCTGTGGGGAATTCCCATGCCGTTTTTATCAATGAACTTTTATGTGTATTGTCGGACCGGCAATTCATTAATAGCCGCGGTAGTTTTAAATGAGTTTTTTCCTTCGAAATGTCATTTTGCTGTCAGACTGTTCTAAACACGGGAAACATTCGCCCCTTTACAGGCATACTATAGACACCCCCCAGGTACGAAATTTAAAGGGATATTACACTTTTATTGTTTGACTTTAAGCATTATTAAAATCACTGCTCCTGAAAAAACGTCCGTTTTTAAAACTTTTTTTTGCATTGATACATGTCCCCTGGGGCAGGACCCGGGTCCCCAAACACTTTTTATGACAATAACTTGCATATAAGCCTTTAAAATTAGCACTTTTGATTTCTCCCATAGACTTTTAAAGGGTGTTCCGCGGCATTCGAATTTGCCGCGAACACCCCAAATTGTTCGGTGTTCGGCGAACTTGCGAACAGCCAATGTTCGAGTCGAACATGAGTTCGACTCAAACTCGAAGCTCATCCCTACTCTTGAGTCAGAGGTGTAAGAGAGGTCTTCCTCAGCAAATCTGGCTCTACAACCAGGTATGTGACAGTACCAGACAGCCATGTCTGAGCCTGAGCAAGGAACCTCTCCAATGAAAGAACTTTGTCAGTATCTTGCTGAACCTGTAAGAAAGTTATACCCGACTAGAAGAGCGTGTCCAGGCCCTATCCTCTCCTGCTGCTCATCCAGCCACCACTTCAGCTGGAACATTTATTACACTTAGAGTGGTAATGTTGCCTCTAGAGCCCAAAGTTCCTACACCTGAGAGATTCTCTGGGGAACGCAGTAAATTCACAGCATTCCGTAACACCTGTGAACTCTACTTTGCCCTAAAGCCACTGACTTTTTCTTTAGAGACTACTAAAGTGGGCTTTGTCATCTCTCTGCTACAAAGTTAACCTCAGTCCTGGGCCCTCCGTTTGTTGGAACAGAAAGATGCATCCTTCACCTTCTTCCACGCCATGTCTCAGCTCTATGAGGACCCTCAACAAACTTCCACCGCAGACGCAGCTCTGCATACTCTTCAGCAAGGTCGCAGAGTGGCCAAGGACTATGTATCTGAATTCAGGCACTGGAGTTTCGACACTAACGGGAACGATGCCACCCTGCGATACCAGTTTCGTATGGGCCTTTCTGAACCCCTGAAAGATGAACTTGCCCAAGTTGGCATTCCTCAAACCCTAGATTCTCCCATTAATCTGTCTATCCAGATCGATAGGCGAATGAGGGAACGAAGGTCTGAACGAACATTGGGACCGTCCTGTGTGGATGTTACCTCGAGTTTCCAGCTTCTCTAATCCTCTTTCTACAGTTCCTACGGCATCCACCGCCGATACCTCTGAGCCAATGCAGTTGGCCTTGCTCCGCCCCTCAAATACCTTTGAAGAGTGTCAACGCCGGCATTTGAATAACCTCTGTCTCTATTGTGGGGAACCTGGACACTACGTGAGATCATGCCCAGCGAAGCTCCATAAGTGTCTAACCATCTCTTCTGATCATGCACCAGTTTTACCAAGCAATCCTTCTCATCTGGCTCTTTCCATTCTTTTACAGATTTCAGGAAGGAATACCCAGGTCACCACCATAATTGATTCCACAGCCTGCAACTCCTTTATGGACTTGTCCTTTTCCACTAGGCACCAGATTCCGCTGCAACCCAGGGCTCAGGGACTTTCTGTACATCTAGCTCATCGGTCTGCTATCAAATCAAGATTAGTCCCGCAATAAACTGTTCCATTATCCACCACCATTGCCAATAACCATCAGGAACTTTTCTGTTTGGATGTCATCGCATCCCCTCTGTCTCCCATTATCCTTGGCATGCCCTGGTTACAGGCCCATAACCCACATATCAATTGGGTCAAAGGGGAAATCAGTTTCAATTCTCCCTACTGCCGTCAACACTGTTTACAGGAAGTTACTTGTGCTCCACCATCCTTGTTATGTCTGGACTCTGATGCTGAAACCCACCAATCTGTTCAAGTGGTATATCATAGCTTCTTGGATGTATTCAGTAAAAAGGGAGCATAAGCTCTTCCCCCACACAGGCACTATGACTGCCCAATTGAGCTCCTCCCTGAAGCCAAAGTCCCTTTTGGAAGAATCTCCCCCCTAAAGGAAATCAAGTTGGGCACCTTAAAGGAATACATTGATGACAATCTAAAGAACGGGTTCATCTACCTATCCACTTCCCCGGCAGGGGCACTTTCTATGGCCCTGTGTAGATTATTGTGAACTTAATAAAATCACAGTTAAATGCCAGTACCCTCTTCCCTTGGTACGCGAATTGTTGCAGAGACTCGGAGCAGCAAATATATTCACCAAATTGGATCTTCGAGGGGCCTATAATTTGGTCCATATCCGTAGTGGAGGTGAATGGAAGATGGCTTTCCGCACCCAATTAGAGCATTTACAATATTTGGTGATGCCTTTTGGACTGTGTAATGCCCCTGTCACATTCCAAAATTCTGTTAATGATATTTTCAGAGACTATCTAGATCTGTTATTCATAATGTATCTGGACAATATCCTGATCTTTTCCCCATCTCTGGAAAAACACTGTGGACATGTTGGAAGTGTGCTAAATCGGCTTCGGCAACACGGCCTATATGCCAAGCCAGGAAAAGTGCGAGTTTAAATGCCAAAGTATTCAATTCCTGAGGTTGATCATCTTGGCTGAAGGTATCAAGATGCATCCTCAGAAGGTTACTGCCACCCTTGACTGGCCAGTCCCTGCAGATAAAAAAGGAATCCAGCACTTTCTGGGGTTTGCTAATATTTATTGAACAAATTTTTTTTTTAACAAAAAAGTTGATTTAGGTTTTCCAAAACAAACAGTTTAAAATGGATTAGACATAGATAGAGACATCTTACAAAGTTTTCTTACATTTCTTAACAAATGCAGGAGTAGCAGTCAAATCAACAATATGTTTACAAGAACATTGCACCCATCTCAGGTGGAGGTATAAAAGGTCACATTGATTACCTTTAGTTTGTACATTTTAATCCCACACTCTCACAGGTAGACACAAAAATCTATTTATGAGGACCAGTTTATATCAACTATCGTGAGCCCCGACCCGAGGGCCTCAATCAATAGTTAGATGTTTTGCCTTCACTCATGCTGCCCAAATCTTCCCAAATTTTTGGGGGCAGTTTCTTCCCATATATGTCATTTTATATAATGGTAATGCCCTATTTATCAAGGACTGCCAAATCTGTCTGGTGGGTGGCTGGGACTGATTCCACTGTAATAGGATTGCCTTTCTAGCATACAGTGTGGCGTAGAAGATAAATAGTTTCTTCCCCCATGAGACCTCCAGGAAGTCGCAAATACCTAACAAAAGAGGGATCGGGCTGTATGGAATCATCACTCTCCCAATAGAATTAATATCAGCAAGTATATTTTCCCAGAATTCCTTCCCACTAGGGCAGGACCAGACTATATGGAAGAAGTCAGCGTCATCCAAACCACACCTAGCGCACCTCGCCGACCTATCAGGGTAAATTCTCGCTAAACGTACTGGAGAGTAATATGCACAGTGAAGAAACTTCAGTTGCATGAAAATATCTCTAGCTGAGATTGTAAGGGGTAGATATTGCTGAATCCCCTCCTCCCAGTCCTCATCTGTCAGCTCCGGAATATCCCTCCGCCATAACTCACACAGCTGGGACACTCTAGATGTGTCGTGGGACGCAAATATGTTGTACAGTGTGGACAGTGTTTTCCCAATATCTGGGGGTTTAAGTGTATTTTCCACAGGCGACCCCTCCAGATTTAGCGGGCCAGGGAATTGGGACCGGAATGCATGGCGCAACTGAAGGAATCTGAAGAACATATGATTCGGGAGTTCCTTATCTAAGGTATCAAAAAGACCAGTCGGCCCTGTGCTACTATGTCTCCCAAAGTTTTGACCTCATATCTAGCCCACACGACCGGGTCAGGAATAGAGCGAAAGTGAGGCAGACGAGGGTTGCCCCACAAGGGAGTCGCAGGGGACCAGTCATTGGATCCCATGAGTTGTTTTTGGACCGTGTCCCAAACCCCAAGGGTCGTCCGCATGGGAAAAGTCACCCGAAGATTGGATCTGGGGCCTCTATAAACCAAATTCCCCAACTCCGCAAAGGAACCAACCAATGCCGCCTCCATAGTGGAAGCGGGATTAGTCGGGTCCTCCGAGAACCACCACTTAACAGTCACCAGGACCGCCGCCCAATAGTATTTCAGAAAACAGGGCAAAGCCAATCCCCCCCAGCACACCTGGCAGCTGTAGAGTTGATCTAGCTATTTTAGGGGCCTTCCCATTCCAAATAAATGAGGTAACAATACTGTCCAAGTGTTTAAAGAAGGTTATCGGTATAGAGATTGGAGTTTGACGGAATAAATAGGTAAACTTGGGTAGTACCGACATCTTGATTAAGTTAACGCGGCCAACTGGTGTTAGAGGTAAGGATTTCCATGTGGCGCATGGTGGGAAAGGTGATTAACCACTGGGTTTAGGTTAAGGGTTATATATTTTTTTAAATCCCGATGTATTTCTACACCTAAATATTTAAACTGAGAGACTCTACTAAGCTGCCCATCTGCCTGCGAGGGGGCAGAGCCAGCATGGAGAGGGAACAGGACCGACTTTCCCCAATTTATGCATATGCCCGAGAACTTGCCAAAGTTGTTAATTACCGAAAGGGCTGCTTGTAGGGAAGTACCATCGTCCTTAAGATACAGCAAGGTGTCGTCGGCATATAACGACACCTTTTCCTGTATTGAACCCCGAATTTCCGGTGCAGCACGGAGGAGGGCAGCCATGGGCTCAATCGCCAGGGCGAAAAGTCCCGGCGAAAGAGGGCACCCCTGCCTGGTCCCCCTACCCAGGGGGAATGCCGGAGAGAGCACCGTACCCGTGCGTACCCTGGCCGTCGGGGCCCTGTACACCATCTTGACCCAGGAGAGGAAGACCGGACCGAAACCGAATCTGCGAAGTACCTCCCAGAGATAGCCCCACTCAACAGAATCGAAGGCCTTCTCTGCATCTAAAGAGGCCACAATCCCGTCCTCCTCGCCCTCCTCTCCAGAGGCCAAGACCGCATACAACCTACGAATGTTTATATCTGTGCCCTTCCCCGGCATAAAGCCTGACTGGTCTTCGTGAATAAGAGTAAGTATTACTTCGTTCAGGCGTCTGGCTAGAATTTTAGTAAGTATTTTTGCATCGTCATTAAGCAGGGATATGGGTCGGTATGAAGGGCACAGTTGGGGGTCCTTCCCTGGTTTGGGTATAACCACTATAATGGCTTGTGCCATAGACAGTGGGAGCTCCCCAGTTCGCAGGGTCTCTGTAAGCATTGCATGCATCTTATGTGCTACCTCACCAGTGTATAGTTTATAGAATTCGGGAGGGAGACCATCTATTCCCGGGGTCTTCCCCGTCTGCATGGAACCCAAGGCCTGCTGAACCTCCTCCAAAGCTATTGGGGCATCTAAGCTTTCCCTTGCTGCGTCTGTAAGGACCGGAAGCATTACCCTGTCTAAAAAGTCTGAGAGCTCGTCCGGAGAATAGTGCGTCTTATGCCGCGTACACACGAGCGGACTTTACGGCGGACTTTGCCCGGCGGACTTTTCGACGTACTTTCCGACGGACTTTGTGAACGAACGGACTTGCCTACACACAATCCACCAAAGTCCGTCGAATTCGTACGTGATGACGTACGACCGGACTAAAACAAGGAAGTTCATAGCCAGTAGCCAATAGCTGCCCTAGCGTGGCTTTTTGTCCGTCGAACTAGCATACAGACGGCGGACTTTTCGACCGGACTCGATTTCAACGGATAAATTTTAAACAAGTTTCAAATCTAATTCCGTCCAACTTTTGAGAAAACAAAGTCCGCTGGAGCCCACACACATCGAATTGTCCGACGAAATCCAGTCCGCCGGGCAAAGTCCGCCGTAAAGTCCGCTCGTGTGTACGCGGCATTAGAAGAGTACAGAGTCGAGTAGTAGTCAGCAAAGCAAGCATTAATATTTACCGGGTCGGATACTAGAGTTCCGTCGCTCTTTCGAATACGGGCTATGGTGGAGATTGAGGATTGTTCCTTGGCCAGCCAGGCTAAAAGCCTGCCTGTTTTGTCCCCTTGTTCAAATATTCTCTGTGTCTGGGCCAATTGGCGTTTATTTGCCTTGGCCACTCTAAGTAGCATAAATTCCCGATAGGCCACCCTCATATCCTGTGCTATAATTGGGTTAGAGGTAAGGGCAAACCTAGTCTCTAACTCTCAGGCCTTAGCTTCCGCTTCCTCCAATAACATTGTGTCGTTTCTACGTTCCCTGGCTATGGATGACATATAACAACCTCTAATGTAGGCTTTAAAGGCGTACCACACAGTCCCTGGTGTGGCGGAATTGGCATTCGATAACCAGAATTGTTTGATCTCTTTTACCATCTCCACTTCTATAGTAGGATGTTCAATCCAGAACCGAGACAGCCGCCAGATTCTATCTGCCTGTGGGGTAGCAGATTGCAGCGTACACAGCAGCGGGGAGTGGTCAGATATCCCTCTCGGGAGTATCTCAATATCTATCATTTTGGGAAGCATGGGTAAACTGGCATAGAGAAGGTCAATACGAGATAGTGTATTATAAGAGGAGGAGTGACATGTGTACATACGATCCGATGGGTGTTTCCATCGCCACACGTCTTCCAATCCCATTGTCTGGGACCAACGGGACAACGCCGAATCAGTGGCGGGATCCGGGGACAATTTATCTAGAGAGGGGTTCGGAGGGATATTGAAATCCCCCGTTAGGATCATGTTATCCGTGGGGAACTGGGCAATCAGGGTAACTATTTTCTGTAAGAGGGAAATATTAGCCGGAGGCGGCAGATAAACGCCCACCACCACCACGGCTATTGTATCAATAACAGCATGTAACAGCACATATCTGCCTTCTGGATCTATGAGTACATCTAGGGGTTCAAAGTTAAGGGATCTATTGATCAAGATACTGACACCCCTGGCATAACTAGTGTGCGTAGCATTGTAATGGTGTCCCACCCATGGCCTCTTCAGTCCCATTACTCTACCTCCCACCAAGTGTGTCTCCTGGAGAATGCAGATATGTGGAGTATACTTTTTAAGGTAGTCAAAAACTAGAGATCGCTTGATTTTATGGTTAAGACCTCTGATATTCCAGGACAAGATCTTTAATGGAGCCATATCCCGGAAGGACAGATAAATTGAATGGGGAACCACATACCTCAGGGGCTTACGGGAGAACCCCCCCACCCCACCCCACCCCTATCAGTGGGCAAGCAGGGAGCCCGCAGGAAGGTGTTAGGATAGGAGGCTTCCTAGCGCAACCTAATCCTCTGATGTTATAGAACCATTTGTAATGAAATGCATTCAAGCATGTAGGTATAAGAAAACCAAGAACAAATATAAAACAAAACAAACAAAAAAAAACAAACTTCCCTCCCAGCCCACCCCACACCCCTTTAATTGAACCTCGGGGTGTTCGAGTACCCATAACAACCTAAAAGAAAAAAACAACTTAAATGTAGGAGAAAGCTCCTATGGGGGTGGTGTGTAGCAATCGACACACCTAGGACCTAATGGAGCGCAGGGACTCCACTACACGCATTACCTGTAGGCCATTGCTGATAAAAAGAAAAACATGGTAGGGGAACAAAGAAACCCTTCAGCATCTACAGAACAACTCACACTTAGATCACTCTAAGGGTACAATCTTAGTTACACGAGCTATTCGCTCAACCTGTAGAAAATAAACAAGGTTAAACAGTACATATTAAACAATTATGCTTCTCAATTGAGACTAAACCAAGGGGGAAAACTTTCCACCCCTAACCTCTCGATCTGGTCGGCAGTTCCATAGGCGGATCACAGTTCTGGTGGAGATACCTAAGTCACGTTTAATCAGATGACTCTGACGGTAGGAGGCCCAGAGAAACAACTTCAGCCCCCCACCCATCTCAACCTCCTAAATGCAAGATCCATCCCTCACTTGTTAGCACTGGAAAAGGGGGTAAAAATTGAGAGTATGGATTCCAGTAGAACCGTCATCCAGGGGGGCCACAGGAGGGAGGGGGGGAACCAGCGGCAAAGAGGGTCAAACGCCACAGGTGAGTCAAAGGTGGCAGTCTCCCCCCAACCTCTAGTACCAGACCGTTCAGCTAAATATCGGTCACCTCCCATGTCAACACCAGACATTACATCCAGTTCACATTCTAGATCTTGTCTCCAAGAAAGACAAATGCATCACTCTCTGTGGTTTGCCGGGTTCAGATAAGGAGGAGGTTGCAAAAATGAAAAACTACTTTTCTTACCGCCAAACATCTCGGGTAAAGTAAAGGGGTATTCTTGGTGGTCTCCGATTTACAAATCAATGATTGCGTGGCAAGGAGTCGAGCCATCTGGACGCCTCTTCCGGGGAAGTGAAGAATTTTGTAGTCTCACCGTCCACCACTCTAAGCCGCGCTGGGAATAGCATGCTGTATTTGAGCCCCCTGGTGCGCATTTGGGCTTTGACTTGATCGAATGTCCTACGCTGTCTTTGCGTCTCGACCGAATAATCAGGGAACAGCATAATCTTTGCATTTTCGGATTTCAGTAACCCAGCTTTCCTGGCTTCTCTAAGGATTAAATCACGGTCTCTGAAGTTTAGCATGCGGAATATGAAAGTTTGTGGCGGTGCTCCCGGTGGACCCCGGGCCGATGGCATCCTATGGGCGCGCTCCACCGCAAAATGGGCAGAGAATGGAGCTTGCGGAAGCAGAGTATGGAGCAGATGTTCTGTATAAGCCTCCGGATCTCTTCCCTCCACTCCTTCCGGAAGTCCCACCAGTCGCAGGTTTTTTCTGCGATTTCTGTTTTCCTGCTCTTCAGCACGGGATTCCAGCGTTTTCATCTTAACTTGCAGTGTACGGATTGAGGCACTATGATCCCGGATGACATCCTCATTATCTCCTACCCTCCGTTCAGCCTTCGTCAGCCTATCGCGGTATTTGTCCATATCACGTCTTATAAGGCCCATTTCGGATTGCATCTGTTCTATTTTCGTGGTAAGGGTGGTTTGGCAGCCTGTTATTGCCTGCATTAGTGCTTGGAATTGGTCTGTGGTCAGTTGAGATGTTTCTGCACATGGTTCTGTGTGTTCCGTTTGGGACGCCAAATTTAGTCGCACAGCTGCACGTGTGTCTCTGGCCGGCGGTGCAGTTTTTTGGGCCGACTGCCTTTTCTGGAGGTCCTCTTACGCATGCCCAGTTCCAGACTTAGCCAGGCAGGTAGGATAGTATGGTTATGTATCTCAAGGGGCCAATTGAGGCAGCTGTGCAATGTAAAGCCTCTGTCCCTCGCCTCACACCAGGGTGCGCCACGTATGTACTCTCTGCAGTGGCGGCATTTGCAATGCCGGATGTCACTGTCTGTATGCCCCTGATTATTGTAGTCGGATAAGGAGGGTGGCTGTAGGTCCTTAGAGGCAAATGTCAGCTTCAGTGTAACAGGCAGAGCAGTGTATGTTTATAGCACAGGGAATCAGAGTGAAGTGGCTGTACAGCATGCAGTGCCTGACTATCACTCCTCCCCAGGACACTGCACATGTGTCTGCCTGGTGATGGAGGGGATCTATGAGGCAGGATGCCGCTGTCTGTGTGCCCCAGATTATGTCCCGCTCAAGCCCGTGAGAAATTTTCTGTGGGGTAGGGAGGATGGCTCAGTCTCTTAACCAGGCAAGTATGAAGGGTGCCAGCCAGAACAGCCAGAGCGGTCTATGCCTGTATCAGGGGACCAGAGCATGAGGCCTGTGCAGCATGGAGCCCCTGTCTCTCCTGCACACCAGGGCACTCCACGCGGTCCCGCCGGCATCGGCGTTTGCTCATCCGGTCCCGATGGCACTACCTCCCAAGTTACGTCTCAGGAGAGCTTGTGAGCAGCGGCAGCTCAGGAGGACCAGCAGGGCATCTGTGTATCCCGATATACCGGATGATAGAGCCGATTAGGTGCGGAGCTCTTGTCTCTCACGTCCTGCTAGGTCGCCATCTTGACCACGCCCCTTATTGAAAAAATTTAACGGATTTTCAGCCATCATTTCCCTCATCACCCAATTAACTAAGCAAGGCATCCGGTTTCATTGGTCCCCTGAAGCACAAACTGTTTTTGAGACTCTTAAGAATCTGTTTATCTCTGCATCTGTCCTAAAGCATCCTGCTCCAGCTCTGCCTTACATTTTGGAAGTAGATGCATCTGAAACAGCAGTCGAGGCACTCCTTTCCCAGAGACAGGGGTCCAAGGCTCTGTTGCACCAGGTTGCATTCTTTTCCCATAAGTTATCAGAAGCAGAAAGCAATTATGATGTTGGAAATCGCAAACTGTTGGCAAACAAAGCAGCTTTGAGGAATGGCGGTATCTCTTGGAAGGAGCAGCACATCCAACCCTGATCTATACAGACCATAAAAATCTGGAAGTTACAAAGAGGGTGAAGCCACATCAAGCCAGGTGGGCACTTTTCTTTACCAGATTTTCTTTTCATACAACTTACAGGCCTGGGTCGAAGAACACGAAATCTGATGCGCTTTCCCGCATATTCAATTAATTGGAAGACTCCAAACCTCCTGATATTATCTTGTCTTCAGGAAACTTTCTTGTGCTTCAAGGGGATTTGCTATCACAGATCAGGCAAGCTTCTATGGGGATTCCTTCTCCTCCGGACACAACCCTGCAGGCAAGAGATGGTCTATTATGGTACAAGGATACATTTTTTGTACCAGAAAGTCTACAAGTTGCTATCCTAGGGTCCTGCCATGACCATGTGTTAGCCGGTCATTTTGGTGTATACAAAACATCTGAAATCTTGCAACGCACATTCTGGTGGCCTCAGTTACAGAAGGATTGCAAGAAATATGTGGAGTCTTGCATCACATGCATCCAAAATAAGAATAGCCATTCCAAGTTATGGAGTCTGTTGAAAACATTATCTGTCCCGGAGAGACCCTGGAGGATGATTTCCATGGATTTCATTGTGGAGCTTCCCCCATCAGAATGCTACACTATTATCCTTGTGGTAGTAGACTGTCTAAAATGGCGCACTTCCTACCAATGAAGGGTACACCCTCTTCCCCTGAAACTGCAAAAAATGTTATCAAGGACATATTAGACTCCATGGAATTTCTGCGAACATTGTATCAGATCGGGGGGGTACAGTTTACTTCCAAGTTCTGGAAAGCACTATGTGAATCTCTAAGGATTGATCTGTCCTTTTCTTCTGCCTACCACCCACAGACGAATGGCCAGACAGAGAGAACCAACCAAACACTTGAGCAATACATACGCTGTTTCTCTTAATTTTCCCAGGATGATTGGGTTCCACTACTACCTCTAGCTGAATTTGCCTACAATAATCTGTTCATTCTGCCATTAAGCAGTCTCCGTTCTTCACCAATTACGGTCTTCACCCATCATTCTTGTCCAACACCATCCTGGAAAGTGCAGTACCAGATGTTCAGGAAACAGTAAACTTCTTTGATGTAAATAACAAACTGTTATGCCGCGTACACACAATCGGACATTCTGACAAAGAAATCCTGGGATTTATTTCCGCCGAATGTTGGCTTAAACTTGTCTTGCATACACACGGTCACACAAATGTTGGCGGAAATTCTGAACATCAAGAACACGGTGACGTACAACACGTACGTCGAGCCGAGAAAAACCCTCTACCTAGTTTAATGTTAAACCTCTTTTCTTCTAACTTTAATGAGTGGGCACGTGTCTTGTTAAACTCCCTTCCATGAAAACGTTTTATCCCTATTGTGGGGTCACCAGTACGGTATTTATAAATTGAAATCATATCCCCTCTCAAGCATCTCTTCTCCAGAGAGAATAAGTTCAGTGCTGGTAACCTTTCCTCATAACCAATATCCCCCAAACCCTTTATTAGCTTAGTTGCCCTTCTTTGTACTTGCTCCATTACCAGTACATCCTTCCTGAGGATTGGTGCCCAGAACTCGACAGCATACTCTATGTGCGGCCGGACCAGAGTCTTGTAGAGCAGGAGAATTATCATTTTATCTCTGGAGTAGATCCCCTTTACAATGCATGCCAATATACTGTTTTCTTTGTTAGCAGCAGCTTGGAAGTGCATGCCATTGCTGAGCCTATCATCTACTGGGACCCCCAGGTCCTTTTCCAGCCTAGATTCCCCCAGAAGTTCTCCCCCCAGTGTATAGGTTGCATTCATATTTTTGCCACCCAAATGCATTATTTTACATTTTTCTACATTAAACCTCATTTGCCTTGTAGTTGCCCACTAGAGATGAGCCGAAACACCCGAACCCCATTGAAGTCTATGGGACTTGAACGTTCAAAATAAAAAGTGATAATTTTAAAGGCTAATTTGCATGGTATTGTCCTAAAAAGGGTTTGGGGACCCGGGTCCTGCCCCAGGGGACATGTATCAATGCAAAAAAAAGTGTTAAAAACTGCCGTTTTTTCGGGAGCAGTGATTTTAATGATGCTTAAAGTGAAAAAAAGTGAAATATTCCTTTAAATATCGTACCTGGGGGGTGTCTATAGTATGCCTGTAAAGTGGCGCGGGTTTCCCATGCTTAGAACAGTCCCTGCACAAAATGACATTTTTAAAGTAATAAAAGTAATTTAAAACTGCTTACGGCTTTAATGTAATGTCCGGTCCCGGTAATATGGATGAAAATCAGTGAGACAAATGGCATGGGTATCCCCCCCAGTCCATTACCAGGCTCTTTGGGTCTTGTATGGATATTAAGGGGAACCCCGCACCCCAGGCCCTCTGAACAGCAGTATACGGGCGGTGCAAACAAGACAGGGACTGTAGGTTTGTTGTTAAGTAGAATCTGTTTGTAATTTTGAACTGGTACAGTTTTAAAGTGTAGCTCCAGCCAAAAAATCTATTTTTAAGCTTTTTGGAAAACATAGGGAAGGGTTATCACCCCTGTGACATTTGTTTTGCTGTCTGTGCACCTCTTCAGAAGATTTTACCTCACTTTCTGTCCCAATGACAAATGTTTTTTGACAATTTGGGGTTTTTAGTGAAACAAGGATTGGTGATAAAGCATCAGTGGAAAGGAGACACATTTTTCCCATATTAACTCTTACAGGAGAAAATTCAAGAATTGTAATTACATGTCCCTGTTGAACAGGGGCAGACAAATTGGGCCTTAGGCACTGGTGCCACAACACTGCAACCCCTCACAGATACTCTAGTTGGAGCGCAGGAATGAGCCCTCCTGTAAAATATTGCATCAAAAATTGTAATTAATAGGGGCTGAAAAATTGGGCCTTAGGCACTGGTGCTGGTGCCACAACACCGCAACCTCTAACAGATACTCTAGTTGGAGCGTAGGAACAAGCCCTGCTGCAAAGTATTGCATCAAAAATTGTAATTACATGCCCCTGTTTAACAGGAAATGAAAAATTGGACCTTAGGCACTGGTGCCACAACACTGCAACCCCTCACAGATACTCTAGTTGGAGGGCAGGAACAAGCCCTGCTGCAAAATATTGCATCAAAAATTGTAATTACACGCCTCTGTTAAACAGGGGCTGAAAAATTGGGCCTTAGGCACTGGTGCCACAACACTGCAACCCCTCACAAATACTCTAGTTGAGTGCAGCAACGAACCCTCCTTACAAAATATTGCATCAAAAATTGCAATTACACGCCCCTGTTAAACAGGGGCTGAAAAATTGGGCCTTAGCCACTGGTGGCAGGGCCCAGAACCAAAAATATTCTTACATGCTCTCAGCATGATCATTGAGGAGGAAGAGGATAGTCACTCAGCATAACAGGATAGTCACTCAGCATCAGCATAGGCAGTCTTGAAGGGATCTGACATATATTCGGTTACATCAGCATCAGGTGCTTGGTAGCTGGTGGCGATCCAAGACTGATTCATTTTTATGAAGGTCAGTTAATCGACCAAGTCGGTGGACAGGCGCACCCTGTGATCGGTTACAAAACCTCCAACAGCACTGAATGTGCGTTCCGAAAGAATGCTGGATGCAGGACTGGCCTGTGACAGACCTAGCTGGGAGAGAGACTTTTGGAGGGGCCTGAATGCTAGCCTCTTGCCAATCGATCGTGGGCCCTGGCATTTGGGGGAATGGTGCTCTTTGTGAGCTGTGAGCCTGGGGACCCTTGAGGTGGTATTACTGTGGATTTGGGTCCTGGTCCTTCAGGACACACAGACTCTGGGGACCCTGGATTTGCCATATTAGAAATAGTGGCTGATTCATAATGCTGGGACAAATACTGTTGGGAGGTGCTGGTGTCAATTCCAGCTACCTGTCTGTCTGATGCCTGCTAGAATGTGTATTGTTAATAAGTCTCTAGTATGGGATCTAAGAGTCATTAGATCCCCATTGTTGTTTGTGTTAATTAACTCTGCTATTGTGATAATGCTGATTGGGTTTTCTGAGCTACAAGACGGCCAGTCTGGCCTAAAGGTCATGTCTGAGTCATCTAGGCTGTCTAAAGGGATTAGTTAATTAGCCTATGTTAATTAGGCTTCTGGTCACAGGTGTATGTTCAGAGTAATATGAGCCGGAGGTACGCACTTCCTCTTTTATTGTATAAAAGAGCCTGTATTTTTCAATAAAAGAGATTCCTGGTTGAACTTACATACAGCCTGCCTGGTGTTTGTTCTGAGCTACACAACTGGATTAGAATGCCACATAGCTGTAGTTCTAGTCCCGGAGCATCGGATGACCGAACCATCAGATGTTGCGATCTGCAGTCTGATTCTATAGCAGCAGAGGAGTGTCGGGAGAGTGGAACCGAGCGAGCAAGGGGCTCGTTACATTCGTGGCAGCAGTGGGATTTGCTCTCCAGTTACTGGGACACTCCAAACCAGCCTGCAGGAGAGCCACACTGAAAGACTTACTTGAGAGCCGTGGAGGGAATGGTGGGATCGTGCTTCCTTGCCGTGAACACATCCAAACCATCACCTGGATCCAAGGTCCAGATAGCAGAAGAGGAGAGGTACAGATACCAGCCACCATGGAAGAGGAATTCAGAAGGAGGTTGCTAGAGATGCAGATAAAGCACAGAGGACCAGTATCAGAGCAGGTCCTGCTAGGATGGTTTGATTCTATCCGCTGCAAACTCTGGAAGGAAGCACTAGCCCGTGAGCAGCGAAACCAGGGAAAAGTTCTCCCCTCCATCCATGTAAGTTACTAGTCGCAGTATGAAGTGCAAATGCTGTTATTGGGGGAACAGCCAAACCAGGAGTGGACAGCTGAGTTAATAAGCAGGCTGATCTGGGCAGAAATGCGGTTGGACGAGAGCTACAGAGCCCTCCAGTGGTATGTAGCCCAAGTGTGCCCGTGGACAGCGGATGACAGCGATGACTACGATGGCCTGGGATTGTTGTATTGGAGGCTGTCCGAGGACCCTGACTTTGGGAGTGATCGGGAGTGGCGTTTGGAGGAAATAATGGAGTACAGAGAGCGAAGACTGAATGTCTCGGAAGTGCACTGGGCACAGGAAGATTTGGAGTTTCTGGCCGTTCAGGAATGGAAGCTTGAAATGGCCTACAGACAGCTGCTAGACTCCGCTCAGCAACAGGGTGGGGCTCCCTTTGCCTGGGACTATCAGGAAATACCAGTTGACAACTCTGAAATCCTGGCTGAAGAGTTGACAATGTGGCAGAGTAACAGTGTGCTTTGCCAACCTGCCCCCGCAGCTATGGAGGCGGAGGTCTTATGGCAGATGCAGCAAGTGCTGACTGACCTTGATGATCCTGTTTCTGCATGGGATGATCTTGGATGGAGGAATGTGCCTGTCCAGCAGCATGCCAGAGAATCGGCAGTGGAAAATCTGAAGATTGCCGTCCCCAAACCTGAAGTGCTGACAACAGGGCAGAGCTCTGCTAACCTCTGCCCAGCACTGATAGCATCTTCTGGGTTCCACGGAGAGGAGATGGTAAACCTTTATCCCCAGACACCAGTTGCAGAGACAGGGGATTTGATAGACTTTTCTGCTGAGGAAGAACAACCTGGTGAGCCTCCAGCAGAAGAAGAGCTGTTATTAGGGCCAAACTTCACTGTGTCCTGCCAAGCACCAACAGATGTATCTGTGAAGAATCTTCCCCAGCTGAAGCGCTGGCAACCGGACAGAGGGTCCAAGATTTTTGCCCTACACCTGCGGCGGTTCCGGAGGCTCAGGATGAGAAGGAGGTGGTCACTTCCCAGCAGCAGATCAGGATACAGGGGGAGAAGGGAGAGGAGGTGTTCGTCGTCCCTCCCCAAAAGTTGGCCAGGATGGAGGAAGTGGTCTTTCCTCCCCAGCAAAGATCTGTGCACCTGGGAAACAGTACCACAGACATATCGTCCCAACATCCAGATGAGGGAATGGAAAAGAAAGCAGCCGGCTCACCTCCCCAATGGAAGCTACACAGTTTGGGAGTGGAGGAAGCCAGCCTCCTGCCCCAACATTTAGCCGGCGCAGATGGTGTGGGGTTTCCATTAGAAGGGCTGGCAACAGGGCCGAGTACTGCTGGACTCTGCCCTCAACTAACAGAGGATGGATTTCCTGTGAAGGTGGATGGGACTTCAGTCTCCACCTGTATACCCCAGAGATGCTGGGCAGTCGGCCCAGATCCCCAACAACATGACGGAGTGAGCCCAGACACCCTGTCTTCTCTCCAGCGGTAGAAAGGACTCCAGGGAGAAAGGCCAGTCCAGGCCTCTCCCCAGCGACAGATATGTTCTCTGAGAAAGGCAGAGGTTGGCTGGGTGATTAATGCTTTGTTTGGAACAATTTGTTTGGGGTACTGTGTGGGTACAGGCATTAGAGAACTGGAACTACTGACTAACTTCGGGGTCAACCTGTCTGGGATCTCCTCCTGTGTTAGTCTCCTGCCGAAAGGGGAGAAATGTGACAGACCTAGCCGGGAGAGAGACTTTGGGAGGGGACTGAATGCTAGCCTCTTGCGGATCGATCGTGGGCCCTGGCATTTGGGGGAACGGTGCACTTTGTGAGCTGTGTGCCTGGGGACCCTTGAGGTGGTATTACTGTGGATTCGGGTCCTGGTTCCCCAGGACACGCAGACTCTGGGGACCCTGGATTTGCCATATTAGAAATAGTGGCTGATTCATAATGCTGGGACAAATACTGTTGGGAGGTGCTGGTGTCAATTTCAGCCACCTGTCTGTCTGTTGCCTGCTAGAATGTGTATTGTAAATAAGTCTCTAGTATGGGATCTAAGAGTCATTAGATCCCCATTGTTGTTTGTGTTAATTAACTCTGCTATTGTGATAATGTTGATTGGGTTTTCTGAGCTACAAGACGGCCAGTCTGGCCTAAAGGTCATGTGGTCATGTCTGAGTCATCAAGGCTGTCTAAAGGGATTAGTTAATTAGCCCATGTTAATTAGGTTTCTGGTAACAGGTGTATGTTCAGAGTAATATGAGTCGGAGGTACGCACCTCCTCTTTTATTGTATAAAAGAGCCTGTATTTTTCAATTAAAAAGAGATTCCTGGTTGAACTTACATACAGCCTGCCTGGTGTTTGTTCTGAGCTACACAACTGGATTAGAATGGCACATAGCTGTAGTTCTAGTCCCGAAGCATCGGATGACCGAACCATCAGATGTTGCGATCTGCAGTCTGATTCTATAGCAGCAGAGGAGTGTCGGGAGAGTGGAACCGAGCGAGCAAGGGGCTCGTTACAAGGCCAGTAGCTCAATTGCATACTGTGAAAGCTCTGGCCAGTGATTCATCCTCAAGACCCAGTAACCCAGAAGATTTTCAGTGAGAAAGGTGTCCAAGTCAGATCTTGCCCCTAGGTATTCCTGCACCATGTAAAACAGACGCTGGCGATGGTTGCTGGAACCGATCATACCTTGGGGCTGCGGACTAAAAAATTGTCTGAACGCATCGGTCAGATGGCCACCTTCTCCACCGCTCCTTCTTTGACTGACCGGAGCCTCAGGAACACATTTTCCAGAAACAGGAGTTTGTAACCTCCCAGTCTCTGGGAACGCGTTGCACAGACCTTTCTGCAAGGCCTCCCGAAGATGTTTCATCCTCTGCTCTCTCTGCGATGGCAAGATAAGGTCCACAACCTTACCCTTGTAACGTGGATCAAGGAGGGTTGCCAGCCATTATTGATCCCTCTCCTTGATACCACGAATATGAGGATCCTTCCGCAGGCTTTGCAGGATCAGGGAGGCAATGCAGCATAGGTTTGCTGAGGCATTCGGTCCGGAGTCCTCTGGGTCACTAAGGACGACATGATCCGCAGCCACCTCCTCCCAGCCAAGTACAAGTCCATGGGTTTCTTCGGACTGTAAATGATCCCTTAAAGACTGCTTCTGATGCTGAGTGCCAGGCTCCACCTCCATGCTGACACAATCCTCCTCTTCCTCCTCCTCTTCCTCCTCCTCTTCCTGTGTGATCGGTGGGCACGCAGGAACACTGTCTGGATAAAGGGGGCCTTGAGAGCTAAGGAAGTCCTCCTCTTCCTGCCTCTGTTCTGCCTCAAGTGCCCTGTCCATTATTCCACGCAGAGTGTGCTCCAACAGGTGGACAAGGGGGACAGTGTCACTGATGCATGCACTCTCACTGCTCACCATCCTCGTGGCCTCCTCAAATAATGACAGGACAGTGCATGCATCCATGATCATGGCCCACTGGCGTGGGAAAAAAAAACAAGCTCCCCTGACCGTGTCCCGGTGCCATAGTCACACAGGTACTCATTGATGGCCCTCTGCTGCGTGTGAGTTCCACCTGGTGGGCATGTCACAGATTAGGCGGTTCTTGGGCAGGTTAAATTCCTTTTGGAGGTCAGCCAGCCGAGCACTAGCATTATATGACCTGCGGAAATGCACACAGACTTTCCTGGCCTGCCAGGACATCCTGTAAGCCCAGGTACCTGCCCAAGAACCGCTGCACCACCAAGTTAAGGATGTGAGCCAAACAGGGCACATGGGTCAGTTGTCCCTGTTGGAAGGGCAGAGAGGAGGTTGGTGCCATTGTCGCAAACCACCATACCTGCCTTAAGCTGGCATGGCATCAACCACCTCTGAACCTGCCCCTGCAGAGCTGACAGAATCTCTGCCCCAGTGTGGCTCCTGTCCCCCAAGCACACCAGCTCAAGCACCACATGGCATCTTTTGGCCTGCGTGCTTGCGTAGCCCCTTGAACGCCTACGGAGCACCGCTGGTTCCAAAGTCAAATCAGCACAGGAAGAGGCCATGGAGGAAGAAGAAGAGGAGGGGTGGAGGAGAGAGGTGTGGCAGAATCACCACTAGTAGTATTTTGTAGGCGTGGTGGCAGAACAACCTCCAACCCTACTGCACCTTGTCCTGCATCCTTCCCAGCTGCCAGAAGAGTAACCAGTGCGCGGTTAAAGATAGGTAACGTCCCTGTCCATGCCTGCTGGACCATGAGTCATCGGTAATATGCACCTTACCGCTGACCGCCCTGTCCAGCGAGGTCAAGACATTGCCTTCCACATGCCGGTAGAGAGCCAGAATTGCCTTCCATGAGAATAAGTGGCGTTTGGGAACCTGCCACTGAGGAACTGCACAATCTACAAACTCACGGAAGGGGACTGAGTCTACCAACTGAAAAGGCAGCAGTTGAAGTGCTAGCAATTTAGCCAAGCTAGCATTCAACCGCTGGGCATGTGGATGGCTGGGAGTGAACTTCTTTCGGCGGTGCAGCAGCTGGGGCAGGGAAATTAGCCTGGTAAAATCTGACGTCGGTGTACCGATAGTAGATTGCCCCAAGTACTTGGCTGTGACACACCTAATTCTACACCTTCATTCCTCTCAGTGCAGGTCTCAGAGAGGACTGAAGGTATAGTGGGGTTGGAGATCCCAGTTGATGAGGAGCATGGAGAGGTCCTCTTTGTTCTTTGGTGTGGGTCTTTTAGGTACACTTGCCAGCGAACTGCATGGCAGGTCAACATATGTCTGTTCAAGCATGTGTTGCCCAAGCAGGAGATGTTTTGGTCACGAGAGATACGCTTGAGACATATGTTGCAAATAACAGCGGTGGGATCTGATGCACTCGTCTCAAAAAAGGCCCACACCAAAGAACTTTTGGAATAACGCACAGAGACAGCAGCGCCCTGCACATGCGGGGCTCTGCGGTGTGATGCAGTCAGTGTGCTGCTCTTAAGCTGGCCCCTGGAGGGCATCCTGTCTCATTGGTGATGTGCCTCCTCCTCCTCCTCTCTCCTATCAGGCACCCACGTGGAGTCAGTGACCTCATCATCCTCTCCCTCCTCATGACTGGAGCAAAGCTGGCAGTATGCTGCAGCTGGGGGAACATGACTGCCAGATTGCTGTCCTTCTTGGGCACCCCCTCTCTCTGGGCTCACGTTACTGCCTTCCTCTATCTGGGTACCATCATCCGAGCCTTCAAAATGCTGGGCATCCTCCTGGAGCATGTACCCAACACTGTGGTCAAACAGTTCAGGGGACTCCTCAGGAGGACATGGTGGGGCTAGGGAAGGAGTGACTGATGCCATTGAGCCGAGGGAAGAGGCCGCGTTAGAAGCTGCTTTGCCAGACAAAGTACCCTGAGCCTGGGTGAAAGAGGATGAGGAGGATGAGGATGGCGTGGTCATCCACTCTACCAAGTCTTCCGCATGT
This sequence comes from Lithobates clamitans, assembly GCA_037952925.1. Lineage (NCBI taxonomy): Eukaryota > Metazoa > Chordata > Amphibia > Anura > Ranidae > Lithobates > Lithobates clamitans. The sequence continues at coordinate 9,080,843 of JBBGZY010000190.1, forward strand.
TGCTGCTCAACACAGCCAGCTGCCGAAAAAAAGGACAAGCGTGTCCCACGGCCACATGCTGATGAGGATGCACCGTCTCCACGACCAGCACTGTTGCCTCTAGACACAGAGCCTGCTTGCCCTCTTTTATTGGCTTGTGACTGTCTGCCTCTCCTTGTTGGCCTTCCAGACATACTAATGGCCTGCAGTGAGATGTAGCTGCACAAAGCTGGGATGTATATATATATACTGATCAACTGCCTGCCTGTAGTATTATTAGTATGAGAACACCAGCAATTGTCTTCAGGTAGCTTTAGGTGCACACCGTGCAGAGGACGCAGTACACTAACTGTAAATACTGTAGCTGCCTGCCTGTGGTATTAATAGGATCAGAAGAACACCACCAATTTTTTTCAGGTAGCTTTAGGTGCACACTGTGCAGATGACACAGTACACTAACTGTAAATAGTGTAGCTGCCTGCTGTGGTATTAAGAGGATCAGAACACCACTAATTTTTGTCAGGTAGCTTTAGGTGCACACTGTGCAGAGGACACAGTACACTAACTGTAAATACTGTAGATGCCTGCCTGTGGTATTAATAGGAGCAGAACAACAGCAGTTGTCTCCAGGTAGCTTTAGGTGCACACTGTGCAGAGGACGCACTACACTAACTGTAAATACTGTAGCTGCCTGCCTGTGGTATTAAAAGGATCAGAAGAACACCACTAATTTTTTCAGGTAGCTTTAGGTGCACACTGTGCAGGGGATGCACTACAATAAATTGTAAATACTGCAGCTGCCAGCGGTACTGTACTAATAGGATCAGAAGAACACCACTAATTTTCTTCAGGTAGCTTTAGGTGCACACTGTGCAGAGGATGCACTACACTAATGCCCTGTACTCACGATCGTACATTAATCGGACATTCCGGCAACAAAATCCATGGATTTTTTTAGATCGCCAAGAACGCGGTCAAGTACACCACTTACGTTGAGACTATAAAAGGGCAGTTCAGAACCAAGCGCGGCACCCTTTGGGCTCCTTTTGCTAATCTCGTGTTAGTAAAAGTTTGGTGAGAGACGATTTGTGCTTTTTCAGACTCATGGCTTTCAGATCGTTTTCTGCTGTTCAGTTTGTGCTTGTGGGGTGGTATCTGGTCTTCAGTGCGTGCAGCGAGTACAATTGACTTGTCATTGTGTTCGCGTTCATTCGTTACTGATTTTCAGGTCGCTCTTCACAGGCCTTGCTGTTCTTCAGTGCTTTCTGTTACTTCTTTCTTAGCAGCCGACCGTTTTCTAGCCATGTTGCGTGTACATACTCATCGTAGAGTTCGTGCTGTGCGGGCGCTTGGTGTTGGGGTCCTTACCTTGACACAAGCCCAGTCCAGGAACAGGGTGGGGAGGAGTTCATGGACCAAGAATTGGTTGCTCCAGCGTGACCAGTTCTGTCACATGCCTTTGCTCTGTGAGATCTGTGAGAATAATCCTGATGATTTCAGGAACTTTCTCAGGGTGACGGACCCAGTATTTCACCATTTGTTGACTTTGCTGACCCCCTATATTAGCAGGCAGGATACCTGCATGAGGCAAGCCATCACTCCGGAGCAGAGGCTCGTCGCCACCCTGCGGTACTTGGCAATGGAGAGAAGCCTGCAGGACCTCAAGTTCTCGACAGGCATCTGCCCCCAGGCTCTGGGGATCATTATCCCGGAGACCTGTTCTGCCATCATCCAGGTCCTGCAGAAGGACTATATTAAGGTAAGATTTGTATCCTTTAACATCAAATTTTATTGTATATAATGTTTACTACTGTATAGTATTTCTTTCCTCATTCCCTAATTACCATGATTGTAATATGCTGTGAATGTCCCCTTTGTCCTCATACATGCTGGATTTTTATGTAATTTTTTTTGTCCTTCATGCATATTTGCCTTCACTTACCTCCCCAGCATGCTCTCCTGGCTTTACCCTAAACACCCCCTAAAATGTGTAAAATTGTGATTTGTGCTTTAAATTCAGGCAGAGTGGCAGAGGCTTTTTTTTGGTGTCCCAAAATCTTTTGGAGTCCTCCCTCCCCCAACTGCTAACTCAGCTGATACCAATCCTCTATCTGTTGACTTTGCCAAACCCATACACACTATACCCACCTCTTTAGTGGTCAGATTTATGGATGAATTCCCCAAAGCTTGTAGTGCAAGGGCCTGCCTGAATACTTTTAAATGGTACTGTTTAAAGTTTTTTATCCTATTATTATTTTGATAGATAATAGCAGAAAAATGTGATAAAATGTGTTCAGTGTGTATTTATATCTTTGTATTATGATACTTCTTACCTGTCCAGTGGGCTGCCAATAGTGTAAAGTAAGGAGGGGCTGACCAAAGTAATCCACATTATTTATCATTCATCTCTCAATAAAGTGGAGAGGGTTACCTGTCCAAAACATCTCCCCCCCATAAAATTTCAAAAATGGCCCATGAGGGGGGGGGGGGATCTGATAGGTGGACCTGGAAGAGGCAGCAGAGGAGATGAACCCCTTCAGGATCAGAACATTTTCCCATTTATTGGATCAGAACATTCTCTTCATTTTGGAGGTGGGGGGTTGCTGCTAAGTGAGCGGTACCCGGCGGAAGAACCCAGCCTATATTTGAACATGTATCCTGACCAAGACAAACCAACACAGGAACAGTGGGTTTGTCTCCATCCCTCGCAGGAGCGTTGAGGTCATGAGGCTCTTCCTGTCTATCTGGCACCCTTCCAGGATTGGAACCACCTTTAAACCCTACCGCTTAGACTGTACAAGCCTGTACGACTCACCGCCAATGGCTAGTGAGTCCAACATTTCTGGTAAGGGCATTTCATTTCTTCCGGTTGAAAGTGTGTGTCTTGAGAAGACCTGGCCCTGGATGTTGGCATATTATACACGTGGCTGTGTAGGATATAAATACAAGTTTTGAACACCTTCCATTCTCAAAAGAACTGTCAACCCTTAGGCTCGGTTCACACAGGGGCAACACGATTTTAGCGTGACTTTGTACGGCGACTTCAACGCGGCTTCAACGCGACTTCAGCGCGACTTCAGCAAATTACAACGCGACTTCAAGTCGCCTCCAGGACAGGCGACTTCGGCTGTGGCCAATCACAGGACAATCAGCTCTCTGGGAGGGAGGGGTTTGCCTGGGCTAACGAAATTTTTTGCCTGCAAAGTCGCTTGAGAGATCCGACTTGGAGGCGACTTCCATTGATTTCTATGGTACAGGTCGCCTACCAAGTCGGATCCAAGTAGTACAGGGAGTATGCTCTGAAGTCGGAGCGACTTCAGTAGTGTCTATTAAGACGCTCCCATTCACTGTCATGTGAATCTCTTTCTGGGGCGACTTGGGGCGACTTGAGGGGCGACAAGTCGGATCCCAAGTCGTCCCAGTGTGAACCGAGCCTTAGAGACTTTTTAGTTCACATACCTACAACAGCAATTTTATGATTACTGTGTATTAATTCTGTTTTTACACGTGTGGGTATATGTGGATTTGTCCCTAGAGGCTTGTATAGATATGGTGGCATAACATCTGAGTTTTCCCATGTATTTGGGTCTAGTCCCTTTTTTATGTGTCAATATATTGTTGCTTATATATTTTATTTTTTATTTTTTGATGGTTTGTATACTCTTCAATGAGACATATTTACACTATTTACAGATATTTACTTATATGTAAATTTTAGCATAACTCACATTTGATTTTGAGTACATAGGTGTAGAGGTGGTCTGCACACTTCTGAACCCCTCTGATGTGATTTTATATTTAAGTTATAGCGCTACACTTTTTGTTTTTTCTAGACCTTATACCTTTGTCTTTAAATACTCCCTAAAATAAATGTTATACTGATGTTGGCCAAGAATGTTTGTGTTTAATCTGCTTTCCATGTTTATGGGCAAAATGATTAATTTATTTTTCTTGTTTGACTCCACAGTTTCCTTCCAAGCCACAGGAATGGCAGACTGTGGCCTCCCACTTTGCCCAGCGGTGGGACTTTCCTAACTGCGGAGGGGCAATTGATGGGAAACACATCCACATCATCCCACCACCCAACTCAGGGTCATACTATTACAACTATAAGGGGTTCAATAGTATTGTAATGTTGGCGGTGGTGTCGGCTACTTATGAGTTCCTGTATGTGGATGTGGGGAAGAATGGCCGGATGTCGGATGGTGGAGTCATCGCCCAGACCGAGTTCTACAGGCATCTCCATAATGGCAGCTTGGGCTTGCCACCTCCAGAAGACAATGCGGTAGGACTCCCATTCATCTTTGTTGCGGATGAAGCGTTTGCGCTGAGGGACCATCTTATGTGGCCATTCCCTATGAGGACCTTCACCCCGGACCAGAGTGTTTTTAATTACCGGCTGGCCAGAGCCAGAAGAGTGGTGGAGAACACGTTTGGAATCATGGCCAGCCGGTTCCGCCTATTTCTTACACCCATAAACATGACGGAGTATAAACTGAATCACATCATCCTGGCTTGCTGTGTTCTCCACAACTTTTTAAGGAGAAATTCTGCCAACTATGCTGCCTCAGTTGGGCCTGAGGCCAGAATTCAAGTAAATGAGTCAACCCTGAGGGCGCTTGAAGCTGGCCGTTCTGGCTTGCCCCCCCGAGTGCCAGCGAGGTCTGTCTAAGATACCTTGAATACTTTGCGGGTAGGGGGGCCATCAATATGCCAGACAATGTCTGAGACATTTTTTAAATAAAAAATGATTTTAACTACTAAAATATTTGCTGACATTTACTGCTTGTGTTTCTTTTAGCTGACCCTGACATACATTTGGGGAGTCCTGAAAATGGTGTGAGTGTGTAACATTAGAATGCACTGTTGGGTGTTATTTACTAAAGGCAAAGACACTTTGCACTACAAGTGCACTTGAGACTGCACTGAAACTACAGTTGTAGTGCAAATTGGGCTTGCCCTTAGGAAATAACCCCCATTGTCACAGAAAACACCAATTTTACCACAACAAAAGTTTGGGAGCATTGAAACAATAATCCACACATTCTTGATTAACAATCTTTGTAATACCAGCACAATCACATGTGCATTTATAAAGGTTTTTAAAACAAACCAACATGTTTGTTGTATAACAATTTTTTGGGTCACATTAATAAAAGTATAAATGTCCATTTAAGGTAAAACAGGCATGTTTCAAACCAAGAAGAAATACACAAATCTGGAACTTACAAAGTTCAACTTTGTTCAAAATTGAAGGCAATATCAGACATGAGTATTTATAAACTGTGTTTGATATTGCGTTCACATGGGGTGAAGTCACCCCTGGAAAAGCCAAATTTTGAAGATGCACACAAATTGCCGAATGTCAACATGTGCTAGCTGCCATCACTGGGGGAAAGGAGTGCTTTTAGCCCGGATCAACCTCCAGAGGAAAATTATGTTAATTTATTGCGTATACACAGATATTCATCCAGAAAAATAGTGGATGCAGTTTGGGTCGCCTTTAAAAGCATACAAAAATAACAAGGAAAAAGAGATTCCCCAAAAGAAGGCAAGAACCCAAACACGATCTGTCAAAAAACCAATATATTTATTAAGCTATAAAACACCACACAAGGATACAAAATAAAGGCAAAAATGGGCAATTCAGGGAAGATATCAGATGACAAGAAGACGATTTTTGCCATCACTGGGGATCAAGGGACGTGCTTTGGGGGTGCAACCCCTTCCTCTCAGCTACTTTATTATTGAGGAAGGGGTTGCACCCCCAAAACGCCTACATTGATCTCCCGTGATGGCAGATAGCACATGTTGACACACTGTGTGCATCTTCAAAGTTTGGCTTTTTGACGCTATGTAAAAAAAGGTGCCACAAATTTTTATGGAAAAAAGCAAACTACACTAGGGATTTTGAGAGGTTTTAAACTCTCCCTAAAACATCAATGATGTTCTTCATTTTGTTTTTAATATCATTGATGTTTTTCTGGATGTTTTCCAAGTCCCTATTACACCCCATGATCTCCCTGATCAGGATCTGGGCACTCTCACTGGTGAAATGTCCTTCACCCACAACATCACGATCACCTAAAAATTTAGAAGAAAAAAAATACACCATGTATTATAAATATGCCAGCATCCATCTCTTACCTGAGCCGGTGGCCGCAGATACTCAGCTGTTGTGGTGACAATTTCCACCACGTCTCCCTCCTCCTACTGTTGGCTTTGGTGGATTTCCACTTCTTCCTGAGGTGGGGGGTCTGTGTTCTCCTCGGATGAGTGGTGTCCTCCGAGTCTTTTCTCCCCTATGTAAAATAAAAATAGGTATACTTAGCACACAGATATTTTATGACAGAAATAGGAATATGAAACATTGCTTGGAAGTGGGGTACAATTGTCTATTTTGGCAGAGTTCCAAGATGAAGAAATATTTTATATTACTTTGTCAAGCTTGAATACTTACCTGTTTTGTACAAGCTTCACAGATGGAGACACCCCTATAGTATACACTGGAGCACCTGTGCGGGCCCTGCTAATAAAAAGGGTGTTCTGGTGCCCTACACTAGTGCTCCAGTGTCCATTTGTGTAAACAGCTGCTGAGTGTCCTCTCCTTACACAGAATCTAGTTTACATTTCATTCTAGTTAACAACCCATCTAGACAACAAAATTATTTGAAGAGAAGTAGGCTAGCAAAAATGTATTAAAAATAAAAAATAATGTGTCTGCGCTAGAAAAAAATCACTACACTCAAAGTGCAGTATTAATAAACATAAGCAACCTGAGTGTTGAAATAAAATATAAAAATAAAAAATAATGTGTCTGCGCTAGAAAAAAATCACTACACTCAAAGTGCAGTATTAATAAACATAAGCAACCTGAGTGTTGAAATAAAATATAAAGTGCACAATACTATATAAACAGAGAATGTGAATGATCAAACAAAGTGACATATCAATTGAAATAACAAATAAATACTGGAGGGTATAGCAAATGGTGAATAAATAAAGTCCAAAAGCGTGAATATCCAATGATATAAAAGTGCCCGAATAAATTAGTCCCAAAATTGGGTGATTTTCACATATTCTATCTTCCAAAATGTGCCACCAAGAAACATGCTGTAGTGTCTTCCAGCCGCCCCCACAGGTGTATATGCTCACCTTCCTGTGTGTGACACAGCGATTAAACTATGCCAAACAAAGCCTTGGAGCCACTCCTGTGCTCATTAGGAACCAGCTGTGCAAACTTCCAATGTTCTCAAATGGAGATGGTTTATGCAAGAGAAAAAACTCCATAGCGCAATATGTAGGTATAAAGCATTTAATAAAATAATTAGCTCCCCTGTCTGGGGTACTCACATATTGTGGGTGCGTAAGTGCACCAACCATATCAAGCATAAAACGGATAATCTCCCGGTGTGGCGTGCGGTGTAGCGTGTGTAACGAAAAGACTCCTTCTCTCTCTCTGCTGACAGCTCCGTCCAGGCCCCTCCCCTACGAGTGTTCGGCACCGGGACCACGTGCCTTCTTCAGGGGGATCTGATTGAAGAAGGCACGTGGTCCCGGTTTTCTAGCTCCGGGCTTTCCTCCTCGTTGCTGTAATTAGCACGCACCTGCTCTGTCTCTGCCATGTGCTCTTCCCCCACATCAGGGGCGGGCGGAGTTTCACACATGCGCAGTGTATATAAAGCGTAACACGCGTGTGTAGTATGTACGATCTGTGAGCGGAGGAAGGAGTATCGAAGGCACCGATCGTGATAACGAAGGTAACAAATGTAAGATTTCAATTTGGGCCTATACTGCTTCTAGATTGAGGCCTATATTGAGAGAAGATTAGGAGAGTTTTGCCTGACAATAGGGTTTGTCTTGTCTTTTTTATGTCCCCAGGCTCTGGTACTATGAGAGACTGCGATTTCTGTCAGACCACACTGAAGTCAGGGAATCCCTCTCCACTCTTCCTTCCACTCTTTCTTCCACCCTATCTTCCACCCCAGCTGAGGCTTCCAATGTCCAACCTGAGACTTCCAGCCAGGAAGAAGTGGAGGAGCCCAGCTGGAGCCAGGTATAGCATTCTTCTACAGATTTCTGGACAATAAATAAATGATGTTTACTAGATGTTATTATTGATCACTAATTGCTGATTTAATAAAGTGCTTTACATATCAATAGACAGTAGTGGGCACCAAAAATTGGGACAAGAATGAAAAATGCTGGGCTCAGAATGATAATCTGTTATATTTGTTAACATTCAATTTGCAACAGTCATGAGGTGAAAATTGTGTGTGATTGATGAAGAAAAAACTAAAACTATGTCCCTTTTTCATACACAGGAAGACCTCAGCCAGGAGGAGGCGGGGCTAAGTGGCAGCCAGGAGAAGGCCGTGGAATTTGGCAGCCAGGAGGAGGCGGGGGTAATGGCAGCCAGGAGGAGGTGGGACTAAGTGGCAGCCAGGAGAAGGCCGGGCCCAGTAGGAGCATGACAGAATCACAGGTTCCTCCTCTCCGCCCTCCAAACAAAAGACCCAGGAAGGGGAGTAACGTGCAGGATTCAGCACTCGGGCTGATTCAGGAGGCTTCTGCGTCCCTGAGAGCCTTCCCCACTTGCGAAGAGCCCTGTGCCTCCATGGCTGCCACCAAACTGCAGGACATGCAGGAGGGCCAACGCCTCATGTGTGAGGACCTTCTTTATAAAGCCTTAACTAAGGGGGTGAGGGGCGAAATCACACACAAAACCCACCTGTGTGAGTTGGACCATCCTCCTCCTCCTCCTCCTGCCTCAACTCCACCACCACAGACACAACGTGTAAGGAAGCGTGAAAGGAAGACCAGAGAGTGATGACCTGGGTTCAGTCTGGTCTGACAAAAGATGCAGGCTCTTGTATGACCACAGCCTGGGGACACAGATGTCATCTGCTGCTGTTCAGGATCTCTTGGACTTCTGGACCAGACTGTACTCCCTTAGATATGGACTCTTCAGGCCACAAATAAAATGTGAAATTAACAAGAGACACCAACATCAAACAATCTCCTTGAGATTAAATAATACAAGATAATAATGGTGTTGTGGTAACTTGACACACAAAACACACACAAAAATATTCTGGAGTTAAAAAATAAATAAATAAAAAGATCAGGCTTGAAAAAAATAACCAAAAATAAATAAATAAAAAACAAATTTTGAGTCACATGTGACAAATACAAATAATATATTGATGAAATCAACAGAAATAATAAATAAATACGTTTGTGAGAAGTCTCTGTGAATATGAGCAGCAAAACAACTTCATTCTTCTAGCATTATAAAGAAGAACAGAGTGTGCTGCATTAAACAATTTAAAACATTGCAGCCTGACAAAAGTGCTATATCCATTCCGAACGCTAATTTATCCAGACCGAGCAGTTCCGTCTCGGAATTTATTCTAAGCATGTGTGGCGTCGGAATAGTCCACACACGGTCGGAATTGACGCGATCGGATTTTGTTGTCGGAAAATTTTATAGCCTGCTCTCAAACTTTGTGTGTCGGAAAATCCGATGGAAAAAGTCCAATGGAGCCCACACACGGTCGGAATTTCCGACAACACGCTCTGATCGCACATTTTCCATCGGAAAGTCCGACCGTGTGTACGGGGCATAACTTATGGGGCGTAAATACAGCAGCTGCCTGCGGTACTGTACTAATAAGATCAGAAGAACACCACTAATTTTCTTCAGGTAGCTTTAGGTGCACACTGCCTGCGGTACTGTACTAATAGGATCAGAAGAACACCACTAATTTTTTCAGGTAGCTTTAGGTGCACACTGTGCAGGGGATGCACTACAATAAATTGTAAATACTGCAGCTGCCTGCGGTACTGTACTAATAGGATCAGAAGAACACCACTAATTTTCTTCAGGTAGCTTTAGGTGCACACTGCCTGCGGTACTGTACTAATAGGATCAGAAGAACACCACTAATTTTTTCAGGTAGCTTTAGGTGCACACTGTGCAGGGGATGCACTACAATAAATTGTAAATACTGCAGCTGCCTGTGGTACTGTACTAATAGGATCAGAAGAACACCACTAATTTTCTTCAGGTAGCTTTAGGTGCACACTGCCTGCAGTACTGTACTAATAGGATCAGAAGAACACCACTAATTTTGTTTAGGTAGCTTTAGGTGCACACTGTGCAGAGGACGCTCTAAACTAACTTGTAAATACTGCAGCTGCCTGCGGTACTGTACTAATAGGATCAGAAGAACACCACTAATTTTCTTCAGGTAGCTTTAGGTGCACACAGTGCAGAGGATGCACTACACTAACGGTAAATACTGTGCTGCCTGCCTGTGGTATTAATAGGATCATAAGAACACCACTAATTTTCTTCAGGTAGCTTTAGGTGCACACCGTGCAGAGGACGCACTAAACTATCTTGTAAATACTGCAGCTGCCTGCGGTACTGTACTAATAGGATCAGAAGAACACCACTAATTTTTTTCAGGTAGCTTTAGGTGCACACTGTGCAGAGAACGCACTACACTAACTTGTAAATACTACAGCTGCCTGTGGTACTGTACTAATAGGATCAGAAGAACACCACCAATTTTCTTCAGGTAGCTTTAGGTGCACACTGTGCAGAGGACGCACTACATTAACTTGTAAATACTACAGCTGCCTGTGGTACTGTACTAATAGGATCAGAAGAACACCACTAATTTTCTTCAGGTAGCTTTAGGTGCACACTGTGCAGAGGACGCACTACACTAACTTGTAAATACTGCAGCTGCCTGCGGTACTGTACTAATAGGATCAGAAGAACACCACTAATTTTCTTCAGGTAGCTTTAGGTGCACACTGTGCAGAGAATGCACTACACTAACTTGTAAATACTACAGCTGCCTGTGGTACTGTACTAATAGGTTTAGAAGAATACCACTAATTTTCTTCAGGTAGCTTTAGGTGCACACCGTGCAGAGGATGCACTACACTAACTTGTAAATACTGCAGCTGCCTGCGGTACTGTACTAATAGGATCAGAAGAACACTAATTTTCTTCAGGTAGATTTAGGTGCACACTGTGCAGAGGACGCACTACACTAACTGTAAATACTGTAGCTAATAGGACTAATAGGATCAGAAGAACACCAGCATTTTTCTTCAGGTAGCTGTAAATACTGTAAAAACACCTAATATATATACAATAATTCTGCGCTACCTAAAGGGGGAGATAAAAAGCAGCTAACACAACCAACAAGTGTAAAGAACAGATAAGAAGACAAAGTAAGTGTAGCGCTAAGGAAGGGGATAAAAAATGTAGCCTAAGAACTGGCAGTTTAAAGTTCAAATGATGACAAAAACATCCTTGGAGAGAAGATGGAATGTAAAGTTCTCTGGAATAAGTCTCTACCACGGTACAAATCCTCTGTGAAGGGGGCCCAAACACCACCAATGATAATAAAGAGGCTTACCAGACTTGGTGGACCCGACAAGGCATACGCCAGGTGGGGTCAATCAAGTCCAGAAGAGCAGGGATGGTGGAATGACTTCCACGTGGCTGTAATCCTCAGACGTGGTCCGGCTCAGAGGTCGTATCCCTGGAATCCGTGTTGAAATGAATGGAGGAAAAGAAGGTTGGGCCAAATAGTGTAAATCCGTTTTTATAAAAATTTATTAAAATTAAAATGTACACTCACATAGAAAGTGTCTAAAAAGCAGCGCTGTGAAAAAGTGGCAACAGTGGGGTCCTACCCGACGCGTTTCGTCTGCATAGACGTCATCCCCCCAGATGTCTTTAGATATGTAAAACACTTTATTAAATCAGCAATTAGTGATCAATAATAAAATCTAGTAAACATCATTTATTTATTGACCAGAAATATGTTGAACAATGCTATACCTGACTCCAGCTGGGCTCCTTCACTTCTTCCTGGCTGGAAGTCCCAGGTTGGACATCGGAAGCCTCAGCTGGGGTGGAAGATAGGGTGGAAGGAAGGGTGGAAGGAAGAGTGGAAGGTAGGGTTGAGAGGGATTCCCTGACTTCAGTCTGGTCTGACAGAAATCGCAGTGTCTCATAGTACCACAGCCTGGGGACATAAACGTCATCTGCTGCAGCTCCGGAACTCTGGGAATCCTGGACCTTCTTGCGCTCCCTAAGATAAGTGCTCCTCAGGCCACCAATTTTGGCTTTTAAACAGGGGATGGTTGCCGTGGGGAACACCGGCTTCACCAACTTCAGCAGTTTCTCCAGCGCTGCCTGCCTCTTTTGTTTATGATTATAATGCGGGTGTTTGATCTGCCACAGACAGGGCAGCTCCCTGCACTTGTCTATGAACAGGGGGAGGAAGTTGTGATCATTGAAGCCATCCATTTTCTCTGCAAGACACAACACAAGACAAACCCTAATGTCAGGCTAAGCTCTTCTAATCTTGTCCCAACATAGGCCTCAATCTATAAGCAGTATAGGCCCAAGCTAAACTTGTACCTTCGTTATCACGATCGGCGCTTCCGATACTCCTTCCTCCGCTCCCAGATTGTACGTACGATGCACGCGTGTTACGCTTTATATACACTGCGCATGCGTGAAACTCCGCCCGCCCCTGACATTCTTTCTAGTCTATTCCCCGCCCCTTCTCTTTTGGCGCAGTGGGGGAGAGCACATGGTGGAGAGACAACAGGTGCATGATAATAGCAACAATGAGGAGGAGGAGGAAAGCCTGGAGAAAGAAACGTCACAATCCCGGAGGAGATTTAAGGCCTCAAATATGGCCTTTGTTGAGATGGTGGAGATGGTGGACATATTGAAGAGGAATGACTATGATGGCAAGTTTGGACCTTACCCAAACCCAAATGTGAGAAAGGTCAAGATCATGACTAAAGTTGTGAATAGTCTGCAGGAGAATTTTGGGGTATGACGATCCAAGGATCAACTGAGGAAACTGTAGTCAGACCTCAAATTAACCACTAGGCATCCGCGCTATAGCCAAAAGATGGCTACAGCGCGGACTCCAATTGCCAGGAGGGCGTCCCTGGATGTCCTCCTGTTCACTTCCGCGATGCGCGCTCCTGCGAGCGTGCATCGGGGAAATTCTGCTCTGCTATGTTTACATCTCAAATGTAAACATATGAGATCATCTCTCCTTGCCGGCTTTCTCTCCTCACACAGAGACTGTGTGTGAGGAGGGAGAGCGATCTGTGAAACTGTGAGTGGCAACCTTTTAGTTGAAACACCCAACAGTGCCCATACAGTGCCCATACAGTGCCACATCAGTGCCACAGTGCTCATTGCTGTTGCTGCCATCTGTTATCAGTGCCATCTGTCAGTGCCATCTGTCATCAGTGCCATCTGTTGTCAGTGCCATCTGTCAGTGTCACCTGTCACATCAGTGCCACCTGTCAGTGTCACCTGCCACATCAGTGCCACCTGTCAGTGTCACCTGCCACATCAGTGCCACCTGTCAGTGTCACCTGCCACATCAGTGTCACCTGTCAGTGTCACCTGCCACATCAGTGTCACGTATCAGTGCCATCTATCACCAGTGCAATCTGACAGTGTCACGTGTCATCAGTGCCACATATCAGTGCCATTTTTCATCACTATGTCACAAAGAGTATATTTAGCCGAGGAGGCATATATTATTCTTGCGGCCGACGAGAGCAACGGGGAGCTCTCCGCTTCGGATTCCTTTTCAGATTCTGAGTCTGACGTGGACTACGAGCCTGTCCTCAGCAGTGGTACACTGACAGCCTCAGAGGAGGAGGATGAGAGTCCGCCCGCCAGAGGAAGACGTACTGGTGTGGATGCAGTGCCATCCACCAGCACCGCAATGCCATCCACCATCACCACAATGCCATCCACCATCACCGCAATGCCATCCACCAGCACCGCAGTGCCAATCCGCCAGCACTGCAGTACCTCAGCAAAGGTACCAGTGGGGGTGTATTACGTTCCTATTGGTCTACCCCCCCATCCACCACATGCCTATCTTTTCCTCTGTAATGCCCAGGACCAGATATCTCATGATTATGAGATTCCTACACTACAATGACAATAGCCAGTGCCCTCCCCGAAATGACCCAAATTTTGACAAGCTTTATAAAATTCGCCCACTACTAAATTATTTTTCTGATATCTTCCCCCAGTTATTTACCCCAGACCAGCACATATGTGTGGATGAGTCCCTTGTCAAATTTAGTTGCAGGTTGGGCATAAAACAATTTATTCCCACCAAAAGGGCCTGCTATGGGGTGAAAATGTATAAATTATGCGACGAGCTACAGGGTATACCTATGCCTTCATGGTATACAAAGGGAAGGACACCCAGCTACATCCCCCTAATTGCCCAGAATACATTGGATCGAGTGGGAAAGTCGTTTGGGAACTCATAAACCCACTCCAGGAGAAAGGCTACCATCTGTATGTGGACAATTTTTACACTAGTCTGCCCCTGTTCCGCAATCTTCACAGACAGAAGACTCCAGCATGTGGCACCGTAAGGAAGAACCGGAAGGGCTTTCCTTAAAGCCTTGTGAACAAAAAGCTAAGAAGAGGGGAGATGGCGAGCTTACGGAATGAGGAAATTTTGGCTGTGAAGTGGAGGGACAGAAGGGACGTCTACGTGCTTTCATCAATCCACAATAACACCGTCGTGGAGATAACCAGGAGGAATGGGGTAATCCAAAAGCCAACATGTATCTACGAATACAACAAGTTTATGGGGGGGTGTCGACTTCAACAACCAGATGCTCGAACCCTACCTTGCCACGAGACGAACATACCAGTGGTATAAAAAAGTTTCAATTTATTTGTTCAATTTGGCCATATATAACAACTACGTAATTTATCATAAATCCACTGCAAGCCCCAAATCCTCCCTTGGATACCAGGAGGAAATCACCACTGCCCTTGTATTCCCGAACAGCCCACCAGAAACCATTCAATCTGATGTAATTAGCAGACTCTCCGAACGCCACTTCCCCAAAAAAATCCCCCCCAGACCAACAGGCCAAAAACGGCAGAAAAAATGCCAGGTGTGCACCAAAGGAGGACTAAGAAGAGACACTACTTTTTATTGTCCACAATGTCCTTCCCAACCAGGTCTCTGCATAGTTGACTGTTTCCGCCGTTACCATACTTCACAAAATTATTAGTGAAGTATGGTAAACATAACCCTCACTTCCTGCCATTTACCTTCACACCCCTTATGCCTCTGCTTGCTCTGTAACTGACCCTGGCTTGTTTTTCAACCGCGCTTCTGCCTACCGATTCTGTTTATATCTCTGCCTGATCTGAAATTGACCCTGGCTTGTTATTCAACCATGCTTCTGCCTACCGATTCTGTTTATATCTCTGCCTGATCTGGAACTGACCCTGGCTTGTTATTCGACCACGCTTCTGCCTACCAATTCTGTTCATACCTCTGCCTGATCTGGAACTGACCCTGGACTGTTTGACCATCCTTTTTGCCTGCCTCTTGGACTGATCTTGTACCCTGCCACTGGACTAGTGGGATTCATAACACAGGGGTCTCACATATGTGAGGGGCTACAGAATTGTTTTTCTGGATGAAGAAAACATTTTTTTTTGTTTTCTCATTCCTAGATTAGGGTCTGGAGACTCGGAGGCTTCAAAGAGATTTGGGTGGGAGAAGCCTCTACCCCTGTCCCCATTCTGTCCTGAACGAGGCCCTACTTTTGCCTGCTGCCTGTAGGACCTATGCCATCATGCCTCTGCCTGTCGCATGAACTGACCACACCACATGGATGGACCATGTTCCTGCCTACTACCAGGATCAATATTTTGGCACTGCTGACAATCTCAGCCTGCACTGACCCTGGACTGTATATGGACAGTATCCCTGCCTGCTGCCTGTACTGACTATGGACATTGTTCCTGCCTGTTGCCTGGATAATTGCATTTGCTTTTGCTGACCAAGTCCCTGCCTACTGCCTGGATCAGTGCTATCCTCCTGTGGACAACTGTGCTACTAAAACCACAGGTAATCTTTTTTTTTACCCTTTGCTCAGCAGAATGTATTTTGGGGTGTAATTCCTGGTATGTGCATTCTATGTGTCCCTAGAACACCTGACGGTGTTCCTTGTATGTGGCCAGGCTGTGTAAAAGTCTCACACATGTGGTATCGCCATACTCAGGAGTAGCAGAATGTATTTTGGGGTGTCATTTTTGCTATGTACATGCTACGTGTTGGAAATATCTTATAAATGGACAACTTTGTGTAAAAAAAAAGCTTTTTCATTTTTTTCCACATTTTCCAAAAACTTCTGGAAAAAATGAACCGTTCAAAAGACTCTAGATTATACGTTGGGGTGTTAGCTTTCCAAAATGGGGTCATTTTGTGGCCGTTTCCATTGTCCTGGTGCTCCAGGGCCCTCAAAAGTGTAATAGGTAGTTAACAAGTTAGATGTGTCATTTATGCTCCTAGAACACTTGATGGTGCTCCCAGCCTCTCTATGTGGCTAGGCTGTGAAAAACATGTGGTATCGCCATACTTAGGAGGAGTAGCAGAATGTATTTTGGGGTGTCATTTGTGGTATACACATGCCATGTGAGAGAAATAACCAATTACAATGACAATTTTGTGGGAGGAAAAAAAAATCTTCATTTTGCAAACAATTGTGTGAACAAATGACAACATCAAAAACCTCACCATGCATCTTACTGAATACCTTGGAATGTCTACTTTCAAAAAAGGGGTCATTTGGGGGGTATTTGTACTGTCCTGACTTGTTCGGGTCACAAGAAATGAGATAGGCCACCAGTACATCAGGTGTGATCAATTTTTTATGATTTGCACCACAACTTGTAGACTCTATAACTTTCACACAGAC
This sequence comes from Lithobates clamitans, assembly GCA_037952925.1. Lineage (NCBI taxonomy): Eukaryota > Metazoa > Chordata > Amphibia > Anura > Ranidae > Lithobates > Lithobates clamitans. The sequence continues at coordinate 9,097,640 of JBBGZY010000190.1, forward strand.
CAAATAATATCCACTAATTTTGGTTATTTTTACCAAAGATATGTAGCAGTATAAATTGTGGCCAAAATTTATGAGGAAAAATTAATAATTTGCAAAATTTTATCACAGAAATGAAAGAAAATGCGTTTTTTTTTCTAAATTTTCGGTCTTTTTTCATTTATAGCAAAAAAATAATAAGCCCAGAGGTGATCAAATACCACCAAAAGAAATCTGTATTTGTATGAAAAAAAGGACACAAAATTCATTTGGGTACAGTATTACATGACTGAGTAATTGTCATTCAAAGTGTGAGAGTGCTGAAAGCTGAAAATTGGTCTGGTCACGAAGGGGGTTTAAGTGCCCAGTTGTCAAGTGGTTAAGGGAGCACGATCAGTATAGAAGGATCAGGAGAGTGCTGCAAAAAAGTAAGTAGTTGTGCTGTTTTCCTATTCTTTATTTTTATGACGTTCTTCCATGTGCTTTTCTTTACTGTTGTACATTTTAAAATGGCAACTTTCATGTTCATGGGCACATTAATCATTCGTAGGAAACATTGTGCGTTCGGCCACTAAAATACAATGTTTTGGCCAGATGCAGTTCAATACGGTTTTTCGGGCCTACTTCTATTAATAAAAGTTTGTTGTCTAGATGGGTTTGTAACTAGAATGAAATGCTAACTAGATTCTGTGTAAGGAGAGGACACTCAGCAGCTGTTTACACATCTGGATGCTGGAGCACTACTGTGGGACAAAAGAACACCCTTTTTATTAGGGGGCCCACACAGGTGCTCCAGTGTATACTATAGGGGTGTCTCCATCTGTGAAGCTTGAACAAAACAGGTAAGTATTCAAGCTTTACAAAGGACAAAAACATTTCTTCAGCTTGGAACTCTGCCAAAACAGACAATAGTACCCCACTTCCAAGCAATGTTTCATATTCCTATTTCTGCCATCAAATAGCTGTGTGCTAAGTATACCTATTTTTGTTCACATAGGGGAGAAAAGACTCGGAGGACACCACTCATCAGAGGAGACCGGGGACCCCACACCTCAGGAAGAAGGGGAAATCACCCAAACCCAACCAGAGGAGAAGGAGGGAGACGTTGTAGAAATTGTCACCACAACAGGTGAGTGTCTGAGACCACAGACTCAGGTAAGAGATGGATGCCTGCATATTTATAATACATGGTGTGTTTTTTTGTTTTTTTTGTAGGTGATCGGGATGTTGTGGAAGAGGAATGTCATTTCACCAGTGAAAGTGCCCAGATCCTCATCGGGGAGATAATGGGGTGTGATAGAGATTTAGAAAACCTAAAGTAAAACTTCAATGATGTTCAAAACAAAATGAAGAAAATCATTGATGTTTTAGGGAGAATCTTAAACACCCAGAAATCCCTACATTTCTTCTCTTTTTTGTGACCAAAATTTTTTACGTATGTTAAAAGCCAAATTTAGAAGATGCACACAGTGTGTCAACATGTGCTATCTGCCATCACGCGAGATCAATGTACGCGTTTTGTGGGTGCAACCCCTTCCTCAATAATAAAGTAGCTGAGAGGAAGGGGTTGCACCCACAAAACACGGTCATTGATTCCCCATGATGGCAGCTAGCACATGTTGACATTAGGTAATTTGTGTGCATCTTCTAAATTTGGCTTTTACAGGGGTGACATCACCCCATCTGCTGAACGCAATATCAAACACAGTTTGTACATACTCATGTCTGATATTGCCTTCACTTTATAAAAGTTGAACTTTGTAAGTTCCAGAGTTGTGTGTTGTTTTATGGTTTTAAACATGCCTATTTTACCTTAAAAGGCAATTTCTACTTAATAAGACCTAAAAAAATGTTATACAACAAACATGTTGGTTTGTTCAAAATCCCTTTTAGAAACACATATGTGATTGTGCTTTGATTAAAAAGATTGATAATCAACAATGTGTGGCTTCTTCTTTCAATGCTCAAAAGCATTTTTTGTAGTAAAGTTGTTGTTTTCAGTGACAATGTGGGTTATTTACTAAAGGCAAATCCACTTTGCACTACAAGTGCAGTTTCAGTGCAGTCTCAAGTGCACTTGTAGTGCAAAGTGGATTTGCCTTTAGTAAATAACACCCAACAGTGCTTTCTAATTTTAAACAATCATGCCATTTTCATGACTCCCCAAATTTTGGTCATGGTGTTGAAAATTATTAATATTTTTTTCAGTAATGCTTTACATACATTAACAACAAAAAAAAAGGTATGTGTGTAGCAGACCCACAACATAGTAATAATAGTTAGCTGAAGAAGAAATTGTCACCTCATGTGTCAACGAAATTTCGTTTGCACTGTTGAAGAAAAAGGCCAAAAAATTAGAACATTAATAAAAGATAACCAAGGAGACAGCTAAAAGAAAGCCAAGCAGTAAATCAAAGCAAATATTTGTTCAGTTTCAAATATATTTTTATTTTAAAAATGTCTTAGACATTGTTGGCCCCTCTACCCACAAAGCATTATATGTATCTTATACGGACCTCGTGGGCACTCTGGGGGGGAAAGCCAGGACGGCCAGTTTCAAGCGCCGTCAGGGTTGGTTCATTTACTTGAATTCCGGCCTCAGGCCCACCTGAGGCAGCATAGTTGGCAGAATTTCTCCTTAAAAAGTTGTAGAGAACACAGCAAGCCAGGATGATGTGATTCAGTTTATACTCCACCATGTGTATGGGTGTAAGAAATAGGCGAAAGCGGCTGGCCATGATTCCAAACGTGTTCTCCACCACTCTTCTGGCTCTGGCCAGCCGGTAATTAAAAACACTCTGGGAGGCCACAGTCTGCCATTCCTGTGGGTTGCAAGGAAACTGGAGTCAAACGAGAAAATAAAAATTAGTCATTTTGCACATAAAAATTAAAAGCAGATTAGACACAAACATTCCTGGCCAATATCAGTATAACATTTATTTTAGGGAGTATTTAAAAACAAAAGTGTAAGGTCCACCTATCAGATTCCTCACCCCCTCTGATGGCCCATTGTTAAAATTTTAGGGGGGAGATGTTTTGGATAGGTAACCCTCTCCACTTCATTGAGAGATGAATGCATACATAATGTGTGTTACTTTGGCCAGCCCCTCCTTACTTACACTATTGGCAGCCCACTGGACAGGTAAGAAGTGTCATAATACAAAAATATAAATACACACTGTCCAAATTGGAGCACAATTTTAACATTCTGCAATTGCCTATCAAGATAATAACAGGATACAAGAACTTTAAACAGCTCCATTTGAAAGTATTCAGGCATGTCCTTGCACTACATGCTTTGGGGAATTCATACAGAAATCTGACCACAAAAGAGGTAGGTATAGTGTGTATGAGTTTGGCAAAGTCAGCAGATAGATGATTGTTATGGGTTGACTTAGCGGTTGGGGGGAGGGAGGGTTCCAAATGAGTTTGGGACCCAAAAATAAAGCCTTTGGCACTCTGCCAGAATTTAAGGACACAAATAACATTTGTACACATTTTAGGGGGTGTTTAGGGTAAAGCACTACTATGGAGCTGACAAAATACATTGTGTCAGGTCACCTGTATCCAGGTGACAGATGCACCCCGTTGGGATCAGGAGTGCACCACAAGGTAGTGGACCCTACGGCCGACTGCTGCGGATTGAACCCTGGGAGGTTCAGGAAGCAGGTCTACTGGATCACTGACACAGATCCCACTGGGAGCTAGAGCATAGATTCCCCAGGGCGCGGAGTCTAAGAGCCAGCAGGTGTTCACCAGAGCCTTTAATGGGAAGGATGGACTAAGCTGCAGTCTGGCTCCAGGTCGCGGCCCCAGGGTCTCACAGTTCACGCTCACGGTAGACTACAGGAGAAGAGGAAGGAGGCAGCAGGCTGGAACAACAAGGAAAGTAAGGGACAAGCCAAGGTCGGGGCTACAAGCAGACAAGGACAACAGAGTACACGCCAAGGTTCAGGGTCACAGGCAAACAGGGATGGTCGGGAACACGCCAAAGGTCAGGGTCACGAGCAGACAGGAATAGTTAAGAACAGGCCAAAGTCGGTAACAGCAATCAGATGTAGAAAACACAGCAAGTACACACAGAGGCTAACACACAATGGTTGATCAGCACTGCTGGCTTGCAGTGCACAGGTTATAATAGGGTTCCCTGATAGGGCCTGGGGTGGGGCCATGCTTAGAGGAGAGGTTACAAAAGCAGTCAGGTGAGGGTCAGCTGGTCTCTAGAGATGAACACATGGAGACAGGTATGCTGATCGACAAACTCTATTGCATAACCATGACACATTGTTAAGTGACTAGACGAGGTGGATATAGGCCCAGGAAAGCATGCTGGGGAGGTAAGTGAAGGCAAATATGTATGAAGGCTAAAAAAAACGTTAAAAAATTCCAGTATGCATGAGGACAAAGGGGACATTCACAGCATATTACAATCATGGTAATTAGGGAATGATGAAAGAAATACAATATATTATCAAACATTAAATACAATAAAATGTGATGTTAAAGGATACAAATCTTACCTTAATATAGTCCTTCTGTAGGACCTGGATGATGGCAGAACAGGTCTCTGGGATAATGATCCCCAGAGCCTGGGGGGAGATGCCTGTCGAGAACTTGAGGTCCTGCAGGCTTCTCCCTGTCGCCAAGTACCACAGCATGGCGACAAGCCTCTGCTCCGGGGTGATGGCTTGCCACATGCAGGTGTCCTGAATATAGTAAAAAGGTTGGAAATTAGGGCGCTCAAAACTTCATTATATCTAAAAAGTCTCTATATAAAGAGTCCAATCATACTGGTGATGGCGATGGTATGGAGAAATCTTCAACACTGATGGCTGCAGCTTGACAGAATGAAGCTCTATGAAAACATAAACAAACAAAAGGCGCCTCTAAGTGTAGAAGAAAAACTGTTTTAATATCCCAACTGGGTTAAAAACACTTACAGGATGAAGGAATAAAGCGGGCACATCATGGAATATACCTTACCTTTTTATTCTATTATATCTTGTAGAAATCTTATTAGCACCCGCCCCTGATGAGTGTGTTACACACGAAAACGCATTGGACATTTTGGGATGCAGACACATGCCCCCACTCAACCATCTACTTTGAGCATTTCGGAATGTCTATTTCCATTTTTATTTCGATTTTACCATTTATCTTTGAACTTGTTTGTGTAATTGATTATGGTCTCACTGTTTTATCTGCAAGTGCTGTCTACATGCTTTTTGTACATATATGAACTCATTAGAATGTATTTACTGGTCAATCCAGACCACTATGGGGCACCTGGCTACTATACCTGGATGTACCCTAGTTGCCTGGGTTGCACGCACACATATACAAGTGTGTGTGAATAAACATGAAATTTACATTTACTATAATGTTTTTTTACCTATGTGGTTTCTGTTATTGATATGTTTCATGATTTTTATGAAAATAAATATGTACCTTCATTTAACCCATCTCCACCATGTCTATGGCCTCACTCAAAGTCCCAAACTTCCCATTATTTCACCGAGTAAGAAGAAGCAAAGTTAGCATTGGTCAGGAGTGCACTACGCACACAGTGTAGGGATCAGGAGAGTGCTACACACACAGTGTAGGGATTAGGGGTGCACTATGCACACGGTGAATAGATCAGAAGTGCACTACGCACACAGTGCAGGGATCAGAAGTGCGCTATACACAAAGTGCAGGGATCAGGAGTGCACTACACACATAGTACAGGGATCAGGAGAGCATTACGCACAAGAGCCCTGGCTTGTTAGTAGAATGCCATCAGAGGAGCAAATTTTTCAATCCATTCTTCTTGTATTGTGTATTGCGATGTTTATGTTGAAGATGATGAATGGATGGATGGATGAATAGATGGATGAATGGATGGATGGATGGATGAATGAATGGAAGGATGGAAGGATGGATGGATAGAACACACAGACAACCTACATTATTTTCTCCCTGTCAGAGTCTCTGTAAGAACCATATGACTTGTACTGGCAGAAATTATTGCAGGATGTGTGTGTACTGTCTGCCCCATGGAGAATATTTACCACAAGTCTTGCAGGTGTCAGAATACAGCCTGGATGGATTGGATAAACCATCTTGTTCTCCCCTTCTCACCTTCCCACATGGTATAAACAGCTTGTTCTCTCTGTGCTGGCAGCAGTGTAGGAAACACTCACTGTATGGGCTGGGGCTGAGAAATCTGTCTGCCTCTTAGTCTGTCCCCCATAGCAGGCTGTGTTCTGTCCTCTCTCCTCCTTCCATGCAGCTGCTGGCATTTCAGAAGTCAAAGAAGGCAGGCTGGGGAAGGGGGTGGGTACAATGTTTCCCATTGGCTGAGAAGGCAGCAGAGAGGCTGTATATCCATCCATCTCTGAAATCTGCCTGCCGGATCTAGGTAAAGATCATCAGCTTCTGCGGCCAATGCTGCTGCATCCCTCCACAGGAAAAAAAAGAGCTTTCCCCAGCTTTCCAGGCAGCAATAGAGAATGTGCAGACAAGGAAGTTAAAAAAAAACACTGTAACATTTGCAAATAGGAACATTTGAATTATGGGGGTGCTTAAAGAATTTTTTTAACTCAATTTTATTGTAAATTATACGAAAAATACAAAGTTGAACAGTTGATCAACATATGAGTAGTCAGGTAAAAGCAGGTTACCATATCAATAGAAGGTATACTTAAGACATTTAAAAAGCAGTTGAATACATCTAACAGAGGTTTAGCAATTAAAGGTAAAAGTAAACATTTGTACTGTGTTGTGTTTGACAGGTATATGAGCAAAGATATGGCAATTGGGTGTGGGCAAGGCATTAGGGTTTCAGATATGTGGTAGAGCATCCATGGGAGGTAAGCATTTAGGGTGTTTGAGCCAAAGATCCCAGTACGTATGGAATTTAGGAATTTCTAAGTGGGCTTTGGCGTACATAAATTCCATCAGGCAGTGGTTATTCAGAAGAGCAATTAGCTCCAAGCTAGGTGGGGGGGGGTTCCATTTTTTGGCAATAGCTAGTCGAGTAGCAATAAGTACATGGGAGATGACCATATGGGAAGGGGACGGGGCCGGGGCCATAAATCCATGTCCAGGCCCAATAGTACCCTTTGAGGCATTAGGGATACAGGAGTTGGCAGAATGGAGAGGAGGAATCTAGATAGCATAGTCCAAAATGCAATGAGGATTGGGCAGTCCCACCAAATGTGTAGTGGAGTTCCTGGGGTTCCACAGTTTCTCCAACATATATTGGTGGAGGTTGGGTAGATGCAGGCGAGCTTAGTTGGTGTGAGGTACCAGTTGTGGAATAACTTTTATACAGTTTCCCAATGTAGTAAACCTCTTGAGATTTTCAAAGGTGTTTGGAGCGAGTGGTACCATTATTGGGAGGTGTACGAGTATTGTAGTAGTTGTTCCCATTTTAGCATAGTTGGGGTCCTAGAGGTGTGGCAGGTATCGGTGATGAGCTCATAGATAAACTAGATTCCACACCGATAAGGTGCTTTGAGGCTGAAAAATCTTGTTGCATGCCATGGTAGTAGGTTTTCGGACCATTTTACTTTAGAGAGGATTGAGCGTGTCCTGAGGTATTTGAAAAAATCTTTAGTTCCAATATACCAGGTGGCCTGTAGTTGTTGGAAGGACATGAGAGTGGGACCTTCATATAGGTTTCCAATAGTTGAGATTCAGTCGAAGAAATTGATTTTAGGTGCGAGAGTGTGGAGTGCTTCCAGAGGTATATGTGAAAGCAGACATAGTGAGATGCCTTTAAAAGACTGTATAGTGGCTTTCCATGTCTTGATGATAGCACTGATAGTATTGACGAATGAGTGAGTCTCTTGGTGTTGCAGGAGGAATGTGCTGAGAATCTGTTTGGGATGGGAGGCGAGTGCTGCGCTTTCTATTTGAAACCAGCTGGTTTGTTGCATGGGGTTCCACCAGACTTTGTCCTGGTCGAGAATTGTTGCTTTATAATAAGCTAGTATGTCCAGTGCCCCCATCCCTCCAGAAGTGACGGGTTTGCATAGGGTGTTGCTTTTAAGATGAGATCGTTTTCCACCCCAGATGAAGGTTGTTATGATAGACTGTAGCTGCACTAGTTGCTTTTTGAGAAAGGGTATCGGCAGAGTTCAGGAACATATGTAAGACCTGAGGAATAAGGTACATTTTGGCGAAGGCGATTTTGCCTGCCCAGGAGACTGGGGTATGTTGAAGGTCTTGCACGGTTTTTTGGAGCTTGGATACAAGATTATTAAAGTTGATAGATCGTAAGCGAGAGGAGGGTGTGATTAGTTGTATGCCCAAGACAAAGGCGTCTGGACAGTGATGTTGTTTTTGGTGCATTGGTTGAGGCCTATACCTGGCATGCTTGATTTGTGTCACGGTCCCTACCGTGCCAAGAAGACGGCCAGGTGTGGTCGCACCCCAAGTGCCTCAAGATGGTATTAAACCCATAACCTTCCGTTTACTGCTCCTGTTGCTTTACCTCTGAGCCACACCTCAGTTCTCTATTCAGCCTGTTTTCCAGCTATGCCTAGTTCTGCATGAAGTACTGAGGGTGATACTCTGATTGTACTTGTCACTCCTGGTTCAGCTGAGGCAGTTTATCCAATCAGCTGGGTATAAAACACTGCCTCACTCTGAGGGCTTTGTCAGTTCATTGTCTCTTGTTTTGCCAAAGGTTCCAGTATTCCTGTGTTCCAGTATTCCTGTGTTCCAGTGTTCCTGTGTTCCTGTGTTCCAGTGTTCCAGTGTTCAAGTTACAGTGTTCCAAGACTGACCCCGGCTTCTGACCCTGGCTCTGTTTATCGTTTATTCTGACTTCTGGAATCCCTGACTACGGCTTTACCTCAACTATCCTTTGGCAAATTCCTGTCAAACCCCGTGCACAGATTCACAGCCCAGGTAGCTTCTTACCTTGTTACCGCGGGCTGTGTATATTTGAAAGAGTGAACATACATCTCTGCACTATGGACTCCAACCAAGGTAAGCCCTTACAATTTGGAGAAGTTGATTTTATATAAGGTGGCCTTACCAAATAAGTCTAAGGTGTGATGGAGATCTGGGAGTGAATTAAAAGGGTCAGTCAGAGAGATGATGACATTGTCAGCGTAGAGGCCTATTTTATGTGTTCTATCTCCGGTCGTAATTCCCGATATGAGTGGGATGTCTCGGATTGATTGGGCTAGGGGTTCCATGACAAGGGCAAATATTAAGGGTGAGAGTGGACACCCTTGATGTGTCCCAATAGAAATGTAGAAGGGTTCTGAGAGTAGTCATTACTCTGGTGTTGGGAGAGGATTAGAGGGAGAGTATTGCTTGCAGAATGGTCTCAGGTAAGCCAATTTCCATAAGACTGCTGTCAAATAGGACCACTCCACCCTGTCAAATGCCTTCTCTGCATCAAGGGAGATGAGCAGAGAAGGTGTTTGGTGTTGTTCCATCCACTGTAGTAGGTCGATAAATCTGCCGGTACCATCCGATGCTTGTCTGTCAGGCACAAATCCCACTTGGTCGATATGTAGTAGTTGTGGGATAATGTTTGAGAGCTAAGAGTTTGGCATATAGTTTAGTGTCAGTGTTTAGTAGGCAAAGATACTTCTAAAGAAAAAATTTGCGCTAGGTGAACAAAAATTGACAAATAAGTGAAACAACCTGTGAAAGGTATCCTGCAGCTGAACAATATAACCCTGAAAGAGGGCACAAAAAATATATACAGAAAAAAGTGCAGCGCTGGATAAATATCGTGACAACCTTAACTGTAAATTATAAAAGTTGCAAAAAGAACCGTGATCAGAAATAAATAAATGAATTATCAAATAAAGATCAGAAATAAAAACTAAAGAACAATTATCAAAATCTTAGTGTCCATAAAGCAAAAAATGATGAAAGTGACTTTGCTGCAAAGGTATATGCGTGACTTTCAACGCCCATCACCTTAAGAGGATTAAAGGCTTACCAGATAGCCCTTAATAAAAGGCATGATGACACCAACTCTAAATCCTTGAGTGCTTCCTCTCAGCAGGTAGACCTCATCTGGGATGGTGGGTGCGTATCAGCAAATAATAACTTCATGTGAACCATATACCTCCACTGACGGTCCGATGAAAAAAGACCGATAGCAGTGGTGGTAAATGTCCAAAAAGATAAAAAGACTCCAATAGTGCAGAGTGATTTGACCTTCCTTTATTAAAAATTGCCAAAAGGCATCCATAAGAACAAAATAATCCTTGCAAGGATGTTTAAAAAGCTCCACTTCGTATCAGAAACTCTGCACATGCGCAGTACGTGCGTGCGTGTCTACCCTACGGCCGTTTTGTCAGAAATGACATCATCAGGGGCACGCCCACACGCACGCGCATTAAATACCCAAATGGCAAAACAGAGAAATTCAGCCATTGGTTGCGCAGAAGGAGATATTTGGAGCTAAATCAGCAGAAACTATAGGGGGAGGTGTCTAATGAGTACCCCTAGTGTCCGCTGTGCTAATTACAACATATATAGCTACATGAAGTATTCGTGATGCCATCTTGTGGATAAATATGGTAATACTTCAAAAATAGTTAGACTTAAACTTCCATTAAAAATTACCATTAAAAATTAAAATATAAAATACATGAAAATGTATTGTTCTCCATTATAAGATAATGGAGAACAAAAAGCTGAAGATCATTCGTGTTACCATCCATAAACAAGGTATCCCCATTCCATACAAATAAAATCAGTAAAATTATATATTTATACTTCAAAATGTGGACAACCCGCCACAATTCTGAAACTGCATGGATATACCTTAATCTAAAAGGAGAAAGGTATTGCACCTAAAATTGTTCAAGGAACACAAGAGAGACACAAAGCGAGCAACAGTAAAAACAATGTAAGATGAAACCTAGACATTGGGAAGAGGGAGAGGGACATTAACAGTTATTAATAAAACAATTGATGTCCCACTCCGCATTCAAGCCCGTGGGTACATGAAAGCCCAATCTGTATATCCATATTTTTGAAGATTTACCATATTTATCCACAAGATGGCATCACAAATATTTCATGTAGCTATATATGTTGTAATTAGTACAGCGGACACTAGGGGTACTCATTAGACACCTCCCCTATAGTGTCTGCTGATTTAGCTCCAAGTATCTCCTTCTGCGCAACCAATGGCTGAATTTCTCTGTTTTGCCATTTGGGTATTTAATGCGCGTGCGCGGACGTGTGGGAGCGCCCATGATGATGTCATTTCTGACTAAACGGCCATTGGGTAGACACGCACGTACTGTGCATGCGCGGAGTTTCTGATACAAAGTGGAGCTTTTAAACATCCTTGCAAGGATTATTTTGCTTTTATGGATGCCTTTTGGCAATTTTTAATAAATGAAGGTCAAATCACTCTGCACTATTGGAGTCTTTTTCTCTTTTTGGACATTCACCACCACTGCTAGCGGTCTCTTTTCATTGGACCGTCAGTGGAGGCATATGGTTCACATGAAGTGATCATTTGCTGATACGCACCCACCATCCTGGATGTGGTCTACCTGCTGAGAGGAAGCACTCAAGGATTTAGAGTTGGCGTCATCATGCCTTTTATTAAGGGCTATCTGGTAAGCCTTTAATCCTCTTAAGGTGATGGGCGTTTATTGCGGTGTAAGTCACGCAAATACCTTTGCAGCAAAGTCACTTTCATCATTTTTTGCTTTATTTATGGACACTAAGATTTTGATAATTGTTTTTTAGTTCTTATTTCTGATCTTTATTTGATAATTCATTTATTTATTTCTGATCACAGTTCTTTTTGCACCTTTTGTTATTTACAGTTAAGGTTGTCACAATATTTATCCAGCGTTGCACTTTTTTCTGTATATAAGTGTTTAGTAGGCAGATGGGTTTGTAGCTGGCAGGGTCATCGGTTGGTATGCCCGGTTTTGGAATAGTGGCTTGGAGAGATTCTGGTGGGATGGAGCCAGTGTTAGCAGTGAAGTTGAAGAAGTGGCATAGATGTGGGGTAAGGAGCTTAGAGAAAGTTTTATAGTACTCCTGGCTGTTTCTACTTCTAATGGGGAGAATGGAGATGACAGGTGGTGTAATTGGTCCTGTGATAGTGAGGGAAGGTGTATGTCTTTCAGGAAGTTATCTATGTCAGCAGAGGAGGGTGGTGGGGTGGAATTGGAGTTGGTGAGATTGTATAATTTAGAGTAATAGGAGCTGAATTGATCAGGAATGTCTTTAGGATTGGTAAGTCACTTACCGAAATGGTCAGTAAGGTATGGGATTTTAGTTTGTGTTAGTTTGCAGATAGGATCTGTTTTTGATATTGTGGGCGTGCAATAATAGAAGTATTGAGCCTCCAAATGGTGTTGTTTCTGGTTGTGAGCGATGGAAACAGCTTTATTTAGATTGGTGCATGGTCAGACCACGTAATAAGTCCAATTTTAGTTTCTTGGACCAGTTGTAAAGTATGTTTGTCAGTCAAAAATATATCTATCCGAGAATATGCATTTTGTGTGTGTGAAAAGAAAGTGTAATCCCTTTCTGTATCATGGAGACATCTCCAGAGGTCATATAGGTCCTCCGAGTGGATCAGGGAGGAAAGAGAGGTAGAGCGTTTACAGACAGGGTTTGAGGTGTCTAGTGAGTGATCTTCAATTTGGTTAAAGTCACCACATATGATCAAGGGGCCTTGTTTGAAAGGTTCCAGTTTCTTCATTATGATTTTGTAGAAGCGGTGCTGATTGGTATTGGGGGAGTAAAAGTTAGCAATAGTCATTGTATGGTTGTTGACAGCGGCATTAAGAATTATGAATCTGCACACAGGATCTATTTTGTCGTGAAATGGTTGGAAGGAAACCGAGGCGCGTATGGCAAACATAACCCCTGCTTTTTTCTTGGTGGAGTTGGCGAAGTAACAGTGCTAGTACTGTTTGTGGGTACAGGAGGGGGGTTTGCTGGAGATAAAATGAGTTTCCTGTACGCATATTATGTCAATATATGTTAAGTTTGAGCTAATGCTTGCTTCCATAATACATTTTGCTTGTAAGGGGAATTTAAGTCTTTTTGCGTTGATAGAAGTGAAGGTGATAGACATCTTGGCAAGTATTTAGTGGGGGGGAGGAGTATAGGGATTAAGATTTCAGTTGTCGCACACAGATAGGTGTAAGAGGTGTTAAACCTGCAATAGTGTTACACAGTAGGCAAAACACAGCTAACAGTCTAAAGTTAACCAGGAGTACAGTATTGCAATAAACAGAACCGATAAGAAGGTAAACTAAAAATATTTATGTAAAAAATAACAAAAGAACTGTAAAGTGCTTGGCACTTTTTCCTTCTCGGGGGAGAGAGTGAAGAGCGCAGTCAGTATTACGCTCATCAGGGACATTGTTGAGATGAGAGAATGCAGGCTCGTTAAATCAAAATTTTTCAAGGGGCACTTTGCGACTCGAGGGAGAGGAGACATAGGAAGTTTTTACCTGTGGGTGGTAGCAGAGGTGTTGCACCTGGCATCCTGTGTTTGTGTTGTTGGTCGCTGAGACAGCGGGTCAGGTGGCAGTGAGGTAATTAGGCCCCAGTTAAGCATTCATTTGATTCCATCCTTGGGTGTAAAGATGTTGGTGTTTTGGTTCTGGTATGTGGAAAGCCCCATTTGTATGGGATGAATGTGAGAAAAATCCTGGACAGCCGCACTCAAAATGATAATCGCCTTTATTGATAAGAACAACAAAAATACATGCCACAGCAAGAAGTACAGGAAAACTGATGCATTTCACACTATTGTTAGTGCTTAATCATAGCTAATCTTAGTGTGAAACGCATCATATTTCCTGTACTTCTTGCTGTGGCATGTATTTTTGAGTGCGGCTGTCCAGGATTTTGCTCACATTCATCGTTACTAGCATTGCCGGCATCTGAGGCTTCCAGTTTGGAGGAGAGGTTCCTGATTGACCTCCTCAGAGCGGTGATTTTTCTTTCTCCATTTGTATGGGATGTTGTGGTTCCTAAGCATGGCAGTGATCTGGGAGAATTCCCTCTGTTTTTGAGCCATAGCAGCGGAGATGTCTGTGTATAATGACACAGAAGAGTAGGGGTCAGGTAGTGGAGAAGTGGATCTGGCAGCCGCCATGATTTTTTCTTTCACCTGAAAGAAGTTGATGTGGGCAAATATGTCACAATGTACAGATGCAGGGAGGTGGCTAGGTTTAACAATGCGATGTGCCCGGTCAATACCCATGTCAGTTTGGCGCAATTGAGGAATGAGCATGAGGAATAGTTGTTGGATGTAGGTGATCAAATCGGGAGGTTTAACAGTTTCTGGTAAGCCCCAAAATTGAATGTTATTCCTCCTCAAACGGTCCTCTAAATCTGCAACTTTGGCTTTCAGATAGTGTATCTCCTCAGCGTGCTGATCATGGGCATCCGCCATTTCATTATAGGCCGCAGTGTGTTTAGTGAGTTGTTTTTCCAGATCATCAGTGCAGTCTTCTACCTGATCAATTCTGGAGTGTAATATAGAGAATGAGGACCTTAGTTCATTGTGCATATCAGTTTGCAGGGACAGCAGCATGAGTGTGCTCAGATGCTGGCTGGTCAGAGGCAGGAAGAGTGGCTAGGGAGTCAGAGCGAGCTATTTCAGAGCCTATAGCTGCTGAAGGATCCCAGTTTTGCTTTTTGAGCAGGGGAGCTTTGTTAGGAGAGAGGGCTGGAGACTGAGACTCTTACCTTAGCGGGAGAAGGCTGAGAGGAATCTATGTCCGGAGCTGTGCTATCCATCTCCTCAGGGCTGGTGAGATGGTCCTGTGGGTCTCTGGTGTCTGGGGAGGAGGTGCAGGGGGCCGTGTCGGCACCATCTTTGCCGTTCTGCATGTCAGCTTTACCAAAATAGTCAGTGAGGTGGCGCGGCTTGTGTAGGCTGTAATTTCTCCTTCTGGACATGCCGCTCGGGTGCCAGTTCTTCTCCCCTCTGGTGTGACAGAGAGGGGGGATTCGCTGAGATTGAGTGCTGTGGGTTGCTGTATGTCCCACGGCTCCAGTGGAGCTGAGGTATCAGGTGGCCATCTTGCTCCACGGTCAGATATGCTGTGCTTAAAGAATTTTTGAGGGTGCCTGAGCACCCCCAAGAACTTACCTGTCCTGGTCTTCTGACTTTTTTTGGATGAATACTTTACTGAATAAACAAAAATCATTAGTTCTGGTATTGTACAAGAAAAATGTTCATGCTTGTCCCTTTGAATCATTTCACCTGAACTGTCCTGATCAGCTCTCGAAAGCTAACAATCAGACGAACGCGCGATCACTTCAAAAGCTGTATTTTTTGTCCAATTTTCTCATTTTGTGTGCTAGACTTTAAATTAAGCTTCCCCTAGACGCTGTAGATGCTATAACTTTTGCGCAAACTAATCATAATTCAACATTCAACCAATATCAATATTCAACATTTTTTTTGGATATGTATTATAGCAAAAAGCTCTCTTTGTGGGAAAAAAAGGACATCAATTTTATTTGGGTACAACATCACACGACCGTGCAGTGCAGTATCACAAAAAATGGCCTGGTCATTAAGGGGGTAAATCCTTCCAGGGCTGAACTGAAGTGGTTAAAGTTGTAAATTTTTGGCACAATTTTTTGGAAAATTAAGAAATTAAATACATTTTTTTACATACTGCAGTACAGCATCATCATAGTGGTGTGGCGGTAATCAGGGATACTGACTGGTGTAAAAAAATAATAATAAAATTTTTTATTACATTTTTAAACTTTTGTTTTCTTTTTTTTAAGATTTTTTTTTTTAAAGATTTTTTTGTTACATACTTTCAAATTAGTTTAGTGTCACCACAGTGTCACTGTACTAAACCGGGGGTGATCAGGGATTTTTTTTACACTGTTATTGCTTATTACAGTGATGATCACTGTTATAAGCAATAGTTTTAACTGTCATGAATGGCTTTAATTCATAACAGCTTGATTACTAGGGATGAGCTTCGAGTTTGAGTCGAACTCATGTTCGACTCGAACATTGGCTGTTTGCAAGTTCGCTGAACAGCGAACAATTTGGGGTGTTCGCGGCAAATTCGAATGCCGCGGAACACCCTTTAAAAGTCTATGGGAGAAATCAAAAGTGCTAATTTTAAAGGCTTATATGCAAGTTATTTTCATAAAAAGTGTTTGGGGACCTGGGTCCTGCCCCAGGGGACATGGATCAATGCAAAAAAAAGTTTTAAAAACGGCCGTTTTTTTCAGGAGCAGTGATTTTAATAATGCTTAAAGTCAAACAATAAAAGTGTAATATCCCTTTAAATTTCGTAGCTGGGGGGTGTCTATAGTATGCCTGTAAAGGGGCGCATGTTTCCCATGTTTAGAACAGTCTCACAGCAAAATGACATTTCGAAGGAAAAAACCCATTTAAAACTACTCGCGGCTATTGCATTGCCGACAATACACATAGAAGTTCATTGATAAAAACGGCATGGGAATTCCCCACAGGGGAACCCTGAACCAAAATTTAAAAAAAAAATGACGTGGGGTTCCCCCTAAATTCCATACCAGACCCTTCAGGTCTGGTATGGATTTTAAGGGGAACCCCGCACCAAAAAAAAATGGCGTGGGGCCCCCCCAAAAATCCATACCAGACCCTTATCCGAGCACGCAACCTGACAGGCCGCAGGAAAAGAGGGGGGGACGAGAGTGCGCCCCCCTCCTGAACCGTACCAGGCCACATGCCCTCAACATTGGGAGGGTGCTTTGGGGTAGCCCCCCAAAACACCTTGTCCCCATGTTGATGAGGACAAGGGCCTCATCCCCACAACCCTGGCCGGTGGTTGTGGGGGTCTGCGGGCAGGGGGCTTATCGGAATCTGGAAGCCCCCTTTAACAAGGGGACCCCCAGATCCTGCCCTCCGTGTGAAATGGTAAGGGGGTACTTACCCCTACCATTTCACTAAAAAAACTGTCAAAAATGTTAAAAATGACAAGAGACAGTTTTTGACAATTCCTTTATTTAAATGCTTCTTCTTTCTTCTATCTTCCTTCATCTTCTGGTTCTTCTGGTTCTTCCTCCAGCGTTCTCGTCCAGCATCTCCTCCGCGGCGTCTTCTATCTTCTTCTTCTCGGGCCGCTCCGCACCCATGGCATGGGGGGAGGCTCCTGCTCTTCTCTTCATCTTCTTCTTCTTCTCTTCTTCCTTCTTCTCTTCTTCATTTTCTTCTCCGGGCCACTCCGCATTCATGCTGGCATGGCGGGAGGCTCCCGCTGTGTGACGGCGTCTCCTCGTCTTACGGTTCTTAAATAACGGGGGGCGGGGTCACCCGGTGACCCCACCCCCCTCTGACGCACGGGACATGACAGGACTTCCCTGTGGCATTCCCCGTGATGTCACAGGGAAGTCCCTTCAAGTCACCGTGCGTCAGAGGGGGGCGGGGTCACCGGGTGGCCCCGCCCCCCGTTATTTAAGAACCGTCAGACAAAGAGACGCCGTCACACAGCAGGAGCCTCCCTCCATGCCAGCATGGGTGCAGAGCGGCCCGGAGAAGAAAATGAAGAAGAGAAGAAGAGAAGAAAAGAAGAAGAGAAGAGCGGGAGCCTCCCCCCATGCCATGGGTGCGGAGCGGCCCGAGGAGAAGAAGATAGAAGACGCCGCGGAGGAGATGCTGGACGAGAATGCAGGAGGAAGAACCAGAAGAACCAGAAGAAGAAGATGAAGGAAGATAGAAGAAAGAAGA
The DNA here is from genome assembly GCA_037952925.1 of Lithobates clamitans. NCBI lineage: Eukaryota > Metazoa > Chordata > Amphibia > Anura > Ranidae > Lithobates > Lithobates clamitans. The sequence goes on from JBBGZY010000190.1 coordinate 9,115,314, forward strand.
ACCATTTAAATAAAGGAATTGTCAAAAACTGTCTCTTGCCATTTTTAACATTTTTGACAGTTTTTTAGTGAAATGGTAGGGGTAAGTACCCCCTTACCATTTCACACAGGGGGGGCCAGGATCTGGGGGTCCCCTTGTTAAAGGGGGCTTCCAGATTCCGATAAGCTCGCAGACCCCCACAACCACCGGCCAGGGTTGTGGGGATAAGGGCCCTTGTCCTCATCAACATGGGGACAAGGTGTTTTGGGGGGCTACCCCAAAGCACCCTCCCAATGTTGAGGGCATGTGGCCTGGTACAGTTCAGGTGGGGGGGCCGCACTCTCGTCCCCCCCTCTTTTCCTGCGGCCTGCCAGGTTGCATGCTCGGATAAGGGTCTGGTATGGACTTTTGGGGGGACCCCACGCCGTTTTTTTGGCGCGGGGTTCCCCTTAAAATCCATACCAGACCTGAAGGGCCTGGTATGGAATTTAGGGGGACTCCCACGTCATTTTTTTTAAAATTTTGGTTCGGGGTTCCCCTGTGGGGAATTCCCATGCCGCTTTTATCAATGAACTTCTATGTGTATTGTCGGCAATGCAAACGCCGCGAGTAGTTTTAAATGGGTTTTTTCCTTCGAAATGTCATTTTGCTGTCAGACTGTTCTAAACACGGGAAACATGCGCCCCTTTACAGGCATACTATAGACACCCCCAAGCTACGAAATTTAAAGGGATATTACACTTTAATTGTTTGACTTTAAGCATTATTAAAATCACTGCTCCTGAAAAAACGGCCGTTTTTAAAACTTTTTTTTGCATTGATCCATGTCCCTTGGGGCAGGACCCAAGTCCCCAAACACTTTTTATGACAATAACTTGCCTATAAGCCTTTAAAATTAGCACTTTTGATTATTCATGTTCGTGTCCCATAGACTTTAATGGTGTTCGCGTGTTCGAACGAACTTTTTTCCTGTTTCCATGTTCTGGTGCGAACCGAACAGGGGGCTGTTCGGCTCATCCCTATTGATTACTATTGTGATCAGTAATTTGCTACAGCTAATCACATGGTACAGGGTGCCAGGTCCCATGTGAAAACTGTGGGCCAATCACAAAGGGCAAAAGGGGAAGCTGCCCTGGGCCCAGTCATTGTTGTGGGACCCAAAGAAACTGCCCCTTGAGCCCACACTGCCTGCAAATATTTTTCCAGGTGTAGCAGATCTCCCTACTTATTCTCCTGGATTGTTAATTCAAGCATCGGAGAGGCACAGCTGTGGGCTGTATGTGCTGAAGCCAACAAGTCATGCTTCTCTCTCTGTCAGTACTGGAGCTGCTGTGACAGGAAGTGAGGCAGAGTGGCTCTGTTTTCTCCTGCTCACACCCCTCTTCCAGGCAGCAGAGATCAAAACACATTTCCTAGAGGTTACTGCACATGGTTTTGCAGTAACCTCTAGCAACCAATGGGTGAGGGTTAATAAAGTGTAGTAACCTCTAGCAACCAATCAGTGAGCAGTAATAAGGTGTAGTAACTTCTAGCAACAAATCAGTGAGCGTAATGGTTTGCAGTGATCTCTAGCAACCAATCAGTGAGCCTGAACCAATCAGTAAGTGGGGACAAGTTTATTATACATTTATTAGTGTACATTAGTAAAGTTTTTTTTAGATATAGACACTTCAAATCTCGACTGGTTCAGCAGGAGGCGGCCAAGATTAAAACCATATATGGGCAGGCTGAATGTACCCAAGTTGATCAATCGATCAACTTGGGTAAAACCAGCCTGCTGGATTTTAAATGAGCTTATCACTACTGGCTGTTATAGCCGCTAGCAAAAATGACTATGTTCTCCCGGCGGGGGCAGCTACTCATTCTTTCCTTTATATCTTTATTAAATTTCTTTAAAAACTGATACAAACATAAATAAATCAAGAACTTTTCTCTGATATACTTTACTTCTTATACAGGTGATACTCGAAAAGTTAGAATATTGTGCAAAAGTTAATTTATTTCACAAATGCAACTTAAAAGGTGAAACTAATAAATGAGATAGACTCATTACATGCAAAGCAAGATAGTTCAAGCCGTGATTTGTCAATTGTTATGATTATGGCTTACAGCTCATGAAAAGCCCAAATCCACAATCTCAGACAATTTGAATATTACATGCAATTAATAAAACAAGGATTGTACATAGAACAATATCAGACCTCTGAAAAGTATAAGCATGCATATGTACTCAGTAATTGGTTTGGGCCCCTTTTGCAGCAATTACTGCCTCAATGCGGCGTGGCATGGAAGCTATCAGCCTGTGGCACTGCTGTGGTCTTATGGAAGATCAGGATGCTTTAATAGCGGCCTTTAGCTCTTCTGCATTGTTCGGTCTCATGTCTCTCATCTTTCTCTTGGCAATGCCCCATAGATTCTGGGGTTCAGGTCAGGCGAGTTTGCTGGCCCAATTTATCTTTCACAATATAAAAAAATTGGGCTAACTTTACTGTTTTATTTTTTTTTTTTTTTCATTTTTGTCTTATTTTTTAATTTAAAAAAGTGTACTTTTTCCAAAAAAAGTGCGCTTGTAAGACGCAAATATGGTGTGACAGAAAGTATTGCAACGACCGCCATTTTATTCTCTAGGATGTTAGAAAAAAAATGTATAATGTTTGGGGGTTCTAAGTAATTTTCTAGCAAAAAAAATGTTTTTAACTTGTAAACAACACATCTAAAAAAGAGGCCGGTCCTTAAGTGGTTAAAGTTTATCCAATCTCTCCATTTCTCTTCAAACCCTTCCCATCCCTCTTCACCACTATACCTTAGGTATTTTAAATGGTAGGTATCATTTACTTTAATACACCAGCTCCTCATCATAAGGCTTTCTAGTTCTTGCTAATGTTTGGGAATTAAACTTTTGGCCGCATTTAATAAGTGTGGAACCAGTGTTCTCATGTAATGTTTAGTTGGCATTTGGAACAAACACCCCCACAGGTCCTCCAATATTTCTGTGTTGGTTATATTTTTTATTATTTGCAGTACCTCTCTCCAGTATTTTTTTATTTTTGGGCAGGTCCACCAAATGTGGGACATGGTTCCTAATTCCTTACACCCCCTCCAGCATAGTTGCGAAACCTCCCTTTGAAATGTATGTGCCTTATCTGGGGTTATGTACCACCATGCCAAACATTTATAATTAGTTTGCATATTATTGTAATCTATTGATGTGGTATGCGCCATCCTCATTTTTTTCCCTATTTCTACATCATTCACTCGTGATCCCAATTCTTCTTCCCATTTTCTGATAAATGGCGGCATTCCCAGCCCATTCACATCCATCAGTATTTGATATATTCTTTATATCCCCCTCTTTTTACCTGTTCCTATACGCAGCTGCTCCAGCGGGAGTAAGTTCTCTTCAGATCTAATTGGTTGGGGTAATGTCTCTATGAAATGGTTCAATTGGGAATACCGCCACCTATCTATCACCATCAAGTTCTTTTTATATTTTAAATCCTCAAAAGTGTTAATTTTCCCCTACTCCATTACATCCTTCAATTGTACATTATAATCCTTAACCACTTAAGCCCCAAACCATTTGGCTGCCCAAAGACCAGAGCACTTTTTGCGATTCGGCACTGCTTCGCTTTAACTGATAATTGCGCGGTCATGCAACGTGGCTCCCAAACAAAATTTACGTCCTTTTTTCCCCACAAATAGAGATTTCTTTTGGAGCTATTTCATCACCTCTGCAGTTTTTATTTTTTGTGCTATAAACAACAAAATAGCGACAATTTTGAAAGAAACGCATTATTTTTTACTTTTTGCTATAATAAATATCCCCAATTTTTTTTTTCCTCAGTTTAGGCCGATACGTATTCTTCTACATATTTTTGGTAGAAAAAAAATTGCAATAAGTGTTTATTGATTGGTTTGCCCAAAAGTTATAGCGTCTACAAAATAGGGGATAGTTTTATGGCGTTTTTATTAATATTTTTTTTTACTAGTAATGGTGGTGATCAGCAAAATGTGACTGGCAGTGAGGGGGTTAACCACTAGGGGGCAGTGTAGGGGTTAAGTGTGTCCTAGGGAGTGATTCTAACTGTGGGGGGCGTGGCTATGTGTGACATGACACTGGTCACCGCTCCCGATTACAGGGAGTTGTGATCAGTGTCCTGTCACTAGGCAGAACGGGGAAATGCTTGTTTACATCAGCATTTACCCGTACTTCCTCTCCGTGAGACGATCGTGGGTATCGTGGCGATCGTGGGTATCCCCGGTGACATCGGGTCCGTGGGACCCACGATCACGCTCACGGAGGTCGCGGCGGGCTTCTTAAAGGGCAACGTCCAGGTACGTTAATCTGCCTGTACGTGCCCTTCTGCAGTATATCGGCGTGAGGCGGTTGGCAAGTGGTTAATCCAGTTTCCAAACAATCTTCCTATTCCAGGTGTAAAATAATGTGTGTCTTTTAATGGTATCAGTGGTGAATTAAATCTCCATTTTCCCCTTTTGTGGATCATGTCCCAAATTGCAAGTGCTTTATGTGTTATACTGTGTGTGTCCTCATTCAAATCTCTCAGTTGTGCGGGTATCCATTAGACATGTGCATTTGTTTTCGTCCGAATGTATTTTCGTCCGAATTTCGGGTATTTTCGTTATCGTTTTAACAAACAATAACGAACGTGCAGAGTACGAAAACCGAAAGACCTGACATAAACAAATGCTTTATTTTAGTTTTTGTTGTGACAACAGTTCGATATAGATAGGAGATTCGACATGACGCTGACAATAGCGATCTGTGTCCATCGAACCTGTGGTCGGATGTGCCTAACCTTAGATCTATTAGTCCAAGATTATTCTACATAGAGAGAAAAGATTTGACATTGAGAGAAAAGATTCAACATTATAGAGACAATAGCAAAAAAGGTTGAATGTGTTTAACGTAACTCCATTAGTCCAAGATTATTCGACATAGAGAGAAAAGATTTGACATGAGGATTCGACGAAGCAGTTGCCGCGAGTGGACATTTATGGTCAAATGCTCCGCCCATAGGCTATAGAAGAATTCTAATGTTGGTTGACTAGTAATAATAATTAATAAATATAATCACCCAGTGACCGGGATCTGGGGGCCCTCTTATCATAGGGGGCTCCCAGATTCCGATAAGCCCCCCGCCCGCAGACCCCGACAACCACCGGCCAGGGTTGTCGGGAAGAGGCCCTTGTCCTCATCAACATGGGGACAAGGTGCTTTGGGGTGGGGGGGCCCGCAGTGCGCCCCCCTCCCCAAAGCACCTACCCCCCATGTTGAGGGCATGCGGCCTGGTACGGTTTAGGAGGGGGGGCGCTCGCTCGTCCCCACCCCCTTTCCTGACCGGCCAGGCTGTGTGCTCGGATCGGGGTCTGGTATGGATCTTAGGGGGGACCCCACGCCGTTTTTTCGACGTAGGGGGGTTCCCCTTTATAATCCATATCAGACCTAAGGGCCTGGTATGACCCGCGCTTGCCGCAATAGGAAAATGTGTTTTTCCTATTGCAGCGAGCGCGAGATGCAATACCCTGCCCTCGCATCGTATCTGGTCCGTCGGACCAGCATACACACGAGCGGGCTTTCCGTCGGACCAGCACACAGACGAGACTTTCCGCCCGAAACTGAGTCCGACGAAAAGATTTAAAACTTGTTTCAAATCTAGGTCCGGCGGGCTTTTGGGAAAAAGTCCGCCAGAAAAGTCCGCCGGCGCCTACACACGGGCGGATTGTCCAGCACACTCTGGTCCGCCGGACCAAGTATGCCGGAAAGTCCGACCGTGTGTACGCGGCATAAGTATTTTAACTCTTTTCTACTCCAAATATAAGGAAACTCTTTTTGGATTAGCTGTTCCTCCTGCTTTCGTATGTTAACATTAAGGATCTCAGATTTGGATGGGTTCATTTTGAAGTTTGATAACTCTCCATATATTTTTAATGCTTTCATTAAGTTAGGGAGGGTTATCCTGGGGTTGGATATGAAAAATAAGATATTTATAAATCATTTAAATACCTACAAAAGTAACTAAGGAAATGATATATATCTTTAATTTAGGTTTACGTGAACCCATGTTTAATATTTGAAATTTCATGATATTTACCTATATAAACCCTACTGTAAAACAATGAGCTTACTTTATAGATCCTTGTAAACTTACTTTATGTCTCTTTATAATATTGTATACTCAATAAACTTCTTTTGACAAGGAAAAATAAGATATCATCCGAATAGGCCACCAGTTTGTGTTCCTCCTCCCCTATCTTAATACCCCTGATGCTTGAATTCTGTCTAATCCAAGCCAATAATGGTACAAGTGACAGAACAAACAGCAGGGGCGACAGGGGGCACCCCTGCCTAGTGCCATTATGCATCTCAAAGGGTCCTGAGGTTAATCCATTTACTTTCACCCTGTACTCTGCATAAATCCCCAGTCTACCCTGTCAAAAGCCTTTTCGTCATTGATTGACAGCAGCAGTCCTGGGGATTCGCTTTCTTTTATTTTCTGAACCACTAGAAGTGTTTTAATTCCGTTATCCCGGCATTCTCTTCCTGGAATAAAGCCCACTTGGTCAGTATGGACTAGGCCGTTCATTACTAATTTCATCCTAGTTGCCAGTACCTTCACGAATAGCTTAGTATCAGCATTTAACAATGAAATAGGTTGATAGCTTGAACATAGTGTTGTGTCCTTTCCTTCCTTTGGTATGATCGTAATTGCGGCTTCTAAGGCTTCCCTCCACATCTCCCAGCTAGTTCCTATCCCATACATATAGGAACACAATTTGGGGATTAAAATATCCTCAAATTTCTTGTAGTAGAGTGACCTCAGCCCGACCGGGCCTGGACTTTTCCCTGCCGGAGAGTCTTTTAGGGTTTTTTTTATTTCTTCCACTGTGATTGGGACCTCTAGGATGTTAAGTTTATCTTCCAATATTTTATTTAGGCCTAATTCATGTAAAGCTTTTGTTTTTTCCATTATATCTTTAACTTTTTCAGGCGTTCCCTTTTGATTAATTGCATATAGCTTGCCATAATATTCCTGAAAAGCCCTTGCTATATCTGGTGTTGTGTGTGCCATTTCTCTCGTGCATGTTTGTATTTACTCTATATAATTACCCGTTATTTTCTTTTTTAACAGTTTAGCCAAGTTTTTCCCAGTCTTATTTCCCCCTTGGCACCTCTCTTTTTTTTTATTTTGTTATACGTCTGTTCGGTTAGTTCTTTCATCTCTTCCCTTTTTATAATGGCTGCCGCTAATACTTCTTGTTCTCCATTTTTTTTATGTTGCTGTTCTAAATTGTATGTTTCCTTAGAGATTGTTTCCATTTTTCTTATTCTCCTCTTTTTTCTTTCCCAACCCATCGAAATCAGGACCCCTCTAATATAAGCCTTATGGGCTTCCCACGCTGGTGCTTCCGATATTTCTCCAGTGTCGCTAATTTTAAAGAACTGCTCTATTTCATTCTTAATCCTACCTTCTACTTCGTTGTCCTGTAGCAGTTCTTTGTTTAATCTCCAATACATGGACCTATTCTGCACCCCCTCTGACTTCAATTTTAACGTCACTGGAGCGTGATCTGAGAAGGTCGTGATTTTGATGTTCGTACTAACTACTGACTCCAGTAACCTAGGGGGTGACTACTCCTGTCGAGAGAATACAATGGTTTTGCAGGAGGGAATCCCCTGTCAACACTGATTGTGTTGATGGGGGAATCAAGCTATTTTCTTTCTTGCAACCCCTGGCTGCAGGAAAGAAAATTGCTCCGTCAATGGCCAGCTTAAAGTGTTTGTTACTCCAACACTTCATATTCCTGATATGTGCCTGCTGTACCATGTACTTGTATGAGAAAGTATCTTTGTATTGCTTCCTTTATGTGAAATCTCAGGTGCTCCTGTTAGTCCCCTTGCTTTCCAATTAAAAACTGACCCCATTAAGCAGGTGAGCACACTGTAGTCAGTTCACTAGCTATACTGGGAACTTAGTGCACTCTCCTCCAATGATCAAACTTGTCCTGACATGCCCCCACTTCACAGCCATTCACTAGGATTCTCAGTGTGCTGCTTCTTATCCTCCCCCACCTCTTATGCAGCTGAGAACAGAGGGAATGTAATCACTTATAAAAAAGGTAAAATGTATTTAGAATGTTTGTTTTTTTAAATCTATACAAAAATATTTTGCCTTTCATTTCATTTTAAACTAAATGGGTTGTTTTTGGCCTCATGTACACTGCTGCTGCTAAATGGACGTTTAGGAGCAGTTGGGCATTTTTTTCAACTGCCCCTGAACTCTCCTCTATGTTATCTTATCTGTCAATGTACACAGGGTCATTTACAGTTGTTTCTAGGCAATTGAGTTTAGAGGCATTTTTGGAACGTAAAACTGAGTTTACAGGCATTTCAAGCGCCAAATGCGCCTAAATGCGGCTACACACGTCTAAACGCAGTAACTCGCATTTAGCCTCATTTGGTTTACAGGCATTTATGCTTAACGCTTAATGCTTAAAATGCTTCTAAACGCAAATGCTACAAAACGCTTCTAAACATGGCATGTAAACGCGGCAAAATTACGTCAGTTACTATCTGTCAAGTTCAGGAGAGGTTGTAAAAACATCCCATGTACATGAAGCCTTACAAGGTGATCGTTTACAATCACTTTAAGTCTGTGTGTGTGTGGGGGGGGCAAGAAAATCTTTGCACAGGGTCCAATCAATATTAACCTCCCTGGCAGTATTCCTGAGTCTGGCTCGGGGTAGAATTTCAGAACCAAAAGCGGTAACCCCGAGCCAGACTCGGGATCGCATCGCAGGATCCAGGAAGAGCTTATTTACCTTGTCCCCTGGATCCTGCGATGTCTCCCCGCAGTGTGAGCGGTTTGTTCTCCGCTCGATTCATCACGGAGCTGAGCTCTGTTCCCTGCAAGCGTTGCAATGCACGGGGATGGAGAACGACGCCAAATTCAAAAAGTGAAACACACACAATACATACAGTATTCTGTAATCTTACAGATTACATTACTATATGAAATTATTTCACCTCCCTTTTGTCCCTAGTGGTTTTTCCAGTGCCCTGCAAGCAGTTTTATATTATAAAAACTGTTCTTTCTGCCTGGAAACTGGAGATTGTCCATAGCAACCAAAACCATCCCTTTACATCAAAAGGGGATTTAGACCAGCTATAAAACAGCGATAATAAATTAGAATCACTTGCAGAAATGAGCGATAGTGATTTGTGGGGAGATCCGTCATCAAACACTGAAAAGTAATGACAGTGACAATTCTGCAACTGAGCAAATTTTAGTGTTTCTGATTTGATTACATTATTGAATAATTTCAGCATCAAAAACATGAAATAATCATATGGCCAGGGAGGTTAAAGATGGCCCTGAAATCATAGCATCACAATAGTAATCAAACAGTCATGAATGGGGGCCATTCATGACTGTTTTGTTTACATTGTAATCATGTGATTGCTATGATTGGTCTTAGAGATGACATGATGCCCTGGCCGCTGTACTGAGTGCCATGATCACAGTCACAGGACATGATGGAATGTGCTCTGCACCAGTACATCATGTTGCCTGCAGGTGCCGCTCGCTCACTGAAATATACTGTGGTGGGTGGCAAGTGGTCAAAGTGTATTTCCATGTTTGAAGCCAAATTGGGATAATACCTACTTGATAATTGTTACATGTTCCCATTCACATAGCACAGTCTAAAAAATATATATTTAACCACTTCCGGACCAGCCGCCACAGATATACTGCGGCAAGGTGGCGTGATTGTGCAAATCACCGTACCGGTACGGCACTCACGCCCGCGGGTAGGCTGCCGTCCTCATGGTGATCGGATTTGCTTCAGAATCGATTAGTCTACAGGCACCGGCCAATGATTTCTGTTCTGGCAACTGACAGACTGTCCTCCGCCTGTTTAATGTAAACACAGGCAGAGGAAGTGATGTCATCTCCACTCATAGAGCCCTTTTTGGTTCCAGTGTGAGAGGAGAAGACATCTACTGTGAGTACACCAATACATCAGTACTTGTAGGCACACTTTTAACCCTTTGGTCACCCCCTGATTGCCCCCCCAGTTAACCCTTTCACTCCTATCACAGTGTTTACCAAGTGCGGTTTTCAGATTTTTCACTGATCACTATTAGGGTAGTTAGTGGTATGCCCAGGTAGGTTTAGGGTACCCCCCCATACATTCTCTAATAAAGGTTTAATCCTCTGATCACCCCCCAGTTAACACTTTCATCCCCCGTCAGAGTGTCACTAGTATAGTGTACAGATCTTTTTTCTGATCACTGTATTTAGTCTCATGGGTAACACTAGTTAGCTAGTTAGAGTCACCGTCATTCTTGAATAGCATCATGGTACCATCCATACATTTCCAAATAAAGGTTTAACCCCCTGATCACTCCCCAGTTAACCCTTTCACTCCCTATCACAGTGTCTCTAGTATAGTGTACAGATCTATTTTCTGATTACTGTATTAGTGTCACAGGTGACATCAGTTTAGGTGTTATCATCAGTTAGTGGTAGTGTCAATCCCAGACAGCGTCAGATTTGAACCCTTTGATTGCCAGTAGCACTAACACACATGCACACACCATACACCTCACTTACTAGAATAGTGTTTGAACGGATCAATATTTTAGATCTGATCAGATCTATACTAGTGTCCCCAGTAGTATAGTGTTCCCAAAAATGCAGCGTTAGCAGGATCAGCCCAGACACCTGTCAGCACCGGTGTTTAGCCCCTCTGCCCAGCCCAGCCCACCCAAAGTGCAGTATCAATAGATCACTGTCACTTTACAAAAGACAACACGCAAAACTACAACGTTAACAGAGTCACACCTGATCCCTGCTAACACTTATGCCCTGTACACACGGTCAGATTTTCTGACAGAAAATGTGCGATCAGAGCTTGTTGTCGGAAATTCCGACCGTGTGTGGGCTCCATCGGATTTTCCGACACACAAACTTTGAGAGCAGGCTGTAACATTTTCCGACAACAAAGTCAGATCCCGTAAATTCCGACCGTGTGTGGACAATTCCGACACACAAAGTGCCACGCATGCTCAGAATAAATTCAGAATAAAACTGCTCGGTCTGGTAAAATTAGCGTTCGGAATGAATATAGCACTTTCATCATGCTGCAATGTTTTAAATTGTTTAATGCAGTGCACTCTGTTCTTCTTTATGATGCTAGAAGAATGCTAGAAGAATGAAGTATTTTTGCTGCTCATATTCACACAGACTTCTCACAAACTTCTTTCTTTATTATTTATCGTGATTTCATCAATATAATATTGTTATTTGTCACATCTACCGAAAAATATTATTTTTTGGATGTTTTTAGATTAATTTTTTTTTTTTTTTAAGCCTGATCTTGTGTATTTATTTTCTTTTTTTTTTTCACTCCAGAATAGTTTTGGGTGTGTTTTGTGTGTCAAGTTACCACAACACAATTATTATCTTGTATTATTTAATCTCAAGAAGATTGTTTGGTGTTGGTGTCTCTTGTTAATTTCACATTGTATTTTTGAAATGTACCTGCCTCCTCACAAACAAACTGTCCTTTTTGAAGGAAAACACACATAGGCGAGTATAATAAATCAAACCAAAAATTTATTAAGGGCTCACAACCAAACAAAGAGGGAGGCAACGCTGGAGAAACAGCAGAAATTGGCGAAGCCTTTGACCCCCAGGGCACACATCAATTATTTTACTGCAAAATTGGTGGCCTGAGGAGTCCATTTTTAAGGGAGTACAATCTGCTCCAGAAGTCCAAGAGATCATGAACAGCAGCAGATGACATGTATGTCCCCAGGCTGTGGTCATACCACAGCCTGCATCTTTTGCCAGACCAGACTGAACCCAGGTCATCACTCTCTGGTCTTCCTTAGACGCTTCCTTCCAGGCTGTGGCTCTGGTGTTGGAGGTGTGGCAGGAGGAGGAGGAGGACCTGTAGGAGGAGGAGGAGGACCATGGTTGAGCTTACAAATGTGGCTTTGGCTTGTGAGTTGGCCCCTCAACCCATTATTTAGTGCTTGTAAAACGATAAACTCACATAGGAGGCATTGGCCCTCCTCCATTTCCATCATTTTGCAGGCTGTTATGTCTGCAAAGTCCTCCTCAACACTGTGGGGGGTTATGAGGGCCTCAGTAGCCTTCCAAAATAGGCCAATTGCTGCCTCCTCCAAGTTACTCCTCTTCCTGCCCTTTTTTTTGGAAGGCGGAGGGGAGGGACCTGGGTATCGGGCAGGCTACTGGGCCCGGCCACCTCCTGGCTGAGACATTCCTGTGTATGAAAAAGGGACATCGTTTTAGTTTTTGGTTCTTCAATTACAATCATAAATTAGTAATCCAAACTAACATAGATTTAACATCATTAATTTAACCAACAGAAATATTTAGAAGAATGCTATACCTGGCTCAAGCTGGGCTCCTCCACATGTTGCTGCCTGGAAGGCCCAGGTTGGGCATCAGAAGCCTCAGCTGAGGTGGAAGGAAGCATGGAAGGAAGAGTGGAGAGTGCTGGCCTGGGTTCAGTCTGACCTGCAAGAAAATGCAGTCTGTATAGCACCACAGCCTGGGAACATAAATGGCATCTACAGCTCCTGATCTCAGGGAATCCTGGACCTTCTTGTGCTCCTCATGCCACCAATTAGGATCTTCAAATACAAAAGGGAAAAGCTGCTCTGATAAGCCTCCGTATTCTCTTGAAGAGCTCCCGCCCTACCGCACATTGCTGGGTGCTGGCTGTGCTCAGATCTGCGGAAGGAGAAAAATCCTGGACTGCCGCACTCCATGCAAAAACATCTTTATTGAAAAATGCAATAAAATCCAAAATAGCAAACAAAACAAAAAGTGGACACAGCGGGTATAAAATAGCTAACGCTATTCAAAGATGCTTACTCATAGCTAAGTTTTATCAAACAACAAAAGTGCATATAAAAGAAAAAGAAGGGAGGGACAGAATGTAACACCCAACCCCCATCAGCAGACACTTAAATGGATACACATGCTGCATGATTAAAGTTAAAGATTAAAGTTAAATTTGTAACCATGAAACACACCTGAATATTGGAGACAATTCAACAAACAAAAGATCTGTACAGTTGTACCAAAAATTAGTGTAAATGTAGATATAAACATATGAATGAAAACATCAGTATAATACTATACAGCAGAGGTGGGGGACTCGAGTCACATGACTTGACTCGAGTCGGACTCGAGTCACCTGTTTGAGGACTTGCGACTTGCTTGACAAAATTAAATAAATGACTCGACTTGACTTTGACTTGCCACTAATGACTTGCGACTTGACTTTGACTTGGGCTATTTGACTTGCAATGACTTGGCACCACCAGTGCTGTGTCTTGGCCTAGGCAAAAGCCGCCCCCCACAAAAGAAAGCTCCCCCGAGTCCCGGCTTCTGCCCACACAAATACAGTTTGCTAACATTGTGGGCGGGGATCGGATAGGTGTCCGCGAGCGGCGCTTGCAGGGTTCGTGGCCGCAGCAGACTTTTTTTTTATTTGATGATGACTGCACTGCAGTCTCTCCACCTAGGCTGTTCGTCTCTGTATTCCGTCCGGCCAGGCCGCGGCGCCGCCTCCTTCCTGCTGCGGAGTGATCTCTGAGGGAGGGGCTGGGCTTCTGTGCAAATGTGCAGAGCCAGCAGCGTGAGTCGCGGGCCTCACGTGGGGGAGGAAGAAGGAACTGGAAGTTGCCCAAGGAGCCAGCCAAGCCTAGCCGACTGACTGAATCTGAGTGGTGTCCAGTCCAGCAGCCATAGAGTAAGTCATGGCAGACTATTATTCTTCTACTGAGGGGGCACTGGAGCAGGGACAGTCACACGACTCAGGGAGGAACAGGTCTGAGAATGGGGGTCAGTGCAGTGGTTGTCGCAGCGCAGAAGAAAAAGCACAGAGCCGAGGAGGAGGAAACAGATTTGCAGAAGCTGCAGGTTTGTTTGATGCAGTGCCAAGCAAATGCTTCCCTGAAAACTTCCCTACAAACTTAGCATTAGCTTGCTTGGCACTGCATCAAACAGACCTGCAGCTTCTGCAAATCTGCACTAGTGATGTAGCAGCTAGCAGGGCCCTGGCCAGTGGCCTGTACTGATGATTGCAGGATGCAGATATGATTGCAGATGCAATCAATCATCAATATCATAGCACATGCGAAAAATATGAAACCTAGGTAGGTACAAACCTTCTTTCCTTGTTTTCTCCTCCTCCTCGGCTCTGTGCTTTTTTCTCCTGCACTGCGACAGCCACTGCACTGACCCCCAGTCCCAGACCAGTTCCTCCCTAAATCCTTCACTAATTAACTATTACTTGTGCGAAGTACAAAGTGCTCAACGTGAATATTACATAAAAATCATATTGCTGAATTAAGTGCTCCATGCGTACTACAAACTCATTAAACAGTCCACATCCAGTGAAAGTTCATGTACTGCAATGCTCCATGCATGCTGAAATCAATGCAAACTTTAGCACTGGTCACTGTATTGGTGTCACTGGTGCCCAAAAAGTGTCACTGTGAGTCACTAATGTAATATTCTAATCTGGAATGATAAACGTGTCACTGTTTTAAACAAGGTTAGGTTAGGACCGTATATATATATATAATACATTAAAAATAGTTCTGTAAGTACTGGTGTACTAAGCAGCAACATCTTATCTTCTGGCAGTGCCCAGGCTGTCCCGACAGCAAACTCTGGATCCGCCCCTGACAGACCAACGCACAAGGCAGCTATAATGGAGGGAGCGATTCCAAAAATAATTAAATTTGGATTTAAGGATTATGTTTTAGATGTTGGTGAAAAGAAGAGAACGGCGATATGCAAGGTCTGCAACTCAAAAATAAGAGACACGTCCACCACAACATCCAACTTCATCCGTCACTACAAAACCCACAAAGAAAAGTAGGTACAGTAACGTCACGTGTATGTATGTATGTATGTATGTATATATATATATATATATATATATATATATATATGCAAATTAGGCCTACATCCCACTTTAGGTGGGAGCAGAGTGTATTGTTGTTCAAATCAATAAATCACATAGCTAACTTTTTTTTCTATCTCTCTTCTGTTTACTCTATAGATATGAAGAGTACATCCATACCAAAGGGACTTTTGATGATACCCTCAAATCTCACAATTCATCGCACAGGGGACTGTGCAGCTATACCACTGCAACCACCAGCAGCAAAAGGCAATTACAAATTCAATCCTGTCAGACCTCATTATAAACTGCAACATGCCTTTTGGAGAAGCCACAGACCTCTCACAGGGAGAAAAACTTGTGACAATAAGTGCTGTTGTACCCTGTATCCTTTCTCTGAATCACCACTTGGAAAATCATAAAGAGAGCGTGCGCTACCTTGGTGGCTTGATCCGTAGCCTGCAAGAATCACTCCAAAGACTATTGGAAGGGATCTTTGTCAATGTGAGGATGGCAGATGAACAGAATGATGTAGCAACCTTACCCTTCTCTGACCCTCTATACCTAAAAGCTGCTCTGCTGGATCCTTCATTTGGCACCATGTGGTTGACCCATGATGTTTTGGCTACCGAAAATGTCAAGGAGGCTGTGTCTGCGATGATAAAAAGTATGTTATGTTTTTGGAAATAACCCGTTTGCAGTAATAACACCTGAGTGCATTGAGTCACTGTTTTATGCTTGTGTTTTTCAGACTTGATTCTCAAAGAGGACTGCAAGCCCACCCCAACAACCACCGATGAAGACGAGCAAATGCCAGTGGCAGAGTCAGAGAGTCAATCTGGGCTGTTCACAGCATACCGCAAAAAACAGAAGAGAGATTCATGTTCCAGTCCCCAAATTCAGCTGAACGAGTATTTAGACATTTGTGATGGACAGAGCTGCCTTCAGTTTTGGGCCATGAACAGGCACATGCTCCCCTCTTTGTTCAGGGTAGCGGTAAGAGTAATGTCAGTCCCTGTATCAAGCGCACCTGTTGAACGTGTGTTCAGCCATGGTGGGGTGATAATGCGACACCATGGCTCACAACTGAGCGAGAAAGTACTTTCCAATTAAATTTTTTGCAAATGCAATGCATGTTAAGTGGCTATTCTGAGAATAACCACTTAACATGCATTGCATTTGCAAAAAATTGTATTCTGAGAAGTGAGAATACTATTTTTTGCAAATGCAATGCATTTTAAGTGGCTATTCTAATAACTAAGAAAAAAGGAATAGAAGTAGATAGGCGCTGTTTCCAAGCCTGGTGAATTCAAATGTGTTATTCCCTTAGTGGGAGGGCAGTATGGAGTGGGAAAGATTGTAAAGATGTTGCCTATAGTATTCAGTGAATGTTTATCCCGTGGAATTGTGTATAAAGGTCCTCGATGTGCATAAGTCAAGTTGGTTGTCTGACTTAATAAAGTGCAGTGTGTGCTCTAAAAAAGATATAACTTAATCCGTATAAATATAATATATCCATATATAAATGAACCCTATTTTTAAATTAAAAATATTTGTGGAAAATTATGTGATCCATAACGTAATCGATAATGTACATATGTAGTGAACAAACAAATATATATAAACAAGTGCTTTCAGTGCTGCTACAAAGAAAACCCCTGGATTCTGATAGATATTCCAAACCTTTCAGTGCGTGCCTTAATCCGTGTTCTAATAGTGATTGATTGCACTCACCAGATCCTAGCAGCACTGAAAGCACTTGATTATATATATTTGTTTGTTCACTTTGTTTGTTCATATGTACATTATCGATTTACGTTATGGATCACATAATTTTGCACAAATATTTTTAATTTAAAAATAGGGTTCATTTATATATGGATATATTATATTTATACGGATTAAGTTATATCTTTTTTAGAGCACACACTGCACTTTATTAAGTCAGACAACCAACTTGACTTATGCACATCCAGGACCTTTATAACACATTTGAATTCACCAGGCTTGGAAACAGCGCTATCTAATTCTATTCCTTTTTTTCTTATATCTTACTCCACCTAGTGGAAGTAATCGGTAGTGGCAGCTGTTCCAACAACATTCTTTAATTTTTAAATTTTTATTCCATTGCATGCATCCCATTGCGCGGGTGTTTCTCCCTCTTTTTTCTATTCTAATAACTAAGCTCAAAGTTTGAACTTGACACAATGCCAAATTGCCAATATCTGGACACTTGAAGAATGGTGATGGGAATACTATTATTCTCATCACCATTCAAGTGTCCAGATATTGGCATTGTGTCAAGTTCAAACTTTGAGCTTAGTTATTTTCCCCCTCAGCAAGGACTACATTTTTTTCAGGCTTGTTGGCCATTTAATTGCTGAGTGTTCTTCTCCTTGTCTGCTATTTGGGCATTCAAAGTGTTTCTTTAATATGCCAAGAAAAAAGCACTAAGCTGTTTTGTTAATGTTGAAAATAAAACAAAATCTTTCCTGAAAACTGACTTTTAACTCATTTAAAGGATGAAAATGGGGTAGATCAGTATTTTGACTTAATTTGTGACTTGACCAAAATAAATGACTTGACTTGACTTGCTTGACTTCTAGCAGGGACTCGACTTGACTTGCTTGCTTTTCGCCACAGTGACTTGGGACTTGCTTATGACTTGAAGGTTAAGACTTGAGACTTGCTTGTGACTTGCACATGTGTGACTTACCCCCATGTCTGCTATACAGTGGATTCATGGTATGAATAATACCAAACATGACAATAAAAAAAGAGAGACACTGAATGGAATGCCTGCTATATAAATAATGATGAACCAGACGTCCTAACCAAGACAAGAGGTGCATCAAAATGCATATATAAATAAAAATTAAACAGTGTCAAGACCATTCCTATCTATAATTTCAATTGTCAAAAATACACAGTTATTCGTGACTGACTAAACAAAAATAACAAAAGCTTTTTCTGTTTCAGAAGAAAACAAAACAAAACAAAAAGATATAAAAGCTGATGTCCATAACTGATGTACAGAAAGCCGGTTCCATAACTTTTAAATCAGTAAGTGTTAAACTATGAATTAAGTATTGAAACAAACCCATAGGAGAAATGTCTCTATCCTTTCAATGGGAAGAAAATGCGGGGGAACAGAGTGTTAACTCCTTGTATTGCATGCTAATTAAGCTATATGAGAAGAGATACAAATGTTCCAAAAATGAAACAAAACAAAACAAAAAAAAAAAAAAAACACAGAGTACACTGGACACAGTAGAGTAATCAGTACGATGATAGAGTGGTAGGCAAAACAATGCTAATGATGGTTCAACCAATCAGGAACATTAATTAGACTGAATAATAAAATCTTAATTTCAGTAACCTGCACAGTTTGCCAATGTCACAACAGAAATACAACTAGATTATTAATATATAACATATACCCCTGTGAACACCCTAATACTAAGCAATACTAGCATAACGATACCGCTGAGAGCAATATGAGTTGAACTGGACACAGCAAGATGAACAGAGATAAAAAAGGGGCTGTGACACTAGAGTCTCACTACTAGTGCTGCAAAAAGCATAAACTGCACTAATGTGCCTTATGGTGGTATCGAAAAATATTTGTAAAAATATAATTGAATTGCTCAAGTGATATAAGTTGGATTGAACCCAACAAGGTGAACAATAATGAAGAAAGAGCTGTGACCATAAAGTCTCACTACTGATGCTGCATAAACGTATAGACTACACTAGTGTGCCTCATGTCAATGTGGAATAGTAATCAACTTGCTCGAGTGATGTATCTATAGTGGAAAAACTGCCCAAACAGTGTAGCTGTAACCTAGCCTACTGTAGACAGTATAAACCACACTAATATGACCAAATAATCAGGATTAGAACAGTAAGATATAACATATACTGTTATGAAAACCCTAAAGCAATACCAGTGTGGCTAATGCCACTAAGCGCATAATAAGTTAATCTGGACACAACGAGGTGAACAATAATAAGAGAAGGCTGTGACACTAGAGTCTCACTTCTGGTGCTGAAAGAAGCATACACTGCACTAATAAGCCCCATACTGATATAGAGAAATATAATTAAATTACTTAAGCGATATGAGTTAGACTGAACACAACAACGTGAACAATAATAAAAAAGAAAAAAGGAGCTATGACCAGATAAACAGGAATAGAACAGTAAGATATGGTATATGCTGTTACGGACACCCTAAAACGATACCAATGTGGGCAATGCCACTGGAAGCAATATAAATTAAACTAAACGCCATGAAGTGAACCATAATGAAAAGGTGCTGTGACACTGGAGTCTCGCTTCTAGTGCTGAAAAAAGCATAAACTGCATAAATGCGCCCCACACTAGTATAGGAAATCATAATTAAGTTGTTCACACGATATGAGTTAGACTGAACACAACAAACTGCACTAATGTGCCCCATACTAATATAGAAAAATATAATTGAGTTGCTCAAGCGATATGAGTTAGACTAGACACATCAGAGTGAACAATAATAAAAAAGAGCTATAACAATAAAGTCTCACTTATGATGCTGCAGAAAAGCATAAACTGCACTAATGTGCCGTATATTAATATGAAAAAAAGATTAACTAGCTCAAGTAATATGTCTATAGTGGAAAAAACTACCTAGACAATGTAGCTGTAACTTAGGCTACTGTGAACAATATAGACTGCGCTGATGAGCAAAAAGGAAAACAAAATATAGAATGCACCTACTGTTGATAAAAATGGGAAACATCCCATTCAATGTTGAGTACTGAAGGGCATCTTGTGTTTAGAAAGAAGATCCACCAAACTTCTCTTTTACACAAGAGATTAAATTTATCCTCACCTCTAGGGGGTTTGACAATTTTATCAACACCTTGGATCACTAAACTGGAAGTGTCCTTATGATGAACATTGTTCCAATGTCTAGCGACATTGGTGGCATGATCCTTCTGTATGTCATAGAGATGGTCATAGAGTTGATCCTTTAGTCTCCGTATTGTTCTGCCTAAATATTGTATAGAGCAAGTTGTGCATGTAATAACATATACAACATATCGTGTGTTGCAATTAATGAAATTGCGAATCTTATAGGATTTGCCTGTGGATGTTGATACCACTGCACTACCTTCTTGAATAAAAGAACAGTATGCACAACCTCTACCACCACACTTAAAAGTGCCCTGAAAAGATAGCCAATTTCTGTTCTTTCTTCTGCTAGAGAAAAAACTGGGTGACAGAACACTGGCTAAAGATGGAGGTTTTCTGGATACTGTACGAATCCCTTTTTTTTAAATCTTGGAATAAATAGGATCACGTGTTAAAACAGAAAGATGTTTAACAACAATCTTTTTCATTTTATGAAATTCCAAGCTAAAAGGCGTGGAAAAAGTAGGGATAGAAATTGTGTCTCTGGAACTGCGAGCTGTGGAGGGTTTATCAATGAGTAAATTGGTACGGGATGTCCTTTGGGCTATGGATAACCCTCTTTTTATAACGGACTTGGAGTAACCTCTTTCTTCAAACCTCACAGACATGGAGACAGATTCTTGATCAAAATCTTCTTGTTTACTACATTCTTTTAAGCCTGAGAAACTGTCCTACCGGTATACTGTTTATAGTGTGTTTTGGATGATTGGAGTCAGCCCGTAGAAGAGTGTTACCCGCACTTGGTTTCCTATATAAATTTGATGTAATACGGTTATCATCACCAGTAAGCAGAACATCAAAGAATTCTATTGATTTGGTTTCTAGTTTCCTTGTAAATCTTAGATTTAGCAAGTTATCATTCATATAGTCTAGCCATTGCTCCAAGCTGACACATGGGTCTGAGACTATGAACAGTAGGTCATCTATATATCTACAATAATAAACTGTATCTCTGCAACGGGGACTACCAGTACCAAAAATGCGGAGCCTCTCCCACCATCCCATGTAGAGATTGGCTAGGGACGGGGAAAATTTCGCTCCCATGGAGGCTCCGCATCTTTGGAGGTAGTACTCCCCGTCAAACAGAAAAGAAATTATGAGTAAGTAGATATTGCAAAGACATGATAATAAATTCCTGCATAACTGGAGAGAAACGACCGGACTTATCAAGAAAAAAAGAAACCGCAGACCCGAATCATGGTGAATGGATGAATAGAGGCTACTCACATTGCAAGTAATCCACCTGAAACCATCTTTCCAAGTCATGTTTTGAAGTTTGAATAATAATTGTTTGGTATCTCAAAGATACCCGGGTAATTCCACAATTAAGGGTTGTAATTGCTCATCAACCCATGGCATTAGTGCAGTTTGTTGTGTTCAGTCTAACTCATATCGTGTGAGCAACTTAATTATATTTTCCTATACTAGTGTGGGGCACATTTATGCAGTTTATGCTTTTTTCAGCACTAGAAGCGAGACTTTAGTGTCACAGCACCTTTTATGGTTCACTTCATGGCGTTTAGTTTATTTATATTGCTTCCAGTGGCATTGCCCACATTGGTATCATTTTAGGGTGTCCGTAACAGCATATACCATATCTTACTGTTCTATTCCTGTTTTTCTGGTCATAGCTCCTTTTTTCTTTTTTATTATTGTTCACATTGTTGTGTTCAGTCTAACTCATATCGCTTAAGTAATTTAATTATATTTCTCTATATCAGTGTATGCTTCTTTCAGCACCAGAAGTGAGACTCTAGTGTCACAGCCCTTTTTCATTATTGTGCAGTTTATGCTTCTTTCAGCACTTGACAAAGTGAAAAAAAATATTTCTTCATCTTGGAACTCTGCCAAAACAGACAACAGACAATTGTACCCCACTTCCAAGCAATGTTTCATATTCCTATTTCTGTCATAAAATATCTGTGTGCTAAGTATACCTTTCTTTTGACTCGGAGGACACCACTCATCAGAGGAGACAACAGACCCCCCACCTCATAAAAAAGTGGAAATCCCACAAACACAACCGGAGGAGGAGGAGGAAGACATGGTGGAAAATGTCACCACAACAGGTGAGTGTCTGTGACCACAGGCTCAGGTAAGAGATGGATGCCGGAATATTTATAATACATGGGTGTGGTTTTTTTTCTATATTTTTAGGTGATCATGATGTTGTGGATGAAGGTCATTTCACCAGTGAAAGTGCCCAGATCCTCATCGGGGAGATCATGGGGTGTAATAGGGACTTAGAAAACATCAAGCAAAACATCAATGATGTTCAAAACAGAATGAAGAACATCATTGATATTTTGTGGAGAGTTTAAAACCCCTCGAAATCCCTAATTATTTCTGCCTGAAAATTTTGTGCACATTTTTGACATATTCTCGAAAAGCCAAATTTTGAAGATGCACACAGTGTGTCAACATGTGCTATCTGCCATCACGGGAGATCAATGTATGCATTTTGGGGGTGCAACCCCTTCCTCAATAATAAAGTAGCTGAGAGGAAGGGGTTGCACCCACAAAACACGTCCATTGATCCCCCATGATGGCAGCTAGCACATGTTGACATTCGTCAAATTTGTGTGCATCTTTAAAATTTGGCTTTTCCGGGGGTGACTTCACCCCATCTGCTGAACACAATATCAAACAGTTTATAAATACTCATGTCTGATATTGTCTTCAATTTCTACAAAAGTTGAACTTTGTAAGTTCCAGATTTGTGTATTTCTTGTTGGTTTTAAACATGCCTGTTTTACCTTACAAGGAACTTTCTACTTTTAATGTGACTTAAAAAATTGTTATACAACAAACATGTTGGTTTGTTTTAAAAACCTTTGAAAAATGCACATGTGATTGTGCTTGGATTAAAAAGATTGATAATAAACAATGTGTGTCTTCTTCTTTCAATGTTCAAAAGCATTTTTTGTTGTAAAATTGGTGTTTTCAGTGACAATGGGGGTTATTTACTAAAGGTAAATCCACTTTGCACTACAAGTGCAGTTTCTGTGCAGTCTCAAGTGCACTTGTAGTACAAAGTGTATTTGTCTTTAGTAAATAACACCCAACAGTGCTTTATAATTTTACAGAATCACGCCATTTTCAGGACTCCCCAAACTTCAGTCATGGTCAGCTAAAAGAAAGACAAGCAGTAAATATAAGCAAATATTTGTTCAGTTAAATAAAAAATGTTATTTAAAAAATGTCTCAGACATTGTCTGGCATATTGATGGCCCCCTACCCGCAAAGTATTCCATGTATCTTAGACGGACCTCGTGGGCACTCTGGGGGGGCAAGCCAGGACGGCCAGCTTCAAGCGCCATCAGGGTTGGTTCATTGAGATTAATTTCGGATTCAGGCCCAACTGAGCCAGCATAGTTCACAGAATTTCTCCTTAAAAAGTTGTGGAGAACACAGCAAGCCAGGATGATGTGATTAAGTTTATATTCTGCCATGTGTATGGGTGTAAGAAATAGGCGGAACCGGCTGGCCATTATTCCAAACGTGTTCGCCACCACTCTTCTGGCTTCTGGCTCCGGTAATTAAAAACCCTCTGGTCCGGGGTGAGGGTCCTCATAGGGAATGGCTGCATAAGATGGTCCCCCAGCGCAAACGCTTCATCCGCAATGAAGATGAATGGGAGTCCTTCCACATTGTCTTCTGGAGGTGGCAAGTCCAAGCTGCCTCTCTGGAGATGCCTGTAGAACTCCATGTGGGTGTCTCTACCATCTGACATCCGCTATTCTTCCCCATGTCCACATACAGGAACTCGTAAGTAGCCGACACCACCGCCAACATCACAATACTATTGAACCCCTTGTAGTTGTAATAGTAGGACCCCGAGTTGGGTGGTGGGACGATGTGGACATGTTTCCCATCAATTGTCCCTACGCAGTTAGGAAAGTCCCACCGCTGGGCAAAGTGGGAGGCCACAGTCTGCCATTCCTGTGGGGAAACTGTGGAGTCCAACAAGAAAAATAAATTAACCATTTTGCACATAAACATGGAAAGCAAATTAGACACAAACATTCTTGGCCAACATCAGTATAACATTTATTTTAGGGAGTATTAAAGACAAAAGGTATAAGGTCCACCTATCAGATTCCTCCCCCCTCTCATGGGCCATTTTATAAAATTTATGGGGGGGGATTTTTTGGACAGGTAACCCTCTCCACTTCATTGAGAGATGAATGCCTAAATAATGTGTATTACTTTGGCCAGCCTCTCCTTACTTACACTATTGGCAGCCCACTGGACAGGTAAGAAGTGTCATAATACAAATATATAAATACACACTGTACACATTTTAGCATATTTTTACATTCTGCAATTACCTATCAAGATAATATTAGGATACAAAAACTTAAAACAGTACCATTTGAAAGTATTCAGGCAGGCCCTTGCACTACATGCTTTGGTGAAATCATCCATAAATATGACCACAAAAGAGGTGGGTATAGTGTGTATGGGTTTGGCAAAGTCAGCAGATAGAGGATTGAGGATAGATAGAGGATTGGTATCAGCTGAGTTAGCAGTTGGGGGGAGGGAGGGTTCCAAATGATTTTGGGACCCCAAAAAAAGCCTCTGGCACTCTGCCTGAATTTCAAGCACAAATCACATTTTTACACATTTTAGGGGTTGTTTAGGGTAAAGCACTACTATGGAGCTTACAAAATACCTTGTTAAGTGACTACACAAGGTGAATATAGGCCCAGGAGAGCATGCTGGGGAGGTAAGTGAAGGCAAATATGTATGAAGGACAAAAAAAATTACATAAAAATCCAGCATGCATGAGGACAAAGGGGACATTCACAGCATATTACAATCATGGTAACTAGGGAATGAGGAAAGAAATACAATATATTAACAAACATTAAATTTAAAAAAAATGTGATGTTAAAGGATACAATTCTTACCTTCATATACTCCTTCTGCAGGACCTGGATGATGGCAGAACAGGTCTCCGGGATAATGATCCCCAGAGCCTGGGGGGAGATGCCTGTTGAGAACTTGAGGTCCTGCAGGCTTCTCCCCGTTGCCAAGTACCACAGGGTGGCGACTAGCCTCTGCTCTGGAGTGATGGCTTGCCTCATGCAGGTATCCTGCCTGCTGATATAAGGGGTCAGCAAAGCCAGCAAATGGTGAAAAATGGGATACGTCATACGGAGAAAGTTCCTGAAATCGTCAGGATTATTCTCACGGATCTCACACGGCAAAGGCATGTGACAGAACTGGTCACGCTGGAGCAACCAATTCTTGGTCCATGAACTCCTCCTCACCCTGTTCATGGACTGGGCTTGTGTCAAAGTAGGGACCCCAACACCAAGCTCCCCCACAGCACGAACTCTACGATGAGTACGTACACGCAACATGGCTAGAAAACAGTCGGCTGCTCAGAACGAAGTAACAGAAGAACACTGAAGAACAGCAAGGCCTGTGAAAAGCGACCTGAAAATCAGTAACGAATGAACAAGAACACAATGACAAAGTCAATGGTAACTCGCTGCACGCACTGAAGACCAGATACAAACCCACAAGCACAAACTGAACAGCAGAAATACGATCTGAAAACCACGAGTCTAAAAAAGCAAGAATCGTCTCTCACCAAACTTTTACTAAACGAGATTAGCAAAAGGAGCCCAAAGGGTGCTGCGCTTGGTACTGAACCGCCCTTTTATAGTCTCTTCGTACGTGGTGTACGTCACCGCGTTCTTGGCGTTCGGAAATTCCGACAACTTTGTGCGATCATGTGTATGCAAAACTAGTTTGAGCCAACAGCCATCGGAAAAAATCCATGGATTTTGTTGTCGGAATGTCCGATCAATGTCCGACCGTGTGTACGGGGCATAACAGTTATTTTTTTTGTAGTGATTAAAACAGTTTCTGACAACCAGGTGTTTTTTTTTTTTACCTGTGAGTCACACTAGCTGTAACTGTAAATTTAGTGGCCAAAATTTCAAAGGAAAGGTGCACTAGTGAAGAGGCCTACAGGATGCTGAGCATGACAGATGAAAGTGAAGGGGAAGCCTCACTGTCAGAATCACAATCTGATTCAGGTTTACTATATGAACTGATAGCTCTGACGATGGAGTAGCGGTCCCTGCTAAGGTCAGGCGTACCCGACCCCGTTCTTCTGTTGCTGAGGTGCAACAACCGCATGGTCCTCATATGCAGCAGAGAGCCCGTAGTAGTAGTGCCGCTCAACCCTCTGGGGAACTGGCAAGCACCAGTGGCCCAGTACATCCTGGTCGTAGACAAACCAGCACTGCAGTAACACTTGGTGACGTGGCGAGTCCTATAAGTGCAGTTCAAGCTGGTGCGGTGGATAACACAAGTAGTGACTCGCAACCAAGAATTCAAAGACAGGCCCATAGAGCCCATAGTGCCCTTCCTGATGTGTTTGCAGATCCTGATTGACAGCCCAACACTTCTACAGAGCCTCCCCCATTCACTGGCCAATCCGGAATTCAGGTGGAAACAGCGGATTTGACTTCCCTTGACTATTACAAGCTGTTTTTCACAGAAGATCTGTACAGATCTATTGTGGACCAAAGCAATTTATATGCTGGTCAATTTATCGCTGCAAATCCAAATTTGACCCTTGCCAGAGAATTTGACTGGAAACCTATAAGGGTTCCCAAATTTAAAACCTTTCTAAGCCTATCCCTCTTCATGGGCATTACTAAAAAGAGTGAGTTGGTCATATTGGTTCATTGACCCAATTCACCATATGCCCGAGTTCTCTGCTTCCATGACCGGGAATCGATACGAGCAACACTTGCGGTTTATGCACTTCAACGATAATGAACTCTGTCATCCATGGGGTGACCTTGAATATGATCGGCACCATAAAATTCGGCCCCTCGTAAACCACTTCAGTCAACAATTTTCAGCCTTGTTTATTCCTGATCAAAATGTCTGCATTGACGAGACCCCGATTACGTTTTCTGGCCGCCTTGTGTTCAAACAGTTTCTCCCCAGCAAGCGTGCCAGATATGGGGTCAAGAAGTATAAGCTCTGTGACAGGGCCATAGGCTATACATATAGTTTCCTGGGGAAAAGATAGCAGCTTGGAGCTCCCCAACTGCCCAGACTACACAGGAAGCAGCGGCAAGATTGTTTTGGACTTGGTGTCACCCTTATTGCGAAAGGGGTACCATTTATACATGGACAATTTTTATACAAGCGTGCCACTTTTTAGACACCTCTTTCAATTATGAATTGGCGCATGTGGCACCGTGCATTCTAATCACTGGGGCTTCCCCCAACAGCTTGTAGATACCTGACTTAAACAGGGGGGAGAGCCTGCTTGAGGTCCAATGAATTGCTTGCCATGAGATGGAAGGACAAATGGAACATTTTTAAAATTGGAGGGGTGGACTTCAACGGCCAGATGATGTCGCTGTACTTAATTGCCCGTAAGGCCAGACGTCGGTACAAAAAAGTGTATGTATACCTATTCCAATTGGCTCTGTTCAATGCTTATGTACTATACAAATGTTGGACAAACTGGATTCTTCCTAAAATTCCAGGAAGAGATCATCACAGCCTATCTGTTTCAAGAAAGTGCTGTGGCCCAACATCCCAATCCAAATGCAGTAAGCCGGATGCATGAGAGGCATTTTCTGGATGTCCTCCCTGGTACCCCTAGCCAAAGAGGACCCCTAAGAAGATGTGGTGTCTGTGGAAAACATGGACATAGGTGTCACACCCGCTATTATTTCCCCTCCTGTACTGGCCAACCTGGTCTCTGCATCAGGGACTGTGTTAAAGAACAATAAAGAAACAATAGAGAAATTAGCCTAACCCTATAGGCTAAGAACATTTGACCAGTAGGGAAAGTAATATGAGAACTCTGTGTGCAATGTTTAAAAGCAGCAACTTGGTTAACTGTTTGGGAGGTTCAGTGAACAGGCAAGCACATGAGTCAAGCCTGCAGTTGCAGAAAAAACTGAAACTGAGCCAACACCCACCAGCACCCTAACAACCTATGACTCATCCCAGCCAGTGACTCATGCCTTGCTGAAAGCTGACTGTAAACAAATTGATAGTGTGTTAAAAAAGGCTTGGGGTCCACAAATTCATACCCTTCAGGTCTGGTATAAATTTTAAGGGCAACCCCATGACAAAAAAAAAAATAGCCTGCGGTCCCACCAAAATTCCTACCAGACCCTTATCCAAGTATGCAGCCTGACTGGCCAGGAAAAGGGAGGGATGAGCGTGCATCCCCCCCATCCTGAATCATTCTAAGCCACGTTTTATGGTTCAGGTCCAATTATCAATAATAACACATAGCACAGGTTTATTTTCACACTGTACTAGGCCACCTGCCCTCAACATAGGGGGCACTTTGCCAGGGGGGCCCTGCTTGCAAGGGTCAAGCCTGCAGTTGCAGAAGAAACTGAAACTGAGCCAACACCCACCAGTACCCTAACAACCAATGACTCATCCCAGCCAGTGACTCATGCCTTGCTGAAAGCTGACTCTGTGCACTACTTTATTCCTTTGCAAAGTATGTAGCTTTTATGATCTCATCAAGTGCTTTAACCAGAATTTGTTTCAATTTCAAAAGAGACCTAGTGATACCACTACCAGGAGTACAGCTACTGGGATTAAAATAAACATGTCTTCAGAGGAATAGTGCTTGGGAGGCGTAAGAAGGATTGAGTGGTACCAGGGTTCAAGGTAAAATGATCATATTTATGAATCTGTTATTTGTGTAAATACAACCAAATAAATGACTATTCGCTTAGCATACAGAACTACAGCACTTTCTTGATACCGATGATGTAACTTTTGGTTCTGTTCCTAAACGTTTTAATTATAGGTAAATGTGGTTTCTCAGGGTCACCTCCACAGTTCAGTTTTTGTAGACTTTAAAATACAAGTCAAACTCCAGAGAAATCTTTATTTTATAGCATTATGGGAAAGAGTTAGAACGTCTGTCAAATTTTTTCCTTTTTTGTTTTTACAGGTTTTGTCCCTGTTGGTAACATTTTCCCACAATATTTATCCCAGTTACCTACAGAAAGTGAGAAAAAACACAGACAGCAGGTCTTTACTCTTCCCCACCCTGTTAAAGAAAGTGTTTTTATTGATATCTGAGTACTCATTGAAGAAATTTCTGCTCATTTCCTGTACCATTTACCAGTGAGAGGAAATGTTGTCAATGGGAATACAGACACTAATAAAAAAAGTGTTCTAATCCTTCGAACTATACAAAACAGGTTTGGCTGAAGTTGTACTGTAAAGTTTGTTGAATCCTTCAGTGATATTTATTTTAAATTAGCAAAACTAGATTATAGAACATTGACTTTTGTTTCCTTATCTGTTTGCGGGGGAATTATGTAATTAAAAAATATTTATAATAACATCTGCATTTATTTTTCTAAATAAAATTGCTATAGTTGTAAAAATATGGAAAAAGAACCACTGAAATGGCAGTGAAAATAAGTGGGTAGTGTGAAAAAAGATCTGTTCATGTAACTTCAAATTTGAAAATAGCTCTGTTTTTCTATTAATTATGTTGTAAAATAATAAAGCTACTAATTTCATACATTAAATCTGTGAGAAATACAGCCACTAAGGAAAATATCACAGACATACAGCATATGAAACTACATTTTAAAGTACATTTAATTCTACCACCTGTAACTGTACAAACATATGTTAAATCTAATAAAAATTATATGAAGATAAAACATGAAATGTAACAAGGTATTAAAAGATGTTATATGGTATACCAGTCAACTACCCTTGCAGGAAATAGAAATGGAAAGATATATAGTATAAAGACTATTTGAAAATGATTGAATATTTGTCTGTTTGTCAGTAATCACTTTATCTTTATTCAGTCAAATAATGTGTATACAGATTGAAAATTCAATTAAAACTAATGATGAGCAAACTAATATACAGAAACTAGCATTTGCATTTAACTAAACCGCTCTGCAATGGGATAATATTTGCTATTGTCTACAATCCACCAATGTAAAAGGGCTCAATTTAACAAATTTTGTCCCCTGAGACAACATTGCTTCAATAGAGAGTACTATACCTCCTTTTTAGGGCATACCCTACTAAGATTCTTCCCCATAATCCTCTGAGGTCACTATTAATAGCTGAAAGCACATTTTTTTTTTTTTTTTTATATTTTAAGTTTTATTGAATTTTTCATGAGAATCCGTACAAAGCGTGTAAAAAAAGCATTATATCAACATTCCATATTGAGTAATACAATATACATCAATCATGAGTAAGGTATTAGTCATGTAAATAGGACGTGGATTATGAAGATTTAACACTATACGTTTAACTTACACATCAGTTGGATGGTGTCAGCACTGTCTCTCCACCCTGGCACCCCAAATTGGGCGCTCACTGTGCCACGGGGGGTGAGGCAGCCCTTCAACCACCAGACGTGAAATATACTGCAATCAACAAAAGCAATTAAAGTAGGCCCAAGAATGCGGAACTTTAAGCTAGTCATGACAAAGAATTGTAAGTCCTACTTAGTGAAAATAGGTTACTGTAAATAGGGGTTCAAGCGAGAATCATCAGGTAGAATCTATGAAAGAGCTGTGCTTCTCGAATCGGATATCCAAGGTTCCCATTTTTGGAGGAACAAGGCGGTATTTAGGTTGGCTTTAGGGAAGGCGAATTCCATGTGGAAGTGGTAATTTAAAAGAACAATGAGATCTGATAGAAGGGGAGGTTGTGGTGATTTCCATTTTCTCGCTAGAGCTAAGCGGGCTGCAATAAGGATATGAGTCGCCACTACTCTGATATGTTTCGGCCATGTCGGGACATCAAGACCCAAGAGAAGATCTAGGGGGGATGATGGAGGGGGGACTTTGCAAATCGTTGATAGGAGATTTGCAACATCTAGCCAGAATCTGTGAATTACAGGGCATTCCCACCAGATGTGTCGCAGAGTGCCTGCCTCGGTGCAATTCCGCCAGCATTGAGATGAGGTGGTTGGGTATATTTTTGCGAGTCTGGCTGGGGTATAGTACCATTTGTGGAACAGTTTTTGAGTTGATTCCCAATGGGAGGTGCAACGTGATACTCGAAGTGGGAGAGTTAAGGCTTTGTACCAATTTGCGGGTGGTGGTGGGGTGGTGGTGAGGGATGACCAGAAGTCAAAAGAGGGAGATGATTGATTTGCAGACGATGTCGTTAGTATTTTGTACATCACTGAGATTCCTTTCTGTGCTGGAGCTGGGATTTCATAGAATTTTAATATATCAGCCATTGGAGCATTGTCAGTGAGTATAGTGATTGGGGATATGATAGAGCGGATCCGTAGGTATAGGAAAAAGGTTGATGTGGGAATACCGAATAATTGTTGTAGTTGTACAAATGAGTGGATCCCGGATGTGGACATCAGTTGTCCAATGTTGACGAGACCTTTCTGTGTCCATAGGTGGACGGACAGGTCAGGCGATATCATTTCTATTGCTTGAATGGGGAGTTTGGAAAGGATTGAGTTGGGTATTCCCCTTGCTTGTTGTGTAAGAGCTGTCCAGACCTGTAGAGCCGATGTTGTAGATTGTAGAAAATGTCGCTGTGGTTTTAAGTTAAGTAGGGTAGCTGACAAAATGTGTTTCAAGTTTGGCGTGATAGCTGCAGACTCAATTTGGTGCCACGTTTTCCTGGAGGTGGGTGATCACCATTCTTTTAATTGGTCCAATATTACTGCTTTGTAGTAAGCATGAATGTTGGGGGCTCCCATTCCACCGTGTTGGACTGGTGACAGAAGAATATTTTGTTTAAGTCTGGGTTTTTTTTGTTGCCAGATAAACTTATTGATCAATCCTTGTAGTTGATTCAGTTGCGTGGAGAGCATTGGTATAGGGATTGTGCGGAACATATACAGAATGTGCGGGAGCAGGTACATTTTGACCAGGGCTATCCTACCAGCCCATGATACATATGCCTTATTCATGTCTTTGGCAATGCGCAAAAGCTTTTCCTGTAGTATGGCATAGTTTACTTTTAGTAGTGTCTTGCTCGGGGAGGTAAGGTGAATCCCCCAGTATTGAAGTGAGGAGTTTTTGGACCATGTGAAAGGAGTGGTTTTCGTTATGGTCTGTTTGGTCTGTTGGTCTATCCCTACGTTCAACATAGTGGATTTACTATTATTGACTTTGTAAAGAGATATTAGGCCGAACATTTCCAGAATTTCCAAAACATTTGAAAGGGAGATTTCGGGTTTTGTCATTATCTCTAGTGATAATGACATCGTCTGCATACAGTCCTATTTTGTGTTCAACGTCTCCTATTTTAATACCTGAGATTGCTGTTGCGGATCTGATGGCTTGTGCCAGGGGCTCCATCACCATGGCAAAAATCAGGGGTGAAAGTGGGCATCCCTGCCTTGTGCCATTAGTGATGTTGAATGGAGTGGACGTTATCCCTGATGTCCAGACTCGGGCGCTGGGGGAGGAATATAAATTCAATATCGCTGTCAGAATAGGTCCCGACAGGCCAAATTTGCATAGTACTTTTTCCATGTATGTCCAGTGAACTCTATCAAACGCCTTCTCTGCGTCCAGTGAGAGGAAGAGAGAAGGCGTTTGATTGTGCTCCACCCACTGGATTAGGTCGATGAGGCGTCTAGTGCCGTCCGAAGCTTGTCTGCCAGGTACAAATCCGACCTGGTCAGGGTGTATTATTTGTGGAATAATTGTGGAGAGCCGCTGAGCTAGCAATTTTGCGTAAATTTTGGTGTCTGTGTTTAACAGTGAGATTGGACGGTAGTTTGCTGGTGTGTCAGGGGATTTGCCCGGTTTGGGTATGGTAACAATCAGGGCCTCTAAAGATTCTTTGGGAATTTTGCCTGTAGTAGTGTAGTAATTAAAGGTGTTACATAGTTGTGGGGTGAGTAAGTCAGAGAAGTATTTGTAATATTCGTTTGGGAATCCGTCGGGGCCAGGGGCTTTGTGCAGTGGCAGTGTTTTTATTGTTTTGAGGATTTCGGTGGGAGAGAAAGCTGTAGAAATGCTTTCTAGCTGTGCAGTGGAAATAGAGGGAAGATGAATGGAGGAGAGGAATTTGTCAATGTCCTCCAATGTAGGATGGGCTTCGTGATCAGAGTCTTTAAGATTATATAATTTAGCGTAAAATGCACTAAATTCGTTTGCAACATCTAATGGGTTGTGTACTCGTTTACCTTGGGAATTAATTAGGGTCTGTATTTTCGTATTAGCATTGTGTTTTTTCACTTGTCTGGCCATGAATTTTCCTGATTTGTTGGCTGAGGAGTAGTGCTGGAGTTTAAGGCGTTTAATATAATATTCAAATTTTTTATGCAGGTGCTCACTAAGTTGGTGTCTTAAATTTTTTAGATCATCGGAAATGGTAATGGATGTTTTGTTTTTGTTGACAATTTCTAACGCACGGATTTGTGTTAATAATTTTTCAGTGGTGGCTACGTGTTGCTTTTTTGCCTGTGCTCCGAATTTTATGAAAAGGCCACGTAAGTAAGCTTTGTGCGCATGCCAAATCATAGATTGATCGGTAATAGAGAATTGGTTGTTGTCAAAGTAGCTCTTAATCTCGGATCTAAGTTCTTTTTCCAGTGTTGGGTTGGTGAGCAGGGACGTGTTCATTCTCCAAATAGTATGTCGTGTATTTTTGTTGCTGTTAAATAGTGTGATCGATATCGGTGCGTGGTCAGACCAGGTAATTGTACCAATTCGCGCCTCTGTGATTGTTTGTAGTAGGAATTTATCTGTAAGGAACATATCGATCCGAGAGTAAGAGTGCTGAGAGTTGGAGTAGAAAGTGTAGTCTCGCTCCGTATCGTGTGTGCATCTCCAGGGGTCATAAAGATCTTCATTTTGTAAAAGAGAGGAAAGTGTAGAAGGCCTACGTTTGCTTGGATTAGATGTGTCTAGAGAATTATCAATGATTTCATTAAAGTCCCCACACAGTACTACTGGGTCGGATCTGTAAGGTGCCAATTTGGAAAGTAGTTTGTTGTAAAAAAATTTTTGGCCTGTGTTGGGTGCGTAGAGATTTACTAACGTTAAGCGTTGGTGTTCAAATGTTGCAGAGAGGATCAAATATCTACCATCTTCATCAGTTTCACAGTGGTGTAACTGGAACGAAATGGATGAACTAATTGCAATCATCACCCCTCTCTTTTTGGCGGTGGCATTGGCAAAGAAGCAGTGTGGGTAACGTTTGTGTGTGCAGTTTGGTGCTTTGTCTTTGAGGAAATGTGTTTCTTGCACGCAGAATATGTCTGCTTTCTGAGTCAGTGCTTCTCTCCAGAGGAGATTACGCTTAAAGGGGGAATTCAGACCTTTGGCATTCAGTGAAGTGAGTTTAATGGCCATGTTAGTAGGAGGTGACCTGGGATGCGGACACGGGGAGCGAGACCACACTTAAAAGATTAAGCAACTTTAGGTCCTGTAATGGAAGCAAGGAGCGTAGAGTGACTCTAAGACAGTCAAAAAATTAAAAAACGTAAGCAACTTTGTTATGACACTATATATAGAGTATTGTACCTTTCTGAATATATCACAGGTGATTTACCACTATATGTTACTAGTCAAGCAATACGTAAAGTACTCAAAAAGAGAGTAATCAAACAAACACCAAAAAGAGAGAAAAAAAAAAAAAAAGGCAAAATGAACACTAATAACAAGAATATCAGTGTGCGTGGCACACTATAACCTGAGGGAGTGAGGTAACACTAAAGCAGTGTCCACAGAGGATCCTAGGAATGGTCGCGACCTAAGGCCTTTAGATTGTGAGGGTTGTCGCCTCTACCAGGGATCTGATTCCGGAATGGAGCGGAATGTGGATGGGAGCCCGTGCGGTCACTCGTGGCAGGAGGTAGTGGGAGAAAACCCCAGTTGGTCATTTTTTTGTACCCTTCTTTGGGGGTGTGAATAGGGATTATTTGCTGTTGATGGGTCACCAGAAGTTTGGTAGGGAAGCCCCATTTGTAAGTGATTTTTTTTTCTTGTAGAATGGAGGTGACAGGGGTGAATGCTCTTCTCATCTCCATGGTGGCTTTGGAGGGGTCATTGAATAGGAGAACATTTGCATACGGTGCTGGAAGCGGTTTGGTGTTTTTAGCTGCTTGTAAAATCTGCTCCTTAACGTGAAAGTAGTGCACTCTTGCTAGAACATCCCGCGGGATGTCCGGGGATAGGTGCGTAGGTTTGGCGATCCTATGCGCCCGGTCAATGGTGATATCCTGTGCATTTAAACGAGGCAATAGACGTGAGAATAGCTGCTGTAGATAAGGAGTAATTTCATTTGATTTGACAGATTCGGGAATGCCTCTAAATTTTATGTTGTTCCTTCTGGAACGGTCTTCCAAATCTGCCAATTTTAATTTCATGTGGTGTATTTCTGAGGCATGGTGTTCATGCGCATCCAGTAATTCATTATGAGCTCTGACATGGTCATGCATGCTGTCTTCAAGCAGATGAGCTCTTCCTTCTAGGCAGTCTACCCTGTCATGTATTTGGGAGACAGATAATTGCAGTTCTCTGTGGAGATCTTTCTGCAGTGTGACCCAGTGTGAGGAGCATTGATTTTAGCATGGATTCAGTGACAGGATTATCTGATGCAGGGACTGCTGCTAGGGCAGGGATGTGTGTGGTATCAGTGTCCCTGTCTGCCCACTGATGCTTCTTGAGCTGGGGCTCTTTGCTGGGGGAGAGGGCCGGAGAAGAAGCCAGCCTCTTACCTCTGTCCATGCTGGTGTGGGATACCGCAGCATCTGGTGAGGGTATGGTATCCATCTCTTCCCTGATCATATTGTCTCCACATGATAGCGCTGGGAAGTCTTCCTGTGAGAGGGCCAAACGGCGCTCCTCATCAGTTGCTGTGCGGGCTGTGCCTGAGGTGTTGTTCCCGGAGCCGGCGCCATCTTGGGCCTTGTTCATGGCCGCGCTGGCGTAGTAATCTGTGAGGCGGCGCGGAGCTGGCGGTTTATTCCGCCGTCTGGACATGCCCGGGACGGTCACGGATCCTTGCCCCTTCCGTGTGACCGGAGCGGGGTCGGATTGTCGCTGTATGTTGCTGCGGATCAGTGCCTGTGGAACGGAGCTCTGTACTCAAGCGTCCATTCCTCTCCGCGGCAGGCCACGCCCCTTTCAGCTGAAAGCACATTTATCATTGGGTCCCACACATTGCTGAGCAGAGGTCTGAGATTCTCGACAAACTAGGTGCATATTGACACATCGTCCCAGATGACAAGATTTGATGTCCTCCCCAAGAACACGCCTGCCCGCCCCACCCCAAAGCACCTTGTACCAATGTTAATGGGGACAAGGGCCTCTTCCCGACAACTGTGGGCAGTTGTTGTGGGGGTCTGTGGGCAGGGGGCTTATTGGAATCTGGAAGCCTCCATTAACAGAGGGGGCCCCCAGATCCCAGCCCCCTCCCTATGTGAATGAGTATGGGGTATATTTTATTTTTTGTACAGACAGGGGGCAGTTTTTGACCATTCCTTTATTAAAAAAATAAAAAAACAATGTCCCCCAATGTAGATCCATCGTCAATCATGACCCCCGCCAAACAGCCGGACCCAGAAAAAAAAACGCTCCACCCACAATAAAGTCTAACCACCGAATGCCTGCTCTGCTATATGACAGTTCTTAAATAGGTAAGGGGTGGTGCCACCAGGTGATGTCACCAGGTGGTGCTGCCCCTTACCTATATAAGAACTGTCAAACAGCAGAGCAGACATTTGGCGGTTAGCCTTCATTGTGAGTGGAGCATTTTTTTCTCTTTTTTTGGGTCCAGCGGTGTGGTGGGCGTCCTGATGGATGATGGATCTACATGATATGATTCAGTAGGGGGGCGCCTGCTCATCCCCCCCTTTCCTGACCTGCCGGGCTGCATACCCAGCTAAAGGTCTGGTATGGATTTTGGGAGAACCCCATGCAATTTTTTTAAAACATTTTTGGTGTGGGGTTCCCCTTAACCGGTTCAATACTGGGCATTTTCACCCCCTTCCTTCCCAGACCAAATATTAGTTTTCAGCGCTGTCGCATTTTAAACGACAATTGCGCGGTCGTGCGACGTTGTACCCAAACAAAATTGACGTCCTTTTTTCCCCACAAATAGAGTTTTCTTTTGGTGGTATTTGATCACCTCTGCGTTTTTTATTTTTTGTGCTATAAACAAAAGAAGAGCGACAATTTTGAAAAAAAAACACAATATTTTTTACTTTTTGCTATAATAAATATCCCAATAATTTTTTCCTCAGTTTAGGCCGATACGTATTCTTCTACATATTTTTGGTAAAAAAAATCGCAATAATCGTATATTGATTGGTTTGCGCAAAAGTTATAGCGTCTATAAAATATGGGATAGATTTATGGCATTTAAAAAAAAAAATATTTATTTATTTTTTTAACCACTTGAGCCCCGGACCATTATGCTGCCTAAGGACCAGAGGTCTTTTTCCAATTTGGCACTGCGTCGCTTTAACTGCTAATTGCGCGGTCATGCAATGCTGTACCCAAACGAAATTTGCGTCCTTTTCTTCCCACAAATAGAGCTTTCTTATGATGGTATTTGATCACCTCTGCGGTTTTTATTTTTTGCGCTATAAACGGAAAAAGACCGAAAATTTTGAAAAAAAATGATATTTTCTACTTTTTGTTATAAAAAAAATCCAATAAACTAAATTTTAGTCATACATTTAGGCCAAAATGTATTCGGCCACATGTCTTTGGTAAAAAAAATGTCAATAAGCGTATATTTATTGGTTTGCGCAAAAGTTATAGCGTCTACAAACTAGGGTACATTTTCTGGAATTTACACAGCTTTTAGTTTATGACTGCCTATGTCATTTCTTGAGGTGCTAAAATGGCAGGGCAGTACAAAACCCCCCCAAATGACCCCATTTTGGAAAGTAGACACCCCAAGGAAATTGCTGAGAGGCATGTTGAACCCATTGAATATTTATTTTTTTTGTCCCAAGTGATTGAAAAATGACAAAAAAAAAAAAAATATTTACAAAAAGTCGTCACTAAATGATATATTGCTCACACAGGCCATGGGCCTATGTGGAATTGCACCCCAAAATACATTTAGCTGCTTCTCCTGAGTATGGGGATACCACATGTGTGGGACTTTTTGGGAGCCTAGCCGCGTACGGGGCCCCGAAAACCAATCACCGCCTTCAGGATTTCTAAGGGTGTAAATTTTTGCTTTCACTCTTCACTGCCTATCACAGTTTCGGAGGCCATGGAATGCCCAGGTGGCACAAAACCCCCCAAAATGACCCCATTTTGGAAAGTAGACACCCCAAGCTATTTGCTGAGAGGCATATTGAGTCCATGGAATATTTTATATTTTGACACAAGTTGCAGGAAAGTGACACTTTTTTTTTTTTTTTTTTTCATAAAGTTGTCACTAAATGATATATTGCTCACACAGGCCATGGGCATATGTGGAATTGCACCCCAAAATACATTTAGCTGCTTCTCCTGAGTATGGGGATACCACATGTGTGGGACTTTTTGGGAGCCTAGCTGCGTACTGGACCCCGAAAACCAATCACTGCCTTCAGGATTTCTAAGGGTGAAAATTTTTGATTTCACTCTTTACTGCCTATCACAGTTTCGGAGGCCATGGAATGCCCAGGTGGCACAAAACCCCCCCAAATGACCCCATTTTGGAAAGTAGACACCCCAAGCTATTTGCTGAAAGGCATGGTGAGTATTTTGCAGCTCTCATTTGTTTTTGAAAATGAAGAAAGACAAGAAAAAACATTTTTTTTTTTCTTTTTTCAATTTTCAAAACTTTGTGACAAAAAGTGAGGTCTGCAAAATACTCACTATACCTCTCAGCAAATAGCTTGGGGTGTCTACTTTCCAAAATGGGGTCATTTGGGGGGGTTTTGTGCCACCTGGGCATTCCATGGCCTCCGAAACTGTGATAGGCAGTGAAGAGTGAAATCAAAAATTCACGCCCTTAGAAAGCCTGAAGGCGGTGCTTGGTTTTCGGGGTCCCGTACGCGGCTAGGCTCCCAAAAAGTCTCACACATGTGGTATCCCCGTACTCAGGAGAAGCAGCAGAATGTATTTTGGGGTGTAATTTCACATATTTCCATGGCATGTTTGAGCAATATATCATTTAGTGACAACTTTGTGCAAAAAAAAAAAAAAATTTGTCTCTTTCCCGCAACTTGTGTCGCAATATAAAATATTCCATGGACTCGACATGCCTCTCAGCAAATAGCTTGGGGTGTCTACTTTCCAAAATGGGGTCATTTGGGGGGGGTTTGAACTGTCCTGGCATTTTATGCACAACATTTAGAAGCTTATGTCACACATCACCCACTCTTCTAACCACTTGAAGACAAAGCCCTTTCTGACACTTATTGTTTACATGAAAAAGTTTTTTTTTTTTGCAAAAAAATTACTTTGAACCCCCAAACATTATATATTTTTTTAAAGCAAATGCCCTACAGATTAAAATGGTGGGTGTTTCATTTTTTTTTTTCACACAGTAATTGCGCAGCGATTTTTCAAACGCATTTTTTGGGGAAAAAACACACTTTTTTTAATTTTAATGCACTAAAACACGCTATATTGCCCAAATGTTTGATGAAATAAAAAAGATGATCTTAGGCCGAGTACATGGATACCAAACATGACATGCTTTAAAATTGCGCACAAACGTGCAGTGGCAACAAAATAAATACATGTTTAAAAGCCTTCAAAAGCCTTTACAGGTTACCACTTTAGATTTACAGAGGAGGTCTACTGGAAAAATTACTGCACTCGATCTGGCCTTCGCCGTGATACCTCACATGCATGGTGCAATTGCTGTTTACGTTTGACGACAGACCGCCGCTTGCGTTCGCCTTAGCGCGAGAGCAGGGGGCGACAGGGGTGTTTTTTTTTTTTTTTTTTTTTTTCTTTATTATTTTTTTGCTTTTTTAATCTTACTTTTAAACTGTTCCTTTCATATTTTTTTTTTTTAATCATTTTTATTGTTATCTCGGGGAATGTAAATATCCCCTATGATAGCAATAGGTAGTGACAGGTACTCTTTTTTGAAAAAATTGTGGTCTATTATACCCTAGATCTCTCCTCTGCCCTCAAAGCATCTGACCACACCAAGATCGGTGTGATAAAATGCTTCCCCAATTTCCCAATGGCGCTATTTACATCCGGCGAAATCTAAGTCATGAAATACTCGTAGCTTCCGGTTTCTTAGGCCATAGAGATGTTTGGAGCCACTCTGGTCTCTGATCAGCTCTATGGTCAGCTGGCTGAATCACCGGCTGCATTCTCAGGTTCCCTGTTGAGACAGGAGAGCCAGAGAAAAACACGGAAGACGGTGGGGGGGGGGGGCATTCCCTCCCACGGCTTGTAAAAGCAGTCTAGAGGCTAATTAGCCGCTAGGATTGCTTTTACATGAAAGCCGACCGCTGGCTGAAAAGAATGATACCAAGATGATACCTAAACCTGCAGGCATCATTCTGGTATAACCACTCAAAGTCGTGAATGGCGTACCTGAAGACAAAAAAATGGTTAACAATGGTTAACAATAAAGCACAGTAAAGTGTAAATAATTACACACCTGAAAAACAAACATGATAAAACATAATAACAATAACAATAACAATAAAACATTGCAGAATAGAATACAGTAAAAAAGAGCAGAACAATAGAGAGAGAGAATAGAGAGAGAGAGAGAACAATAAAACAACAACTATTTTTTTTTATTTCATATTTTTTTTTTTTTTTACACTTTTTTTGTAACTAACTTTTATAACGGTAACCGGTTCCAGGTTCGGGTCTCTCAAAATGCGATTGCATCTTGGGAGACCCTGTGAAAGTGTGCCTAGTCTGTGCAATGCTGTACCCTACGCTAATACTCAACTAGTGAATGGTAGCGTTCAAAACATTCACCAATGCAAAGACCAGGATTGTCAGGACAGGAGGGACAATAATAGCGGGTGTCACGCCTATATCCGCGCTTGCTGCAGACACGACATCTTTTTTGGGGGGGTTCGTTGGGTAGGGGTACTCGGGAGGACATAAAAATGCCTCTCATGCAGCCGACTGCATTTGGTTGGGGATGTGAATGGGGGAAGTACGGGCGCTGCAGAAGCGGTGGGTTCCCAATTAGGATTGGCGAATGCAGCAGGAAGGGCACTATGGGCACGACGGGCCTGTGTTTGTCTTTTTGGTGGCAGCGGGACACTACTTGTGCTTGCCACCTCACCAGCTTCAACTGCACTTATGGGACTCGCCACATCACCACGTGTTACTGCAGTGCTGGTTTGACTACGACCGGGGTGTACTAGGCCGCTGGCGCTTGCCAGTTCACCAAAACGCTGCCAAAAAACTGTTAGCGATCGCAGGGATCAGGCCTGACTCTGCGAACGCTGCAGTTATGCGTTTAGTGTTTTGTAAGTGACAGTGATCGATCGATACTGCACTTGGGTGGGCTGGGCCGGGCCGGGCGGAGGGGCAAAACGCAGGTGCTAGCAGGTATCTGGGCTGATCCCGCTAACACTGCGTTTTTGGGAACCCTAAACTGCTGGTGACGCTAGTATAGATCTGATCGGATCAGATATTGATGCGATCAGATACTATACCACTAAGGGAGGTGTACAGTGCGTGCGTGGGTGTTAGCGGTACTGGCGCTAATCTGACGCTGCCTGGGGCTGGTGCTTGCCAGTTCACCAAAACGCTACAAAAAAAACTGTTAGCGATCGCAGGGATCAGGCCTGACTCTGCGAACGCTGCAGTTATGCGTTTAGTGTTTTGTAAGTGTCAGTGATCGATCGATACTGCACTTGGGTGGGCTGGGCTGGGCCGGGCGGAGGGGCAAAACGCAGGTGCTAGCAGGTATCTGGGCTGATTCCGCTAACACTGCGTTTTTGGGAACCCTAAACTGCTGGGGACGCTAGTATAGATCTGATCGGATCAGATATTGATCCGTTCAGATACTATACCACTAAGGGAGGTGTATAGTGCATGCGTGGGTGTTAGCGGTACTGGCGCTAACCTGACGCCTGGGGCTGGTGCTTGCCAGTTCACCAAAATGCTACCAAAAAAACTGTTAGCGATCGCAGGGATCAGGCCTGACTCTGCGAACGCTGCAGTTATGCGTTTAGTGCCTTGTAAGTGA
This sequence comes from Lithobates clamitans, assembly GCA_037952925.1. Lineage (NCBI taxonomy): Eukaryota > Metazoa > Chordata > Amphibia > Anura > Ranidae > Lithobates > Lithobates clamitans. The sequence continues at coordinate 9,157,353 of JBBGZY010000190.1, forward strand.
CAGTGATCGATCGATACTGCACTTGGGTGGGCTGGGCGGAGGCACAAAACGCAGGTGCTAGCAGGTATCTGGGCTGATCCCGCTAACACTGCGTTTTTGGGAACCCTAAACTGCTGGGGACGCTAGTATAGATCTGATCGGATCAGATATTGATCAGTTCAGATACTATACCACTAAGGGAGGCGCATGCTGCGTGCGTGGGTGTTAGCGGTACTGGCGCTAATCTGACGCTGCCTAGGGCGACGCATATCACCGCCGGGCGATCAGGGGGCTAAACCTTTATTCGGTAATAAACGGCGGGTGCCCTGACACTATAAAAAATAAACAAACTAACCAGCGTCAACCGTAACGGTTATACGGTGATCAGTGGTGAAAGGGTTAACTAGGGGGCAATCAAGGGGTTAAAACATTTATTAGGTAGTATATGGGGGTCCCTGACGCTATAAAACGCTGACGGCGAACCTAAATATTTACCTCACTAACTAGCGTCACCAGCGACACTAATACAGCGATCAGAAAAATGATCGCTTAGTGACACTGGTGACAGGGGGTGATCAAGGGGTTAAAACTTTATTAGGGGGGGTTAGGGGGGTACCCTAGACCTAAAGGGGGGTAACAGTAACTGTCCCAACACAGTAACTGTCACAAACTGACACTATGCAGTAATCAGAAAAAAAAAACAAAAAAAACTGCTGGTGTCAGTTTGTGACGGGGGGGGGGGGGGGTGATTGGGGGGGGATCGGGGGGCGATCGGGGGGGGATCGGGGTGTTTTGTGTGCCTGGCATGTTCTACTGTGTGTGTGTGTGTGTTGGTGCACTCACATAGATGTCGTCTCTCCTCGGGCCGGAACGGAAAATACCGACCCGAGGGGAGATGACATCACTTCCTTTGCTGCTGTTTAGCATACAGCAGCAAAGGAGTGTTCTCATTGGCCGGCGGCGATCGCGAGGGGGGGGCCACGAACGGATGGTCTCCCCCTCATCACCGATCGCCGCTGGACAAAAGACGACCGCCTCGGGCACCGGGGGGGGTCCGATCGGACCCCCCACCCGCGGAAGGCAAATCACGTACCCTGTACGTGATTTTGCCTGTCCGTGCCACTTTGCCGACGTACATCGGCGTGAGGCGGTCGTCAAGTGGTTAACTAGTAATAGCAGCGATCAGCGATTTTTATTTCATGACTGCGACATTATGGCGGACACATCGGACACTTTTGACACATTTTTGGGACCATTCACATTTATACAGCGATCAATGCTATAAAGGATTAATGTGAAATAAATTGTGAAATAAATTTACATGGTTGAATGTGAACAACAAAAAATATTTTCCAGAGCACTATTGGCACGTGCAGCAATATAAAGAAATAATGTAAAGACACTGAACGTATATCCTGTGAAAAACAAAAATTAAACAATATAAATTATAACCAAACTTGAAAAGTCCATAAAAAATCCAAGTCCAAAGGAACAGTGATTATTGAAGTTCGTGCATAATGTGGAAAACAGGCAAGTAGATATCCCCCAGTGCTAGGTGAAATGCAGAGATAAAACTTGCTGAAGTGACAAAAGGTGCATGGGCAGACCTCCACCGTCTAAAACAACTGCCTCTTACCAAAGAGAGTTGGTCTCTAGATTATAGGAGACCTACGGAGCGGATGGCTGCAACCCCAGCCAGGGATCTAAACAGCAGACACTTGTTGTTATCCGGGACCCGGAACTCGCTCCATCACACACAGCAAATAGAATAGGATGGCTCCCCATAAAGGAAATAAAAGCTCCACATAGCATAAAATCCACGACTTTATTTAATAAAGAGTAAAGATTGCACTTACACAATGGTTGTAAAAAACAAGCATCAAAACGCCGGCCGGCTAATAAACTCCCCGTGTCTTCCGGGTGTACAGAACGCGGTGTCGTCGGGACGTAGCTCCTCCTCCCTACGTCGTTTCGTCACAACAGGACGTGGTCACGGGATGCGAGCAACGTCCCGACGCACCGCTTAAATAGACATAGCAACAGCATCCTTTTACACAGGAAGCGATTGAAGCGCCATCTTGTCTAAGGGAAACATTAAGGGCAAATACAAATAGACACAACAACAGCATCTCTCTACATAGGAAGCGATTGAAGCGCCATCTTGTCTAAGGGAGACACTGAGGGCAAATACAAAACATTGCCCATATGAAAAGAGTAACATACCGAAAAGTATAAAAGGAATCTCATATGAGAGAGAAAAAAATTTCATAAATCACATAGTGGGTTGCTATCGTTCATGAGAATAATGAGTGTGTAAAATATTCTTTTTATTTAATATAGCACACACACACAACTCTGCCATAGTCTTCAGTGTGCATCCCATTCGGTCACAATAGACATGATCCAGGGACTCGAGTAGTCCATACAGCAACAAAAATGTCGGAAGCCACCAGGGCAAACCGGCCACACCAAAAAATAGATATGGGGAATTATTAATAAGAATTGAATAAAAATAAATAAAAAAATAATAAAAAACAAATAAAAAACAGTTTCCCTGAAGCAAGAGGGCACTTACAGTACAAAAAGCTCTAGAACGCCTCTCTAAATAGAAAGACATCATATCTCACATGCAATATATAGATCCAAAAGAAATAATACAAATGAATAAAAAGTTAAATTGTGTGAATGAGTAAGAAAAACTAATGATAACTTATTAACCTTCACCCTCTAGGAATTGTCTATGAAGGAATTAACATCAACATCGATGTTAAGGCCAAAGGGGGTATAGGTCTTCAATTTGTGGACCCAGGCCATCTCTAATCTAGAGATGGTTCATACCAAAACACTTCCCCTCCAATGGGGTTTGAATTTGTCTATCCCCAAAAAAATTGTACCTGTGGGGTCCCTGTTATGAGCTGTCAGGTAATGTTTTGATACAGAGTGTTTGGTAAATCCTCTCCTGATGTTGTTAATATGTTCGTTTAATCTTACCTGCAGGGGTCTTTTAGTCCGGCCTACATACTGCAGGCCACAAGGGCACTGCAGTAAGTAGACGACTCCCGTGGTAGAACATGTAATGAAAGGCTCAATGGTGAAGGATTTACGTGTGCTAGTAGAAATAAAATTCACCGACCTTCTATTTCTACAGCCGTTTAGCGAACATACCTGACACCTCCTACATTGGAAGTATCCTGTTAGTTCAGAGAAAAAACTAGGTCTCGACATAGGAGGGTCGAAAATATTGGGTGCCACTTTATCTCTGAGAGAAGGTGCCCCCCTAAAAACTACCTGGGGTTTAACTGGCAAGATGGATGTCAGTACCCTATCATTTTTTAGAATGTGCCAATACTTATTTATAATACGCTTAACTTTGGCATGTTGGCAAGTGAAGTCGGTGACAAATGGACAACGAAATGAAGCGTTGATCGGATCTTTAGCTCGCTCAACAAGCAGATCCTTTCGGTCCACTTTCTCGACTTGACCTAATGTATTGGCCACAAAATCTGGAGAATAGCCCTTCGCGACAAACCTTTGAGTCAGAATGAGTGCCTGATTCTTAAATGTGGCGACATCCGTACAGTTACGTTTTAACCGGAGAAACTGACTTTTAGGTACGGATTTAATCCATGAAGCGTGGTGACAGCTATCATGGGGGATAAAGGAGTTCCTATCGGTTGGTTTAAAATATGTAGACGTGACAAATTGTTGTGGATGGAAATAGTGAGATCCAAAAAGTTAATCTGTTCCGGACTGGCCTCATAATTGAGCTGAATGCCCCTGTCGTTGTTATTAAGGAAGCACATATACTCAGATAGGTCAGAAGTAGTGCCGTCCCACAGGAGGAGGATGTCGTCTATGTAACGAACCCACAAGACCACCTGAGGTCTTGGCTGGGCATAGACGACATCCTCCTCCCACCTGGCCATAAATAAATTGGCCAGGCTGGGGGCATATTTTGCCCCCATTGCAACCCCCCTATCCTGACGGTAATAATTTCCATCGAACCAAAAAAAATTATGCGTCGCAGCAAACTCCAACAACAACATAATGAACAGAATTTGTTGCTCGGGGAGGTTAGAGAGTCGGTGTAAATGGTCAGACACAGCCTCCAAACCCAATTGATTGGGGATGACCGTATATAACGAAGTGACATCGGCTGTCACCAATAACATCCCTTCGCTCGGTGTGGGGTTCGAGAGGAGATTAATAACGTCCCGAGTGTCCTTAACATAGGATCTCATGGTGCGTACCAAGGGTTGTAAATAAAAGTCTATATATTTGCCCACCCGGGATGTGATAGAATCGATCCCACTGACTATGGGACGTCCCGGGGGGCAAACTAGACTCTTATGTATCTTTGGTAAATAGTAGATTATCGGTACCCTGGGGGCCCTAGGAACCAAGAAGGACCTCTCTTTTTTGTTCAAGATACCAGAGCTTTGACCCCTGGTAACCAAAAGTTCTAATTCAGTTTTATAAGCGGCATTAGGGTTAGATTGCAACCGGGTGTAGGTGGTGTCATCTCCTAAAATGCGATACATTTCATGCATATAATCGCTTTTATTCAAAATGACAATCCCACCGCCTTTATCCGCGGGGCGGACGACAAGCTGTTTGTTATTACACAAAGAATCTATGCCTAACTGGATATCTTTCTTACTCTTCACATATTTCACATTCATTTCGTCTAGCTCTTTTAAGGCCAAATCCCTAAACACCTTAAGTGAGGGAGGGAGATGGCCTGGGGGATTAAACAAAGATGCATTGGAAAAACCAGAGTGGGAAAAGCCATCACTCGAAATTCTGGGTGGATTGGCAGAGTTTGAAGCCAAATATCTTTGAATGTTGAGTTTTCTAACATATTTGTGAATGTCCATGTAAGTTTGGAACTTATTGATGTTCCGGGGTGGGGCAAATTTTAAACCTTTGTCCAGGACTCTGATCTCAGAGTCAGTCAATGTCTGAGAGCTGAGATTAAATATCCCATTCCCATCTATGTCCTTGGTCTTTTGGGACTTAATGCGCCTCCCCCCTCTAGTTCCTCTTTTAGTTCTACTAGTCTTTTTGTGCCCTGATTGGGCCTGGGAAAATCCCAATTTTGATGTCCTGAGTTGTATGTGATGTCAGTTCCAGCACCGTCAGCGTGATTAAAAGCATATTGGTTATTGGAACTAGCATCACCCTCTCTTACTCCAAGAGATGGTTGATATGGGCCTTGTTCGGGGTACCGAATATCCCCCAAAGGTGAGAAATTGTTCTGTACTGGTACATTATAAACAGTATTGTGGTCTCCCTCATAATGTACTACGGGTTGCTCACCATAATTACTCGGGCGAACATACCCAGGGCCTCGGAGGTGAGGTGGAATAAACGTACGTTGATCTGAATGGCCTCCTTGTGGGTGACCACTATTGACATAATTAGTGTCATTGTACCCATTATTGTGTCTGAATGCAGTACCTCGTCCCCGTGCTGGGGGTGGGCCCCGTGTTGGGCCTTTTCCACGGCCACGCTGAAAACCGCGATTGGGGGAATTATACCTATATGGCTGATGAGAGAAAGGTACTCCCTGTGAGCGTTGTGCCCCTAGCCCAGCTGGACCTGGATAAGGGTACGGAGCAGGAGGACGTTTATTGTCCATCCTCTGGGGGAGTGGCTGAACTCTGCCAGGATATGCATGAGCTCCCTGAGGGGGTACCGCAACATGACCAATGTTGTTAAAAGGACCTCCCTGAGAGGTAGTCATAACCTGACTGTCCATGTATGGAATAGTGTCCATCACTTGGGTGGCCTCATTATTTTGTTCGGCAAGTAGTTTCTTTTGCCATTCAAAAACTGTGTGGGACTCGTAGTCTGCTATATCCCTATTGAATTTTTTCCTTTTCTTTAGTTTCTGTTCTTTTTCTTCCTTTTCTAAGAGTTTGAGCAAACCCTTAGATCTATCTAGATACTCTTCTCCCGTTTGAAAGGGGGTAAGTTTATCTTTGATCAGCTTAATTTCCTCATCCAGTCTGGCCAATTTACTGGCCTTCCTTTCAAGTAGGAACCTCAGGAGGCTGATACCAGCCTCATTAAAATGTTTGTACCAGCCCTCTAGGTCGTTCTCTCCTTTCTGAGGGCCCACATCCCACCTGAGGCTGCGGGGTACCATGTGTTTTTTGACATATGTTTCAAGAAATGCAATATCCCATTGTGTGTGGATCTCTGAAACCACCAGATTTTTTGCATGTGAGATATGATGTCTTTCTATTTAGAGAGGCGTTCTAGAGCTTTTTGTACTGTAAGTGCCCTCTTGCTTCAGGGAAACTGTTTTTTATTTGTTTTTTATTATTTTTTTATTTATTTTTATTCAATTCTTATTAATAATTGCCCATATCTATTTTTTGGTGTGGCCGGTTTGCCCTGGTGGCTTCCGACATTTTTGTTGCTGTATGGGCTACTCGAGTCCCTGGATCATGTCTATTGTGACCGAATGGGATGCACACTGAAGACTATGGCAGAGTTGTGTGTGTGTGCTATATTAAATAAAAAGAATATTTTACACACTCATTAGTCTCATGAACGATAGCAACCCACTATGTGATTTATGAAATTTTTTTCTCTCTCATATGAGATTCCTTTTATACTTTTCGGTATGTTACTCTTTTCATATGGGCAATGTTTTGTATTTGCCCTCAGTGTCTCCCTTAGACAAGATGGCGCTTCAATCGCTTCCTATGTAGAGAGATGCTGTTGTTGTGTCTATTTGTATTTGCCCTTAATGTTTCCCTTAGACAAGATGGCGCTTCAATCGCTTCCTGTGTAAAAGGATGCTGTTGCTATGTCTATTTAAGCGGTGCGTCGGGACGTTGCTCGCATCCCGTGACCACGTCCTGTTGTGACGAAACGACGTAGGGAGGAGGAGCTACGTCCCGACGACACCGCGTTCTGTACACCCGGAAGACACGGGGAGTTTATTAGCCGGCCGGCGTTTTGATGCTTGTTTTTTACAACCATTGTGTAAGTGCAATCTTTACTCTTTATTAAATAAAGTCGTGGATTTTATGCTATGTGGAGCTTTTATTTCTTTTATGGGGAGCCATCCTATTCTATTTGCTGTGTGTGACGGAGCGAGTTCCGGGTCCCGGATAACAACAAGTGTCTGCTGTTTAGATCCCTGGCTGGGGTTGCAGCCATCCGCTCCGTAGGTCTCCTATAATCTAGAGACCAACTCTCTTTGGTAAGAGGCAGTTGTTTTAGACGGTGGAGGTCTGCCCATGCACCTTTTGTCACTTCAGCAAGTTTTATCTCTGCATTTCACCTAGCACTGGGGGATATCTACTTGCCTGTTTTCCACATTATGCACGAACTTCAATAATCACTGTTCCTTTGGACTTGGATTTTTTATGGACTTTTCAAGTTTGGTTATAATTTATATTGTTTAATTTTTGTTTTTCACAGGATATACGTTCAGTGTCTTTACATTATTTCTTTATATTGTTGCACGTGCCAATAGTGCTCTGGAAAATATTTTTTGTTGTTCACATTCAACCATGTAAATTTATTTCACAATTTATTTCACATAGAAATTAATTCTTTTTTTGTATATCACTCATTCCATTTCAGTGTGGAGTTTATATACATTGGGTTTAGTTTCAAATATTATTTTTTATTCAAATTCACTTTTTTCACTTTAGGCACTGGATTGTTGCTATTCTCAACCATTTTTTTAGCGCGACTTTTTTAATTACATTAGATTCACGGTTTACTACCTTTAGTCGCAGCTTTTTTATATTATGTTAGCGCAGTATTTTTTTTTTAACAATGCTATAAAGGGGTTAACCACTAGGGGGCGGGGAGGGTTTAAATGTGTTTCCTAGGGAATGCTTCTAACTGTAGGGGGAGGGGACGCACAAGGGGAGGAGACCGATCAGTGTTCCGCTGTTCTGGGAACACAGATCGCTCTCCTCTGAACTGACAGGACGTGGATCTGTGTGTTTACACACACAGATCCACGGTTCAGTCCCCGTTAACGGGCAATCGCGGGTGCCCGGTGGACATCGCGGCCGCCGGGCACACGTGCCAGGTCCCAAGCAAGGCGGCGGGGGCACGGCCGCACGCCCCCTAGGCGGCCGGGAACCCGAGGCCATCATATGACATCCACCCAGGATGGGAGATCCCATCTGTGGACGTCATTTGACTATAGGCAGGTAGGGAAGTGGTTAAAGACCATACCAGACCCAAAGGGCCTGGTGTGGATTGGAGGGACCCCCACGTGTTTTTTTTCACTTGTTGACAGCTGATGACTCATCTGTTGTTAAGGAAGCAGTGGCCAGCTTTCCAGCCTACTCCTTAACAACCAGCTATGCACTATGCAGCGTGCAGTGCATTGTGGTGCACTCGGTGGTTGAAGATCCCGAGATACAAAATGTTCAGTTATTAATCATTTTCTTTTTTTTTAGTCAGCCTGACAAAAAACAATAAGTATTATAGAAATATATACCCTTTGTCTCTTGCATTGTGTGTGTCCAGTGTACTTAAAGTGGTTGGAAACCTCTGAGCAGGTATTTAACAGCCTCAGTTGTGCACTTTTCCCTATGAGTGTAGAGGGGTGCGTCCTTTCCCTCCACCCAGGTCTCAGATTACACTCAGTTCCCTGCTCTGTGTTATGTAGTATATGACATCAGATCCCCACCCCTTGACTTCTGGGACTCAGAAATGCTGTCAAAATTATGTACCTTGACTTGCTGTAGTAGAGAGAGTAAACAGGTACAACTTAAGTAAGAGGATTTTTTTTCATCTCTGTGTGTCACTTGAGACTGGTCACATCAGTAGGCATATGTAAGGGTTTAAAACCACTTTATTTTTTTCCCACTACTAGGGCTTTTTGTTTAGCTATATGAGAGTGTGGGGTTGAAGTACTTAAAGTGTTTGTTATCCCCCACCTGTGTCTGCTCACATAATTTGTAATTATAATTTTGCCATTCTGAAGCTTCCCTCCAACCACTTTGCATATTATTTTATATATAATGTGATTCTGTACTTGCCAAATATGCTGCAGAAATCTCCCTCCACCAAGTCTGGCTGCATCCATTTTAATTGTGGGTAGCTGAAGCTGCTGCCTGTTCACTTCCTGGATTTTACACAGACACACAGAGGCACACCTCCAGCTCTGCAGCTCTCATTGGCCCTCTTATGACTCATCCCCCTCCTTCATGGCAAACTCTCACGAGAGTTAGAGAGAGAGCTGTGCATGATGTCATAAGCCTAGGCTTTTTACCAGACAAGTATCAGGAAGTGGTCTGTATAAGGTATTTACTGGCAGAAAAAAAAATATTTTACTATCCAAACTTAAAACAACAAGGGCAGAAGATTTAATAGATGGAAAGTTGAAAAAATGACTGAAGTTCCGCTTTAAGTCAAAAAGACTATTCACTTTGCAAGGAGAGTTGCATTTGACAAGGGAATTTCCCCCACATCTTTGTGATTGAAGTGAATCTCTGACTTCCATCATCCAATCACATGCAAGCAAAAATTCTGTTTTTTAAAAATTGTCTTTGCACATGATTGGATATTCTTTGCAATGTACAATTTCACCACATTCATTAAGCTCTATAGAAAACTCAGTAACAAAGTATAGCTTTCACTGCAAGGTAAACAGCCTACTTTCCTTTTCGTAAATCAGCCCCTGTGGAATTAGTCTACTAAAAGGCAAAAAAGATGGCACCTTTACAAGAGAATTATCACTTTGCAAGGGGATTTTCCTATAGCTTAGTGATTGTTGTGAAAATTCACCACATCCCCCCCCGTTAAGAAAAACTTTGCAAAGTAAACAGCCTATTTGATTTAGTAAATGAAGTGCACTTTGTCATAGTTCTGAGCTCTTGTATTGACCCAATCACCTTCTAGGACTTGCAAAAAATACTAAATATAACTAAGTCTGATAACTAGCTTGTAAGACTATGGGGTTGATTTACTAATAGAAAGTAGACTGTGCACTTTGCAAAGTACAGTTGCACTCTGCAAGTGCAGTTGCTCCATAGTTTAGTAAATGAGGTATAGTTTCACTTTTCAAACCATAACCAATCACTTGCAAGGAAAATAAAAAAAACAGCATTTTTGCTTGCAAATGATTGGATGTTGGAAGTCAGCAGCGTTTCTGCTCATTTAGTAAGCTCTGAAGCAACTGCACCTGGAGCGTGCAACTGCACTTTGCAAAGTGCAGTGTCTACTTGCCCTTAGTAAATCAACCCCCTTGCATTATTTTTTCCTTAAAAATCATGACCCTATGGGGGTTATTTACTAAAGGCAAATACACTTTGCACTACAAGTGCACTTGAAAGTGCACTAAAGTGCACTTGGAAGTGCAGTCGCTATAGATGTGAAGGGGACATGCAAGTAAAATAAAAAACAGCATGTTAGCTTGCACATGATTGTATGATAAAATCAGCAATGCTTCCCCTCATTTCAGATCTTCCCCTTAGATCTACAGCGACTGCAATTCCAAAGGGAACTTTCAGTGCACTTTCAAGTGCACTCACAGTGCACTTGAACTGCAAAGTGGATTTGCCTTTAGTAAATAACCCCCTATTAGTACACCTTCATGGTGAGACTAAAAAGCTATAAGATGGCCCCAACCATGTATGAAATAACTTTATTTTTGTATCTATTAATGTGATGTTGATTGCACCATGTTAGCAATTACTATATGCTAAAAAACAAGTGGATACTTTTTTAATTATGTTTAAATGAGGTGTAAAAAGGGCCTTTGTTTTGTGCACTGCCATTGAATCCCCACCTTATAGAAAAAAAGAGAAACTGAGCAACTGGGGTTGACTCACTAAAGGAACCCACACTTAATCCAATGACATGCAACGTAAATGACAGTTTTTACAAATTTTCTACACGACTGGGTATTCAAAGTGAACACATGTTGAAAATGCATTCTTTAGTAAAGTAGCCCCATGTAGTAGACACACCACCATCATGATGAAAAAACATTTTGCCATCATACTATGATTTGGTAGTCTTTCAGTATTCATTATTTAATTTGTAAAGCTTAGTGGATCTATAGGCACAAAGAAATATAGTTCCAAGATAGAGACCATTACTATATAGGCATGAAGGCTGGTAATTCACTTTTTAAACAGACACTTCCTAAATGGAAATTTTCTTTAGTTTCCCCTTATCAAAGAACCAGAATAAAGCAATTCAGTCTTGGACTGAGTTAATCTCTGGTGAACTTGGCTTTGTATGCTCGTTTGCTTTTGATTAAGAGGATTTTCCACTGTCTTAATAGATGATGGGCAAATGGAATTGGAAAAGTCTATTTAATTCTGATTAGTTTAGGATTTAATATTTATATTTGAATGTTAAATTCAATGTTTAATTTTAGCAGTTTACTTATATTATTTTTTATTGTTATCTAGTCTCAGTCACATCAGTTGTTTCTGAGTCTTGCAGTTAGTTTTGAAGTTTCTCAACTAAGACACTTGCTTTTTAAGCTAATTTGTAGTTTAACAATCATCTTCCTGTAATTCTGTAGGCCTTTGTTGTATAAAAACGATTCAACTTAGTGCAAAAATGTTTTTGGGGGTTTAAAAATGTAACAACTGATGGGAAAAAATTCTGAATATGCAAATTATATTAAAAGGCATTCCTTTCTTATTGGAGTTTAGTTGAAATGTAATTGAAACAATTCCAACTTGCATCAAAATGTCCTCTATAAAACGGTTTCTTTCTACTTTAGAACCTCAAAGGATATTTTTACATTGAAGGTTTCTAATGGCTGTTAATGGTCATCAAATCTGATGCCCAGAAAACATTGTGGGAATTGAAGTCCGTGAAATCTAATTTTAATAGCTTTTATTTACTATTAAAGCTGCACCTTATCCTGAAAAGATTTAGACTCTAGATTTTAAACTGGCACTGGGTAATTTACAGGCTCTTTTCTCTGTGTAAGAATGATTATTCATGCAGACAATGTTGTTCTCATGGTTATGTCGATGAATAATAAAATAAATTATGAACCTGCAAAAAAAAGGTCTTTTTGCTAAAATAAAACTTCAGGACCAGATAAACACAATATAGCAGTCACTTACTCTGAGGCTATTAAAAATGCTGATGCATAGAGGGATTAAATAGTACCAATGTAAAAGTGAATTCATTTAAACTGGTAAGAGATTTACTTGTTGATAACAGAAATAGTTTTATTGCAAAAAACGTTTATTGATTAATATTATAGAAGAGTAAGTGCAATGTCAAGAAACAACAATGGACAATGGAAGGGTGACATGCATTAGACTTGTAAGCAACATTATGCAGCATATTAGTGCTGACAACTGTAATAAATAAACATGGAAAGAAAACATCCCAACTGTCCCATGTAGCTTTACTGTAACAGGGAAGACACTCTGAGCAGAATTATGTACGGTATATATATATATAAATAAATTTAAAAAAAAAAAAAAAAAAAAATATATATTATATATATATATATATATATATATATATATATATATATATATATATATATATGTATATGTGATTCTGCATTTCCGGGCAATGGGCACGGAGGAGCACTGGCCGTGCTGTGATTAGAGGCAAATGGATTTTTGAGTATAGCAATGAATCAACAATAGAGGGGTACCCTCACATCCAATAACAAAAATGGGACATTGATAAAAGATAACAAAATTATAGGTATCAGACCATTGAGGGTGGTAAATTCAAATGCAGATCCACCTAAAGAAAACCAGGAAGTAATGAACATTCTACATTTAATAGTGCCCAATTAAGCCAATGAAGACTTCAACTAGGCGAACGTGCAGATGAAAAAAGCTCTATTAGCGGCAAACATTTGTTTGTAAATGCCGAATTGGCGTTTCCACAGATTTTCAAGTGCCAAGTTTATTATATAGAACTGCACTGCAGCCATGATCACATGTTTGTGAATAAAACATTTTTTATGTGAGATGTGCTCTACCTCGTGTGCATCTATTTATGTATATTCCAATTAGTATTCCTAGTTTGTTTTCTTCTTTTGCTAATGAATCCAGTTATGAATGAGTATTACAGAGTAGGGATGGGTGAATGCTTCGGACGTTCAGTGAGTAGCCGAACAAACGGGTCATTCGACCGTTTGTTCGCCCCCCCGAACCGACCACAATGCATTGTGGCATTGAACAGTGCATTGCAAGCCCTGATTGGCTGAAGCAGTGAGAGCTTCAGCCAATCAGGGCACAGAGAACTGTCAGAGTCATGATTGGACACTGTCATCATGACTTTATCCAATCATGGCTCATTCCCGCCCCACAGTATAAAAGTATTCTTTCAATGGCAGCCATTTTCAGTGTGATTTTAGTGTGGAGAGAGATAAAACAGGGCTCTGTTTAGTGCTATTAGTTAGTGTGCTATACTGTGCTATTTTGCTTCAATTGTCAGTGTAGAATATTAGTTTAGTGTCAGTCTAGGGATAGTGTGAGTGTAGTGAGGAGGACCATCATTCAGCTTTTTATAGTGTGCAGCTAGAGTAGGGACAGCTCAGATAGTTTCAGTGTAGTGTAGTGAGACCTTGTCAGTAATCTTGACATTAGTGTATATCTAGAGTAGGGACAGTTCAAACAGCTTCAATGTAGTGACGGTTGAACACTGTCTATTTGATTGCGTTACTGCCAGTTTAACGCCATATTGTATTGCATGCGTTACTGCCAGTTTAACGCCATATAGTTTTGCATGCATTACTGCCTGTTTAACGCCATATAGTTTTGTGTGCGTTACTGCCAGTTTAACGCCATATAGTTCTGTGTGCGTTACTACAAGTTTAACGCCATATAGTTTTCTGTTTTACTGCCAGTTTAATGCCGTATCGTTTTGCGTGTGTTACTGCCAGTTTACCACCATATAGTTTTGCGTGCGTTACTGCCAGTTTAACGCCATTTACTTCTGTCTGCATTACTGCCAGTTTAAGGCCATATAGTTCTGTACATTTGGCACATTATATTGCAGTATATTATATTGTATCCGTGGAGTGTGTCTGTGTAGTGTGAGTACACAAATTAAAGGGCACCAAACACCTCTTTACATTGTATATAGGAAAATGAAGGAATGGGACTTTAAAGGTGCAGTATATAACACACAGATTATATCAAAAATACCATTTTATTTAAAAAAATTATTGATAAAAGACATATTAATTTAAAAAGATTCATCCAATATTACAGTACAGTTTCAAGAGGTGCGACTGAAAGAATTGTTTCTCAACATGTTTCACCACGTCCCGTGGCTTCCTCAGGAGAATAGTACTTATCAGACACTGTATAAAAATGGCAATACACAAGAATTACAACATAAACAATATAAGATAAACAATAAATCAAAAAGTACAACTGTGAAATAATACCGCACATCTAAACTGCTAATGCAATGCTACAGCCAAGGAGATATATTTACCTGTGTATAGACGATTCAAAAATTGTATAAAAGAAATAACACTGATATTTAAGCCAAATAAATCAGAAGGCAGGCCCCACTTATGGATCATCTGATGACCATATAGGGTAAATAAGAGAAAAAAATTGCGTTTCTAACTGGTGGATAGGAAGCCTAAAATAGAAATGGAAGGATAAACAAAACAATTTTTTGGTAAAAAATCAGAAGCGATATAAATCAGACATGATGAAAGGTATGTGAACGAGAATTTTACCTGTATTAGGTTGGCAAAACACCAAACCGCCAGTCAAAAATTCATCCACATTGGCCAATATCACCCCCAAAGGAGCCCCAAAGGGGAAACATAAACCTAAGGGGAGGGATAGGAGTCGGGTAAACATCTGGACCAATGGGGGCCACTAAGTAGATCTGCCAGAGTTGGTTACAATAAAAATAAATACCTGGAAAGTTGTATGTTTCAATAATGGCGTCCTCCACCTCTCAAGCTGGCCTTCACTTTTGGCATCCACCAGAGTGCTTAAATACCTTTCCCCTCTCGAAAATGGCGCCAAAAAAATAGGGGAGGGGCGGACGCTACAGGGGTGTCTACCAACAAGTAGCCGCACCGGAAATTAGGACAAGACATACACTGAAGCGGCCAGGGCAGCAAAGTGTAGAAAAAGAGGTGGGACTTTAATTGAAGCTCGTGGTGACAAAATGAACTGAGTGGTGGACGGTAAAAAATTGTTTAATATTGCATAAAAACATATTTAACCAACATAGAATTGCACATACATGAGGCTGCACTCATGACTAGGCGCCAGACTCTATAGTAGCAACAACTGGTAACAACATGTTTACAATCCTGTACAATAGTGATAGAATTTTGGGGAGTCCAGCAGTGTTCACAGAATGTGAAAAAACATTTCAAAAGGTAGCAACTGCACAGTCAAAAGTTCTTAGATCCTTCATCGGTAGAAATGTAAAGACTTGCATAACATAATGGGTGTATAAATGGTTCACAACATCAATTAGCTCGACGCGTTTCACGGCTTAAAGCCGCTCTTCAGGAGCAGATATGTGATTTGTCTGTAATAGAAAATACATAGAAACTCAATAACACAATTGGGGGAGTATGGGTAACCTTCCACCCAAAACCCGGGTAGGGCATGTAAACTTACTGGGTATGTTCACCAGGACACAAGGCATCCAGGTCAGTGGGCCAGCCCCTGGTCAGTAACGGGAGCTAAGAATGCACGTCCAATGGCGGCAGGCAACACAGACAATGAACACAACAGACCAACACTCCCAGGCTCACCTGGTGTGAAAAAATGAAAAAAATCTATAAGTGTGGGACAATGTGAACAAAACAAACACATGTGGATGTAAAAGTGAGAAAATGGGAAAAGTCCCCAATTTCCCAATCCCCCACTTTTCCAATTATGCAATAGGGATGGAAGCTCTTGGTGACATCTACCCACACATTGGTATAACCTGCTTTCTGTAACCAGCCTTACTGGCTCATTAGTTTTCTTTCCTTGACTACCGTGTTAATTATCTTACTCTTTGCTTACGTTTTGGATTTTGTGATGATATGTTATATATTTTATCTTTACTTGTTGTACTCTGCACCGGCCACTGGATGGCCCTGGCCTTTCGGCTGCCCATGCTGTCTCAGTGCGGGAGCCACGATGTGCACTGGGGCCCCTCCTTCCCCTGCCCGTCGTCTGACGTTCGGGGGTTGGCCATGCTACCACTGCTCATCGACGTCACACACGCACCGCGGATGTGCGGCATCTGTCGACGCGGCCCTTCTGGCGTTTGCTCTCCATCTGCGCGAGCGGTGGGAGGTTACAATCCACAGCCGGCCGCCGGGCAACCCTTTGCCTGTGCGTCGGCATCTGGATGCCCCTCCCCTTACGCTCGCGTGCTGTGACGTTGGGGGCGGGTTTGTGGCGGCAGTATATGCGGGCAGCGGCCCTGGCGTGTTCCAGTGCTCCCTGAGCTCCCTCCTAGATAGGCTCCACACTTTGGTTGGATGGTTCGTCCCTTCCCTTCCATCAGGTACATTTCCCAGCTTCTCCCCCCCTCTCTCCCTCCTCTACACTGGGCGTTTTGGTGTTGACCCTTCACCATGGTCTCTCACCCTCACCCCTGGTTGACCACCAATCATTTTTTCTGCCCCCCCTCCTATTCCCATTTTCTCACTTTTACATCCACATGTGTTTGTTTTGTTCACATTGTCCCACACTTATAGATGTTTTTCATTTTTTCACACCAGGTGAGCCTGGGAGTGTTGGTCTGTTGTGTTCATTGTCTGTGTTGCCTGCCGCCATTGGACGTGCCCTCTTGGCTCCCGTTACTGACCAGGGGCTGGCCCACTGACCTGGACGCCTTGTGTCCTGGTGCACATACCCAGTAAGTTTACATGCCCTACCCGGGTTTTGGGTGGAAGGTTACATATAAGCCCAAAAAGGGCCAAAACAAATGTGGAATCAAAAGTAGAAACAAAAGCATAACTACTAAAGGAGCATCTGCAAATGATGGCCAAAAACAAACCACTAGAGAAAAGGCTTCAAGCTGATGGACTCATTGAGTGCTGGATAGGAAGTAGCTGCCAAGGAGTGGATCCATCTCGTCTCCCTCTGCAAAAGAAGCTTATCCACATCCCCCCTATCATGAGTGGACACAAATTCTAAAGGGAAGAATTTCATTTTCATTAGATCGAATGAGTGGTACAACCCCATATGTCGACTAATGGGTGTTTCAATTTTTTTCTTTTGAACAAGGGACACATGATCCTTTATCCTATGATAAAGGGTCTCTTAGTTTTACCTATATAAAAGGCCCTGCAAGCACACTTCATATAATAGACAACCCCAATGGATTGGCAGTTGACAAAGAAATTAGGTTGGTAAACGGTTCCATTTTAGGCCTCCTATCCACCAGTTAGAAATGCGATTTTTTAATCTTATTTACCCTCTATGGTCATCAGATGATCCATCGGTGGGGCTTGCCTTCTGATTTATTTGGCTTAAATATCAGTGTTATTTCTTTTATACAATTTTTGAATCATCTATACACAGGTAAATATATCTCCTTGGCTGTGGCATTGCATTAGCCGTTTTGATGTGTGGTATTATTTCACAGTTGTACTTTTTTTATTTATTGTTTATCTTATATTGTTTATGTTGTAATTCTTGTGTATTGTCATTCTTAGACAGTGCCTGATAAGTACTATTCTCCTGAGGAAGCCACGGGATGTGGTGAAACATGTTGAGAAACAAATCTTTTAGTCGCACCTCTTGAAACTGTACTGTAATATTGGATGGATTTTTTAAATTAATATGTCTTTTATCAATAATTTTTCTAAATAAAATTATATTTTTGATATAATCTGTGTGTTATATACTGCACCTTTAAAGTCCCATTCCTTCATTTTCCTATATAGTTTGTTACTAAAGGGATGTGGTGCCAATATAATTGCTAGGTGTGAGGCAACTTTTTGAATTTCACCTCTTTACATTGATTAAAGTGCATCTGCATACAGATTTTAACTTCTCCTTTACATTTGCTTATAAGCACCGCCCCCTCCCTCCCAATAATGTCTGGGAGAACAACAAGGAGAGGCAGACATTACCTTGGCACTGTAAGGGGGCCAGCAACAAATGTGTCCACAGGGAAAGGTGGACGTGGTGGTCAGTCCTCAGGCAGGGTATCATTTTCTCTGTTTAGTGAGTTTGTCCGTGCTATCCAGCCACAGCATGCAGAGGAGGTGGTGGACTGGCTTACTAAACCTTTCTCATCATCCTCAACCTCTGTCACACAAGCAGAGACAAGTGTGCAGTCCCCTGCAGTTGCCAGAGTGGATAAACCTGCCTCCTTGTCCACATCTACTTCTGCCATAGCCCTAACATCAGCCATTGAGGAATCAGCTGAGTTATTTGACCACAGTGTCAGCCACTTGCTCCTTGATGATGCCCGGCCATTACTGGATTCAGATGCTGGTTCTGAGGTTGAGGATGACAGGAACATGAGCCTAGAGAGAGGGAGGAACACTGGTAGACAAAGTGGCATTCATGTTCCCCAAGCCGCAGCGTATTGCCAAGTTGTCTCCAGTGGTAATGATGAATATGGAGGAGATGATAATGATGAGGTCACCGATGCGACTTGGGTGCCAGATAGAGCAGAGAAGGAAACTGAAGGTGATGCAGCACAACCCCAAGGAGGTTGGCATCAAGAAAGAGTAAAGAGCAGCCACCCTATTCCATCACATTCTGCAGCTGTTATCTCCTGGCCCACTCCCCACAGCTCAGCTGTCTGGGCCTTTTTCAGCACATCTGCAGCAGATCGCACTGTTGCTATCTGCAAACTGTGTCACAGGCACATCAAATGTGGCAAAAACACCAACCATTTGGGTGCCACATGTCTAACAAGGCATTTAACGTCCAACCACTCAGCCTGTTGGCAAGAGCACCTAAAAGCTACACAAAAGGGGCACAAATCTGTCCCTCCTCCTCCTTACCCACTTCAGTCTGCCCCTGCGATACCGAGTCATTATCTTTCAGCAGCCTCCACTGACAGGGATGATGGTATAGCACAGGGTGTCCAAGGTCCTAGCAGCTCATCTGCCAGTAGCACACCACCAGCTGTAGACTGTAGCCGGCAAATTTCTCTGCCCCATCTTCTACAGTGGAAAAAAAATACAGTCCCTGCCACCCACATGCCCAGAGCCTGAATGCAAGCTTGTCAAAGCTGTTGGCTCTCCAACTTCTGCCTTTCAGCCTGGTGGATTCTGCCTTCTTCCGTGAATTTGCACAATGTTCTGTACCACAGTGGCAGGTTCCCAGTTGATACTACTTTTCACGTAAGGCAGTTCCATCTCTCTACCATCAAGTGCAAGGGAATCTTCTGGCATCGTTGGGCAAGGCAGTCAGCCGTAAAATACACCTTACTGCTCACACATGGTCCAGCAAGCATGGGCACGGACGATATATTTCATTCACAGGACACTGGGTAACGCTGCTTGCAACTCGAAAGGATGCAGGACAGGGCTCAGTGCTGCAGCTTGTTGTGCCCCCACATCTCCATACAGCTGGTGGTGATGATGCCAGACCTGTGAGCTCTACCCCCTCCTCCTCCTCCTCCTTTGATACCTCCATGCCCTCCTCTGCAGAATTGTCCTATGAACATCAGGTACCCCCTAAGCGTTCAAAGGGCTTTTCCCAGTGTCAGGCTAAAAGGTGCCATGCAGTGCTTCAGCTGGTGTGTTTAGGGGACAGGAACTACACCGGAGCAGAGATTCTTGCAGCTCTGCAAGGACAGGCCCAGAGGTGGTTGACACATGTGCCATGCCTGGCACATGTCCTCAACTTGGTGGTGCAGCATACCCAGGATTGCAAGATGTACTAAAGCAGGCCAGAAGTGTCTGTAGTCATTTCAGGCGGTCATACACAGCCAGTGCTCGGTTGGCTGAAATTCAGCGGGTATTCCACCTGCCCATAAACTGCATGATTTGTGACATGCCCACCAGGTGGAACTTAACTTTGGGAATGCTGCAGCAGCTATACATGCAGCAGAGGGCCGTCAACGAGTACTTGTGTCAGTATGGCACGACGACAGGCTCAGGCCGCCTCTGCTTTTTTTCCCCACGCCAATCACTGATCATTAAGGATGCATGCACTGTATTGTCCCCATTTCAGGAGGCCACAAGGATCGTGAGCAGTGACAGTGCATGCATCCCCTGTTGTGTTCCCGCTGGAGCAGACTCTGCATGGCATTATGGACAGGGCACTGGAGGCAGAGCAGCAAGAGGAAGAGGAGGACTTTCTTTCCTCTCAAGGCCCACTTTATGCAGACACCATCATTCCTATGTCACAGAACGCACAGGAGGAGCGAGGGGAGGAGGATGATGAGGAGGCACTCTCTGGCACTTTCATAGGCTTTGAAAGCGTCAATCTGTAAGCGATGGCTTTCCAACCTCAGGACCCAGGATTGGGAGTAGTACGTGGCTGGGAGGAGGAAGTTCCAGATGCTGTCATCCTGAGTGACCCCGAGGAGTCTGCTTCTCAAGCCTCTGCAATTTGAGGCGCATGGGCAACCTCATGCTTCAAAGCCCGCAAAAGGACCCAAGAATATGTGGCATAAAGGAGAAGGATGATTACTGGTTGGCAACCCTCTTTGGCCACCGTTATAAGGGGAAGGTCTCTGAACTTTTGGTAAAGGTTTCATGGGCACAATTAACATCCAAAGACCAATGTTTCTGCACCTGTCTGACAGGTGCATATCATTGCAATTTTTTACATCAAGGCAAATTCTTGCTTTCATCAATAGTACCTCTATAGGGTTACAGTGGGAAGGCACCACCGACAGCCAAAGACCAATTTTTCTGCACCCATCTGACAGGTGCATATCATTGTAATTTTTTACAGCTAGGCAAATTCTTGCTTACATCAAGAGTACCTCTATAGGCTTATGGTGGGAAGGCACCACCGACACCCAAAGACCAATTTTAATGCACCCATTACTTTTATCCAAAGTCAAAGTGACACCAGAATGTATCCAAAAAATCTCTAATCTTGTTCCCAGTGCACTACATTGTGGCCTCATCATACACACTGGCTCCCCAGCTGTTGCTGAGCAAAATAAAGGCAGCTTGCAGGAAAAATTTCATTTTTTATGGCTTTATAAATTCAATTATTGCTGTAGCAGATTCTAGACATTGTACAGATCTGCCACTTTACAGACTAAGGGGACCCCCCTGGCACTATATTGGAAGGAATTTTTCATTTTTAGGCTTTCACTTTAAAAATCAAAAAATCACTGCTCATTTAAAAATTACGTTTTTCACAAACTTTTTTTTTATTGATCCATGTCCCCCAGGGCAGGACCCGGACCCCTATAACCAACGTATGCCTAATTACTTGCATTTAAGCCTTCAAAATGGGCACTTTTGATATTTGACGTTCGGGTCCCATTGACTTTAATGGGGTTTGTTATTCGGATCTGAACGTTCGCGATGTTCGTCAGTTTTGGTCCGAACCGAACAGGGGTCCGTTCAGCCCATCCCTATTACAGAGTAATGTCTGCTATTCTGTAAAGTTGCATGGATTGAACATTTACAGTTACATATCTGTTATTTTTTTATGTTAATTTTGTTTTTTATGTGACTATAAAGCAGTAATTATTTATGTTCATCCTTTAATCATAGAACACTATTATGCAGGACTCAGCATAGTTAGTACAATGGCTTGGTGCTGTGCACTGATGTCTTCAAAGCACTCAGGTTATGAGTTCAAATCCCAGCCAACCTACCACCCACCTAAGGCAGCTGTGTTGATTTTTGCCAGTGCACAAGCAAATTAAAATCAAACAACAAAAAAAATGTAAGCTGCACATTAACTAGTGTGTGATTTTTGGAATTCTACACCATAATATTATTGAATACTTACATACCATTGCATGCATTTGAAGAGTTAATATTATGAAATCAACCAAACTGATGTGCCTTTGCTATTAGGCATTTGCCTATTTTCAGCAAATGCTGCGGAGTACAATGCAGGCTTTCAGTAAGTGATACCCTCTGTGGAATTTGAAACCATGAGTCTTTTCAGGTAGAAGCGCAGACCACTAGGCTATTGAGCTGAGCACAATCATATATAGAAAATACATTTACTAGTGTTAGATTTTTTAAATTCTATACAATAATGTTTTGCATTTAAAGGCATTATTATGGAAACAACCATGCTCATGTTGATGTGGCATTGGCTATTTGTCAGGGCTGGGCTCAACCCTTCCTTCTGTGAGCTGGCGGGTCAGCTGTCGAATAATTGCCAGCTCCTATCTCTCCACAGTGGCTCAACTGTTGATGATATCCTATTCGTCAGTCCTGCTTACTTAAGCCATCCAGCCCAGATGATCTCTGCCTTCACCTTGGTCAACATCACAGTGACTTTCTCCTGCGCTCCTGTTAAAGACTTGCTTGGCTGACATTCCTTCTGGCTCCAGATCCTGTTTGCTGTTCCACTACGCTGATTCCTGGCTTCCTGACTTTCTGGTTTGTCTGACTATCCGTTACGGTTACCGAACTTTGGCTATGTTTTGACTATGTTTGTTCTTTTTACTTTTATTATTAAACTAGTGTGATTTAACTGTACTTCTGTCTCGGTCTGATTCATGGTTTCTGACAGTAGGAGAAGGTCATGAATTCAGAAGATTCAGTTAATCCACTTGTTGGTAATATTTTTTCCAGATTGGATGAGCAGGATCACCTCATGGATCAGTTTGCATTGGCGTTACAGATGCTCCTGAGTTGCACAGCTCACCTAGAATCTCCAACTGTGGCCGCTCCAGTAGGCCATCCTTGCTGTTGCCCCAGTCTCTGTGCAGGCACCCGCCTTGAGTATTACCTCTTTAAAGAGGTATGTCTGGTTTTGCTCCTCTTCCCCAGCGATTTAGGAGTGATCCAGTTCAATGTAGAGGGTTTCTCAACCAGGTGGAGATATACTTTGAGATGCTGCCCTAGGCATTTCCCACGGACAGAAGCAAAGTAGGTTTTGTGATATCTTTACTTTCTAAGAGAGCCTTGGCCTGGGCAAACCCTCTATGCGAGATGCAAAAACCCATTGTCTTGAGTTACCCTGAGTTTGTGGCTTCCTCTAAAAGGGTATTGACTTCCGTACCCTGGGAGTAGAGGTTGCGTGGAACAATGAGGCCCTTGTGGCTGCTTTTTCTCACGTTCTCTCCGATAACATCAAAGATGGGATAGCAGCCTGAGACATACCCACTGAGATGGAGAGGTTGATCTCATTTGCCATGCTTATTGACTCCAGACTGTGAGATCTTCCTTTAAAGAGTGCTTGCGGAAGCCTCCTGTACCTTTGGCTCCAAGCTTTGCAGTCCCACCCTTGCCTCCCTCACCTCCCATACCTCCTGGTACCAAGTCTGTCAGTGAAGGTGAAACCTTGCACTTGAACTTCAGACATCTCTCTGAGGATGAGAGAGCCCTTAGGAGGAAGGAGAGAATGTGCCTTTAATGTGGCCAGGCAGGTCACTTTTTGGAGTCTTGTCCTACCCATCTAGGGAACACCGTAACCTTTAGGTCCTGTCATGGACACACCTTAGGTGGTGTTGTTTCATCCCCAGTTATCCAGAAGGATAAGCCCTGGTTTTGGTTACCTTTTCTTGGGCTGAGTCATCCGTCGAGAAACAGGCTCTAATCGACTCTGAGGCTGCAGGCCTGTTCATTGATGCTGCCTTTGTAACAAAGCACTTGATTCTGCTGCAGCTGCGTGACACTCCACTTGCCATTGAGGCTCTTGATGGGAGACCTCTACAGCCTGCCCATGTGACTCATGACACTGTTCCTTTGTCCATGGCCGTAGGGGCTCTTCAGTAGGGATGAGCTTCGTGTTCGAACATCGAACATCGGCTGTTCGATCGTTCGTCGAATTCCAAACGTTATGGGCCGTTCGCCCCAAATTCGTGTGGCGCGTCAAGGCCCATAATTCACTGCGGCATCGCAGTGCGTTGTTGGCTGATGATTGGCCAAGCATGCACTATGACCCGCATGTTTGGCCAATCACAGCGTCTTCGGTAGAGAGAGCTGTAATTGGCCAAAGCCAGGGTGGCTTTGGACAATTATGGCTCAGGGGGTTTAGAACACGCCCCACACTATATAAGGCCGCCTGCACAGCGGCCCTGTGTAGTGTGTGTTCCGGTGTTGGGATACATAGATAGACAGAGAGACAGTGTCATTTCATTTGAGTTAGCTAGATTAGGCAGGACAATCAGTGAGTTAGCTGCACTTACAGTGTATTGTGTATATATATATATATATATATATATATATATATATATATATATGCATCCCAGGTGTTGCATATATATATATATATATATATATATATATATATATACACTGTATTCAGTTTAGCTAGATCCGTTCCTGTTATCTTCCTACTGACAGGCAGGCTTGTCTTGTTACAGTATTTACAGCTACCTGAAGAAAATTGCTGGTGTTCTCTTGATCCTATTAGTACCACAGTCAGGCAGCTAGACTATTTACAGTTATTGTAGTGCGTCCTGCTCACAGTGTTCAGCTAAAACTACAAGTTAGTGTAGTGAGACCTCTGCACAGTGTTCAGCTAAAGCTACAAGTTAGTGTAGTACGTACTGCTCACAGTGTTCAGCTAAACTACAAGTTAGTGTAGTGAGACCTCTGCACAGTGTTCATCTAAAGCTACAAGTTAGTGTAGTGCGTCCTGCTCACAGTGTTCAGCTAAAACTACAAGATAGTGTAGTGAGACCTCTGCACCGTGTTCATCTAAAGCTACAAGTTAGTGTAGTGCGTCCTGCTCACAGTGTTTAGCTAAAACTACAAGTTAGTGTAGTGAGACCTCTGCACAGTGTTCATCTAAAACTACAAGTTAGTGTAGTGCGTCCTGCTCACAGTGTTCAGCTAAAACTACAAGTTAGTGTAGTGAGACCTCTGCACAGTGTTCATCTAAAGCTACAAGTTAGTGTAGTGCGTCCTGCTCACAGTGTTCAGCTAAAACTACAAGTTAGTGTGGTGCGTCCTCCTCATAGTGTTCAGCTAAACCTACAAGTTATTTTTTTGCGAGTTCTGCACAGTGTTCATCTAAAGCTACAAGTTAGTGTAGTGCATCCTGCTCACAGTGTTCAGCTAAACCTACAAGTTATTTTTTTTGCGAGCTCTGCACAGTGTTCAGCTGAAGCTACCTGGCTACCTGTAGAAGGTTGGTGGTGTTTTCCTGATCCTATCACTACCGCAGGCAGCTAAATAAGCTGCAAGTTATTTTTTTGCGAGCTCTGCACAGTGTTCACCTAAAGCTACCTGTAGAAGGTTGGTGGTGTTTTCCTGATCCTATCACTACTGCAGGCAGCTAAAAAAGCTACAAGATAGTTTTTTGCGAGCTCTGCACAGTGTTCAGCTAAAGCTACCTGTAGAAGATTGGTGGTGTTCTCATACTACAGGCAGGCAGTTGATTTTGCTAGCTGCAGTATCAGTATATATATATATATATATATATATATATATATATATATATATATATATATCCCAGCTTAGTGCAGCTACAGGCCATTAGTATGTCTGGAAGGCCAAGAAGGAGAGGCAGACAGTCACAAGCCAATAAGAGAGGGCAAGCAGGCTCTGTGTCTAGTGCTGGTCCTGGAGACGGTGCATCCTCATCAGCACATGGCTGTTAAACAGGGGCAGACAAATTGGGCCTTAGGCGGTGCTGGTGGTGGTGCCACAACACTGTTACCCCTCACAGATACTCTTGCTGAGCACAGGAATGGGCCCTGCTGTGAAATATTATATCAAGAATTGTAATTACATTCCCTTGTTAAACAGGGGCAGAAAAATTGGGCCTTAGGCGGTGGTGGAGGTGGTGCCACAACACTGTAACCCTTCACAGATACTCTTTTTGAGTGCAGGAACGGGCCCTGCTTTGAAATATTAGATCAAAAATTGTAATTACAATACAGTGCAGCCGTAGTACACAATACAGTGTAGTGCGGTGTTGCAAAACAAAATATACATCATGTCCAGAAGGCCACCAAGGAGAGGCAGATGCTCACAGGCCATTAAAAGAGGGCAAGCAGGCTCTGTGTCTACAGTCAACAGTGCTGGTCATGAACATGGTGCATTCTCTGCTGGTAGCCGTGGGCACACTTGTCCTTTTTTTCTGCTGCTGGCCGTGTTATTGAGCCAGAACATGAAGAAGAGTTGGTGGAGTGGATAACAAAGCCGTCCTCATCCTCCTCATCCTCTGTCACCCAGGCTCAGTGTAGTTTTCCTTCCTATGCAGCTGCCAAAGCAGCCTATTCCATCGGCTCCTTGTCCACAGTCACTCCTTCTGTAGCTCAACCATCATGCACGGAGGAGTCCACCAAACTATTCGACCACAGTGTCAGGTACATGCTGCTGGTGGATGTGCAGCAATTTGAAGGCTCCGATGTTGGTTCCCAGGTTGAGGAAGGGAGTAAAATAAGCCTAGAGAGAGGGGGTGCTCAAGAAGGACAAGAAACTGGCAGTCATGTTCCCCTAGTTGCAGCATACTGCCAAGTTTGCTCAAGTGATGGAGGAGGGAGGGGACGATGAGGTCACTGACTCTACTTGGGTGCCTGATAGAATAGAGGAGGAGGAAGAGGAGGCACAACCCCAACAAGGCAGGATGTCATCTAGGGGGCAGTTTAAGGACAACCACACTACTGCATCACACCGCAGAGCTCCGCAGGTGCAGGGTGCTGCTGACTCCCCACTGATTTTGAAAAGTTCCTTGGTGTGGGCACCACATGCTTGACCAGACATATGACAACCTCCTATGCAGTCTTTTTCCTGTATACTATATTTGAGATTTAATATCTCTCAGATATGATTTGGGTTTAATGAGAGTTCTTTGACCATGAGTGAAAGCTTTAACACAATAACAATGTTTATTGGTGAGTAGTTGAAAGTCTATCTAATACACAACCATCTATCTATAGTCTACACCAAAGAAAAAAATATTAGGCTAAAATAAGAGAATTACATGAAGGAATACAGAGTATATTCCTGAAAACATTAATCTGCAAACATATTTAGTTACAAGTGAAATGCAGACCTATCCCATAATTACCCTTTGCACCAAGGTTCCATTCTGATGGTTGCTCTCCCATAAAAGTGTGTGTTTCCCTCCCATCTAGTCTGTGTATATCATTACATGCTGATGCCTCATTGGTTGGCATAGCGTGTCTGATTGGTGAGCTTCCCTATTCCTGGTTAAGAACTGACTACATCTCTAATCCCTATTCTTTGCATAAGTCAGCCCCCTTTAATGCAAATTCTTGTGACTATTCTGCACTGAGAGGAATGAAGGTATAGCAATAGGCGTCCCAAGTACTTTCAGACAATCTTCTAACAGTACACCACCACACCATCTGATTTTAGCAGGCAAATTTCCCTACACCAACTAAACCGTAAAAAGAAATTCAGTCCCAGACATCCACATGCTCACAGTCTGAATGCTAGCTTGAATGCCAGCTTGGCCAAATTGCTAGCACTGCAACTACTGCCTTTTCAGCTGGTAGACTCTGCCCCCTTTCGTCAATTTGTGGAATGTGCTGTACCTCAGTTGCAGGTTCCAAAACGCCATTTCTTTTCATGGAAGGCCATTTCAGCTCTCTACCGGCATGTGGAAGGCAATGTTTTTGTCTTGTTGGACAGGGCGGTCAGCAGTAAGGTGTATATTACTGCAGACTCATGGTCTAGCAGGCATGGGCATTGATGTTACCTTTCCTTCACGGCACACTGGGTAACTCTCCTGGCAGCTGGGAAGGATGTAGGACAGGGTTCACTATTGTTGGGGCTTGTTCCACCACCACACCTCCAAAATTCTAGCGGTGATTCTACCACAGCTCTCCCCTCCACGTCCTCCTCTTCCTCTATGGCCTCTTCTGCAGATTTGTTCTCTGAACCAGCGGTACTCCGTAAGCATTCAAGGGGCTACGCAAGCACTCAGGCAAAAAGATGCCATGCAGTGCATGAGTTACATAGTTAATAGTAGGTGAGGTTGAAAAAGACACAAGTCCATCAACTCCAACCTGTGTGTGTGATTATATGTCAGTATTACATTGTATATTTGTTGCGGTCGTTCAGGTGCTTATCTAATAGTTTCTTGAAACTATCGACAGTGCTCGGCTGGCTGACATTCAAAGGGAATGCAACCTGCCCACCAACCGCCTCATTTGTGACATGTCCACCAGGTGGAAGTCAACGTTGGCAATGCTGCAGCGGCTGTACACGCAGCAGAGAGCCATCAATGGGTACCTGTGTGAGTATGGCACCAGGACAGGGTCAGGGGAGCTTAGTTGCTTTTTGCCATGCCAGTGGCTACTGAATAAGGATGCATGCACTGTCCTGTCACCATTTGATGAGGCCACAAGGATGGTGAGCAGCGACAATGCATGCATCAGTGATACTGTCCCTCTTGTCTTCCTGTTGGAGCACACGCTTCATGGAATAAATGGACAGACCACTTGAGGTAGAACAGTGTAAGGAAGAGGAGGACTTCCTTACCTCTCAAGGCCCCCTTTATCCAGATATTATTCCTGCAGGCCCGCCAAACAGACAGGAAGAAGAGGAGGAGGAGGAGGATTGTGTCAGCATGGACGTGGAGGATAACACTCAGCAGCAGTCTTCAAGGGATGGTTTTCAGTACACAAAAACCCAAGGAGTTGTATGTGGCTGGGAGGAAGTTGTTACTGATCTTGTGATCCTTATTGACCCAGAGGACTCAGAATTAAATGCCTCTGCAAACTTTCACAGGCTTTGCAGAATCAGGGAGGCCATGTAACGTAAGGACCCTAGGATTCGTGGTATAAAAGAGAAGTAATCATTACTGGCTGGCAACCCTTAAAGTCTATAGGACACGAACATGAATAATCAAAAGTGCTAATTTTAAAGGCTTATATGCAAGTTATTGTCATAAAAAGTGTTTGGGGACCTGGGTCCTGCCCCAGGGGACATGGATCAGTGCAAAAAAAAGTTTTAAAAACGGCCGTTTTTTCAGGAGCAGTGATTTTAATAATGCTTAAAGTCAAACAATAAAAGTGTAATATCCCTTTAAATTTCGTAGCTGTGGGTGTCTATAGTATGCCTGTAAAAGGGCGCATGTTTCCCATGTTTAGAACAGTCTGACAGCAAAATGACAATTCAAAGGAAAAAAGCCATTTAAAACTACTCGCGGCTATTGTATTGCCGGTCCGACAAAACACATAGAAGTTCATTGATAAAAATGACATGGGAATTCCCTACAGGGGAACCCCGAACCAAAATTTAAAAAAAAATTATGTGGGGGTCCCCCTAAATTCCATACCAGGCCCTTCAGGTCTGGTATGGATATTAAGGGAACCCCGGCCAAAATTTTTAAAAAAATGACGTGGGGGTCCCCCTAAATTCCATACCAGACCCTTCAGGTCTGGTATGGATTTTAAGGGGGACCCCGCACCAAAAAAAAAAACCGGCGTGGGGTCCCCCCAAAAATCCCTACCAGACCCTTATCCGAGCACGCAACCTGGCAGGCCGCAGGAAACGAGGGGGGGACGAGAGAGCGCCCCCCCTCCTGAACCGTACCAGACCACATGCCCTCAACATTGGGAGGCTGGTTTGGGGTAGACCCCCAAACCCCGTGACCCCGCCCCCTTCTGACGCACGGTGACTTGACGGGACTTCCCTGTGACGTCACGGGGAATGCCACAGGGAAGTCCCGTCATGTCCTGTGCGTCAGAGGGGGGCGGGGTCACCGGGTGGTAGAAGAAGAAGAAGAAGAAGAAGAAGAAGAAGGAAGATAGAAGAAAGAAGAAAGAAGAAGCATTTAAATAAAGGAATTGTCAAAAACTGTCTCTTGTCATTTTTAACATTTTTGACAGTTTTTTAGTGAAATGGTAGGGGTACTTTCACACGGGGGGCCGGGATCTGGGGGTCCCCTTGTTAAAGGGGGCTTCCAGATTCTGATAAGCCCCCCGCCCGCAGACCCCCACAACCACCGGCCAGGGTTGTGGGGATGAGGCCCTTGTCCTCATCAACATGGGGACAAGGTGTTTTGGGGGGCTACCCCAAAGCACCCTCCCAATGTTGAGGGCATGTGGCCTGGTACGGTTCAGGAGGGGGGGCACTCTCTCATCCCCCCTCTTTTCCTGCAGCCTGCTCGGATAAGGGTCTGGTATACATTTTTGGGGGGACCCCACGCCATTTTTTTGGCCGGGGTTCCCCTTAAAGTGGAGCTCCACCCACTTTTACAACTCTTCAGCATCCCTCACTAAACTGTGCACTGTAAACGAATTGGATATTTTTAATTTTTTTTCTCAGCACCTCCTGTATATCTGCTGTATTCATTTTTCACTTCCTCCTCCCTGGCCGAGGCCCATCGCATCATTTCCTGTTTGCAATGCCTTCTGGGAAGGGGCGGCATCTTCCTCTGAAACTGCCATTGCTATGGAAACCTGACCTGAAACCTATTACACTGCTTGTGCTGCACTGAGCATGTGCGAGATCTGCAAGGATGAGATCCAGGAAGAAATACAAGTCTGGCTTCAGATGCCCACACTTAAGATGGCCGCGGCCTGCTGGAAGTTTATAAAATAACAAACTACTGCTATAAACTAACAAAACAGACCTTAGTTTACAGACTAACTTTACTAGAATACATTAAGCCTGTGTATTATAGGGGTATTTTTATTTAAAAAGTATCATTTCGGCCGGAACACCACTTTAATATCCATACCAGACCTGAAGGGCCTGGTATGGAATTTAGGGGGACCCCACGTCATTTTTTTTTTTTAAATTTTGGTTTGGGGTTCCCCTGTGGGGAATTCCCATGCCGTTTTTATCAATAAACTTCTATGTGTATTGTCGGACCGGCAATGCAATAGCCGTGAGTAGTTTTAAATGGCTTTTTTCCTTTGAAATGTCATTTTGCTGTCAGACTGTTCTAAACACGGGAAACATGCGCCCCTTTACAGGCATACTATAGACACCCCCCAGCTACAAAATTTAAAGGGATATTACACTTTTATTGTTTGACTTTAAGCATTAATAAAATCACTGCTCCTGAAAAAACGTCAGTTTTTAGAACTTTTTTTGCATTGATCCATGTCCCCTGGGGCAGGACCCAGATCCCCAAACACTTTTTATGACAATAACTTGCATATAAGCCTTTAAAATTAGCACTTTTGATTTCTCCCATGGATTTTTAAAGGGTGTTCCGCGGCATTCGAATTTGCCGCGAACACCCCAAATTGTTCGTTGTTCGGCGAACTTGCGAACAGCCAATGTTCGAGTCGAACATGTGTTCGACTCGAACTCGAAGCTCATCCCTAGTCTTGAGGATGGACCACTGGCCATAACTTGCTCAATATGCAATTGATCTACTGGCTTGTCCTGCATCCAGCATTCTTTCTGAATGCACATTTAGTGCTGCTGGAGGGTAAGTAACGGATCATAGAGTGTGCCTGTCCACAGACTCCCCTAATAGCCTCACATTCAAAAAAATGAATCAGTCTTGGATCAGCAGCAGCTATCAAGCACCTGATGCTGATGTAACTGATCGATTTTTCTATGGATGTGGGATCCCTTGAAGACTGCCTATGCTGCGTGACTATCCTATTACTCCTCAATCTTGATGATGGTAACTTCCAACAATATTTTTTGTTTATTGCACCACCACCACTGCCTAAGGCCCAATTTTTCTGTTCCTGTTTAACAGGGGCATGCAATTATAATTTCTGATCTAATATTTCACAGTAGGGCCTTTTCCTGCACCAAACAAGAGTATCTGTGAGGGGTTACAGTGTTGTGGCACCACCAAAGGCCCAATTTTTCTGCCCCTGTCCCAACAGCAGAAAAAAAGGACAAGTATGCCCCACGGCCACCTGCAGAAAATGCACCATGTCCATGACCAGCACTGTGGACTGTAGACACAGAGCCTGCTTGCCCTCTTTTAGTGGCCTGTGAGCCACACTAAACTGTATTGTGTACTGTGTACACCACCAGAAAAGTAGTAGCAACTGCACTATGGTTGCACGGTATTGTATACACCACCAGAAGTCTAATAACTATGGGTGCACTGTATGTATTGTGTACTGTGTACACCACCAGAAAAGTAGTAGCAACTGCACTATGGGTGCACGGTATTGTGTACACCACCAGAAGTCTAATAGCAACTATGGGTGCACTGTATTCATTGTGTACTGTGTACACCACCAGAAAAGTATTAGCAACTGCACTATGGGTGCACTGTATGTATTGTGTACACCACCAGAAAAGTAGTAGCAACTGCACTAGGGGTGCACGGTACTGTGTACACCGCCTGAAGTATATTAGAAATAGTACACCAGGAATGGCCTGCAGTGAGATATAGTTAAACTTCATGCAGTGGATATATATATATATATATATATATATATATATATATATATATATATATATATATATATATATATATATATATATATATACGGGACTATATTTTATATATATATATATATATATATATATATATATATATATATATATATATATAAATACACTGCAGCAACTAAATCACCTGCCTGAGGTATATTAGAAACAGTACACCAGAAACGGCCTGCAGTGAGATATAGCTAAAGATATAGCTAAACTGTATGCAGTGGAGAGATTTATATACCTATCTCTATCTCTATGGGACAGAAAGTATTCAGACCCCCTTAAATTTTTCACTCTTTGGTATATTGCAGCCATTTGCTAAAATTATTTAATCACATGGTCCTAAGTATTCAGACCCTTTGCTGTGACACATATTTAACTCAGGTGCTGCCCATTTCTTCTGATCATCCTTGATATGGTTCTACACCTTCATTTGAGTCCAGCTGTGTTTGATTATACTGATTGGACTTGATTAGGAAAGCCACACACCTGTCTATATAAGACCTTACAGCTCACGGTGCATGTCAGAGCAAATTAGAATCATGAGGTGAAAGGTCTTGGTCTTGGTTCCAGTAATTACATGGTTCCAGTAATCCATGTCCTTAGTCTGCTTGTCTTCAGCAAACTGTTTGCGGGCTTTCTTATGCATCATCTTTAGAAGAGGCTTCTTTCTATGATGACAGCCACGCAGACCAATTTGATGCAGTGCATGGCTTATGGTCTAAGCACTGACAGGCTGACCCCCACCCATTCAACTTCTGCATTAATGCAACACTCATAGATCTATTTCCCAAAGACAACCTCTGGATATGACGCTGAGCACGTGCACTCAACTTCTTTGGTTAACCATGGTGAGGCCTGTTCTGAGTGGAACCTGTCCTGTTAAACCGCTGCATGATCTTGGCCACCATGCTGCAGCTCAGTTTCACAGTCTTGGTACTTTTCTTATAACCTAGGACATCTTTATGTAGAGCAACAATTCTTTTTTTTTCAGATCCTCAGAGAGTTCTTTGCCAAGAGGTGCCATGTTGTACTTCCAGTGACCAGTATGAGAGAGTGAGAGCGATAACACCAAATTTAACACACCTGCTCCCCATTCACACCTGAGAACTTGTAACACTAACGAGTCACATGACACCGGGGAGGGAAAATAGCTAATTGGGCCTAATTTGGACATTTTCACTTTTGTTGCCAGCGGTTTAGACATTAATGGCTGTGTGTTGAGTTATTTTGAGGGATCAGCAAATTTACACTCTTATACAAGCTCACTACTTTACATTGTAGCAAAGTGTAATTTCTTCAGTGTTGTTGCGTAAAAAGATAATAAAATATTTACAAAAATGTGAGGGGTGTACTCACTTTTGTGAGATACTGTATAAGGTTAGAAAAACATATATGCACTATAAATATCACAGAGTAGTCCGTAATCAAAAAACAAAACACACATATGTGCATGTTTATACTGGCGACTGTCCCCACTACTCACTCCAAGAATAATAAGATATTTCATAGAACTACAATCGATGATGGATCAAGGGATCATAGAATGCCAAGAAGTCAACCAAGGACTGAAGGCAACCACAGGAGGCAAGTAAGAACCAAACTAAAATGATAGTAATAACAATGTAAGGGTCCATAAAATATACACCTATTAGCCACCTATATATAAAATCTCTAACGGTATGTATAAGAGACTTACTGAGTCAGGTTTGCAGAAATAGAAGAGGACACAAGGACAGAGATTCTCAGCACAGGACACTCCCTTAACCGCTTGCCGACTGGGCCATAGCCGAATGATGGCTACAGCACAGTCGGATAACTCTAGGAGGGCGTACAATGGCACCCTCCCAGAATTGCACTCCCGTGCACCCCCTGGAGCGCACACCTGAGAATGTCCGTGACCGCTCTGTTCTTGGGACCTGGTGCATCATGGATCGGGGTAAAGGGCCAATCCCAGCGGCCCTTTACCATGTGATCGCTCCGTCCATATGGATGGAGCAATCACGGTCAACAAACCGGCATCATGTCCGGTTCTCTCCCTCACACCAATCATGTGAGGAGAGGAGGATGAAGCTGCAATGCGAGTGTGAAATGCAGTGTGGAGCAGTGCCCAGGAGTGCCCCATCAGTGCCCAGCAGTGCCAAGGAATGCCCCATCAGTGCCCATCCGAGCCCATCAGTTCCCTATTAGTGCCCCATCAGTACCCAGGAGTGCCACATATGTGCACAGGAGTGCCACATCAGTGCCCCAGCAGTGCCACATCTGTTTTTATGAGGACATAATACCTTTTGAACTAATTTTGAAATAAATATAAATTATTTTTTATCAAACTTTCCTGGATCTTTCCTAAAATGCTTCTAAAATGAAACTAAAGAGTCCCCAAAACCTGCACTGTTCCTCTATTGTCATGCAAAAGTTTTAATTTCTGAATCCAAAATAGACTCTCTAAAATGTACAGGTAATGCTCCCTCATAGTTCTTAGCATCCAATTCTGGTACAGTATATCTTTAGGCAAGAGGTGATAGACCATACTTCCAACCAAGAGAGGAAGATACAACCCACCCAAAAAGTGTAATATCTGCAGTTACCTATAGGGTATATTATGAGGTTATTGAACTGTCTGATGCAAACCACAAAGAAGCAAAAAGTTTTACTATAGGCAAAACATTTTTAGATTTGGATAGAGTGGTGAGGTGTTAGCACCACTGTCAGGTTTTTATTGCTGTCTGTGTCCCCATTTGGATGATGTGTCCTCTTGTTTTGTCCCGATCATCAATGTTACCGGGAATTGGGGATGAGCTGTTGGTTCTTTCTGAATATCTGGTGGCCACCTTATTGTTAAAGGGGGCTTTCAAATTCTGAAAAATCCCCATCCACAGACCCCCACTGCTCTTGGGGCTTTGGGATACCTTTTTCACTCGGCTGGCATGGATCCAGGATTGGCAATTCTCCACCAGGATAGCCGTTCTGGTCACTGCAATCACCGTAGTAGGAGGTCCAAAAGGATATTCCCGTTTCTTGCTTCTGTTCAACTGCTGGACCACCACCGTGTCTCCTACTTTAATCATCAGTCCAGGGTCATGTGAAGCAGTATTCTCTGGCAAGGTACCCCCATGTTGAAGGTATATGGTTAAGTATGGTTCAGGGGAGAAGGAGTTCAAATTCTTACCCTCTTTCCTGGCCAACCAGGCTGCATGCTTTGATAAGAGGGAAACCACACACTGTTTTTGTGTGGGGGGGCCCCCATTACCATCTCTACTAGACCCTCATCTAAAATAAGGGTTTAGAATAGATGCACAGATTTTGAAGAAATAACACCAGTGTGATCAGAGATTTTAATAGTCTCATATCTTTGCAAATATTATTATGTTTTAATCTGCTGTATAGAGGTGAATATACGCCCTTGATAATGCTCTTTTGAACAAAACTAGTCATGAGGAGGTACAGCGGTGATTTTGATTGATTATTTTATATGCAATTTTACTCCTGCCTTCTTGTAAGTAGTTTTAACCTTCGTTAAAAAGCCTGGATTTTTAATTACTACACTATGAGTTCATCCTTTGTCTCTCCCTTTTTCTGAGCCTGCTGTTAAACATCCTGGTTGTATGGTAACCATCCTGGAATTTTGGCTCCTGATATTCATCCATCTCATTGGGATACTGGTATAAGGTGCAGCCAGACCCTCATCTTGGGGTCAGAGTAGCTGGTAAGTGGCTTAAGATTTGAATGTGCACTTTTGGGTGTGAAGATTTTGCTAACGCTACTGAAATATGGATTTTTATTGATACACAAGTTTAAATAACTTTTTGCACTTTTCTTCTTTTTTTTCTGATGCATTTTACATAAATATTTTTTAACATGTTCTTACTTACAGTTTTTGATATATATGAATGTTGTACTTGACTGATTGTTTTGTATTTATGCACTTTATATTGATAGTGCAACACATTTTTCACAAATATTAATATGTGTAGAGGTTTATGCTGTTTCTTTCAGGTACTACCGTACTCTTGTTTTGTCAACATTTGATATAAAATTAAAATTCTGGTCATTTAGGATGAACATTTTCACTTGACTTCAAATATGTAATGATAGAATATAGATTATGATGTCAAATATATAACCAAAGATCAACATTATTGGTATGACAAGATAATTTTTCAAATATCCATTTAGGAACGTTTATTAAAGGTATACCTAGTGCAACTGAAGATTTGTGTACTGTTTTTATTGTATATTACAGATCTATTTTTGGTTTACATATTTTCAAGTAGCACTGTATCTTGTGCTTGCAAAATTCTTTGCAACAGTGCACAATTAATCAGAGATGCAGAATAACATTGCTTAATTACTTCCACTATTTATGTGCTGAATTTGTAAGATGACTTCTAACTTTTATCTGCACATATTACTCACTAAATTACTGCAAATGCATAAGCCATTTATGGCTTGAA
The DNA here is from genome assembly GCA_037952925.1 of Lithobates clamitans. Classification (NCBI taxonomy): domain Eukaryota; kingdom Metazoa; phylum Chordata; class Amphibia; order Anura; family Ranidae; genus Lithobates; species Lithobates clamitans. The sequence continues at coordinate 9,194,163 of JBBGZY010000190.1, forward strand.
AATATTTGACATAAGTTGTTTAATGGATGCTGACATTAAATAAATAGGACGTATTCATGTGAAAATAAATAGGTTCTGCAGAGATCAGGGCTGATTGATATCAGCAAAAAAATAATGCAGAGAGGATTCTCCTGGTCGGTAATTACATATTAAATTTAATTTTGTAATCTATACTAAAAAAAATGAGTTCCACTGTATTTATTTTTAAAATTCTTCCAAACCATAGCAGTCAATCAGCAATCAGCTTGTATCTTTTTGTACACGTCACAGGCAACACTGCAGCAAATAAATAATTTTATGCTTCTAAGAGCAACAACCATATAAATTAGGATATTTGAAAAAGTCTTGACCTTGTAGTTTCAAAGCATAACTTTGATAGCAAAAATAAATCAATAAAAGTATGACGTTTTAAATTTAAAAAATCCAAAATCCTTAAACCCTTTTTGACAGACTCTATAGGGTTGATTTACTAAAACTGTAGCGTACAAAATCTGGTGCAGCTCTGCACAGAAATCAATCAGCTTCCAGGTTTTTTGTCAAAGCTTAATTGAACAAATGGACTTTAAAAGCCGATTGGCTACCATGCACAGCTGCAGCAGATTTTGCATTCTCCAGTTTTAGTAAATCAACTCCTTTATGTCATTTAAGCCAATGTCTGATCAACAATAAAACTACCACAAATCATCCAAAGTTGCTCCGCTCTTCTTTGCATTATCTGATCAGGACTGTGATTATAATGCTTTTCTTGAAAACTCTGAATTTTATAAGCAGATACTTGATGAACTAAGCTGTATCTTAATTGGATTTTACCTGCCATACAGAGGCTCCTCTTGTTGAGGTCATACACGCAGAATTGCATGCCATTGCTGAGCCTATCATCTACTAGGACCCCCAGGTCCTTTTCCATCCTGGATTCCGCCAGAGGTTCTCCCCCCAGTGTATAGATTGCATTCATATTTTTGCCACCCAAATGCATTATTTTACATTTTTCTACATTGAACCTCATCTGCCATGTAGCTGCCCACCCCATTCATTTGTTCAGATCTTTTTGCAAGGTTTCCACATCCTGCGGAGAAGTTATTGCCCTGCTTAGCTTAGTATTGTCTGCAAATACAGAGATTGAACGGTTTATCCCATCCTCCAGGTCGTTTATGAAAAAATTAAATAGGATTGGTCCCAGCACAGAACCCTGGGGAACCCCACTACCCACCCCTGACCATTCCCAGTACTCCCCATTTATCACCACCCTCTGAACTCGCCCTTGTAGCCAGTTTTTAATCCATGTACTCACCCTATGGTCCATGCCAACGGACCTTATTTTGTACAGTAAACGCTTATGGGGAACTGTGTCAAATGCTTTTACACAGTCTACGGGCCTTCCTTTATCTACATGGCAACTCACCTCCTCATAGAAGGTTTGGCAAGAACGATTCTTCATGAATCCATGCTGATTACTGCTAATGATACCGTTCTCATTACTAAAATCTTTTATATAGTCCCTTATCATCCCCTCCAAGAGTTTACATACTATTGATGTTAGGCTAACTGGTCTGTAATTCACAGGGATGTATTTTGGGGGCTTTTTAAATATTGGTTCTAAATTGGCTTTTTTCCAATCAGCTGGTACCATTCCAGTCAGGAGACTGTCTGTAAAAATTAGGAACAACGGTCTGGCAATCACTTGACTGAGTTCCCTAAGTACTCTCTAGTGCAAGCCATCTGGTCCCGGTGATTTATTAATGTTAAGTTTCTAAAGTCTAATTTTAAATCTGTCCTCTGTTAACCATGGAGATGCTTCCTGTGTTGTGTCATAAGGATAAACACTGCAGTTTTGGTTACTGAAGCCCCCTGATTCACTTGTGAAGACTGAGGAGAAGAATAAATTCAATACCTTTGCCATCTCCCCATCTTTTGTAACCAGATGTCCTTCCTCATTCTTTATGGGGCCAATATGGTCTGTCCTCCTTTTTTACTGTTTACATACTTAAAGAATTTCTTTCTTTCCTTTTTTTTGCTCTCCTCCGCTATGTGTCTTTCATGTTCTATCTTAGCCGTCCTAATTACACCCTTACATTTCTTGTTGCATTCTTTATAAAGTCTGAATGCCGAGGATGATCCCTCAACCCTGTATTTTTTGAAGGCCTTCTCCTTTGCTTTTATATGCATTTTTACATTGGAGTTAAGCCACCCAGGACTTTTGTTCGCTCTTTTAAATTTATTACCCAATGGGATACATAGGCTAATGCCCTTATTTAATAAACTCTTAAAGCAAACCCATCTCTCCTCCGTATTCTTTGTTCCTAATATTTTATCCCAATTTATGCCTTTTAGCAAGGTTTTTAGTTTAGGGAAGTTGGCTCTTTTGAAATTCAGTGTCTTTGTATTACCTTTATGTTTCCTATTTGTGTGATTTATACTGAAACTAATTGACCTGTGATCACTGTTACCTAAATAGCCCCATATTTTCACATCCGTAATCAGGTCTGTATTGTTGGTAATCCAGTAATGTTTTATTTCTAGTTGGTGCGTCTACCATATGACCCATAAAATTGTCCTGCAAGACATTAAGGAACTGGCGAGCCTTAAATGAATGCACGGTTCCCTCCGCCCAGTCTATGTCTGGATAATTAAAATCCCCCATTATGATAACACTTCCCATCCTTGCTGCTAATCCAAATTGTGATAAGAGATCTGTCTCCACTTCCTCGCTCAGGTTAGGGAGCCTATAGCATACTCCCAGTAATATTTTCCCCTTAGCTTCATCCCTTTGGAGCTCTACCCAAAAGGATTCCACCTCCTCCCTAGCTCCCTCAGTGATGTCATCTCTCACATTCACTTGTACATTATTCTTGATATATAGGCATACCCCTCCACCTTTTTTACCCTCTCTATCCTTGCGGTAAAGGGTATACCCTTGAATGTTTGCCAGCCAATCATGAGAGCTGTTGAACCAGGTCTCTGAAATTCTCACAAAATCCAAATCCTCCTCGTACAACAGTATCTCTAGTTCACCCATCTTGTCCGCCATGCTCCTGACATTGGTGAACATGCCACATAGTTTAGACTGGTCGCATATTGTCCTCGTATTGGGTGTTTCGAGATTGCAACTAGGACTTGCTGCTATACTTACCTTGTGTTTTTGTGCTTTGGTCAACCTACCACCCTCTGGAATATCTTCAGCGCTGACTATTTCTACCTCTGGATCCCCCCCCCCCATCGCCTAGTTTAAAAACCCCTCTAACTTTTTGGCCATCTTCATTCCCAGCAGATCTGCACCCTCCTCATTTAGGTGCAGTCCATCCCTTCTATAGTACCGGTTATCGACTGAGAAGTCGGCCCAGTCCTCCAGGAACCTAAACCCCTCCTTACTACACCAGCTCTTCAGCCACTTGTTTACTTCCCTAATTTCACTCTGCCTTTCTGGTGTGGCTCGATGTACCAGTAGTATTCCTGAGAATACTACCTTGGAGGTCCTTTTCCTCAATTTAGCTCCTAAGTCCTGAAAATCGTTCTTTAGGACACTCCATCTGCCTCTGACTTTGTCATTGGTGCCAACGTGCACCATGACAGCTGGGTCTTCCCCAGCCCCTCCCAGTAATCGGTCCACAAGATCCGTGATGTGCCGAACCCGAGTGCCCGGTAGACAACATACTGTTCGGCGCTTCAGGTCTTGGTTCCAGATTGCCCTCTCTGTCCTTCTAAGTATTGAGTCCCCTACCACCAGAATCTGTCTTTCCTTTCCCTTCGCTGCCCCCCCACTCTCACTGGAGGAGTTCTTCCCCCGGCAGCTAGGAGAGTCCCTCAGCTCCAGCAGTGCTGGTCCCTGACTGGTTTCACCAATGTCACTCAATGGAGCGTACTTATTGGGATGCTCCAGTCCTGGATCGGCCTCCCTGGCACTTCCCCCTCTACCCTTGGGATGCTCCAGTCCTGGATCGGCCTCCCTGGCACTTCCCCTTTACCCTTCCTGACTGTCACCCATATCACCCCCAGCTACCTGAAGAAAATTAGTGGTTTTCTTCTGATCCTATTTGTACAGTACCACAAGCAGCTGGAGTATTTAAAAGTTAGTGTAGTGCGTCCTCTGCACAGTGTACACCTAAAGCTACCTGAAGAAAATTAGTAGTGTTCTTCTGATCCTATTAATACCACAGGCAGGCAGCTACAGTATTTACAGTTAGTGTAGTGTGTCCTCTGCACAGTGTGAACCTAAAGCTACCTGGAGACAATTGCTGTTGTTCTGCTCCTATTAATACCACAGGCAGGCAGCTACAGTATTTACATTTGGTGTACTGTGTCCTCTGCACAGTGTGCACCTATAGCTACCTGAAGAAAATTAGTGGTGTTCTTCTGATCCTATTAATACCACAGGCAGGCAGCTACAGTATTTACAGTTAGTGTACTGCATCCTCTGCACAGTGTGCACCTAAAGCTACCTGAAGACAATTGTTGGTGTTCTCATACTAATACTACAGGCAGGCAGTTGATTCTGCTAGCTGCAGTATCAGTATATAGCCGAACACCCCCCTGTTCGGTTCGCACCAGAACATGCGAACAGGAAAAAAGTTTGTTCAAACACGCGAACACCGTTAAAGTCTATGGGACACGAACATGAATAATCGAAAGTGCTAATTTTAAAGGCTTATATGCAAGTTATTGTCATAAAAAGTGTTTGGGGACCTGGGTCCTGCCCCAGGGGACATGGATCAATGCAAAAAAAGTTTTAAAAACGGCCGTTTTTTCAGGAGCAATGATTTTAATAATGCTTAAAGTCAAACAATAAAAGTGTAATATCCCTTTAAATTTCGTAGCTGGGGGGTGTCTATAGTATGCCTGTAAAGGGGCGCATGTTTCCTGTGTTTAGAACAGACTGACAGCAAAATGACATTTCGAAGGAAAAAACCCATTTAAAACTACTCGCGGCTATTGCATTGCCGGTCCGACAATACACATAGAAGTTCACTGATAAAAACGGCATGGGAATTCCCCACAGGGGAACCCCGAACCAAAATTTTTTAAAAAAATGATGTGGGGGTCCCCCTAAATTCCAAACCAGGCCCTTCAGGTCTGGTATGGATTTTAAGGGGAACCCCGCGCCAAAAAAACCCCAAAAAGCGGCATGGTGTCCCCCCAAAAATCCATACCAGACCCTTATCCAAGCACGCAACCTGGCAGGCCGCAGGAAAAGAGGGGGGGACGAGAACCGTACCAGGCAATATGCCCTCAACATTAGGAGGGTGCTTTGGGGTAGCCCCCCAAAACACCTTGTCCCCATGTTGATGAGGACAAGGGCCTCATCCCCACAACCCTGGCCGGTGGTTGTGGGGGTCTGCGGGCGAGGGGCTTATCGGAATTTGGAAGCCCCCTTTAACACGTCACAGAGAAGTCCCGTCAAGTCACCGTGCGTCAGAGGGGGGCGGGGTCACCGGGTGGCCCCGCCCCCTGTTATTTAAGAACCGTCAGACGAGGAGAAGCCATCACACAGCGGGAGCCTCCCTCCATGCTAGCATGGATGCGGAGCAGCCCGGAGAAGAAAATGAAGAGGAGAAGAAGAGAAGAAAAGAATAAGAGAAGAAGATGAAGAGAAGAGCGGGAGCCTCCCCCCATGCCATGGGTGCGGAGCGGCCCGAGGAGAAGATAGAAGACGCCGCGGAGGAGATGCTGGACGAGAACGCCGGAGGAAGAACCAAAAGAACCAGAAGAATAAGAAGATGAAGGAAGATAGAAGAAAGAAGAAGCATTTAAATAAAGGAATTGTCAAAAACTGTCTCTTGTCATTTTTAACATTTTTGACAGTTTTTTAGTGAAATGGTAGGGGTAAAGTACCCCCTTACCATTTCACACAGGGGGGAGGGCCAGGATCTGGGGGTCCCCTTGTTAAAGGGGGCTTCCAGATTCCGATAAGCCCCCCGCCTGCAGACCACCGGCCAGGGTTGTGGGGATGAGGCCCTTGTCCTCATCAACATGGGGACAAGGTGTTTTGGGGGGCTACCCCAAAGCACCCTCCCAATGTTGAGGGCATGTGGCCTGGTACGGTTCAGGAGGGGGGGCAAACTCTCGTCCCCCCTCTTTTCCTGTGGCCTGCCAGGTTGCGTGCTCGGATAAGGGTCTGGTATGGATTTTTGGGGGGACCCCACGCCGTTTTTTTTTGGCGCGGGGTTCCCCTTTAAAATCCATACCAGACCTGAAGGGTCTGGTATGGAATTTAGGGGGACCCCCACGTTATTTTTTTTTTTTAATTCTGGCCAGGGTTCCCCTTAATATCCATACCAGACCTAAAGGGCCTGGTATGGAATTTAGGGGGACCCCCACGTCATTTATTTTTTTAAATTTTGGTTCGGGGTTTCCCTGTGGGGAATTCCCATACCATTTTTATCAATGAACTTCTATGTGTATTGTCGGAGCGGCAATGCAATAGCCGCAAGTAGTTTTAAATGTGTTTTTTCCTTCGAAATGTCATTTTGTTGTCAGACTGTTCTAAACACAGGAAACATGCGCCCCTTTACAGGCATACTATAGACACCCCCCAGCTACGAAATTTAAAGGGATATTACACTTTTATTGTTTGACTTTAAGCATTAGTAAAATCACTGCTCCTGAAAAAACGGGGGTTTTTAAAACTTTTTTTTGCATTGATCCATGTCCCCTGGGGCAGGACCCAGGACCCCAAACACTTTTTATGACAATAACTTGCATATAAGCCTTTAAAATTAGCACTTTTGATTTCTCCCATAGACTTTTAAAGGGTGTTCCGCAGCATTCGAATTTGCCGCAAACACCCCAAATTGTTCGCTGTTCGGCGAACTTGCGAACAGCCAATGTTCGAGTCGAACATGAGTTCGAGTCGAACTTGAAGCTCATCCCCAATATACATCCCAACTTTGTGCAGCTACATCTCACTGCAGGCCATTAGTATGTCTGGAAGGCCAACAAGGAGAGGCAGACAGTCACAAGCCAATAAAAGAGGGCAAGCAGGCTCTGTGTCTAGAGGCAACAGTGCTGGTCGTGGAGACGGTGCATCCTCATCAGCACGTGGCCGTGGGACACGCTTGTCCTTTTTTTCAGCAGCTGGCCATGTTGAGCCGCAACATGTGGAAGACTTGGTAGAGTGGATGACCAAGCCATCCTCATCCTCCTCATCCTCTCTCACCCAGGCTCAGGGTACTTTGTCTGGCAAAGCAGCTGCCAACGCGGCCTCTTCCCTCAGCTCAATGGCATCAGTCACTCCTTCCCTAGCCCCACCGTGTCCTCCTGAGGTGTCATGAACAGGTGTGACCAGAACCGTGTGATCTGCGACAGAGGACACCCAAATGTATATACGTGAAAATATAATAATTTATTAAAGAAAGTGAGTAATATTGTACAACCGACTCTAATATGACACAGTGCAAAAACCAACCACAGACAGAGACCCACAAATAACAACAGACAGATAAGTGCAATAAATGGGAAATACTAGGATCATAAACAATAGCCAGGCCAGGGTCATACACAGCAGATCAGCAGATGGACAGGGGATGTTCCAGAGACATAAACGTAAGCCAGGCCAAGGTCATACAAAGGGAGGTCAGCAGATGGGGTTGAACACAGGGAGAGGATGGATGGGTCAGACTGCAGGCAGGGATGCAAGGTAACAGGTGGGGCAGGATAGGGATCTGGACAGGGAGACAGGTTCAGGGCACAGGATCAGATCCCTAGCAGGTCAGGAGGCAATGAAGAAATCAAGGCAAACATGTGAATGCTTGCCGGGTATTTATAGGCCTGTGATTGGCCTCAAGTGACACCTGATTGTAGGAGGTACTGTCTGCTCCACACTGCCAGGATCCATCCACTGGTGGACGCCAGTACTGCGGCCCAAAGATGATATAATATTAACAGGGAAAAGCTCTCCTGACAGTTCCAAACTGCCAGGAGACACCTGCTGGTGGACCTCAGCACTGCATGCCAAATAACAGGTATTACCAGCGGATGGAATATTTCCTGACATGAGGAGTCCCCCGAACTGTTAGACCACAGTGTTGGGTACATGCTCCAGGAGAATGTCCAGCATTTTGAAGGCTCCGATGATGGTACCCAGCTAGAGGAAGGCAGTAACGTGATCCCAGAGAGAGGGGGTGCCCAAGAAGGACAGAAATCTGTCAGTCATGTTCCCCCAGCTGCAACATACTGCCAGATTTGCTCCAGTGATGAGGAGGGAGGGGATGATGAGGTATGATGACTCCATGTGGGTGCCTGATAGGAGAGAGAAGGAGGGGGAGAAGGAGGCACATCACCAATGAGGCAGGATGCCCTCCAGGGGCCAGCTTAAGGGCAGCACAATGACTGCATCACACCGCAGAGCTCCGCATGTGCAGGGCGCTGCTGTCTCTGTGCATTATTTCAAAAGTTCTTTGGTGTGGGCCTTTTTTGAGACGAGTGCATCAGATTCCACCGCTGCTATTTGCAACAAATGTCTCAAGCGTATTGCCGCCAAAAGATGCTATGTGGTGCTTGAGCTGGTGTGCTTGGGGGACAAGAGCCACACTGGGGCAGAGATTCTGTCAGCTCTGCAGGGGCAGGCTCAGATGTGGTTGACGCCACGCCAGCCTAAGGCAGGTATGGTGGTTTGCGACAATGGCACCAACCGCCTCTCCTCTCTTCTACAGGGACAAGTGACCCATGTGCCCTGTTTGGCTCACGTCCTTAACTTGGTGGTGCAGCGGTTGTTGGGCAGGTACCCGGGCTTACAGGATGTCCTGAGGCAGGCCAGGAATGTCTGTGTGCATTTCTGCAGGTCATATAATGCCAGTGCTCGGCTGGCTGACCTCCAAAAAGGAATTTAACCTGCCCAAGAACCGCCTAATCTGTGACATGCCCACCAGGTGGAACTCAACGTTGGCCATGCTGCAGCGGCTGCACACGCAGCAGAGGGCCATCAATGAGTACCTGGGCGACTGGTCAGGGGAGCTTGTTTTTTTTCCCCATGCCAGTGGGCCATGATCAGGGATGCATGCACTGTCCTGTCACCATTTGAGGAGGCCACGAGGATGGTGAGCAGTGACAGTGCATGCATCAGTGACACTGTCTCCCTTGTCCACCTGTTGGAGCACACGCTGTGTGGAATAATGGACAGGGCACTTGAGGCAGAACAGAGGCAGGAAGAGGAGGACTTCCTTAGCTCTCAAGGCCCCCTTTATCCAGATAGTGTTCCTGCGTGCCCGCCGATCACACAGGAAGAGGACAAGGAGGAGGAAGAGGAGGATTGTGTCAGCATGGAGGTGGAGCCTGGCACTCAGCATCAGCAGCAGTCTTTAAGGGATCATTTACAGTCCGAAGAAACCCATTGACTTGTACGTGGCTGGGAGGAGGTGGCTGCGGATCATGTCATCCTTAGTGACCCAGAGGACTCCGGACCGAATGCCTCAGCAAACCTACGCTGCATGGCCTCCCTGATCCTGCAAAGCCTGCCGAAGGATCCTTGTATTCGTGGTATCAAGGAGAGGGATCAATACTGGCTGGCAATCCTCCTTGATCCACATTACAAGGGTAAGGTTGCAGACCTTATCTTGTCGTCACAGAGGGAGCAGAGGATGAAACATCTTCGGGAGGCCTTGCAGAAAGGTCTGTGCAACGCGTTTCCAGAGACTGGGAGGTTACAAACTCCTGTTCCTGGACAACGTGTTGCTGATTCTTCGGTCAGTCAAAGAAGGAGCGGTGGAGAAGGTGGCTGTCTGACTGATGCATTCAGACAATTTTTTAGTCCGCAGCCCCAAGGTATGATCGGTTCCAGCTACCATCGCCAACATCTGTTTTACATGGTTGCAGGAATACCTAGGGGCAAGATCTGACTTGGACACCTTTCCCACCGAAATCCTCTGGATTACTGGGTCTTGAGGATGGATAACTGGCCAGAGCTTGCACAGTATGCAACTGAGCTACTGGCCTCTCCTGCATCAGCGTTCTTTCGGAATGCACATTCAGTGCTGCTGGAGGTTTTGTAACCGATCACATAGTGCGCCTGTCCACCGACTCTGTCGATCAACTGACCTTCATAAAAATGAATCAGTCTTGGATCACCACTAGCTACCAAGCACCTGATGCTCATGTAACAAGAATATTTTTTTTTGAAATGTCAGATCCCTTCAAGACTGCCTATGCTGATGCTGAGTGACTATAGTGTTATGCTGAGTGACTATCCTCTTCCTCCTCAATGATCATGCTGATAGCTTCTAAGAATATTTTTGGTTCTGGGCGTCGCTACCAGTGGCTAACACACGGTCGGACTTTTCGACCGGACTTGTCCGACGGACCAAATCCGGCGGACAATCTGATCGTGTGTGGGCTTCAGCGGACTTTTCCAGTCGCAAATCTAATGGACTTTAGATTTGGAACATGCTTCAAATCTTTACGTCGTAACTCCGCCGGACCCACAAATCCGCTTGTCTGTATGCTAGTCCGACGGACAAAAACCCACGCTAGGGCAGCTATTGGCTACCGGCTATCAACTTCCTTATTTTACTCAGGTGTACGTCATCGCGTACGAAACCGTCGGACTTTGGTGTGATCGTGTGTAGGCAAGTCCGGTCGTTAGAAAGTCTGTTGAAAGTCCGCCGAAAGTCAGTCGAACGGGCTGTCGGACGGGCTGTCGGACGGGGCTGTCGGACTTTTGTAGCTGAAAAGTCTGACCATGTGTACGCGGCATAAGGCCCAATTTTTCAGCCCCTGTTTAACAGGGGCATGTAATTACAATTTTTGATGCAATATTTTACAGGAGGGCTCATTTCTGCGCTCCAACCAGAGTATCTGTGAGAGGTTGCAGTGTTGTGGCACCAGTGCCTAAGGCCCAATTTTTCTGCCCCTGTTCAACAGGGGCATGTAATTACAATTCTTGATTTAATATTTCACAACAGAGCCCGTTCCTGCGCGTACCAAGAGTAACTGTGAGGGCTTACAGTGTTGTGGCAACACCAACACCTAACGCCCCAATTTCTGCAGAGTATATGGGGCAGGCACCTGCTTTCAAACATCCAACTTTACAAACGACTCCTACTTGCAAACGGAAGGAGACAACAGGAAGTGAGATGAAATCTACCCCTAGGAAGGGAAATCCTCTCGTGTAAGAGTTAATATGGGAAAAACGTGTCTCCTTTCCACTGACGCTTTATCACCAATCCTTGTTTGACTAAAATCCCCAAATTGTCAAAAAAACAATTTGTCATTGGGACAGAAAGTGAGGTAAAATCTTCGGAAGAGGTACACAGACAGTAAAACAAATGTCACAGGGGTGATAACCCTTCTCCATGTTTTCCAAAAAGCTTAAAAATAGATTTTTTGGCTGGAGCTACACTTTAAAAATGTACCAGTTCAAAATTACAAACAGATTCTACTTAACAACAAACCTACAGTCCCTATCTTGTTTGCACCGCCTGTATACTGCTGTTCAGAGGGCCTGGGGCCCCTCGCCTTTCCTTTTTTTAATTTGGGTGCGGGGTTCCCCTTAATATCCATACAAGACCCAAAGGGCCTGGTAATGGACTGGGGGGTACCCATGCTGTTTGTCTCACTGATTTTCATCCATATTACCGGGACCGGACATTACATTAAAGCCATAAGCAGTTTTAAATGACTTATTACTTTAATAATGTAATTTTGTGCAGGGACTGTTCTAAGCACGGGAAACACATGCCACTTTACAGGCATACTATAGACACCCCCAGGTACGATATTTAAAGGAATATTTCACTTTTTTTCACTTTAAGCATCATTAAAATCACTGCTCCCAAAAAAACGTCAGTTTTTAAAACTTTTTTTTTTTGCATTGATACATGTCCCTTGGGGTAGGACCCGGGTCCCCAAACCCTTTTTAGGACAATACCATGCAAATTAGCCTTTAAAATTAGCACTTTTGATTTTGAACATTCGAGTCCCATAGACTTCAATGGGGTTCTAATGTTCGTGCAAATTTTCGGTCCGTTCGCCGGGGGGTGTTTGGCTCATCCCTAGTGCTCATCCGTGCCACATCCATGCCACATCAGTGTTCATCCATGCCACATTAGTGCTCATTCGTGCTACATCATTGCTCATCCGTGCCACATCAGGGGTCATCCATGCCACATCAGTGCTCATCCGTGCCACATTAGTGCTCATCCGTGCCACATCAATGCCACATCAGTGCTCATCCGTGCCACATCAGTGCACATCCATGCCACATCAGTGCTCATCAGTGCCACATCAGTGCTCATCCGTGCCACATCAGTGCACATCCGTGCCACATCCGTGATCATCCATACCACATCCGTGCCACATCAGTGCACATCCGTGCCACATCCGTGCACATCCGTGCCACATCCGTGCCCATCCGTGCCACATCAGTGCTCATCCGTGCCACATCAGTGCTCATCCGTGCCACATCAGTTCTCATCCTTGCACACATCAATGCCACATCAGTGCTCATCTGTGCCACATCCATGCCACTACAGTGCCCATCAGTGCCACTACAGTGACTCACAAAAGTGTAATAGTCAAATTACATTTGAAATTTATGTCCCTAGAGCACCTGCATGTTGGGCCTCTGTATGTGGCCAGGCTGTGTAAAAAAAGTCTCACACATGTGGTATCTCCATACTCAGGACTAGTAGCAGAATATGTTTTGGTGTGTCATTTTTGCCATTTACATGCTATGTGTTAGAAATATCTTATAAATTGACAACTTTGTGTAAAATAATGCGTTTTCATTTTCTTTCCATGTCCTCCAAAAACTTGTGGAATAAAAATATGTTCAAAAGACTCATTATGCCTCATAGAATATATGTTGGGGTGTTTGCTTTTCAAAATTGGGTAATTTTCAAAAGTGTGATAGGTAGTTAAGAAATTATATGTGTAATTTATGCAATTTATGTACAGTATGTGGCCACACATGTGGTATCACCATACTCTTAGCAGAATGTGTTTTGGGGTGTAATTGCAAGCATGCACATGCTGTGTGTGAGAAAGAACTTGTTATGACAATTTTGTGAAAAAAAATCTTTATTTTGCAAAGAATTGTAGGAAAAAATTACACCTTAAAAAAAAAAACTCACGGGGGGCGGAGCCGGCAGCCAGAGCTCATGGACGTGTGAGAGGAGAGCTCTGACACACCGGGTGTAATCAGCGGCTCACAGCACACCAAAAACAGACAAAAAGCATACCATCTGAGAGAGGAGAGCAAGGGGCACACAGCAGGCACGATGTACAAAAGGAAGGAGAGAGAGGGACCCCGAAAACTGACTGATTTTTTCCGCCCTGCTGAGGGCCGAAAATTCCAAGATGGAGCCGGCCCCAGGAGCCGTTCATCTGCCTCCACAGCACAGCCACACAGCAATCCAAAGCCATCCTCGGGTGAGTCACACTTTAATGACAATCCCTTGTCATCCTCCCCATTCTGCAGCCCTGTTAAGCAAAAAAGGAGGCTTGGGGAAGGAGGGGAGAATGAGGATGAGGCAGGAGCAGCAGGGGAAGAAATGGAGGAATCCTCCACACAGGCAGAGCAGCTAGATGCATTCCCCACCTCAGGTCAGCCTATTATTGACACTACAATGAAGGAGATGCTGCAGACACTGAGGGGAGCTCTTCAATCTGATATGGCAGTGTTTATGAGCAACACAAAAAGGGAAATATCTGCTGTCAGCAATAGAGTGGAATATGTAGAGAATAAAATGGAGGAGTTCACTCTAGCACACAATGAACTGGTAGATGCCCACTTTGAGGTAGAAGACGAAATCAGAGCCATGCGCCTTAAAATGGCGGATATTGAGGACCGGGCCAGAAGGAACAATATCAAGTTTAGGGGGGTCCCTGAGACGGTCAAACCCGCAGAGATCACTACCTACCTGCAAAAGCTCATGATGACTGTCCTCCCCTCTCTAAGCCCAGCAGACATCACTATTGACAGGGCACACAGACTGCCAAAACCTTCCTTCCTGCCTGAACAAACACCTAGAGATGTGATAGCAAGAATCCATTTCTACCACATTAAGGATCAACTCATGCGATTCGCAAGACAACATCCCTCTCTACCTGACCCATATGCTGGTATTGCACTTTATGCAGACCTGTCACAAGCCACCCTGTCAGCCAGACACAACTTGGTGCCTATCACTAAAATTCTGCGCAACAATAAGATCCTCTACAAGTGGGGATTCCCTGCTAAACTCCTGGTTGACATGAACAACGAATCGCATGCGATAACATCGCTAGAAAAGGGCCTGGATCTCCTCCGAAAATGGCGCTTGCTTCCCGCAGACGCAGTACCTGAGGACCCTAACCCACAATATAACAGACGCAACAACCACCGTTCAACTAAGAACTACAAGTAGCAACCTGCCTCAGTTGATGCTACTTGATGCTATTTCTTTTAGTGAGCACTCTTCCCTAATAACTGTCATCTGGCTAGTTATGGTGCTTTGCAGCTCTCTAGGAAGCTGTTCTTTCTGATCAACCACCCGATGTTCGGCTGTTCAAGGATTTACCTTGTTGAACCCCCCTCGTTAGTTACGAGATGATTCCCGTGACCTACTATCCGCAATTCATGCGGCCTACATCCCATCATTTATCAACAGTTCAAGTTTGTTCAGTTAAACTGTTCATTTACAAAGCTATGAGGACATTGCTTTCTCAGACCCCATGCATTATAACCATATCCAAGATCTCAACTCCAATTCCTGGAACTACCACTAGATGGCACTACTGCACAACTTTCCACAAGAATGAATCTTAAACTGATGTCATACAATGTGAGAGGCTTGAACAGCCCCTACAAAAGGAGGGCCCTTTGGAAGTCAACCTTAGAAGAGAAATGTGACATTCTATGTGTGCAGGAAACCCATTTCGCCAGTGACAACTCCCCAAAATGTACACATCCCAAGTTTCCGCACGTATTTATGGCCAAGAATACGACAAAGAAGAATGGAGTAATGATTGCATTTAGGGACACACTAACCTTCTCTCTCTTACAGGAACATATAGATCCCCAAGGTCGCTTTCTGATCGTGGTCGCAGAACTGGACCACATCACATATACTATAGTTAACCTGTATGCACCTAATGTTAGATCTCTAAGGTTTATTCGCAAAGTTGTAAGTATGGCTAAAAAGGTACAAAAAGGCAACTTAATAATATGTGGTGATTTTAACTCGATTATGAACACAGAATTAGATGTGTCCTCGATGGCCTCTAAGCGGCGGCCCTCTCTAGATTCGCTGTGCCACGAAGAGAGACTCTATGACCCTTGGCGCTGCCTTAGAACCAACGAGAGGGACTACACATTTTATTCGGCTGTACATAAGAGCTATTCTAGAATAGATTTTTTCCTCACTGACCTGTACACTCTGCAAAATGTCCAGAAAGCTGACATCCACAATATCACATGGTCTGACCACGCCCCAGTGACTATTGAAATTGTGGATGCCAACAAACACTCCCACAAACCATTGTGGCGTAACAATACGTTTCTCTTATCTCACCCCAAAATCAGAGACGAAATTGCAGCAAAAATTACGGAATTTTTTCAATTCAATAATAATGCAGATTGTTCACCTATGACCATCTGGTGTGCACACAAAGCATTCGCTAGAGGCGCCCTTATACAGGTAGCCTCTAGGGAAAAGAAAAAGAAACAGCAGCGCATGACAAACCTACTTGAGAAGATAGCAGATCTGGAAGCGCAACACAAGAATCCTGCTACCTCCTCAAGTGAAATACTCAAAAGCCTTAATAACTGCCGGGAAGAAGTAAGACAGGAAATTAGAGCGGACTATGATACTTTTTTTAAAAAACTAAAAGTCTCCTACTACTCCCAAAATAACAGAGCAGGTAAAATCCTAGCCTCCCAGCTTAAAAAAAAACAGGCACGTTCTAATCTCAAAAATCTCAGACATCACAGTACCAAAGCCCTACATCACAATCCCAAAGATATCGCCAACGCCTTTAAGGACTATTATGAATCCCTATACAATCTCCAGACGGACCCACTCACTTACCAACCCTCGGACATAGAGATTGACGAATTCTTACAGACTGTTCACCTTCCCTCAATAGACAAAACTTCCCTACAAAAAATAAACGCGCCCATCACACTCACAGAGGTTGAATACGTAATTCACTCTCTACCCATGCACAAATCGCCAGGAGCAGACGGGTTCTCCGCTGAATATTACAAGGCTTTCTCTGCCATCCTTGCCCCTGAACTGGTAAAGATATTCAATATAGCAGCCTCTGATGGTACCTTCCCGAAAGAAATGCTCCAAGCCATCATTATCACTATCCCTAAACCTGGTAAAGACGTAGCGGATCCACAAAACTTCAGGCCTATTTCCCTACTAAACTCCGATTTAAAGATCTATGCAAAAATTTTAGCAAACAGACTTATGGAAATAACCCCCTCCCTCATAGGACTGGACCAGGTAGGTTTTGTAAAGGGCAGACAGGCACCAGATGGGACGAGGAGGATGCTAGACCTCCTGCGCATATCAGAATTAAGCAAGCAGCCCAGCATCTTTTTAGCATTAGATGCAGAAAAGGCCTTCGACAGGGTCCATTGGGGATACCTGTCCAGGACCTTACTCAAGTTTGGTCTTTCGGGAATGATACACTCAGCAATTATGTCCCTGTATTCAGACCCATCTGCAAGAGTCTTCACATCTAGCTTGCTATCCGACCCCTTTGCACTAACTAACGGCACTCGGCAAGGATGCCCACTATCCCCAATTATTTTTTCTTTGGTCATAGAACCACTAGCAGAATCTATCATGCCGCGTACACACGGTCGGACTTTCCGGCATACTTGGTCCGGCGGACCAGAGTGTGCCGGACAATCCGCCCGTGTGTGGGCGGCGGCGGACTTTTCCGGCGGACTTCTTCCCAAAAGCCCGCCGGACCTAGATTTAAAGAAAGTTTAAAATCTTTCCGTCGGACACAGTTTCGGGCGGAAAGTCCGCCCGTGTGTGTGCTGGTCCGACAGAAAGCCCGCTCGTGTGTAGGCTGGTCCGACAGACCAAATAGGACACGAGGGGATGGTATTGCATCTCGCGCTCGCTGCAATAGGAAAAACAAATCTTCCTATTGCGGCGAGCGCGGGGCATACCAGGCCCTTAGATCTGGTATGGATTATAAAGGGGAACCCCTACGCCGAAAAAACGGCGTGGGGCCCCCCCTAAAATCCATACCAGACCCCGATCCGAGCACGCAGCCTGGCCGGTCAGGAAAGGGGGTGGGGACGAGCGAGCGCCCCCCCCCCTCCTGAACCGTACCAGGCCGCATGCCCTCAACATGGGGGATGGGTGCTTTGGGGGAGGGGGGCGCCCTGCGCCCCCCCCCCCAAAGCACCTTGTCCCCATGTTGATGAGGACAAGGGCCTCTTCCCGACAACCCTGGCCGTTGGTTGTCGGGGTCTGCGGGCGGGGGCTTATCGGAATCTGGGAGCCCCCTTTAATAAGGGGGCCCCCAGATCCCGGCCCCCCACCCTATGTAAATGAGTATGGGGTACATGGTACCCCTACCCATTTACCTAGGAAAAAAGTGTAAGTAATAAAACACACTACACAGGTTTTTAAAATATTTTATTAAACAGCTCCGGGGGGGGGGGATCTTCCCCTGGCTTCGGGGGTCTTCTTCCGGCTTCGGGGGTCCCTCCGCTTCATCTTCTCCCGGCGTCCGGTTGGTTCTTCTCCGCTCTCCGGCCTCTTCTCCCGGTGTCGCAGGTCTTCGGCCGGCCCCCTCCGCTGTCTTCATGTAGCTCTATTGCAAGCGGAGGTCCGGACTTCTTGGCTTCTTGGCTTCTTGGCTTCTTGGCTTCTCTTCTCTTCTCTTCCCCCAGATGTTGACACGACGCTCTCTCCGGCTGGACTGGTCTCTGAGGGCTGCGTTGTGACTTATATAGGCGGAGACCCCGCCCCCATATGATGTCACAGTCCCTGGGCATGCTGGGACTGTGACGTTTTAGGGGGCGTGGTCGACCACGCCCCCTAAAACGTCACAGTCCCAGCATGCCCAGGGACTGTGACATCATATGGGGGCGGGGTCTCCGCCTATATAAGTCACAACGCAGCCCTCAGAGACCAGTCCAGCCGGAGAGAGCGTCGTGTCAACATCTGGGGGAAGAGAAGAGAAGAGAAGCCAAGAAGCCAAGAAGCCAAGAAGTCCGGACCTCCGCTTGCAATAGAGCTACATGAAGACAGCGGAGGGGGCCGGCCGAAGACCTGCGACACCGGGAGAAGAGGCCGGAGAGCGGAGAAGAACCAACCGGACGCCGGGAGAAGATGAAGCGGAGGGACCCCCGAAGCCGGAAGAAGACCCCCGAAGCCGGAGGAAGATCCCCCCCCCGGAGCTGTTTAATAAAATATTTTAAAAACCTGTGTAGTGTGTTTTATTACTTACACTTTTTTCCTAGGTAAATGGGTAGGGGTACCATGTACCCCATACTCATTTACATAGGGTGGGGGGCCGGGATCTGGGGGCCCCCTTATTAAAGGGGGCTCCCAGATTCCGATAAGCCCCCGCCCGCAGACCCCGACAACCAACGGCCAGGGTTGTCGGGAAGAGGCCCTTGTCCTCATCAACATGGGGACAAGGTGCTTTGGGAGGGGGGGGCGCAGGGCGCCCCCCTCCCCCAAAGCACCCACCCCCCCATGTTGAGGGCATGCGGCCTGGTACGGTTCAGGAGGGGGGGGGGCGCTCGCTCGTCCCCACCCCCTTTCCTGACCGGCCAGGCTGCGTGCTCGGATCGGGGTCTGGTATGGATTTTAGGGGGGGCCCCACGCCGTTTTTTCGGCGTAGGGGTTCCCCTTTATAATCCATACCAGACCTAAGGGCCTGGTATGCCCCGCGAC
This sequence comes from Lithobates clamitans, assembly GCA_037952925.1. Taxonomy (NCBI): domain Eukaryota; kingdom Metazoa; phylum Chordata; class Amphibia; order Anura; family Ranidae; genus Lithobates; species Lithobates clamitans. The sequence continues at coordinate 9,213,005 of JBBGZY010000190.1, forward strand.
GGGGCTCGCAAGGTGTCAATCTCGCCGATAAAAGCGGCAAGATTGACATCCTTTTCTAGTCCCGTCGCACCTGAGTCACGTTCAAAATGAACGGACTTGTCCGTGTGTGGGCAAGTCCGTTCATTCTGAAAGTCCGCCGGAACTCCGGCGAAAGTCCGTCGGAAAGACGGGCGGACTTAGCCCGCCGGAAAGTCCCGGCGTGTGTGGGCAAGTCCGTTCGTTTTAAAGTCCGGCGCACCTGGCGGACAAAGTCCGTCGGAAAGTGTGCCGGACCAAGTAGGATAGAAAGTCCGCTCGTGTGTGCGCGGCATTAGAGCTAATGATAAAATAGAAGGCATTAAAGTTGGTTCTGTTAACCACAAAATAGGACTGTTTGCTGACGACATAATCCTCTCTCTATCAAACCCAGCCACTTCTTTACCCATCGTCAAAACGCTATTACATAAATTCGGACAAATCTCCTTTTATAAAGTAAATACAACCAAAAGCTATGCACTCTCGCTTCATATATCAAACGAGAACAAAAGCAGGTTGAAAAATATTTTTCCTTGCAACTGGGACCCACCTTCCATTACTTATCTTGGTGTGCAGCTGACTTCCTCTTCCTCCAAAATCTATTCCCAAAACTTTCCTCCATTATTAATAAAAATCGAAGAGGAATTACATCAAATTACCAAACTACACCTCACATGGTTGGGGAGGATAGCTGCATACCAAATGCAAATCTTACCAAAACTCCTATATTATTTCAGATCATTACCCATACCAATTCCCCAGAAATTTTTTATACAACTAGAGAAATGCCTGAAAAAATACATATGGGGGGGTAAAAAACCCAGAATAGCATTGGCCCACCTCTATAAACCTAAACATCTAGGGGGGGTAGGGTTACCTAATGCACAGACTTACTATAAAGCTGCAATACTGGACCAAATGAAGTACTGGTTCTCCTGCCAAACAGACAACCGCTGGTCAGACATTGAACGCACCGTAACACCAGGTCACGACCTCCCTGCATTGGCTATAGCAGCCTGTATACATTGCAGACCAAACGCCCCACCTTACTCAACTATACGAGCAACAATAGATGCCTGGTCCTCCTTAGTGCATAAACACTTAACGGACACCCCAATTAGAAAACTAAAGGTACCACTGGCATCCTACGAATACCTAATCCCAAACTTCTCAGTCCAACCATGGAAATCCTCGGGAGACAACTTCACCACACCTGCTCCACCTCATCAAAATGCGATAGATAGATATAGAGAGTACCAATTACGCCACTACAAGAGCAAAAACCCAATACGACAAATAGCTATACCACAGATTCTGTGGGACTTCCTCTTAAGCAAGACTTCTAATAAGCGTAAGGGTATATCGCTCTTTTACAAATTCACCACCCCCCTCTACCTACACTCCAAAACCCCAAGCATGATGAAATGGGAATTTGAATTACAAAAAGAATTTTCTATGCCTCAATGGCATGAAGCGATAAAATACAATCATAAATCATCAGCATGCGTAGATCACTGGGATAATGCACAAAAACTCTTACATAGATGGTACATTACTCCGCACAGATTAAACAAAATGAACCCTAGTATTACACCTCTCTGCTGGAGAAACTGCCAAGCTATTGGCAATATCCTCCATATATTCTGGAACTGTACAACTATAAAACCTTTCTGGCAAAAAATACAGTCACTAATTAGAAAGGTGACCAGCTCTGATTGTACCATCAACCCTGCTCTTGCTCTTCTAAGCTTAGGCATCGAAAACTATCCTCCTCTGAGGAGAAAGGTAGTCACCCACATTTTGTTTGCTGCACGTATAGCAATAGCCAAGGAATGGCGCTCTACTTCACCTCCAAAAATTGCAGAAGTCATATCAAGAGTGAATGCTCAATACACTATGGAAAAAATCCTAGCATATACAGAAAGAAGAACCCCGAGTTTCCACAAACATTGGGAAACTTGGAGTTCCTCTAAATATGCCTCCTCACATGTATGAAAACTATTCCTAATCCTCCACTACTGAAACACAACCATCAATGATCTAGTGGTACAATCCATTATTGGGTATGGTCATATATGATATGGTATTATACTAAGCACACAGCATAGCAACACTACGTGGTTTACCTGTTATCAAAAGAATGAGAAAGTCTAATTAAGATGAATCAGTCATTCTAAGTTTATTATTATTGGTTAACGACAAATTTACAGGGAACTTACGTGATAGTATATTTGAGGGGACCCTCAGTAAGGTCCTCTCAGGGCTAACTTTGAAAACTTAAGCAGAAAGTCTGTTTACAGTGTGTACCCACAAGGGGTGACAGGCTTGACAAATGTACAATGCTTCATTGAGGATATTTCTTAGTAACCCTACCAGGTAATCTGTTTTACTCTATTAATGTAGTAAGCTCCTGAATGGCGAACAATATGTACAAATGAGAAATGAGAAATCTGCTTGTATTTTGTATACTTTGGAAAAATACCAATAAAAATTTATTGTTTAAAAAAAAAAAACTCACCATGCCTCTTATTAAGTAACTTGGCAATGTCTACTTTCCAAAAATGGGTCATTTGGGGCATATTTGTACTGTTCTGACATTTCAGGGCCTCAAGAAATGAGATAGGTCCTCAGTACTGTACATCAGGTGTGATCAATTTTAAGTGATTGGCACCATAGCTTGTGGACTCCATACATTTCACAAAGACCAAATAATATGCACGTATTTAGGTTATTTTAACCAAAGATATGTAGCAGTATAAATTTAGGCCAAAATGTAGGAAAAAAAATGTATCATTTTCAAAAACATTTATAACAAACATTCATTTTATTACAAAATTTTCGTTTTTTTTTTCCATTTATAGCGCAAAAAATAAAACCTCAGTGGAGATTAAATACCACCAAAAGAAAGCTCTATTTGTATGAAAAAAAAGGAAAAAAATTTTGAATGGGCACAGTGTTCCATGACTGAGTAATTGTCATTCAAAATGTGAGAGCACGGAAAGCTGAAATTAGTCTGGTTAGAAAGGGGGTTTAAGTGCTCAGTGGGCAAGTGGTTAATGTTGTTGGCTTCAATTTCTTAAATAATTTTTCTGTAAAAATAGTGTGATGAAATCTACCCCTAGGAAGGGAAATCCTCTCGTGTAAGAGTTAATATGGGAAAAACGTGTCTCCTTTCCACTGACGCTTTATCACCAATCCTTGTTTGACTAAAATCCCCAAATTGTCAAAAAAACAATTTGTCATTGGGACAGAAAGTGAGGTAAAATCTTCGGAAGAGGTACACAGACAGTAAAACAAATGTCACAGGGGTGATAACCCTTCTCCATGTTTTCCAAAAAGCTTAAAAATAGATTTTTTGGCTGGAGCTACACTTTAAAAATGTACCAGTTCAAAATTACAAACAGATTCTACTTAACAACAAACCTACAGTCCCTATCTTGTTTGCACCGCCTGTATACTGCTGTTCAGAGGGCCTGGGGCCCCTCGCCTTTCCTTTTTTTAATTTGGGTGCGGGGTTCCCCTTAATATCCATACAAGACCCAAAGGGCCTGGTAATGGACTGGGGGGTACCCATGCTGTTTGTCTCACTGATTTTCATCCATATTACCGGGACCGGACATTACATTAAAGCCGTAAGCAGTTTTAAATGACTTATTACTTTAATAATGTAATTTTGTGCAGGGACTGTTCTAAGCACGGGAAACACATGCCACTTTACAGGCATACTATAGACACCCCCCAGGTACGATATTTAAAGGAATATTTCACTTTTTTTCACTTTAAGCATCATTAAAATCACTGCTCCCAAAAAAACGTCCGTTTTTAAAACTTTTTTTTGCATTGATACATGTCCCTTGGGGTAGGACCCGGGTCCCCAAACCCTTTTTAGGACAATACCATGCAAATTAGCCTTTAAAATTAGCACTTTTGATTTTGAACATTCGAGTCCCATAGACTTCAATGGGGTTCTTAAGTTCGTGCAAATTTTCGGTCCGTTCGCCGGGGGGTGTTTGGCTCATCCCTAGTGCTCATCCGTGCCACATCCATGCCACATCAGTGTTCATCCATGCCACATTAGTGCTCATTCGTGCTACATCATTGCTCATCCGTGCCACATCAGGGGTCATCCATGCCACATCAGTGCTCATCCGTGCCACATTAGTGCTCATCCGTGCCACATCAATGCCACATCAGTGCTCATCCGTGCCACATCAGTGCACATCCATGCCACATCAGTGCTCATCAGTGCCACATCAGTGCTCATCCGTGCCACATCAGTGCACATCCGTGCCACATCCGTGATCATCCATACCACATCCGTGCCACATCAGTGCACATCCGTGCCACATCCGTGCACATCCGTGCCACATCCGTGCCCATCCGTGCCACATCAGTGCTCATCCGTGCCACATCAGTTCTCATCCTTGCACACATCAATGCCACATCAGTGCTCATCTGTGCCACATCCATGCCACTACAGTGCCCATCAGTGCCACTACAGTGACTCACAAAAGTGTAATAGTCAAATTACATTTGAAATTTATGTCCCTAGAGCACCTGCATGTTGGGCCTCTGTATGTGGCCAGGCTGTGTAAAAAAAGTCTCACACATGTGGTATCTCCATACTCAGGACTAGTAGCAGAATATGTTTTGGTGTGTCATTTTTGCCATTTACATGCTATGTGTTAGAAATATCTTATAAATTGACAACTTTGTGTAAAATAATGCGTTTTCATTTTCTTTCCATGTCCTCCAAAAACTTGTGGAATAAAAATATGTTCAAAAGACACATTATGCCTCATAGAATATATGTTGGGGTGTTTGCTTTTCAAAATTGGGTAATTTTCAAAAGTGTGATAGGTAGTTAAGAAATTATATGTGTAATTTATGCAATTTATGTACAGTATGTGGCCACACATGTGGTATCACCATACTCTTAGCAGAATGTGTTTTGGGGTGTAATTGCAAGCATGCACATGCTGTGTGTGAGAAAGAACTTGTTATGACAATTTTGTGAAAAAAATCTTTATTTTGCAAAGAATTGTAGGAAAAAATTACACCTTAAAAAAAAAACTCACCATGCCTCTTATTAAGTAACTTGGCAATGTCTACTTTCCAAAAATGGGTCATTTGGGGCATATTTGTACTGTTCTGACATTTCAGGGCCTCAAGAAATGAGATAGGTCCTCAGTACTGTACATCAGGTGTGATCAATTTTAAGTGATTGGCACCATAGCTTGTGGACTCCATACATTTCACAAAGACCAAATAATATGCACGTATTTAGGTTATTTTAACCAAAGATATGTAGCAGTATAAATTTAGGCCAAAATGTAGGAAAAAAAATGTATCATTTTCAAAAAAATTTATAACAAACATTCATTTTATTACAAAATTTTCGTTTTTTTTTTCCATTTATAGCGCAAAAAATAAAACCTCAGTGGAGATTAAATACCACCAAAAGAAAGCTCTATTTGTATGAAAAAAAAGGAAAAAAATTTTGAATGGGCACAGTGTTCCATGACTGAGTAATTGTCATTCAAAATGTGAGAGCACGGAAAGCTGAAATTAGTCTGGTTAGAAAGGGGGTTTAAGTGCTCAGTGGGCAAGTGGTTAATGTTGTTGGCTTCAATTTCTTAAATAATTTTTCTGTAAAAATAGTGTAATATTAGGGGCGTGTCCCAATGTGATCAGTGGCGGACATGTTCTAGGAGAGCTCTGGGGATCCTCAACACCATCCTTTGCCATCCGTGCTCTTACTGACCGGGTGAGAGCCACCACAGCCTCCGGACTGTTCCCCTGCATCCCCTGCATTGCCCTGGCCATATATTGTGCGGAAGAGCCGCACGCTTGAGGACCCATCCACCCGGCCAGGACCGGCCTGTACTCGCGCCGCCGCCGCCATCTTCCCACTCGAAGCCTCACATCTACACACCGGGCCCAAACCATCCGTGACTCCGGAGCGCTGACCAGCCATCCCTGCCCATTCTGCCTGTCTCCCTTCTTCCTGGCCGTGTTTTGGAGGGCCGCCGGGCCGACGCGCCCTGTGGAGGCCTGCCAAGGCCTAGTTGACGGCAGCCATCTTGCTGGGACAAGGTCAGGTCTGAGATCCCCATCCATCCCATCACCTCATCCCCTTCTCCTGATGCTAGGACAGCTGCTGGGCTAACACCAGCTATCGGAGCTGTCCGGGCCTGGTGACGGCCCCATCTTCCTCGGCCCCATCCTGCTGGACTGCTTAGGCCTCCATGCATCCCAGGCCCTGGTGCAGGTCCCCACACCTTTGCCCTCCTGCCCCTCTTCCTGCTGGGTGAGGGAGGACTGTTAAGCCACACCTGTCTGCCTGCTCCAACTGAGGTACTCTGCTCCTGGTCGCTACTACATCTAGGTACCACCGGCCCCCTTGCAGCCGCTGTCCCTGGCACGGGCCTTGCGGACCCCTTCTGTGTCCTCCCCGGTACAGATGCCCTCAAAAAAGACACATCCTAAGTCGGTTAGGTCCACCCCATTGGAGAAACCGCTGACCCCCCCTCACTGCGACCAGACACCATTTTGGTCGGGAGGTTGCAGGCCTTACTGGCCTAATTGGAGATTGAGCCCGGCAGCAATCCGGCGGCACCGACATAAGCCCCCTTACCACAAGATAGTACCACCATGATCCTTGCAGCAATTGAACAGAGCAGGACCTCACTGCTGATGCGCATAGATCACCATGCTGAAGAATGCAACCTGATAAGGAACGACCTAGACAAAATCAGGGGGAGGATGACCGAGTCTGAATCCAGAATCTCGGCTACTGAGAACCTCACCGCTACCCACAGCACATCCATTGCTGAATTGCAGCGCACAGTGCAGGCCCTCGTTGCAAAATCTGATGATGCTGAAAACCGGCTCAGGTGGAATAATGTTAGAGTCCTTGGCCTACCTGAGGGGGATCACCCAGCGGAATTTGCAGAAGAGTTCTTTAAAGATCTGCTGGGTCTCATCGATGTCACCCCTACCTATGTGGTTGAAAGGGCCCATCGAGTGCCCACGGGCCGAGCCATCCCGGGGAACCTCCCCAGACCCTTCCTGGTTCGCTTCCTGAACATCGAGACAGGGACAAGATTTTGGCGGAAGCTCGTAAACATCCCACACCTAAACACGGCAACACCTCAGTCCTTCTCTTCCCTGACTTCTCAGCCGAGCTATAGAGAAAGACCTTCAACGATGTCCGTAAACGGCTCCGGGAAAAAAATATTAAATACAGCATGCTTTACCCCAGCCGACTCCGGATCCAACATGACGGCAAAGTTTGGTTTTTTGACACCCCTTCAGAGGCTGACCGCTGGCTGGCCACTCTGAGATAATGGTCTCCTATCGCTTGAAAATGGTTTGATGCATGGATCATACATGTCCTGGCTTTCCCATCCTGCTATTCTCCTTTTCACAAGTGCCAGAGCTATGGCAAGTACACGGTTACGCTGGATACGCACTTACCCCTGGAGATTTGACTCTGCAAAGATCCCCAGAAGTTCCCTGAACTGTCACTCTACACTTAGCTGGGGGAACTCTATAATAGGGTTGAACCTGCAGCTTCAGTTCAGTACTGCAGAGGACTGTATTGTGGCCTAGTTATTAGGTTTAGCTTTACAGGTATTGTTTTTGTTTTTGGGTATAGACCGCTTCCTGACTTCCTCCATGATGTTCTGGGGGGTGGCGGGGATTGATAGGATAAGCACCCGGTGCTTGGAAAGTTCTAGTTTAGTTGTTGTGTTTGTTTTTTAAATGTGTATTTTGTGTTTCACATACAATGGCTCATGCTCCACTGCTGCTCACCAGGTGTCATCTGCTCAAAGACTATTAGGCTCCTTTACTTATTAAGGTCGAAGCAACTATGGCATCACGTGATCAGGATTCCTTCTCTGTGATATCTTGGAATGTGCGTGGTCTCAACTCTAAGTTTAAGAGGGCGCTTCTTTTTCAATATGTCAAACAACATATTCCAGCTGTCTTGGTCCTGCAGGAGACACACCTGGTGGGCCGTAAGCTCCTGGCTCTAAAGAGACCCTGGGTACAGAGAGCTTTTCACGCCTCTTACTCGACGTATGCAAGGGGTGTATCCTTCTTAGTGCATAAGTCTCTCCCATGTGTCATAGACGTGGTCCACACGGATCCGCTGGGTAAGTTTGTTATACTGGTACTCACAATATGGCAGCAGAGATATGCCTTCGCAGGTATCCATGTGCCGCCGCCCTTTAAGCCTGAAATTTTCTACACTATACTGGAGAGGATCACCCCCTACTGTTCTGCAAAAATTTTACTACTGGGCGACTTTAATGCCATCCTCTCCCCAGAGTTGGATAGACCCTCACCACCTAAGTTCTTCACCGGGGAGTTGTCAAATTGGCATTATCTGCAGGTGTCACAGAAGTCTGGAGGTGGAAATTCCCATCCACTAAAACCTTTTCCTGTTTTTCCACCTCTTACAAAACCGCCTCCAAAAATCAATTATGCTTTTGCTAATCCCTCTATGTTGACAGACGTTCTAGACGCATCCTATTTGCCTAGTGCTCTCTCTGATCACAGCCCCCTAAAAATCACCCTGCGCACCTCCTCCTCTCGTAATGGCTCCATGTGGCGGCTCGGTGCACAATGGATTTCCCAACCTGACATAGCAGAACAAACCCCCCTAGCCCTAAGTGATTACTGGAACTCTAATGAAGGGTCATCCTCTCCTGAGATAGTCTGGGATGCCTTCAAGGCATTCACAAGGGGCCATTACATCTCAGCCATCAGGGCGGTTAGGGAGCAACAAACTGCTGCCACTGTGGCGTTGGAGGGTGGGGTGGAGTTAGCTTCTGCCCAATACGGATTGGACCACTCCACCTCAAACTTTGATGCGTTCCAGGCATCCAAACGCAGTCTTCACCTTCACTTAACAGATTACTAGATTGGAACTGTACCATACGAAACAAAAATTCTTTGAACAAGGAGACAGGAATGGCAGACTGTTGTCAATGATGTCCCACCATGACAACCCGAGTACCGTTATTCCTGAACTCACCTTCCCCATGGGCGAGACCATCTCTTCTCCAGAGGCCATTTTGCTAGAGTTCCATAACTTTAATCGATCCTTATATACCACCACATTAACCATGGGTCTGGATCCAGAGGGGTTGGAACACCTTCTGGATTCGATAGCTCTTGGCTGGCTCTCCGACTCGGAGAGATCCAATCTAGTTGCCCCAATTACCACTGAGGAGGTTCTTGCTGTGATTAATTCCCTGTCCACTGGCAAGGCTCCTGGCCCGGATGGTCTTCTGGTTGATTTCTACTTAGCACATGCCAGCATGTTGGCTCCCGGGTGGCTGCCTTATTTAATCATTGCCTGGAGCAGGGCTCTCTCTCACCTTCCATGGCACATGCGCATGTTATTCTCATTCCCAAGACTGGTAAAGATCCAAAGTCATGTGCTTCCTATAGACCCATAGCTCTCCTTAACAATGACCTCAAAATTCTAACTAAGCTCCTCATTGCTAGACTTAACCCTTTATTCCCCTCCCTCATAGATTCGGATCAGACCGGTTTCATGACCAATAAATCTACAGATATTAATCTTCGCAGATTGTTCACTAATATTCTTGCTAGGCATGACAATCAGGGTACCAGAGTAGTCGCCTCTCTTGATATTGAGAAGGCGTTCGACTCAATAGAGTGGCCTTTCCTGTGGGAGATTCTGTGGAGAATGGGATTCCCCCTGGTGTTTAACCAGTGGTTGCAGACTATATATTGTTCGCCGACAGCTGCCATCCGTCTGGGGGGTCGTCTTTCTCCCATTTTTGAGCTTCCTAGGGGTACGCAGCAGGGCTGTCCTCTCTCTCTGGCCCTTTTTGCCATTGCCATGGAATCGGTGGCTGAGGCACGACGTGTCTCGACACACATTAAGGGACTCCGTCTGGCCTGGCTGGAGGAGAGGGTGGCCCTGTACGCAGATGACCTCCACCTTTTTCTAAACGACGCTGGCTCCTCTCTGCAAGGAGCATTGTTGGTCCTAGGATTGGTCGAAATTGCAATTGCTTGCCATTGATGCGGATGCTAAAAGGGAGGCCTCGAGGGGGCGTGTCCGGACACGAAACAGAGCAGACGTGCCTGTGCTGAGCTCCGCACAGATAGTGACAATCCGCTGCCATCCTTCCTCTGTTTCACCCTGTTTTACATCGGGGACATCGGCATCCTTCTAAGGGCGTTGTGTGCTGCCGCTACAACTATCTATCTCCAATAGACTTTGCTCGGCAGTGCACATCCAGGACCAGCTCCTTGATTCTCGGGCTCGAGGCCCGCCGCCATCTTGAGGCCTGCGGGCCATCCTTCCCAGTACACTGAAGGCCTGAACGCGAAGCGATCGCTTCATCCCGGAACACCAACGACTCATCCCCGGCGGGCATCGGACAGACCTGCAGCGGGGGAGGACTGCCTGCAACCACCTGGGGTCTCCCAGGTGCAGACACTCTGCGGCCGACACTGTACCGAGGCCTGCGACCTATCGATCTGCCTTTTGCTACCTTCAACGGGCATAGTGAGTAACTGGTCATTTACCTCCCCCACACATAGCTGACGCTCGTAATAGCAATTACCAGCTGCCATAACGATCGAGCTTTGTGGGAAATATCTGGCCCTGAGCGGAGCGGAACTCCCGCGGATGGCAGCCGCTTCTGGGAAAGTCCGCGGCTTCGGCCTGGACATGGAGGTCGGCGGCCATCTTGGGACTCCAAATACACCCAGCTACTTCTCTCTTACTCTGCCTGTATCTTACTTCCACACTAACTGAATGGTGTTCTGGAATTACAACCTCTCCCCAAAGCTACTTACACAGGTACTTTTAAAATAAACAGATCTAATTAACAATCGAATGGTGGCCACCCCACCTAATATGGGCTTTGTCCCCTAAGTGAACCCGGAAGCCCGCCTGCTCCCCGAGACCTCTGTTACGCCATATTAATCATCTATAGCTTCGGAGGTAAGCCAGACTGTCTGCCACATTCCCTGACTATTACATGGGCAAAGTTGGCCAGCAGCAGCAAAACTATAAGCCCCTATTTGGGTCACGTGAAGGTTCAAAGATGGAACGCTATGTCACCAGGCCACAACTTATGACCTCAAACTCCCCCACAGACCCTTTTGCAGTGATAGATGCATCCATGGGGGTGAAGAATGCTGTGAACATACCGTCTACCATTATTCAAAGTCCAGGTCTCGCCTCATCCTCCCCAAAGGAGATCTTTACCCCAGACATACTTGATGCCAAGCTTGATGCCAAGCTGCAGCTCTTGCTACAACAAATCACAAATAATGTCTCAACGGAGGTAAACAAATTAGCTGCAGAACTGAGAGGAGAGATCGACCAAATTAGTGAACGTACTAACACTCTTGAAAACAAATTAGTTGAGATAAATTATGTACAGGCTATTGAAGAGGACAACCACAACTTACGTTTGTCAGTCACTCAATTACAGCTACAGCAGGAGGACTTGGAAAATAGAGAAAGAAGGCAAAACTTACGCTTCAGAGGTATCCCTGAAACAGTGGGAGATCCTGACCTACGTGCCTATCTTTTGGGTCTCTTTAATACTTTGGCCCCCACGGTGGTGGACATTGATTGGCGCCTTGATAGGGCCCACCGATCTCTGGCCCCCAGACCTCCTGTTGGAGCTAGACCCAGAGATGTCATAGTGAAATTCAATTATTTTGAAAGCAAGGAAGCACTCACCATTGCCGCATGTAACAAATCTCAACATACATACAAGGGGGCAAAACTCCAGATCTTCAGCGACCTTTCTCCCATTACCCTTGCTAAACGTAGGACTCTGCACCCAATCACACTCCACCTACAACACCACAAGATTCCATACTACTGGGGCTTTCCATTCCGCCTCACCATCTCCAAGGATGGCGTGCACCACACCCTGCGTGAATTAATGGAAGGTGAGGCATTTTTGAAAAGTCTTGGCCTGCCTCCACTCCCGGAAGAGGATTTAACCCCTCCTAATAATCAGGCTCGTCCACCTCCTAACACACCCAGCCGCATCTGGACTCCTGTGAGAGACAAATCCAGGAAACATTTCTCCACTCCCCAGTGTCTTCATACCTCCAAGCAACCTCCTTGATTGCCCAGCGTTTATCTTCATGGATCCATCCACATGGTACTACTCAGAACGTTCTTAATTTTACATGTTCTTAGAGTAGAAGTTAATGCTCTGACATACTATATTTTTCTGGACAACTACCCGGTTCCCTTGTTTTTGTTTTTTCGTTTTATTCAAGGGTAATTTTTCCTCAGCCTGTGAGGTCTCATGGCTAATGGTCTATGCTTCCCCACTGGCCATAAATGCCTCAGTTGACGGACCCTTAAGTACATTTCGCTGACTTTTTTTTTTCTTTTTTCTCTGTTCGGTTAACCAATCTTCTACTGGCAGAATCTATTCCTATTGCTAACGAGCTCACAAGGCGAGTGGCGGGTACTTCCCAGTTCTCTACCTAGAGTCTCCTGATGGAAGTCCGTATACGCCCCTACATGGCCTTGGCATTTGTTCAAGGCCTCCTGAGAGCAGTTGCCTCTCAGGCCTTATAGAATTTCAGTTGTTTTTTTTTGTTATTTTTTTTTCTCAGTTGGTTTTTGTTTTTTCTATGTCCATGGATATTATTCTGATGTTAAGGATGAAAATGTTTTTTTCCTACCTCTCTAACCAAATGCAGTTTTATTACAGGATATGTGGGTATGTTTCAGTGTTCTTTGATGTCTACACACTTACAAAAGCTAATCTAATGGGTCCATACATATGGCTTTGAAAATTATGTCATATAAATGTGAAAGGTTTGGGTTCAGTCCGCAAGCACTGGATGGCCCTGAAGGATTTCAGGACCTCAGACGCAGATGTGGTGATGGACCAAGAGACCCATTTTAAGTCAGATGGTTCGCTTAAATTTGCCTCAAGGTATTTCCCCACTTCCTTCCTTGCCTCGGATTCCTCGGGTAGGGCAGGAGTGGCGATTTTGATTAGGAAGTCTTGTCCTATTAAGGTAAAAAAATCCTATGCTGACCCTCTGGGTAGATACCATCCTGGATTGCGAATATATGACTGCATTGTTTACCCTCATCAATCTTTATGCTCCTAATACAGGCCAAATTGATTCCCTTAATAAATTGTTTGACTCTCCTCATTACCCATCGCAACCTTTCATGATCACAGGAGGGGATTTCAATCTGGTTATGTCACCCACTAGTGATAGGCAAACCCTCTTTAACCACTTCAGCCCCGGAAGGTTTTACCCCCTTCCTGACCAGAGCACTTTTTACAATTCGGCACTGCGTCGCTTTAACTGCTAATTGCGCGGTCATGCAATGCTGTACCCAAACGAAATTTGCGTCCTTTTCTTCCCACAAATAGAGCTTTCTTTTGATGGTATTTGATCACCTCTGCCGTTTTTATTTTTTGCGCTATACGCGGAAAAAGACCGAAAATTTTGAAAAAAAATGATATTTTCTACTTTTTGTTCTAAAAAAAATCCAATAAACTCAATTTTAGTCATACATTTAGGCCAAAATGTATTCGGCCACATGTCTTTGGTAAAAAAAATGTCAATAAGTGTATATTTATTGGTTTGCGCAAAAGTTATAGCGTCTACAAACTAGGGTACATTTTCTGGAATTTACACAGCCTTTAATTTATGACTGCCTATGTCGTTTCTTGAGGTGCTAAAATGGCAGGGCAGTACAAAACCCCCACAAATGACCCCATTTTGGAAAGTAGACACCCCAAGGAATTTGCTGAGAGGCATGTTGAGCCCATTGAATATTCATTTTTTTTGTCCCAAGTGATTGAATAATGACAAAAAAAAAAAAAAAAAAAAAAAATTACAAAAAGTTGTCACTAAATGATATATTGCTCACACAGGCCATGGGCATATGTGGAATTGCACCCCAAAATACATTTAGCTGCTTCTCCTGAGTACGGGGATACCACATGTGTGGGACTTTTTGGGAGCCTAGCCGCGTACGGGGCCCCGAAAACCAAGCACCGCCTTCAGGATTTCTAAGGGCGTACATTTTTGATTTTATTCCTCACTACCTATCACAGTTTTGAAGGCCATAAAATGCCCAGATGACATAAAACCCCCCCAAATGACCCCATTTTGGAAAGTAGACACCCCAAGCTATTTGCTTTGAGGCATGTTGAGTCCATGGAATGTTTTATATTTTGACACAAGTTGCGGGAAAGTGACAAATTTTTTTTTTTTTTTTTTTTTTTTGCACAAAGTTGTCACTAAATGATATATTGCTCACACAGGCCATGGGCATATGTGGAATTGCACCCCAAAATACATTTAGCTGCTTCTCCTGAGTACGGGGATACCACATGTGTGGGACTTTTTAGGAGCCTAGCCGCGTACGGGACCCCGAAAACCAAGCACCGCCTTCAGGATTTCTAAGGGCGTACATTTTTGATTTTACTCCTCACTGCCTATCACAGTTTCGGAGGCCATGGAATGCCCAGGTGGCACAAACCCCCCCCAAATGACCCCATTTTGGAAAGTAGACACCCCAAGCTATTTGCTGAGAGGCATGGTGAGTATTTTGCAGCTCTCATTTGTTTTTGAAAATAAAGAAAGACGAGAAAAAAATTTTTTTTTTTTCTTTTTTCAATTTTCAAAACTTTGTGACAAAAAGTGAGGTCTGCAAAATACTCACTATACCTCTCATCAAAAAGCTTGGGGTGTCTACTTTCCAAAATGGGGTCATTTGGGGGGGTTTTGTGCCACCTGGGCATTCCATGGCCTCCGAAACTGTGATAGGCAGTGAAGAGTGAAATCAAAAATTTACGGCCTTAGAAAGCCTGAAGGCGGTGCTTGGTTTTCGGGGTCCCGTACGTGGCTAGGCTCCCAAAAAGTCCCACACATGTGGTATCCCCGTACTCAGGAGAAGCAACAGAATGTATTTTGGGGTGTAATTTCACATATTCCCATGGCATGTTTGAGCAATATATCATTTAGTGACAACTTTGCGCAAAAAAAAATAAAAAAAATAAAAAATTGTCTCTTTCCCGCAACTTGTGTCACAATATAAATTATTCCATGGACTCAACATGACTCTCAGCAAATAGCTTGGGGTGTCTACTTTCCAAAATGGGGTCATTTGGGGGGGGTTTGAACTGTCCTGGCATTTTATGCACAACATCTAGAAGCTTATGTCACACATCACCCACTCTTCTAACCACTTGAAGACAAAGCCCTTTCTGACACTTATTGTTTACATAAAAAAATAATTTTTTTTTGCAAGAAAATTACTTTGAACCCCCAAACATTATATATTTTTTTTAAAGCAAATGCCCTACAGATTAAAATGGTGGGTGTTTCATTTTTTTTTTTCACACAGTATTTGCGCAGCGATTTTTCAAACGCATTTTTTGGGGAAAAAACACACTTTTTTACATTTTAATGCACTAAAACACACTATATTGCCAAAATGTTTGATGAGATAAAAAAGATGATCTTAGGCCGAGTACATGGATACCAAACATGACATGCTTTAAAATTGCGCACAAACGTGCAGTGGCGACAAACTAAATACATTTTTAAAAGCCTTTAAAAGCCTTTACAGGTTACCACTTTAGATTTACAGAGGAGGTCTACTGCTAAACTTACTGCCCTCGATCTGACCTTCGCGGCGATACCTCACATGCATGGTGCAATTGCTGTTTACATTTGACGCCAGACCAACGCTTGCGTTCACCTTAGCGCGAGAGCAGGGGGGACAGGGGTGCTTTTTTTTTTTTTTTTTTTTTTTTCTTTATTATTATTATTTTTTTATCTTATTTTTAAACTGTTCCTTTCATTTTTTTTTTTTTAAATCATTTTTATTGTTATCTCAGGGAATATAAATATCCCCTATGATAGCAATAGGTAGTGACAGGTACTCTTTTTTGCAAAAATTGGGGTCTATTAGACCCTAGATTTCTCCTCTGCCCTCAAAGCATCTGATCACACCAAGATCGGTGTGATAAAATGCTTTCCCAATTTCCCAATGGCGCTGTTTACATCCGGCGAAATCTACGTCATAAAATGCTCGTAGCTTCCGGTTTCTTAGGTCATAGAGATGTTTGGAGCCACTCTGGTCTCTGATCAGCTCTATGGTCAGCTGGCTGAATCACCGGCTGCATTTTCAGGTTCCCTGTTGAGACAGGAGAGCCAGAGAAAAACACGGAAGATGTTGGGGGGGGGGGGGGCATTCCCTCCCACTGCTTGTAAAAACAGTCTAGAGGCTAATTAGCCACTAGGATTGCTTTTACATGAAAGCCGACCGCTGGCTGAAAAGAATGATACCAAGATGATACCTAAAGCTGCAGGCATCATTCTGGTATAACCACTCAAAGTCGTGAATGGCGTACCTGAAGACAAAAAAATGGTTAACAATGGTTAACAATAAAGCACAGTAAAGTGTAAATAATTACACACCTGAAAAACAAACATGATAAAACATAATAACAATAACAATAACAATCAATAACAATAACAATAACAATCAATAACAATAACAATAACAATAAAACATTGCAGAATAGAATACAGTAAAAAAGAGCAGAACAATAGAGAGAGAGAATAGAGAGAGAGAGAACAATAAAACAACAACTATTTTTTTTATTTCATATATTTTTTTTTTTTTTACACTTTTTTTGTAACTAACTTTTATAACGGTAACCGGTTCCAGGTTCGGGTCTCTCAAAATGCGATGGCATCTTGGGAGACCCTGTGAAAGTGCGCCTAGTCTGTGCAATGCTGTACCCTACGCTAATAGTCAACTAGTGCATGGTAGCGTTCAAAACATTCACCAATGCAAAGACCAGGATTGTCAGGACAGGAGGGACAATAATAGCGGGTGTCACGTCTATATCCGCGCTTGCTGCAGACACAACATCTTTTTTTGGGGGGTTCGCTGGGTAGGGGTACTCGGGAGGACATAAAAATGCCTCTCATGCAGCCGACTGCATTTGGTTGGGGATGTGAATGGGGGAAGTACGGGCGCTGCAGAAGCGGTGGGTTCCCAATTAGGATTGGCGAATGCAGCAGGAAGGGCACTATGGGCACGACGGGCCTGTGTTTGTCTTTTTGGTGGCAGCGGGACACTACTTGTGCTTGCCACCTCACCAGCTTGAACTGCACTTATGGGACTCGCCACGTCACCACGTGTTACTGCAGTGCTGGTTTGACTACGACCGGGGTGTACTAGGCCGCTGGCGCTTGCCAGTTCACCAAAACGCTACCAAAAAAACTGTTAGCGATCGCAGGGATCAGGCCTGACTCTGCGAACGCTGCAGTTATGCGTTTAGTATTTTGTAAGTGACAGTGATCGATCGATACTGCACTTGGGTGGGCTGGGCCGGGCTGGGCGGAGGGGCAAAACGCAGGTGCTAGCAGGTATCTGGGCTGATCCCGCTAACACTGCGTTTTTGGGAACCCTAAACTGCTGGGGACACTAGTATAGATCTAATCGGATCAGATATTGATCCGATCAGATACTATACCACTAAGGGTGGTGTACAGTGCGTGCGTGGGTGTTAGCGGTACTGGCGCTAATCTGACGCTGCCTGGGGCTGGTGCTTGCCAGTTCACCAAAACGCTACCAAAAAAACTGTTAGCGATCGCAGGGATCAGGCCTGACTCTGCGAACGCTGCAGTTATGCGTTTAGTGTTTTGTAAGTGACAGTGATCGATCGATACTGCACTTGGGTGGGCTGGGCTGGGCCGGGCGGAGGGGCAAAACGCAGGTGCTAGCAGGTATCTGGGCTGATCCCGCTAACACTGCGTTTTTGGGAACCCTAAACTGCTGGGGACGCTAGTATAGATTTGATCGGATCAGATATTGATCCGATCAGATACTATACCACTAAGGGAGGTATATGGTGCGTGCGTGGGTGTTAGCGGTACTGGCGCTAACCTGACGCTGCCTGGGGCTGGTGCTTGCCAGTTCACCAAAACGCTACCAAAAAAACTGTTAGCGATCGCAGGGATCAGGCCTGACTCTGCGAACGCTGCAGTTATGCGTTTAGTGTTTTGTAAGTGACAGTGATCGATCGATACTGCACTTGGGTGGGCTGGGCTGGGCGGAGGGGCAAAACGCAGGTGCTAGCGGGTATCTGGGCTGATCCTGCTAACACTGCGTTTTCGGGAACCCTAAACTGCTGGGGACGCTAGTATAGATTTGATCGGATCAGATATTGATCCGATCAGATACTATACCACTAAGGGAGGCATATGCTGCGTGCGTGGGTGTTCGCGGTACTGGCGCTAATTTGACGCTGCCTGGGGCGACGCATATCACCGCCGGGCGATCAGGGGGCTAAACCTTTATTCGGTAATAAACGGCGGGTGTCCTGACACTATAAAAAATAAACGAACTAACCAGCGTCAACCGTAACGGTTATACAGTGATCAGTGGTGAAAGGGTTAACTAGGGGGCAATCAAGGGGTTAAAACATTTATTAGGTAGTATAGGGGGGTCCCTGACGCTATAAAACACTGACGGCGAACCTAAATATTTACGTTCCTAACTACCGTCACCAGCGACACTAATACAGCGATCAGAAAAATGATCGCTTAGCGACACTGGTGACAGGGGGTGATCAAGGGGTTAAAACTTTATTAGGGGGGGTTAGGGGGGTATCCTAGACCTAAAGGGGGGTAATACTCACTGCCCTAACACTAACTGTCACAAACTGACACTATGCAGTAATCAGAAAAAAAAAAAAAAAAAAATACTGCTAATGTCAGTTTGTGACAGGGGGGGGGGGTGATTGGGGGGGGATCGGGGGGCGATCGGGGGGGGATCGGGGGTGTAAAGTATGCCTGGCATGTTCTACTGTGTGTGTGTGTGTGTTGTGCACTCACTTGTCATCTCCCCTCGGCGCTGGAACGGAAACTGCCAGACCGAGGAGAGATGACATCACATCCTCTGCCTGTGTGAAACGACACACAGGCAGAGGAGCATTTCCATTGGCTGGGAGCGATCGCGAGGGGGGGGCCACGATCGGATGGTCTCCCCCTCGCCTCCCGACGCTCCCAGTCAGATGCCGACCGCCGATGGCACCGGGGGGGGGTCCGATCGGACCCCCCGCCCGCGGGAGGCAGATCACGTATGGGTACGTGATTTTGCCTGCCCGTGCCATTCTGCCGCAGTATATCTGCGTTAGGCGGTCGGCAAGTGGTTAATACCACGCACTCTAAAAAGACTACCAGGCTAACTCTTTTCGCAAATGTATAAGGTCCCATTAACTGTTCGACTCATGGAGGATCAGACACCCCTCCTCTAAACAGTTCACTTTCTATTCCTCGGCCCACAAAATGTATTCACGTCTTAATCATTTCTTTATATCGGCCCCACTCATATCCTACGTGGCTGAGGTTGATATATCACCTATTACATGGTCGGACCATGCTCCCATCACTTTACACCTTATGCTTTCCCAGGCCTACCCTAAGTCATGTCTTTGGCACCTAAACGATCATCTGCTACAATCTGAGGTCTCACGTACCATACTGGCAAAAAATCTAGAAGAATACTTTCAGTATAACATAGGGTCTGTCTCAGATTTCTCCACACTTTGGGAGACACATAAGACATTTTCGCGGCGCCTGTATAGCTGAAAGCTCCAGGCTAAAGAAAGATAGAAATAGTCTTATACAGTCTCTTACTTCCGCTTTGGTTACTGCGGAGCGAAGGCTGTTGAGTGGCCCCAAGGTATCGAAGTCACCTCCCTTAGAGAGCAAATCAAATCAATACAACTGGGCAGGGCAGCTAAGTCTCTACTATGGACAAAACAAAAGTTTTACGAATATTCGAATAAACCACATAGAATGCTGGTCAATAAACTACACCCGCGCCCATTTAACTCATTTCCTGATTTACTTCAACAGACTGATGGATCTAGAGTTTACTGCCCCCGTGCAATGTCTAGCACCTTTGGCAAATTTTACCATAAATTATACAACTGTCTCACTCCTGAGCACGGTTTTAACTTTGCTCGGGAGGAGAAGTTTGACATTTTTTTTTCTAATATAAAACTCCCAAAACTGTATTCGGAAGACTTAGACAGTTTGAATGTAGACATAACGACTGAAGAACTTTTGTCCATAGTTAAGACACTCCAACTACACAAATCACTCGGCCCTGACAGTTTACCCTATTTTTACTACAAATATTTTTTTGATATCCTATCTCCACAAATGCTAACCCTCTATGAGTCCTTGCTTAAGGGTACGTCTCCTCTTTCACATTTCTCTCATTCATTTATCTCCGTCATCCCAAAACTAGGTAAGGATACCTCTATCCCAGATAATTATAGGCCGATAGCTCTTCTAAATTCAGATTTTGGATAGAACCTCTAGACAGGCATTGATTTTAAGTCTAGACGCACAAAAGGCCTTCGACAGGTTAAGCTGGCCTTACATGTTTAATGTTTTAAAGACGTATGGCTTCAGGGGTCCTTATCTGAAGGCTCTGGAGGCTCTATATTCAACAATTACAGCTCAAGTACAGATGTCATCCTTCCTGTCGCCAAGCTTCCCCATGACTAATGGTACTTGGCAGGGTTAACCCTTATCACCATTGCTTTTTATTCTCTGTTTAGAGCCCCTGGCCGAGTCCATGCGCACCCATCCGGATATTCGTGGGGTGGTAATGCGACAGGGGGAATATAAATGATCACTTTTCGCGGATGACATCCTGCTCACGATCACTAATCTATTGATTTCTCTCCCCTCTCTACATAAATTGTTGTCTTTCTTCAGAGCCATTTCGGGCTATAAGGTCAACACTTCCAAAACTGAAGCTTTGCCTATACATATCCCATTACCCATATCACAGCTCAAAGAGTTATATCCTTATAAGTGGTGAAAAACTTCCCTCAAATACCTAGGTATTCTTCTCACCCCTTCCTACTCCTCTCTCTACTCTGCTAACTTTCCACCCCTGGTTCTGGACATCAATAAATCCCTGATGACTTGGGCAAAGTATCCTTTGTCTTTGTTGGGCAGGATAAATGTTTTAAAAAAGTCTATTTTACCTAGACTGCTATACCATTTTGAAACGTTACCAGTTGCCTTGCCCTCATCTCAATAAAAGACAATTCAGCGAAACTTTCTAAAGTTCATATGGGGAGATAGGGCTCACCGTATAGCAAGTTCGGTGGTGTTTGCTCCGAAGTCCAGGGGTGAAATGGGTGCACCGGACATTATTAAATATTACTATACCTCACATTTAAGGCCTATTGATTCCTGGTCCTCTCTATTTGCTCCAAACCAATGGACTGCCATTGAAAAGGGTGTGATTTATCCAGTTTACCCGAGTTCCTTGGTTTGGGAGGATTCCTTATCTCTGGATCCCACTATCAAACACCAGTGCACCGCTCCAATGAATTTTACCTTAACCATTTGGCGTAAATGCCTTAAAGAATATCATCTTACCTCGCCTTGCTCCCCGCTTGTCAATGTATTGTTTAATCCACTTATACCAGACAGTATGTTCCTCGGCAGGATCTTCCCATGGCTTAACGCCTCCCTTTTCCAATTTCAAAATTTAGTACACCCTGTTACGCGAAGGCTACATAACTTCGACACTCTACGTGAGAAATGTAATATTCCTCCCCAACTTTTCTACTTTTACCTGCAGGTTAGACATTTTTTTCACTCTAAATCTTCAACTCTAACTCTTGACAGTCCAACTACCTTTGAGTACATATGCGGTCAAGGACCCCATCAACTACATTTAATATCTTCCATCCATCGTATCCTCCATGAGTCGACACCTCTTACTGAGACCACACATCATTATATGGGAAAATGGTCCCATCTGATAGGCAGACCCATTTCAATCCAGATGTGGGATAACATTTGGTCTTCTGTTTCCAAGTCTTCCAAGTGTGTGACCCAAAGGGAGACTTCTATGAAAATTCTTATGTTTTGGTATAGAACCCCTGATGTTATTCATAAATACGATCCTTCAGTCTCGTCGCGCTGTTGGCGTTGCGGGACTGACATGGGTTCCCTATTCCATATATTCTGGCAATGTTTAATGATACAACCTTTTTGGGGTGAGGTGAGGCTCCTGATACAGAAAGTGTTGGATAAATCTCTCCCACCCGACCCCTTACATTATTTGTTTGGCCTTCCTTTCTCTGGCTTAACCAAAAGAGCCAAGCGGCTTCTTTCTAATATACTACTGGCTGCCAAATGACTCATTCCCCTGTGTTGATTGTCCAACGCCCCTCCTCCTTGGCCCAAATTTTTACAACTAGTGGCTGATATCCGGAGGATGGAATATCTAACGGCCTCAGTACATGACACTATCCCCCAATTTGAAAATCTGTGAATTCTGGGATAGCTCGGAATTTGGGACTCCTATGCCAAATACCATTTCTTAAACTTTTACTGGCATAGGTCTTCCATGTGAACATGCTGTTCCACCCCCCACTTACCTCGTTTTCACATATGTTATTTAGAACTTATTATTTCATACCACTTATCCTCCATGGAATCTGTGTTCTTCCTTTTATGTGATTAACTTATGGTTTTGATCCTGCACTTCTATTCTCGGATTGTTTATTTTGTATATCCTGGACATATTGTGCAGAGCGCCCCTGTGCTCTGTAATTGTGAATTCTGTTCATATGTACCTATTATGTTTTGATACCAAGAGGTTTTCAATAACTTTATGTTCTATATTGTACAACAATGCTGTACTTGTTCACTTTACAATATAAAAAATCTGATAAAAATACAATTATAAAAAAAGGGAGGGCTCGACCTCTCTTCAGTTACAATGGGTGGACGAATTTACATACTTGGGGGTACGTATTTCGAGGAATGTCACTGACTTCATTCCACTGAACTTGTCTCCAGTAGTCAATTCAGTCAAAGCCAAGCTGAAAGCATGGGAGAATCTTCCTCTGTCCCTGTTGGGTCGTATCAACCTTATCAAAATGAAAATCCTTCCCAAGTTTACATATTTGTTTTGTGACACCCCTCAGTGGATCCCTAAATCATTTTTTACCCATCTAAATATTTTCTCCTCCTTTCTGTGGGGCCCACGTCCTCCCCGTTTCAAACTAACCACCCTAATGCGCCCTTGTTCGCAGGGGGCCTGGCGTTCCCAGACTTCCACAAGTATTAGATTGCGGCCCAACTGGTCACTGCATTGTGGTGGCTTGTTCTGGACAGATCCAACACGGCCTGGGCCACGAAACCTGCGGTGTTACGGTCTGCGGTGGCTTTGTCGAACCTCCTTTTGCGGGGTCCGAGGGCTCCGTACGACCTGACCCCTTCTATGTGTACCACCCTGAGGGCCTGGTGGGAGGGCTTGGCTTGTGAAAAGTATCCTTCAATTGTGGTATCCCTGAACGCCCCCCTCTGCAACAATCCCAACCTCATCACCTTTTCAAAATTCCAGACCCTGTGGTGTGGACCAAATACCATATCAAAGTTCTCTCAGATGTCACCTCAGACCTTTCGATCCTCCCCTTTGATCATTTAATGTCTCACCACAATGTCCCGCCCTCACACAATTTCAGGTATCTTTAGCTGTCCCATGCTTTCAAGGCCCACCAGGCGAGGGGCAGCTGGTGCAATCTGACTTGGAACGGATTTTGCACTTTGACTGCACCAACAAGCCCACCTCCAGGCTCTACGCACATCTCCTCCGGGTCTCATCTCCTGAGTTGTCCAGGCTCCGTCAGCAATGGGATCAAGATGTTCTAGACTCGGAGGACTGGGAGGATATATGGGACTTCCCATTTAAAATGCTGGTTTCCTTGAGAGATCGCCTCATTCAGTACAAGATTGTTCATAGAGCATATCTAGCGGTGTGATCACGCTCCGGGGGACTACATTCACATCTTCTGGTCCTGCCCGGTAATTTCAATATTTTGGTCACAAATTCTTGTGGAGGTAAATAAAATACTAAGTATCTCTATTGTCCCATCCCCAAGAATATGCTTGTTGGGACTGGTGGAGGACCTGGTACCCAGGGTTGCTGAGAGAACCCTGTTAGGTCTCTTACTGTTCTACGCCAGGAAATCCATTGTCCTATGCTGAAAGCAGAAAACTCCTCCCTCTATAGGTCTATGGAAAACGCTTGTCAATGATGTGATACCCCTATACAAAGATTACTATATTCATAGAGGCTGTCCAAAAAAATATGACAGGGTCTGGTCTAAGTGGTTGGCGGAACCCTCTACTGCTGCAGCAGACTAGGAGGTTTCTCGCTATCTGACCTCCCTTGAAGCCCTGATAAACCAACCCTTGCCAGCACAGTAACTTAGGTGAGCTAGTTAACTATTCACCTACCCCTGGAGCAGGAGCCAGGCCCGCATATGGATGATGGTATTTTCTGGTAGTCGCAAATAATCTAATATTTCTTGGTTCCATTATGTTGACTTGCGACCCCTGCGCAGGTCCCACTCCTGATGTTGCCAAATGTTGGCTGTGCTGTTGTATGTTTATTTTGTCTATGTGTTTGTTATACGCAAAAATATAAAAAGATTTAAAAAAAAATAAAAATAGTGTAATATTGGTGGCAACGTGCATCAGCAGATAAGCTTATTTTTTCCTTTGGGAATGCATGTGACTGGGTGGTTTGCAGGCAGGAGTATGTGCAGGACCCTTTTTTTTGGTCCGCACCAGGATCGGATTGCATGGGTGTTCACACCCATACAACCCAATTCATGTCTGAACTGTCAGCTCACAATGCAATATGTGAACCGATCTGGGGGTGTCATTACCTTTCTATTAACACTCCCAGCATTTCGTATAAAATGCCATAAATTATGTAGTGCAAGGTCCTGCCTGGTTGGATAGAGAGTGATTGGCTAGATAGGTGTTTCCTACTATTATATAAATTTGGTAAATCTAAAGGAAATTGTACAATCAGATTGTATTGTGTATGGCCACCTTTATACACCTAAAATGACTAGTTGCACTTTCAGTGCCATTAATTGTTAACGGCACACCAAACACACATTTTGCCATGTGAAAAAAAATGAGGGGAAAATGCTGCAAAACACACAGTAAAATACACGCAACCCACAAAACGCCAACATGTCCCATAAGCCACATATAGCACAGCCAATTGAAATCAACGTGCTGCCCTATGCGTGTCACAGGAAAGACAAGCCACAAAACATTCGCTTCCACTATGCTAGATGTGAGTGGAGCCTGAAAGTGAAATTGGTGTGTTAACACAAAAACAATGAAGCTCCATTCACATCTGTGCATTTACTTGCATTTCAGAAATGCACTGCACCAAAAATCAGTTAAAAACGCACCAAGCTCCACTCTAAAAAAAAGTTCTGAAGCTTCTTTGGGGTGATTGATGCATGTAGGGCAGCCCATTCAGGTGGATGGACTGCCCTATGTGTGATGAGTGAAAATGCTCCAAAACACCTCCCACCCTCGCTAAAAAAAAATGCATGTGGGAATGCGAGTTCTCGCTATGCAGAGATGTGAACGGAGCTTGACAGCTGAGTGTTTCTGTCCACTCCCTTCTATGTACTTGTATAAATGGCCATTCACTATGCAATCTGATTGTATAATGTGTATTTAGTGAGAAGGGTGATCACTGATTGATTGCATTTCATTAAAAAAAACGTGCAGCTGGGAGTGGGAGGGTGGTTGATGCAGGGTGTGTGCTAATGAGGTCAGATGGTCAACTCCTTCCTGTGTCATGACCTATAGTCTGTAAGAAAGTAAGACAGAAGCAGGCCCGGACTGGGACAAAAAATAGGCCCGGGCATTTTAGACTGAGCAGCCCATTTTCCAGCAACCGCCCGTTCGCGAGGGTGGTTGGTGATGGGATAATCATGGAGTCGTGCCTACCAGTGCCCATCAGTGCCACCTATCAGTGCCGCCTATCAGTGCCCCTTATCAGTGCCGCTTATCAGTGCCACCTATCAGTGCCACCCATCAGTACCCATTAGTGCCGCCTATCAGTGCAGCCTCATCAGAGCATATCGGTGAAGGAGAAAAATTACCTGTTTTCAAACTTTTATAACAAACTATGAAACAGTTTTGTTTGTTTTTTTTCAAAATTTTGGTCCCCTTTTGTTTTTTTTTTAGCAAAAAATAAAAAAACCCAGCAGCAATTAAATACCACCAAAAGAAAGCTCTATCTGTGTGAAAAAAATGATAAAAATGTATTTTGGGTAAACTGCAGCATGACTGCGCAATTGTCATTCAAAGTGTGAGAGCGCTGAAAGCTGAAAATTGGTCTGGGCAGGAAGGTGGTTTAAGTGCCCAGTAAGCAAGTGGTTAATTTCCTCTCCTTTGTCTCTCTTTTTCTGTTTCTTTTTTCCTTTTTTCTCTCTTACTCTTCTTTTCTCTTTATATATCCCCCCTTTCTTTCTATATGTTCTTCCCTCCATCCCCCTTCCTTATCTCCTTTTTCCCGCCATTCATCTTTATCTTTTTACACTTTCCTGTGTCCTCCCTTACTTCTTGGTCTGCCTTTTCTTGTTTACCTGTATTCCTTCTGTGTCTTCTTTCCATGGATACACGCCTGATCTGATGGCTTCACTTCTCTCTGTGTACTTAAGCTCCTCCTTCACTCCCCTTGAATGGTTGTAATCTGCCTAGGTGGGCGGGGTCTCCTGACGTCATACGTTTCCATGACATCGGCGGCCCCAGCCCTGGCAGCGTCCCCGTTGCCTAGCTATCGCCGGCCGCAGCGCGCGTGCGCGGGCAGCGATAGCTATTTTGATTGGATCCGACCTGCTGCCTAGCAACCACAGATACAGATCTCCGGCTCCTCCTGCCCCTGCTCTGCTGATAGATGACATCGTAGGCAGGGCAGGAGAGCCTGAAGAGGAGACACAGGCACGGCCGCATAGTGGGAGGTGAGCGGCGACCGCGGCCTGTGTTAACCCTCTCCAGGCTGCGGTTGCCGCTTACCTCTCGCTGTGTGGCCCGGTCATCAACAGACATTAGACCGCGGCCCCGAAATTGAGCCCGACGGCCCCGGCCCACCGGGCATTTGCCCGGTATGCCCTATGGCCAGTCCGGGCCTGGACAGAAGCAATAGATATGTTTGGAAACATGGATGGGGGACAGTAAGGTAAGTGTCTGTAAATGTTATGGAAAGTGTTGATATTTTTGCAAAAGAAGTACATGAATACTATATTGCTACGTAGGAGGGCTGGAATTTAGGAAAAAAAAATATCAACAGCTGTTATAGGTTATATGACTTTTTAGTGTTGGGTTTTGCACCTTTTCTATTTTGTTTGATAGAGGCAAACAATCTCACTCTTTTAAATAAGGCCTAACCTGTGTTGAAGATCAGCTGCCTAGCATGTGGTCTCTCCTTCCTTGCTCCAGCATGATTTGTTCCAGGGCTTGTTTATATAGCACCTAGAGCAGTGATGGCGAACCTTGGCACCCCAGATGTTTTTGGAACCACATTTCCCATAATGCTCATGCCTTCTGCAGTGTAGTTAAGCATCATGGGAAATGTAGTTCCAAAACTTCTGGGACGCAGGGTTCGCCATCACTGACCTAGAGGATGAGTCCCACTCAGCCTATCAGTCGAGCTTACCATTTAGCTGTGCACAGACACAACACCTGTAGCCTGAGCATTAGCTTAATTTCATAGTCATTGCCTACATTCTATGCTATTTTCAGCATTCCCGTTTCTATGCTAATTGGCTTCTCTTGTTTGTCACCCACCCTGAGCCTGTTCCTGATAACACTTTTGTTGTATTCCAAATCAAATTATAGATGTCCAGCAGAAACAGTTATTTGGCAGTAACAACCTTTGAAACAACCGTTATTGTTATTCCTTCTGGGAATCCAAGCTGACAGAATGAATTCTGAAATTTAAATCTGCTTGGATAATCAGAATTCATAAAATTTGGTCCAAATTCCATTATCCAATTTTCTGGATTAACTCTAATGATCATTTATATATAAGAGCTTCTGTTACAACTTACTCACAGTGCTTTGTATATGTTAAGACCAACACAGGAGGGAGGTGCTTAAAGCGGAAGTAAACCCATCCAAAAAAACAGTTTCATTTCTGACACGTGCTGGAAATGTAACACTACCATTGGTTGTGCTCTCAACTAAACTGTCAAGCCATCCAATAGCTGATGTCTAAACTGATCACATGCAGAGCATCATGGCAGTTGTGGATTAAACAGAGACAAAGATGGCAGCCTCCTTGGCTGAAAAAGATAGGGGGGGTTACTTACACTTTAATGAGTGGTTATTAAGTAAAGATACTAAAGCATAAGAATTAAGAAATGACAAAGTTATTAACAAGTTTCAACAAGATAAATACTGATTACAAATGCTGCTTGAGCAACACTGATTTATATCTCATGTTTTTTGTAGCCTTTTCTTTTCGTTTGGACTTCAGTAAATTCCGATATACAATATATGACTCATGGATATGGTTGACTGCAAATAAAATAGCATTTTTTAAAATATAAATTTAGATTTATTTTGTTTAGATTCTGCTTGTATGTCAATTAAGAATTTTTTTTGTACAAACTAAACAAATATACAGTATCTCACAAAAGTGAGTACACTCCTTACATTTTTGTAAATATTTTATTATATATTTTCATGTGACAACACTGAAGAAATTACACTTTGCTACAATGTAAAGTAGTGAATGTACAGCTTGTATAACAGTGTAAATTTGCTGTCCCCTCAAAATAACTCAACACACAGCCATTAATATCTAAACCGCTAGCAACAAATGTGATTACACCCCTAAGTGAAAATGTCCAAATTAGGCCCAATTAGCCATTTTCCCTCATGTCATGTGACGCGGTGTCAACGCTCTCACTCTCTCATACTGGTCACTGGAAGTTCAACATGGCACCTCAAGGCAAAGAACTCTGAGGATCTGAAAAAAACAATTGTTTCTCTACATAAAGATGGCCTGGGCTATAAGAAAATTGCCAAGACCCTGAAACTGAGCTGCAGCATGGTGGCAAAGACAATACAGCAGTTTAACAGGACAGGTTCCACTCAGAACATGTCTTACCTTGGTCGGCCAAAGAAGTTGAGTGCACATGCTCAGCGTCATATCTAGAGGTTGTCTTTGGGAAATAGACGTATGAGTACTGCCAGCATTGCTGCAGAGGTTGAAGGGGTAGGGGGATCAGCCTATCAGTGCTCAGACCAAACACTGCACATTGCATCAAATTGGTCTGCATGGCTGTTGTCCCAGAAGGAAGCCTCTTCTAAAGATGATGCACAAGAAAGCCCACAAACAGGTTGTTGAAGAAAAGCAGACTAAGGACATGGATTACTGGAACCATCTCCTTTGGTCTGATGAGACCAAAATAAACTTATTTGGTTCAGAGGGTGTCAAGCGTGTGTGGCGGCATCTAGGTGAGAAGTATAAAGACAAGTGTGTCTTGCCTACAGTCAAGCATGGTGGTGGGAATGTCATGATCTGGGGCTGCATGAATGCTGCCGACACTAGGGAGCTACAGTTCATTGAGGGAACCATGAATGCCAACATGTACTGTAACATACTGAAGCAGAGCATGATCCCCTCCCTTCAGAGACTGGGCCGCAGGGCAGTATTCCAACATGATAATGACCCCAAACATACCTCCAAGATGACCACTACCTTGCTAAAGCAGCTGAGAGTAAAGGTGATGGACTGGCCAAGCAAGTCTCAAGACCTAATCCCTATTGAGCATTAATGGCTATGTTGAGTTATTTTGAGGGGGACAGCAAATTTACACTGTTATACAAGCTGTACACTCACTACTTTACATTGTAGCAAAGTGTAATTTGTTCAGTGTTGTCACATAAAAAGATAATAAATATATTACAAAAATGTGAGGGGTGTACTCATTTTGAGATACTGTAAATGTAGCTTAACCGCTTCCGGACCAGCCGCCGCAGTTACACTGTGGCAGGTTGGCTCCCCTGCGCGAAACCACGTAGCTGTACGTTGGCTCGCGGGGGCCGGATAGCAGGTGCACGCGTGCCGGCTGCATAGCGGGGGTGCCAATGGTTGCAATGACTGCCAGCCACAAGCGATTATGACCAGGAGACACAGAACAGGGACAAGTGTGTGTAAACACACACTTCCCTGTTCTGACAGGAATGACAGATTGTGTGTTCCTATTGGCTAGGAACCATGATCTGTCACTTCCTGTGGTTAGTCCCTCCCCCTTCAGTTAGAATCACGTAGCAGGGAACACAGTTAACTCCTTCACCGCCCCCTAGTGTTAACCCCTTCACTGCCAGTGACATTTTTACAGTTTTTCTACATTTTTACAGTAATTAATGCATTTTTAATCACACTGATCACTGTATTAATGCCAATGGTTCCAAAAATGTGTCAAAATTGGGGATATTTATTATAGCAAAAAGTAAAAAATATTGTGTTTTTTTTTTAATTTTTGTTTTTTCGCTTTTTTTGTTTATAGCGCATAAAATAAAAACCGCAAAGGCGATCAAATGCCACCTTAGAAAGCACTATTTGTCAGAAAAAAGGATGTCATTTTTGTTTGGGTACATCGTCGCATGACCGCGCAATTGTCAGTTAAAGTGACGCAGTGCGGAATCTCAAAAAATGCTCTGGTCAGGAAAGGGATAAATTCTTCTGGGGCTGAAGTGGTTAAGATAGGCCATAGAAGGTGAAAATGTGTTTTCCCGATTCAACACAGACATCAGCGACAGGGGAATCCCTCCTGCTGAGACATTGTAATCTTCTGGCGGGAAGCCGCCCCACCTAAGAGAAGATAGTGATCATTGCTAGCGGGTATAGCAGTCACTAGCGATAATCGCAAGTAAAATCCATCAGGCTGGTTGTACCCAAGTTGGCAGGTTGGGACGGGTGCGCGAATCGCCGTCATTGTACATTGGCTGCTTTAGGAAGCTATAGGGAGCGCATGAGTGCGACGCCGGAGCCGATGCACGTGGCCGGCAGCCACTATGTCCTCCAGCCACCCACAATTGCTCCACAGAGAGCCAGAATGGGGATATGTGTAAACAAACAGATCCCCGGTCTGAGTAGAGAGAAATCTGCTGTTCCTAGTGATCAGGAACAGCAATCTCTCTTCTCCTCCAGTCACTACACTTCCCCACAGTTAGAAACACCTCCCTAGGGAACAATTAACCTCTTTATCGTCCTCTAGTGTTAACCCCTTCCCTGCCAGTGACATTTTATACAGCAATCAGCGGCTATTTTTAGCTCTGATTGCTGTATAAATGTCACCGATCCCAAAAAAGTGTCAAAAGTGTCCGATCTGTCAGCCGCAATGTCGCAGCCTTGCAAAAAAAAAAAAAAAAAAAAATCGCAGATCACCACCATTACAAGTTAAAAATAATAAATAATATTTTGAAGATGCAATAACCAATCATTATATGCTTATTGCGATTTTTTTTTACCAAAAAGATGAAGAATACATTATTGGCCTAAACTGATGAAGAAATGTGTTTTTTTTTTTTTTTAAACTCAGGCATATTTATTATAGCAAAAAGTAAAAAATATTGTCTTTCTAAAAAAAATGGTCTTTTTTTTTTTTATAGTGCAAAAAATAAAAACCGCAGAGGTGATCACATACCACCAAAAGAAAGCTCTATTTGTAGGAAAAAAAGGACATAAACTTTGTGTACAACATTGCATGACCGTGCAATTGTCAGTTAAAGTGACAGTGCCGTATCCCAAAAAATGGCTAGGTCAGGAAGTGGATAAATCCTTCTGTTCTGTAAGTGGTTAAATTAACCAGATTCTGAAATGAAGTCAACAATGTTTTACTAGCTAGATATTTTTTTTCCCCCATCTGTGATAGGCAGGGATCAAAAGGTAGAAAAGGTGTTTATGTCCATTACACCTGGAACAGAAATTTCAGTCCTTTAACCCTTTGGAAGCCAGTGCTATCTTTTGCCTTTTTTGCAAACATGTTTAAATTCACATTTTAAATTAGAAAGCTGCCGCTGGGAATGTCTGTCCCGGGAGCTGTGGTCCTGGGATCCACGAGGGCCCAGCAGGTCAAACAGGGCCATACACAAGCACAAACCAACATAGTGTGCCATCCACAGTGATAGCTATAGAAGACATATTTGTGAATCAGACTCATTTCTAATGTGTGTAGGAATGTAGTATCAAAAATCAATACAAGGAGTATAATACTGTACAGTAAGTAGGGGTATAAACTAGTATCACTAGGATTGGGCCTGAATTAAAAAAATATATATCTAATGCTCATTGTAATCACAAAAAATGGGCAATAAAGCAAACAAATGTGAAAAAGGATCAATGATGTGTGAATAAAATTGAAGGAAAAAGCAAAACAAATAGCCCCCGGTGCCCAAAAGCCTCAGAGGAAGAGGTAGTGAATCAAGGTGACCCACCTAGTTAGGAATTAAGGATGAGCTCCGGCGTGTTCGCACAGCCCATGTGCAGAGGACAGGAAGTCGGCACTGCGCTACTCACAGTCAGTGAGACATTTCCCGATCTCTGCAGAAGCGCATCAGGACAATGTCTCGCTGCCTGTGATTAGCACAGCGCAGTGCCGACTTCCTGGCGGGTTCTGCATGTGCGCTGTGCGAACACGCCGGAGCTCATCCTTAGTAGGAATATGTAGCAACAGAGTACTATATTGACTGGTGTGCAATCAAAGTGAGATAAACATGACTTCCTAGGTGCATGGACTATATAATACTATGTATGGGTCAGGGAGAATTGGAGAGGGTGAAGATGAAAATAGACTCAAAATGGATGTGATAAAGAAGACAGAAAAAAGAAAGACAGAAAAAGTGGATTAAAGTGACCTATCCTAATGAAGCAATGCTCTGGCAAAAGGTTGCATGTATGGTCACTGATCACTGTGGAGCCACTGAAGGCAGACTTTCCTATTTGTACCTATAATGGGCCCCCGTGGACCCCGCCAAACATTAGGTGGGTGCGGCCGACTGGGGAAGAGAGAGGCAACCCCAACAATGGCCGCCACCACGTGGAGAGGGCGGCGCAAAGCGCACATTTAACCACACCATGGCGCGACATAGCTGTGCGGACTGGTGTGATGACATCATGGCTGCGGCACCAGTGTCCTTTGCTTGGTCCCCCACATGCTGACACTCTCACAGGCCCATCCTGGGTGGGTGGGGACAGCGAAGGATGAAGAAGCATCGCAGCTCCCGGGACAGAGACACCAATTGCTGCTCCAGGGAAGGGAGCATGGGACAATTGGTTGGAAAGTTCACATAATATAACAATTTAGCCATGATGGCACAAGGGATCAAAGTATAAAAATGCAGAAAATATATGTTACAACGGGTGAAGCAAGCCACGAATGGGTGAGAGGTGTTTTCCATCTAATATACAATATCTCATCATTGGGAGTGTCGCACCTCATTCAAAGTCCCGTAGGCAAATTGTTGCAACTTTTTAGAGATATGGTCAGAAAAGTGGAATAAGCCATTAATTTATAATAATCTGGTTTATATGTTTGTTTAGTCCTTCAGGATATTACTTTGCTAACTTCAAAAACGAATGTAAGGACAAGAAAGTTATGTTGCATATAACAACTCATCAACGTTCTTGGTTGTTTATTTTCAGTGATGTTGTATTTCTCAGTGGAAGGGCTTGTTAAAGCAAGCAGTTGCAAAGGTGGCAGAGGGAGGTGTAACCCAGCTGCAGCCATGAGGCTTTCCATTGCAGTGCAGCACAAATTACCCCCCATTGTGTTTGGTGGGCAGTACCACCTGCTGAACATGACCCATTCAAGTGCACAGGGCCACACCCCATGCACTCCAAAATGCATGTGTTTGTGCCACAAGGGTGGGGAGTTTTGGAGGTTAAAACAGGACACAAACCTCACTGCCTGCCAAACTCCCTCTGAAAAGCAACCCACTGCAGATTGCTCATCAGAGGGTAAAGCATGTGTAAACAACACTATTTATGTTGGCACAGTACAAATACATTATTCAAATTATATATGCTGTATATTTTAAAGCTAGTGGAGTTGTAGTGCCGTTATATCAAATTATAATGATTGTGTTTAATTTCCTTGGCAGCTGTCATTTTTTCTAGAAAAGGTTGAGAAATAAAAACAAAGATTTGCTAGTTTTCAATAAAAAAAGCAGTGCTGTAAAACATTCCCGTTACACATCAACCCTAGGATAGGTTGGCATAATATAGCCCTTTTTTTGCTGCAAATATGAAATAACGTCACAGTTTTGATTTCTGAGTGAGGTTTTCAAATGTTATCCCTTAAACATTAAAGCATACATTTCTGTTAAAGCTTTTTGTAGCTCACTGAACTTTATTTCTTCCAATTAAATATGGAGTATAAAACAGAACAAATGAAGTTCAATTAGCTTTTCAATGCATGTGGTGTGCATTTAACAGCTGGAAATTTCCCTTTTATTCGTCTTTAGCTGGTGTTAATGTGCATATGAAGACCATGCAATGCTTGATTTTGCATTGATATTTTCGGCTTTTACATCTATAGGAGTATTTATGAAGTGATAATAAAACAAGGGAGACTGAATAAAAAGGAACATGACACTGGATTAAATTAGATGTCACATGTGTATCTATAAAAGGAAAATAAATTAAATTACTCAGCTGTCCACACGTTATAACATATGCTCTACTTGCTTATTGCCTCAGAGACCAAGATGATTCATTTGCATCTGAATTCAATTAGCAGAAGGTTAGTGAAACCACTTAAATGAAACAAAAGCATGGCAGACTCTTATTTGCCACAATACGCGTCTTGATTTGAAGAAATAGCAAGATAATAATTCAGGCACAATGCCATAAAGTTGTTTGCTGTGATTTTCCGGGGTGCATTTTCTGGTTTCATGTGTCACCTGACCAACCTATCAAACAAATTAACCATATACAGATACCATAACATACTCTAACCATATGTTGGAAAGTGCACTTATTTAATGTTGTAATACCCTTGTGGATAAATGAACCTTTACCAGCCTTCAGTCTGTGACATTCATCTTGTCATTTTACTTTGAACAAATTGTTGTTCAATGATAGACTCTATAGCTCTGTAACATCTCAACTCAAATAGATCCTTGCATCAGATATACTGTATTTTCTAATACTATCTGAATTCATGCTAGGCTATGTGTAATGCCGTGTACACACGGTCGGACTTTTCAGCTAAAAAAGTCAGACAGCCTGTCCGACAGACTTTCGACTGACTTTCTAACGACCAGACTTGCCTACACACGATCACACCAAAGTCCGACGTTTTCGTACGTGATGATGTACACTGGACTAAAATAAGGAAGTTGATAGCCAGTAGCCAATAGCTGCCCTAGCGTCTTTTTTGTCTGTCGGACTAGCATACAGACGAGCGGATTTCTGGGTCCGGCGGAGTTACGACGTAAAGATTTGAAGCATGTTCCAAATCTAAAGTCCGTCAGATTTGAGACTGGAAAAGTCCGGTGAAGCCCGCACACGATCGGATTGTTCGCCGGATTTGGTCCGTCGGCGTCCGTCAGACCAGTCCGGTCAAAAAGTCTGACCGTGTGTACGCCCCATAAGTGTTACATCTCCCACAGAACACAAAATTACTTCTGGCAATACCTTTTTTTTGTCTTTTCTTTATAAAAGGAAAAATCATAATTTGTTCTGGTACTATCTAGGGCTAATATCTACTTCCACAATCACCTATATCCCGGTGTTTACACATATTTAACACTGTTTCAGTCCGATCATCGGGGAAGGGGAGACTGAGCAAATATTTCAGCCTGTCTGTAACAGTCTTTTAACATAATCCTAGTCACTTGCCTGCAGCTTGAGGACTTGTTGGGGTCTATTTACATTTTTACGGCGCATCAACGTGCCTTATGTCACACGTTCATGTGCACAATGGTAAGACATCCCATTGAAATATATAGGCTACCAAAGCATCAAAGTATCCTAAAAATGTGCCACACATTTTTGAATGCATTATGGTGTGTTGCTGTGTGCCAAGGCATGTTGCAATGCATGTGCATTGCCTTAATGCAAAATAAATGGCACCCCAACACAGCAATGCTTGTAACATACAGTATATTACCAAAAGTATTGGGACACCTGCCTTTACACGCACATGAACTTTAATGGCATCCCAGTCTTAGTCCGTAGGGTTCAATATTGAGTTGGCCCACCCTTTGCAGCTATAACAGCTTTATATCTTCTAGGAAGGCTGTCCACAAGGTTTAGGAGTGTGTCTATGGGAATAATTGACAATTTTTCCAAAAGCACATTTGTGAGGTTAGGCACTAAGGATGAGATGAACACCCCCTGGTTCGGTTCGCACCAGAACTTGCGAAAAGGCAAAATATTCGGACGAACAACCTTTAAAGTCTACAGGACACGAACATGAAAAATCAAAAGTGCTCATTCTAAAGGCTTATATGCAATTTATTGTCATAAAAAGTGTTTGGGGACCCAGGTCCTGCCCTAGGGGACATGTATCAATGCAAAAAAAAAGTTTTAAAAAAACTGCCATTTTTTTGGTAGCAGTGATTTTAATAATGCTTAATGTGAAACAATAAAAAATAAATATTCCTTTAAATATCATGCCTGGGGGGTGTCTATAGTATGCCTGTAAATTGACACAGTTTTCCCGTGTTTAGAACAGTACCACAGCAAAATTAAATTTCTAAAGGAAAAAATGTCATTTAAAACTGATCGCGGTAAGGGGGTGTGGCCTGGCAAGCGATGGTGTGGGACGCAGCTAGCGGGAGCTCCTCTTGCCAAACTCTCCTGTTTACCAGCCTGACTGCTAATTGGCCCTTAAAAGAACCTAAACGGACGCTACATTGACCCGGGATCGGGATTCACTATGTCGCCAATGAAAAAGGCACCTACAGCAGTGGATAAACTAGCCATGAGGGTACGGAAGGGCAGGCCAAAGATGGCGCCGCTGCGTGTTCGGGAGAAGGCCGCCAGGCCGCAGAAACAGCAAAAGTACTGGAAGCAATAGCGGATCTTCAAACCAATCTCACTACCAAGATAGATGAAGTTAAAACCGATCTATCGCTTCTCAGACAAGATCTATCTAAGGTCTAAGGATCTATCTAAGGTGAGAGACAGAGTCAAAAAAACTGAAACACGCATCAGTACTGTGGAAGATATCCTGCATCCACTACAGCACACAACAGAAGACATGCAGTGCCAGATCCAGCAGCTTCACTCTCACCAAGACGATCTGGAGAACAGAAGCCACAGATGTAATCTTAGATTTATTGGATTGCCTGAAAGAATCGAAGGAAAAGACCCTGCAGAGTACCTGGAGAATCTCTTTATTGCCACATACGACCAGGAGGCCTTTTTGGTGATGTTTGCGGTGGAGAGGGCACACCGAATACCTGCTAAACCCCCACCTACAGGTGCACCTCCCCGCACTCTTATTGCTACATTTCTGAACTTTAAAGATCGTGACAAGATTATGCGACTTACAAGGGAGAAAACTGATCGCGGTTGTAATGAATTGTTGGATCTCGGCAATATAAATAAAACTCATTGAAAAAAATGACATGGGTTCCCCCCCAGTCCATTACCAGGCCCTTTGGGTCTGGTATGAATATTAAGGGGAACCCTGAACCAAAAATTTAAAAAAAAATTGTGTGGGGGTCCCCCCAAAATCCATACCAGGCCCTTCAGATCTGGTATGGATATTAAGGGGAATCCTGTGCCAATATTCTTTAAAAAATGGCGTAGGAGCCCCCCAAATCCATAACAAGCCCTTATCTGAGCACGCAACAATAGTAGGCTTGTCGGGCGGGACATTTTTTTTTTTTAATAAAGGACTTGTCCCAAAGTGTCTCCTGTCTTTACTATTTTTGACACACTTTTTTTGTGAAATGGTAGGGGTACAATGTATCCATTACCAATTCACATGGGGGAAGGCCAGGATCTGGGGGTCCCCTTGTTAAAGTGGGCTTCCAGATTCCGATAAGCCCCCACCCACAGACCCCCACAACCACTGGGCAAGGGTTCGGGGGATGAGGGGTACTCCAAAGCACCCTCCCCATGTTGACAGCATGTGGCCTGGTATAGTTCAGGAGGGGGGTGCTCTCTCATCCACCCTCTTTTCCTGCGGCCTGCCAGGTTGTGTGCTCAGATAAGGGTCTGTATGGATTTTGTAAGGGCATCTATGCCATTTTTTTTATTTGGAGCAGGGTTCCCCCTAATATCCATACCAGACCTGAAGGGATGGATTTTGGGGGGACCCCACACAATTTTTTTTTAATTTTTGGTTTGGGGTTCCCCTTAATATTAATACCAGACCCAAAGGGCCTGGTAATGGACTGGGGGGGGACCCATGCCTTTTTTTCAATGAGTTTTATCTATATTTCTATATTGCAGAGATCCGACAATTCATTACAGCCGCAATCTGTTTTAAATTACTTTTTTTCCTTTAGAAATGTAATTTTGCTGTGGTACTGTTCTAAACATGGGAAAACTGTGCCACTTTACAGGCATACTATAGACACCCCCAGGCATTTAAGCATTATTAAAATCACTGCTCCCGAAAAAACTTCCATTTTTAAAACTTTTTTTGCATTGATACATGTCCCCCAGGGCAGGACCCAGGTATGACAATAACTTGCATATAAGTCTTTAAAATGAGCACTTTTGGTTTTTCATGTTAGTGTCCCATAGACTTTAACGGGGTTCCACGGCTCCCGAATTTGCCACGAACAACGCATAATGTTCGTTGTTTGCCGAACGTCCGAACAACCAAATTTCGGCCCACACTTATGCTCAGGCCAATCCGTTCACACATCCCTATCAAGCACTGATGGTGGACGAGAAGGCCTGGCTCACAGTCTCCACTCTAATTCATTCCAAAGGTGTTCTATCGGGTTGAGGTGCAGGCCAGTCAAGTTCCTCCACCCCAAGCTCACTCATCCACCCTTTATTGCCAAAAGTATTGGGCCACCCTTTCTGAATCACTTGGTGGAGGAGGAATAATGGTGTGGGGTTGTTTTTCATGGGTTGTGCTTGGCCCCTTAGTTCCAGTGAAGGGAACTCTTAAGCTGTTAGCATACCAAGACATTTTGGACAATTTTTCATGCTCCCAACTTTGTGGGAACAATTTAAGAATAGCCGCTTCCTGTTTCAACATGACTGCGCACCAGCACACAAACAGGGTCCATAAATAAACAGATGAGTGATTTTGGGGTGGAAACTTAACTGGCCTGCACAGAGTCCTGACCTCAACCCAATAGAACACCTTTGGGATGAATTAGAGCTGAGACTGCAAGCCAGGCATTCTTGTCCACATCAGTGCCTGACCTCACAAATGCGCTTATGGAAGAATGGTCAAACATGCCCATAGACACACTCCTAAACCTCGTGGACAGCCTTCCCAGAAGAGTTGAAGCTGTTATAGCTGCAAAGGGTGGGCCAACTCAATATTGAACCCTACATACTAAGAGTGGGATGCCATTAAAGTTCATGTGCGTGTAAAGGCAGGCGTCCCAACACTTTTGGTAATATAGTGTATGTTGCTGCACATGAGCACAATGTATAGATATAAATGGGCCCTAAGTGATAAAAGGTTATTCTTCAAAATAATGTTATATATTGTGACTTATGACTTATTTATTCAGGCAGACTTGTAAAGTTAGTGACAGGACAGCTTAAGATTGTCACTGTAAGATACATATCTATCATAAGTCACACACACAGGATATCCCCTGTGTGATACAATTGTCCTAATAGAAAAGCGTTATCATATCCTTTTAGGAAATAAAGAAGGAAATATATTACTTCCTTATAATGTCAATGACATCACAGAATGTAGAGATTCCCATCCCATAATCTCATGTGACAATCAGAGTAGAAAGAAAAGATAAAGTTATAACTAAATTTATACAAGGTAAATGTGTGCTTTATCAAATAGCAGATGACGAAAACCGTACTGGCTCAGTAATTAAAGAAAATATATTATGCTGGATGAGATGTTTGTCTTAAAAAGAGAAATATGGGCAAAGCTCTTTTGACCGTTCTTCTCATGTGGGTCACAGAAGTGCAGGGTTAAACGCTGATGTTGGTTGATATCACGGAGCCACTCCACTTTGGAAGGATCCTGACAATAATGTTAGAATCCACCCAGATGACTGACGAGTAGCTGTCTCAGCGTGCTGCTGAGATCCTGAGCCAGCCACTGTCATCTCTCCACAGCCTAGTGCTCCAGTGAACATTGGGACTGACAGTCACTGCTCTCTACTCAGTGAAGACCAAGAATGAGAAATCAGCAGTCACATGATCTCTCAATTATCAGGCTTAAACCAACCCATGATGCAGCAGGTAGGTAAGCATGTGTGTTTATTGTTTTAGATTCCCACACTGATCATTTAAGATACATGCTTTAAATGTGAATAGAAGGGTTTAAAAGTTGGAAAATGCCAAATAGTATGTGGAAAGGGATTATGGAAAGGAGAGAGGAGAGGCTCATGAGCAGTAGGGAAGAATGTGAAGATTAGACTCCATATGTCAATATAGTAATCATATGACTACTACTACTGCTACTAAAAACCCCATCATTGTCATCATCATAATAGAAAATAATAAGGGGCATTGACATTCATTTTACAGTTGATTAAACAATGCTTACCATTATGTTTTATTTTAGTTAAACAGTAAATGTTGTCTGCATTTTCTTAGTATTAATTTGAATGGTTCAATTGTTAAAAGAGGCTAACTAACTTTGATCCTTTCTAGTCACAGCAGTCATGCAGAGATTTTTTTCCCTACAGTTAACACTATTCAGATGTCGCAGAAAAGTCCAGTTAACCAGTGCAATGCAGAAATGTCTAAGCTTCTTTACTGCAAGCTTGTTTTGATGCTTGTCCTTTGATTTTCCTGGGGTTCAAAGAAGGAAGCATATTGGATAAGCAATATGCTCATCAGACCATATCAAAAAGTAATGATCTGTCTAGCTAGAGTAATGAAAGTTTAAACCATCACTGTATGCTGCAATGCTATTTGCTATGCCTCATTAAGTTTAAGAAATTGCTGATTTGTACTACTCAATGTACAATATCCAAACTAATAGAAGCTAAAATTGCTGAATAGCAAGATCTGATTTTATCTTCTAATGTGAATCTTTGCCCTCTGCATCTGCTATATGACTTATGTGCTCTTTTGTGGGTGTCTTCAGCATAAGCCTGTCAGTTTTATAAACTTAATTAAATACATATTCTCATGCCAGTAGTGTTTGCATTTTTGTATTATTATGTATTTTTCTTAAATTACCGTACTTACATTCAAACAACCACTTGATTGCACATGTATGATTTATGACTGTATTTTATGTGCAGGTCATCTTTTAATTAAGTTATCCAGAGATAAACACAGTTCTATCACTAGATTAAAAAATATATGTAAAATAAATGGTAAGACTTGGTTACGATTTGCAATTATTTTATTTATTGTAAGAATAATGTAAAACTAAGGTAACTTAAGAGGTGTCAGCTAGACATGTAGGAACAAAATCTATATTTATACATAGAAATATTAATGCAGCAGTTATTTATGCACATAAATAAATAGGACCCCAGAGCAAATCACGAATTGGCCTCTGGCCTTCCCCTCTCAGATGTAAAAGGTTAGTCCAACCAAGTTAATGAAATTGATATTCGTGTGTTTACTAGATAAAGGAGAGTTAAAACGTTCATTGAACTTCTCTTGCTTGCATTTAATCTAATACATATACCAATAAAAATGTTTTGTTACAGTTGTTTTATTCAATAAAAATGAAACGGTTTACCCACCAAAAAAAAAAAAATTGCCTATGCTCATAATTAGCAATAAGCTACAATGCTAAACTAATGCCCCATACACACGGTCGGATTTTCCGATGGAAAATGTCCGATCGGAGCGTGTTGTCGGAAATTCCGACCGTGTGTGGGCTCCATCGGACATTTTCCATCGGATTTTCCGACACACAAAGTTGGAGAGCAGGAGATAAAATTTTCCGACAACAAAATCCGTTGTCGGAAATTCCGATCGTGTGTGCACAAATCCGACGGACAAAGTGCCACGCATGCTCAGAATAAATAAAGAGATGAAAGCTATTGGCCACTGCCCCGTTTATAGTCCCGAC
Organism: Lithobates clamitans; assembly: GCA_037952925.1. Taxonomy (NCBI): domain Eukaryota; kingdom Metazoa; phylum Chordata; class Amphibia; order Anura; family Ranidae; genus Lithobates; species Lithobates clamitans. The sequence continues at coordinate 9,255,145 of JBBGZY010000190.1, forward strand.
ATACGTGTTTTACGTCACCGCGTTTAGAACGATCGGATTTGCCGACAACTTTGTGTGACCGTGTGTATGCAAGACAAGTTTGAGCCAACATCCGTCGGAAAAAATTCTAGGATTTTGTTGTCGGAATGTCCGAACAAAGTCCGACCGTGTGTATGGGGCATAAGATTGCATTTCAATTTATCAGGCCAACCTGAGTTCTCTCTGGGAGGATCAGCAGATGAAAATACAGGAAAAAGGCCTGAAAAAATGCAACCACCCAATATGGGAAGCTGTATTGTATTGTTTTTTTTTCTTGGATTTAGATACATTATAAATCACCCAATCACCTCCTACTATGTCTCTAAGGTAGTGAGCTTACTGATTTTCTCTTCCTTTCCTTCTTTGGGGGGAATCTATGTTAAATGTTTTTTTTTTCATTTTTGCCCAGCCGATTGGAATAATATCTTAAAAAAAATATAGCATTGGTGTTTGTTCCCCAAGAAAATGAAAACCCACATGCTATTTTTTGACAACCTATTGCTTACAGTATTAGCCCAGAAAATGGGCATTTTGGATTTGGCAGATTCTGCTCTCATTGACTTCATTTGGATTCAGGTTTGGCATTCGAATTCCATTGAAGTTTGCTGAATCCTGTTTGGCTCATTCCTACCTATGAAAGGGCTCACCTGTGCAATCTATGGGTGCAGAAATGTGTTATATACAGTAGTTAGCTGATCTAGTGGTTTCAAGCTATTTTATGATTTTTGATACACAAGCATACTGTCAACTACAGTCGATTTTCTGTTCGAACTGGTAACTCCACAAAATATTATTAGAGTTCTGTAGTAGTATAATTCACTATAATATATAAATAAATATAATAAAATCTCAGTGGGACGGTTATGTGATGAAGGCAAATCTAGTTTTCTGTATGTTTGTTTTGTTTATCCCATAGTGCTTTTACCATTTAAATACTCATAGATATTATGGGCAATATTCTGAGTCCTGCTCTTTAACCGGTTCCTGACCAGATCACACTGATATACGTTGCCAGAATGGCACGGGTGTGCAAAACCACGTACCCATAGGTTTGCTCGCGCCCGGGGGCATACGCATGCACCCGCAGCGAACCGATCAGTCTTCAGGTCCAGGACAATGATTTCTGGCCTAGACCTGCTGATTAGTTCTGACCAATGAAATGCTTCCCCTGCCTGTAAGTGTAAACACAGGCAGTGGGAGTGATGTCATCTCCCCTCATGGAATTCTCTTCAGTTCCAGAGAGAGGAGAGAGGACTTCTAAAAGGGAGTTGCACCAACACTACACTGGCACAGTACATGTAGGCACACATTTCACCACCCCCCATCACCCCCTGTTAACCCCTTCACTCCCTGCCACTGTGTCACCAAGTGCAGTTTTCAGATTTTTCCTGATCACTGCATTGGTGTCACTTGTGACACCAATCATCATTAGGGCAGGTAGTAGTATGCCCAGATAGGTCTAGGGAACCCCCCTAAATAAAGGTTTAACCCCCAGTTAACCCTTTCACCCCCTGTCACCAGTAGATCTATTTTCTGATCGCTGTATCAGTGTTACGGGTGATGCTAGTTAGTTATTTTTTATAATAAAATAATAAAGGTAATAAAAGTTTAACTCCCTGATTGCCCGGCGGGTTTTAGCGTCAGTTAGGGTCTTCGTCAGCCCCAGGCATCATTAGATTAGTGGAAGTAGCACTAACACCCACGCACGCACCATACACCTCCCTTAGCATTATAGTGTCTAAACGGATCAATATTTTTGATCTGATTAGATCTATACTAACATCCTCAGTAGTTTAGGGTTCCCAAAAACACAGCGTTAGCAGGATCAGCCCAGATACCTGCAAGCCCCTGCGTTTATCCCCTCTGCCCAGCCCAGCCCACCCAAGTGCAGTATAAATCGATCACTGTCACTTACAAAACACAACACACATAACTACAGCGTTCGCAGAGTCAGGCCAGATCCCTGAAAATGCTAACAGTTTTTTTGGTAGCGATTGAAGCAGGCTTTGACAATCAGGTGCTCTTTTTGCCTGTGAATCTCACTAGTTGTACCAGTAAATTTAGAGGCCACAATGTCCTATCAAAGGTACACTAGTAAAGAGGCCTACACGTTTCTGAGCATGACAGATGAGGAAGTCGCCCATCTGGCTCAGAATATGTAGAGCAACAATTTTTTTTCAAATCCTCAGAGAGTTATTTGCCATGAGGTACCATGTTGGACTCCCAGTGACCAGTATGAGCGAGTGAGAGCGATAACACCAAATTTAACACACCTGCTCCCCATTCACACCTGAAACCTTGTAACACTAATGAGTCACTTGACACAGGGGAGGGAAAATGGCTAATTGGGCCCAATTTGGACATTTTCACTTAGGGGTGTACTCACTTTTGTTGCCAGTGATTTAGACATTAATGGCTGTGTGTTGAGTTATTTTGAGGGGACAGCAAATTTACACTGTTATACAAGCTGTACACTCACTACTTTACACTGTAGCAAAGTGTAATTTCTTCAGTGTTGTCACAAGATATAATAAAATATTTACAAAAATGTGAGGGGTGTAATCACTTTTGTGAGATACTGTGTATTGCCGGGATCCGACAATACATTACAGCCACAAGCAGTTTTAAATTACATTACTTCCTTTAGAAATGTCATTTTGCTGTGGCACTGTTATAAACATGGGAAATATGCGCTACTAAGCATACTAAGCAAACTAATAAAAATAAGAGTCCAAATGCACAAAAATAATACTCAGTCTTCTGCACAAAAACGTACAACACACCACCAGTGCATAAACGTTGAAAATGCAAGTGCTCTCCTCCACCTCAATATCCTAGCCGCTCACCTCATGTTCTGACCTGTTTCACCAGAAGGTCAGAAAAAGCATGTTCCCTCTCAGGGGTATAAACGAATCATCTGGTCATGGAGCTCCTATTCTGTCCGTGCTGCCTCCGGCTGATTAGATGGATACCAGCCAGTACAGATTCCCTCAATGGGGTCCAGTGCACAAAGGAACAGAAAAGGCTAAATCTAGTGCTCTCTGTATATCGAAATGGTTTATTTCCTCATAAAAGCATTAGAACGTTACTCACAAATGCAGCACTTGAGCAGTGCGGGGTTTAGGTTGCATAGAAACGACAAGATGCTCGCGGGATGACGTTGCCACTGCGACTTCTTCCCCCTATACGTGTTATGTCAAATGGGCTACTACACCACTGTGACTTCTTCATTAAGGGTTAATAAATATCCCCCAAAAATATATAAAAACAATTTTTTTTCCTCAGTTTAGGCCAAAATGTATTCTTCTACATTTTTGGTAAAAAAAAAAAAAAAAAAAAAAAAAAAAAAAAAAAAAAAATCGCAAGCGTATATTGATTGGTTTGCGCAAAATTTATAGCGTCTACAAAATAGAGGATAGTTTTATGGCATTTTTATTTTAAATTTTTGTTTTATTAGTAATGGTGGCGATCTACGATTTTTATCAGGACTGCGACATTATGGTGGACACATCGGACATTGACACATTTTTGTGACCATTGTCATTTATACAGCGATTAGTGCGATTAAAAATGCATTGATTACTGTGTAATTGACACCGGCAGTGAAGGGGTTAACCACTAGGAGCAGTGAAGGGGTTAAGTGTGTCCTAGGGAGTGATTCTAACTGTGAAGGGGCTGGGCTTGAACACACAGGACAGTGATCACTGCTCTTGATCACAGAGAGCAGTAGATCACTGTTCTGTCACTAGGCAGATCGGGGAATGCTTTGTTTACATAAGCATCTCCCCATTATTCCTCTCCGTGACACGATCGCGGGCACCCAGCAGACATCCAGTCCGCGGGACCCATGGTCACGGAGACCGCGGCAGCACGCACACGCTCGCAACACCGCTTCTTAAAGGGGACGTACCTGTGCGCCCTTTTGCCTGCCAGTGCCATTCTGCTGACGTACATTGGCGTGCACTGGTCAGCAAGTGGTTAATGATGTCTGCTTGTTCGAAACAGATTTTTTGCCTGTTCGCATGTTCTGCTGCGAACCGAACTGGGGGGTGTTCGGCTCATCCCTAATCACAGCCCTTCTGTTTCCAGACAGTGCTGTGGCCCAACTTCCTAATCCAAATACAGTGAGCCGGCTGCATGAGAGGCATTTTCTGTATGTCCTGCTTGGTGCCCCTACCCAACGATTAGCCCAAAGAAGATGTCGTGTCTGTAGCAAGCGCGGATATAGGCATGAAACCCACTATTATTGTCCCTCCTGTCCTGCCCAACCTGGTCTTTGCATCGGTGAATGTTTTGAACACTAACACACACTAGTAGAGTATTAGTGTAGGGTACAGCACGGAACAGTCTAGCGTACACTTTCACAGGATCTCCAAAGATGCCATCGCATTTCGAGAGACCTGAACCTAGAACCGTTACATATAAAAAGGGTAACAAAAAAAAGTATATTTAAATATATATATATATATATATATATATATATATATATATAAAAGCCAAAAATAGTTGTCGTTTTATTGTTCTCTTTTTCTCTCTCTCTCTCTCTCTATTTTGTTCTCTCTCTATTCTGCTCTTTTTATTGTATTTTTAACTGCAATGTTTTATTGTTACTATGGTTTATCATGTTTGCTTTTCAGGTATTATTTTATACTTTACTCTTTACTGTGTTTTATTGTTAACCATTATTTTTTTTTCAGGTACACCATTCAGCTTCAGCACTGATTCATTTATCTTGACAGCAACAGCATTTGCTCTCACGATATGTAAATCAGTGACTCCAGCATTGTAGGAGGTGATTTCACCACCACAGTTTAAAAAAAAAAAAAGTGCATATATGCCGAAGCATGGGGACAGGGGTGGAGGGACAATTTGCTCCTAAAATTAGGGGCGGATTGCCCCCATGCTTCGGCATATATTTTTTAGTCTTTTTTTGGCACATATTGTTGTTTTTTTGAGTTAATGTTTTATTATTAGCAATGTTTGCTTTTCCCCTGTCCCCCCATGCTCGCGTGCAAAGGTGAACGCAAGGGCCCGTCTCGTGTCATATGTAAACAGCAATTGCACCATGCATGTGAGGTGTCACCACAAATGTCAGATCAAGGGCAGTAATTTTAGCAGTAGACCCCCTCTGTAAATCTAAAGTGGTAACCTGTAAAGGCTTTTAAAAATGTATGTAGTTTGTCACCGCTGCGCAGTTGTGTGCAATTTTAAGGCATGTCATGTTTGGCATCTATGTACTCAGGATAAGATCATCTTTTATATTTTACCAACATTTGGGCAATATAGTGCGTTTTAGTGCATTAAAATTCAAAAAAGTGTTTTTTTTCCAAAAAAACAAAACAGTTTGAAAAATCGCTGCACAAATACTGTGTGAATAAAAAATTGCAACACCCACCATTTTAATCTGTAGGGCCCTTGCTTTAAAAAAAAAAAATAATATATATATATATATATATATATAATGTTTGGGGGTTCAAAGTAATTTTCTAGCAAAAAAATTAAATAAATCTTCATGTAAACAAAAAGTGTCAGAAAGGGTATTGTCTTCAAGTGGTTAGAAGAGTGGGCGATGTGTGGCATAAGCTTCTAATGTTGTGCATAAAATACCAGGACAGTTCAAACCCCCCCAAATGACCCCATTTTGGAAAGTAGACACCCCAAGCTATTTGCTGATAGGCATGTTGAATCCATGGAATATTTTATATTTTGCCACAAGTTTCGGGAAAATGACAATACATTTTTTTTTTTTCACAAAGTTGTCACTAAATGATATATTGCTCAAACATGCCATGGGAATATGTGAAATTACACCCCAAAATGCATTCTGCTGCTTCTCCCTAGTACAGGGATACCACATGTGTGGGACTTTTTGGCAGTCTAGCCACGTACAGGACCTCGAAATCCAATCACCGCCTTCAGGCTTTCTGAGGGCGTAAATTCTTGATTTCACTCCTTACTACCTATAGCAGTTTTGGAAGCCATGAAAGGCACAAATAGCACAACCCCGCCCCAAATGACCACATTTTGGAAAGTAGACACCCCAAGGTATTTGCTTAGAGGCATAGTGGGTATTTTGCAGCTCTCGTTTGTTTTTGTTATCAGCATTACAACTTCTGACAAGTTCTGACACAGGAGATAAAAGCAGCTGGAAATTTGTGCCAGCCTGGGTGCATAGAGACAGATAGGCAGAGAGCTGGTCTATTCACACTGCAGCTCTGCATGTTTCTTCATTCCTCTGCCTATGTGGAGAGGGGGTGTGTGCCTTTCCTCCAATCAGCTGTCACACAGTGTATACCAAGACTCCACACCCAGTGGTGGAACAGGAAAAAAAAAATTCTAACAGAATGTTAACTTTCTAAATATTGAAGCTGATTTAGGAGGGTTTGTTTCATCTCTGTGTATCATCTGAGGCTGTTCACTTCACTGGGTATATGTAAGGGTTTACATCCACTTTAAGTAAAGGTTTATATTACTAACATTATACTCAAAAGCTCAATGCCCTCAAGTAATATTTAACATGCTGTGCATGAGGTAAGCAGATCCTTTAAAACACAATTCATTCCTAAGTCATTATTTACTACATGGTTACATCTGTTAGCAATACTTAAAGAATAATTACTGTGTGACTGTACAGTATATGTAAGACTCAAGCAGACCCCCCTACCCCCCCCCCCACCCCACACTCTCTTCACAGGAGATGAATTACAGCAGTGCTTCTCCTGCAAGTGCTTTGATAGCCATATGTGTCTTAGTACCCTGTGATGCACTTGCTCCCATATCACAGCAGGTGCTCAGCGCTCGTCTCTATGAACACCTGCTGCCTATAGATAGGTGACTGAACAGGAAATGTATTTCTTTCCACTATAATCCATGCAATATTTTTAAACCTCTTGTCAGTTGTGGAAAATGTATACATGCTTTGTAAATGCATAATTAAATGTTCATTAATCCCAAAACTCCAGAGTCTGAATTTAAAATGTGTATTTGTTTGTATATGGTATATAGGTATGTATACTATAAATCTATTACTTTTCTAAAGAGCCCAATTTCACCTTCTTGTCCCAGTATTTGTAGTTTCAGAGACATCAGTGTGTTTAACAGCAATTAGAAAATGAGTCTAGACCAGTTTGATTTAATGTTACTTATGGTGCAATTTTCCTTACAAAATTTAGTAAAATAACTTTAGAAACTAGGTTAATACCAGACATTAAAAAAAATAAATGATTTGTTATATGAAAATGTATAAAAAAAAAAATAGTGCAAAATTGACTAATTAAGTGTAAGCTGCTTCCAACGCCCGCTAACCGCCCGGGCCTAAACTAGATGAGAATTCTAATTACAAGTGAAAAAGTGAACTGTGGGTGGCGCTAGGTCTATATAAACGGTGAACTAAATGACACCTAAATTGATATATTAAAATGTATGAAAAAAACACAACAGTGTACCATTCAAAAATGCTATATGAGTATATAGACTATATACCACAAGTGCATATGCCAAAAGGATGACAACCGTATGATCCCTGCATATAGAGTAAAATATTTTCTTAGTGACAACAAAGGTGAATACAAAAAAAATAATATAGAAAAAAATTGTATGAATAAAAATAGTCCACATGCAATTGGAAAATAATGAACAAATCGAAATAAATATAAATGAATCTTCCGCTGCTGCAAGATATATGAATCAAAAAAAGTGGATCTTCCTCTGTGTAGTTGCACAACCTCCACCAGCTGTAGTAAACACCCAAAGTGCTCAGAAAGTGGCTGTCTGCTTACCAGAAGATGTTGACCTTTTTAATTAAAAAAGAGGTCAATAATAGCCTTTGCAATATTTGGGTTCCTGCCATGGTATGGATAAGCCTTGTAGGTGACCTGTTCCTCTCCCCCAGTTCACCGTTTATATAGACCTAGCGCCCCCCACAGTTCACACATGATTTGTATATACCTACTATTTAAAGCTTAAAAAGTAATTATCGTGAGAAATTAGGTAAACTTAAAATGCACTGTTCAGGTATAGACATAATAGCTCATATACAATGATAAAATGTAGAAACAAATATGTTTCTACATTTTATTTGGTTTAGAATTTCTGCGAGATGTATGATTACTCTATGCACATTTTCCTGCTTTTCTGCATATCCTCTCTTTATTTTTTTTTTTTAATGTGAAAACATCATGTATTAACCACTTTCCTACTGGACACTTATACCCCCTTCCTGCCCAGGCCAATTTTCAGCTTTCAGCAAAGTTGCGCTTTGAATGACAATTGTGCGGTCATACAATGCTTTTTTTACACACAAATAGAGCTTTCTTTTGGTACTATTTAATCACTACTAGATTTTTTATGTTTTGCTAAAGAAACAAAAAATGATTGAAAAAAAATAAAATTAAAAAAAAAAACATTTTCCTTGTTTGTTATAAAATTTTGCAGGTAAACAGGTAATTTTTCTCTTCCACTGATGTGCGCTTATGAGGCTGCACTTATGGGCACTTATGAGGTGGCAGTGATAGGTGGTACTTATGGGAACTAATGAAGCTGCACTGATGGGCAATAATGAGGTGGAACTGATAGGTGGCACTAATGGGCACTGAGAGGTGGCACTGATGAGCACTGGTAGGTGACACTGATAGATAGCACTGACAGGTGACACTGATGGTGAGACACTGATTGGCAGCACTGATGGACACTAATAGGTGACACTGGTGGGCACTGATTGGCAGTGTTGGTGGGCACTGATAGGTGGGCAGTGATAGGCACTGATTAGCTGCACTGGCGGGCACTGAGGCAGGGACCGATGTCCCTGTAACAGAAGCCGGTTACCGGCTTTCTGCTTCTCTCCTCATGCTGATTGTGAGGAGAGAAAAAGCAGATAATCGGCTTGTTTATATCCGTGATCAGCTGTCATTGGCTGACAGCTGATCACGTGGTAAAGGGCCCGCTGTGATTGGCCCTTTACCCCGTTCTGTGATCAGCCGAGTCAGAAGGACTCGACAGTCACAGAGCACACCAAGTCATGTCTATCAATGCCCTCCCGGCACTGGAAGCCTGCGCTGTAGCCGTCATTCGGATATAGTGCGGGCAGAAAGTGGTTACTGCAATTCTCCCACTTTGACACAATTACAATTTTAGAAACTTTAGGGCTGGTCTCAACCCTTTCTTCTGAGCTGGCCGCTCAGCTGTTGGTTAATTGCCAGCTCCTATCTCTCCACAGTGATTCGCTTGTTACTTGTTTATGATATCCTGCTCGTCAGTCCTGCTTACTTAAAGCGGGAGTCCCGCAAAATTTTTTTTTTTAGATGTCAGCAGCTGTAAATACTGCTGACTTTTAAAATAAGGTCACTTACCTGTCCCGGGGTCCAGCGATGTCGGCACCCGAGACCGAACCGTCCCTCGTTCCTCGGGTGCTGCCGCCGCCATTCTCAGTGAGGGAATCAGGAAGTGAAGCGTTGCAGGTTCACTTCCCGATTCCCTAGTGCTATCTCCTGGGACCTGTGTCTTTCCCAGGAGACAGCGGGGGAGTGCGGGAGGGGGCGTGACTCCCGCGGGAGTCTATTCCCGGAAGTGGGTGCAGATACCTGTCTTAGACAGGTATCTGCACCCCCCTCCCCCCTGAAAGGTGCCAACTGTGACACCGGAGGGGGGAGGAATCCGATGAGCGGAAGTTCCACTTTTGGGTGGAACTCCGCTTTAAGCCGTCCAGCCCAGATAATCTCTGTCTTCACCTGGTCAACATCACAGAGATTCTCTGCTACGTTCCTGTTGAAAACTTATTTGAATGACGTTCCTTCTGACTCCAGATCCTGCTTACTGTTCTACTACGCTGATTCCTGGATTCTGACAGGAACTTAAAGTGACACTAAATATCCCTATTGTACAAAAATAATCCATACACCTCGACTACTTATTGGCCTGTAATCTGTTTCATGAAATTGTTTACTATGTTTTTCTGCCTCCTTGTAATGTCCTCTATGAGCTCCCAAATCGCTCCCTTTCACATCCATTTGTTTAGAAGGAGAAGTGCACATTAGTTGAGGTCACATGCATTAGTCTATGTACACTACAAGCTCCATAGTCTATAGTTCCTAGTCCATCTCAGGAACTAGTCCATCTCAGGAAGAGGGTGAGGGTGGCTACATTATTACATACAGTGGACCAATGAAGAACAAATGTTGCCACCCTGTAAGGCTTCATTCAGACAGATGTTGACACATGTCCTGCATGCCTGTGCACCTGCACACATGTGAAACTTTAGCATGTGGCTGTATCCAACTATGTTTGGGGTGGATGCACGTGCAGTATCAAATGGTTCTTGTATGCAGAACAAGTTTCAATAACAGTCTGAATGAAGTCTAACGTGAAGTCGGATCACAGAAGCAAAAAATCTTTCCGGCTGGTTTTTCCAATGGAATTCTGATAAGCTTGGCTTGCATACACACGGTCACACAAAAGTTCTCTGAACTTTCGACCGCCAAGAACGCAGTGACGTACAACACTACGATGAGCCGGGAAAATGAAGTTCAATGCTTCTGAGCATGCATTGAAATGTTTGAGCATGCATTTTTTTTTGCGCGTCGGAATTGCATAAAGACGAACGGAATTTCTGTTAAGAACTTTTTTCATCGGAAAAATAGAGAACCAGCTCTCAATATTTTGCTGGTGGAAATTCAGACAGAAAAAGTTGGATGGAGCATACACACGGTCGGAATATCCGACTAAAAGCTTCCATCACACTTTTTGACGGAAGTTCTGACCGTGTGTATGCAGCATAAGAATATTCACAGTGCAAAAATATACATGACAAACTTAAGGGCATGAAGTCCACTCCTACAAAAACAAGTGTATAAAAAAAAATAAAATAAATTGGATGAAATGACTCAAAGTGAAAAATATACGATTCAGTTCATAAAAGGTGCATAAAAAGATGTGCATAAAAAATGTCTAGCTGACAAACCCTTATACAAAAAGGGAACTGGGTAAACCCAATATGTGAAAAATTCTGTGCTCTTCAAGGGAATTGGGTGAACCAAATATAAGAGAACTTCAGTGCTCTTCAAATCACAAAGACTTTAATATCCCATCACCACATAGATTCACTTATTACCAGATAGTAGTAGTTTCAAGCATTGGATAATAATCCAACCATGCTCCAATAGACTGGGCTGTAAAAATGAACCAAATTCCAGATAACAGCGGTATCAGACACTGGACAATGATCCCATCAGGCTCCAACACCTTAAGCTGTAAAAGGGGACCCGGTTTTCCAATAGACACAGGAATTATGGTATCTTTGGCAAAGCTGATATCCAATCTGGCAACTCAAGGATAAATACCAGAGCATAAAGGAAGAAGAGGATAGCCTCATAGTGCAATATGTTTCAACAAAAGGGTTTATTAAAACAGCACACTAAAAACTTACATCAAGGCAACCAAACATCAGCAAAAATAAATGCACATAAAAAACAGAGCAGTGGTTTGTACCAACCAGCTCAAACGGTTAGACGTCTCACAATAGCCTCCACCTGACTAGTTTCTCCATAATAGGCTTCAGCTGAGAAAGGAGATTCACCCATTGGGCTTGCTGTAAAGTGAGGAGGCTCGGAGATAGGTTGGCAGAGCCTGGCCATAGTGCTCTAGTAGGACAGCAAGGCAAACGATATGAATTACACACAATTTCTTACAGCTGTGACTACAGCTAAGAAGCCCTCACCTATACGAGTTCTGACTGATCTGTTAATGAGGTCTCCACCTTTAATGATATCTTTAGCTCAAGGGATTCCAAATCCAAATACATTCCCATTCAAAGCTGCCAGCATAACATGGATGATGGCACAGCCATAGAGATTGGAGAGAGCTTGATGAAGAAAGCTTTACAGTACTCTGCAACACCTGGAATTCCTGAATTAGTCACCTGATTGAAAGATTTAGAGAAAATGCACAACCCGCCTACACTTAGTTACAGCCCTGAGAAAGGTCAGATGGAGCTGTGTGTCACCTCTGGAAGTCAGGAGGGCATGTCCAAAGTATTTGAAATGCTTGTGAACCCTGGAGACAATGTCTTACTGAATATACCAACCTATTCAGGAACTATAGTTTCCGTAAGACCTTTTGGTTGCAATCTCATGGGTGTCCCCACTGACCAACATGGTATTATTCCTATGGCTCTTAAGGATATTCTTTTTAGATGGCGACCAGAGGAAGCCACTAATCCTGAAAAAATAACCCAAAAGTTCTATATTCCATAAAAAATGGAGGTAATCCTGCTGAGGCCTCGCTGACTGAAGAGCGCAAAATAGAAATCTACCAGATTTCACGAGAGTATGATTTTGTTATTGCGGAGGATGACCCCTATTATTTTCTCCAGTTCAACAAGACTTGGGTTCCATATTTTCTCTCAATTGGTGTTGATGGGCACGTCATCAGAGCAGACTCTATGTCGAAAGTCCTTTCTTCTGGATATAATTCAAGCATCTGCTCCTGATGAGTGGAGGTCATCCACGAAATGCATCGAGCTATGCTGATGCCACCATCATGCTTACAGTTTTTGGATGATTCCATCAATTTTATTTTGTTTTATTGCAATATGTTGTAACAATCGTGCACTTTTATATATTTATTGTGTGATACATGGGTTATGTGTCTGACATTATTAATATGGATTATCATGCTATCTTATTATGATGTTTTGTACACATCATATATTAAATTAATTTTATTCTATTATACTCTTTATGTGCATTGTATTGAAATTCAGTAATTACAGTTACATAACGAACTGGTCAGACACAATTTGCATCATGGTCACCCTCCCCCCAGCTGTATGCTTCATACAAACACCCAAACCTCTTTTTTTAGAAAATTCCTAATTTACGAGTTTTTTTTAAAGTGTCTATTATGGAGTGCAGGAATAGGAGCAATTTTTATAAGAATAAGCTAATTATTCCTGCCATAAAATAATGGCTTACAAGACACAGAGGCTTCCAATAGCTCAGTAACTATTTGAAAGAAAAAATGTTGATTGTGCAACCAATGTGATATTTATTATGCTTACATTAACTCTTGGGTTATACAATAAATCCTACTGGAAGAGAAGTCCTATTTATTAATGTATATCATATTTTTTATGACTCCTTCAATTAAACATTGATTATTTCTAGCACAATACGTTTTGGAGTCAAATGTGATCTCTGTGCTTGGAATTTCCGTCTCTTTTTCAAGGACTAAGCAATTATATAACCCTTTAATAGTTGGCTTGCCTTTTATAAAGGTATAAAAGACAATGTTGACAAAATGTTGCAAAGGTGCTTCTACAGATAACATAGGCTTTTAGTTCTAACTTTATTTTCACCTTGTTCATTAAGGCCACATGTTGTGCAACAACAACAACCTAAATCGTCCATAACTTTCATTAAGCCATTTAACCAATTTGTTATTTTTTTTTAAGAGAAATAATTCTCTTAAATGATTTTAGAAGATTTCAGCAGTGCCCCAAATGATATTCTATTGTGCTCAATCTTTTTGGTGAAAAAATGCTCAAAATTTAAAATTAAAGTAGTATTTCATGCTTCTCAGGTCCAGTCATATGATCTCTACTGTGTCAAACATTGCCCACTGAAGGGGAGAGGAGATAGAGCACTCAACTAAACAAAGGTTGGTAATGCTTAGAAGCAGTTATGTCATCCGCAGACTTCTATGGCTAATCCAGTGTCAGTGCTTCCTGATTAAGTGTAGTTAGGTTTTGCATGGAATTCCACTTTAACTTCTTATCTTATTCCTCTACTATTAATTGCCATTTAATTATCTCAAACCCACACGCCTCAATTTTAGATAACTGATCAATCCAGCCTCTTCCTTAAAATACCTGAAATACTTATTTTTCATTTTTTTAGCTTTTCCATAAAATAACACTAGATAAAAAATTAGCAGCAACAATAGACAAACTGAGTAATACAATACAACATTAACACATTATGATTTCTTTCTAATCCAAGCTATGTGTGTGCACAAACCTATAGACACTGTATTATGGCTCAAGACCCATAATCAGAAGTTTGTTTGTGATTCTATATCAACCACTTCAATGCAGAACACTTTCTCCACTTCCTGCTCAGGACAATTTTCAGTTTTCAGTGTTGTCACATTTTGAATGACAATTGCGATGCCATGCAACACTGTACCAAAACTGAATTTTTTATCATTTTCTTCCCACAAATAGAGTGTTTTTTGGTGGCATTTGATCACCACTGGGTTTTTTATTTTTTGCTGAACATATTAAAAAAGACTGACATTTTTGAAAAAAAAAGTTTTTCTTTGTTATAAAATGTTTCTCCTTCGCTGATGTGCACTGAGGAGGCTGCACTAGCAGGCACTGATGGGCACTGATGAGGCACTAATATGTAGAATTTATGGGCACTGATATGCAGCACTGATGGGCACCGATAAGCGACACTGATGGGACCTGATAGGCGGCACTGATAGGTGGCACTGATAGGCAACACTGATGAGAAGGTACTGACAGTCATTACTGATGGGCACTGATTGGCATCTGTGAAGAGCACTGACAGGTGTTACTGATGGGCACCGATTGGTACTTTGGGCACTTATTGGCACTGACTCATTTTGGTGGGCACTAATTGACATTGTGGTGGGCATCTCTGATGGGGGCTGTGCTAATAATCAATGTGCTGATTATCAGCGCAGACCCCCCCTAACAGGAGAGTCATCGATCGGCTCTCCGTCAGTGCGAACTGAGGAAAACAGATTACCGGCACTTCCTGGTTGCCGCTGTGATCAGCTGTGATTGGTCACAGCTGATCATGTGGTAAAGAGCCTACGTCATAGGCTCTATACAAAGATCGGAGATGCAGTGTGTCAGAGTGACACACCGCACCACCGAGCGTAGCTCTGCGTGCCCCAGGGGAGCGAGCACAAGCGACTTATCCTTATGGATGTCATCTGGTGCCCAGTCAGGATAACCGAGCCACATTGCGGACCTCAATCTGCAATGGGGTGGGCAGAAAGTGGTTAAATAAATCCAAATCTCTTAATGAATGTTCAATGACAAACATTGATTATAAAGGTGGACAAGAAGCTATTGCACATAAGAATAACTTAATTGTTTATACAGGTGTTCCCCAAATTATCACTGACTGTGGAAACTTCACATTAGACCTCATGCATTCTGTGCCACTCCAGACTCCTGGACCTTGATTTCCAAATGAAATGCAAAATTTTCCACAACCTGTAATGACTTTGTCATCTGCAAGTGTTGGTCTACTGTGTTTTATCAAGTCCAAAGTCAGCGCAGGCCTCTACCAGGAAATTTTAGATCACTTCATGCTTCCCTCTGCTGACCAGCTTTATGGAGATGCTGATTTTATTTTCCAGCAGGACTTGGCACCTGCCCACACTGCCAAAAGTACCAATACCTGGTTTAATGATCATGGTATCACTGTGCTTGATTGGCCACCAAACTCGCCTGACCTAAACCCATAGAGAACGTGTGGGGTATTGTCAAGAGGAAGATGAGACACCAGACCCAACAATGCAGATGATCTGAAAGCCACTATCAAAGAAACCTGGGTTAACATAACAGCTCAGCAGTGCCACAGGCTGATCGCCTCCATGCCACACCGCATTGATGCAGTAATTCACACAAAAGGAGCCCCGACCAAGTATTGAGTGTGTACTATACTGTACCTGGACATACTTTTCAGTAAGCCAACTTTTCTATATTCAAAAACATCCTCTCTTCATTGGTCTTATGCAATACTTTAATTTTATGAGATACTGAATTTTGGAGTTTCACTAGCTGTAAGCCATAATCATCAAAATTAAAAGAAAGAAATGCTTGAAATATATCACAGTGTGTAACACATCTATATAAAATATATGAGTTTCACTTTTGAATTGAATAACTGAAATAAATCAACTTTGATACATCAACTGATGATATTCTAATTTTATGAGATGCACCTATATTATGTCTACAGTTGACCAGCCACCTGCCTACTGTCCATTTTCAGCTGCTTCTAAAGAGAAATTCATACGCAGAATTTATGCTACAGTCCATTGGATTTAAATGCTCAACAAAAATGAGCAAATCAAATGGATGCATGCATTTTAAATTTGTAATGACTGATATTTTTCATGAATTCACCCAATAATTGCAACACAAATAATTGGAAGAGTTAGTGTGGTTGGAAAAAATAAATGGTATGGTTTGGAAATATTCCCTTCTTTAAATGTCTACTTTGGAATTGAATTTTTTTATCTAATGAAAAAAACAAACAAAATATGTGATGCCAAGAAACAGCATATCAGCGCAAAAATAATTGGTATGTCAGCAAAAGGTCTAGTGAATGTATTTTCTGATCTGCACATACAGGCTATCTGTTTGACAAATACATTTACAAAGCCAGATAACAAAGTACACTGGTGTTTATTATTAATTATGTTACTATTTTTATTTGTGTTGGTTTAAATTATTGCTCTGTCATAAAAGATGTGAGATTTTATTGCATAGCTTTACTCTCACATTTTCTATGCTGTATGTACTATTAGAAATTATTATTTCCCTGTGCATCCCATCACATGTTACCCAAACAAGCATAAACAGAACTTCCAGTGTTGACAATCCCTCAAATGACTGCTTCATCTAAGTATAGCACATAAAATACAATGCGATTCTTAATGAAATAAGAAAACTATTACATTTTGCAAATACTACAACATACAACCCATGTATAGTGAAAATGTAATTCTGGACATCACAGATCATCCCTGTTTCAAATGTCTGGTGATGCTTTGCTTTTTACATGTGGATAAAAGGTAGGACCATCTGATGAATGTCATTGCAGCACCCAGTGTTTTTATGCTGAGAAGCTGTATGGAACGTGCTAGGCCACAGGATTTACACCTAGCATAGTTGTACACCTTCTTCCTGATGCATCTAAAGTCAGATAACATTGGATTCCTCCCTTCAGCCAGTGCCATGGGAAAGGAAAGAAATGATGAACTGGAGCATGTCCATAGGGGGAGATTTCTGGCTGTAGAAGGTCAACAGGACACCAAGACTGTAGGTAGACAAATAAAAATTCAGACACAATTTGTGTGATTTGGAGATTCAGATCAGGACTTTTTTCTCAGAGAATAGGTGCAACCCCCCCCCCCCCGTCTCTGCCTCCTACCCACCTCCAAGCACTGTCCCTTGATTCCTCCCACTATCTACCTCCCAGTACCATCCCTTTTAGAGGATACAGAACCAAGTATCATTTTATGGTGCTAGGTAATTTGTATAGAATTTGTTAATGATAAGCTGTAAAATATATATCCTGCAGCCAGCAACAATACACCCCCCATTTCAACAATAGTTCCCCCCAGCAACAATAGACCACCCCACAACAAAGTACCCCCCCAAGCAACAATAGATAAATCCCAGAATTAGTAGACCCCCACTGGCAACAAGAGATCTCCTAGCAGCCAGCATCAACTGACCCTTCAGCAACCAACCATAATAGACCATTCCTCCTAGATTCCTCCTAGCAGCAACTGAACCCCCCTACCCCAGCAACAATAGATCCTCCAGCAAGCAGCATCATCAATAGACCCTCCAGCAGCCAAAAACAATAGACAACTCCTTCAAAAGTAGATTATTATTATTATTATTATTATTATACAAGATTTATATAGCGCCAACAGTTTACTCAGCGCTTTACAATGTATAAGGGGGACAACACAATTACAGTACAGTTCAATACAAAAGGTACAGGAGGGCCCTGCTCGTAGAGCTTACATTCTAAAGGGAGGGGGTGGTGGTACAAAAGGTAATAGCTGCAAAGAATGATTTGATGGGGGTGGCTCAGGGACAGTTATGTGGGTGTGGGATAGGCTTCCCTGAATAAATGAGTTTTCAAAGATCTCCTAAAGGTGGACAGGGTAGGGGCTGATCGGACATACTGGGGCAGATTCTTCCCAGTAGCAATTGAACCCCCCAGCACAAATAGACCCTCTAGCAGCCAAGAACAACAGACCTCTCCCTCAACAATACAACCCTCCAAAGCAACAATTTACCCTCCTCTCAAGCTAGATACTCCAGCAGCCAGCACCAATAGACCTTCCAGCAGCCAACAACAATAGACCCATCCCTCAACACTAGGTCCCATTCCAGCAACAATAGATCATCCAGCAGCCAGCATTAACCACTTGCCGATCGCCTCACGACGATATACGTTGGCAGAATGGCACGGGCAGGCAGAATCACGTACCTGTACGTGATCTGCCTCCCACGGGCAGGGGGTCCGATCGGACCCCCCCGGTGCCCGAGGTGGTCAGCGTTTGTCCCCCGGCGATTGGAAGTGAGGGGGAGGCAATCCATTCGTGGTCCCCCGCGATCGCTCCCAGCCAATCAGATCATTCCTATGCTGCTGTATGCTAAACAGCAGCAGAGAAAATTATTTCATCTCTCCTCTGTATTTTCCGTTCCGGCGCAGAGGAGAGAAGACTTCAATGTGAGTGCACAAACACTACACACACAGTAGAACATGCCAGGCACACATTACGCTCCCCTTTACCCTCCGATCACCCCCTAATCACCCCTCCCCCCCTGTCACACTGACACCAAGCAGTTTTTTTTCTGATTACTGCATTGGTGTCAGTTTGTGACAGTTAGAGTGGTAGGGCAGTTTGTGTTAGCCCCCTTTAGGTCTAGGATATCCCCCTAACCCCCCCCAATAAAGTTTTAACCCCTTGATCACCCCCCGTCACCAGTGTCACTAAGCGATCATTTTTCTGATCGCTGTATTAGTGTCACTGGTGACGCTAGTTAGGGAGGTAAATATTTAGGTTCGCCGTCAGCGTTTTATAGCATCAGGGACCCCCATATACTACCTAATAAAGGTTTTAACCCCTTGATTGCCCCCTAGTTAACCCTTTCACCAGTGATCACCGAATAACTGTTACGGGTGACGCTGGTTAGTTAGTTTATCTTTTATAATGTCAGGGCACCCACCGTTTATTAACGAATAAAGGTTTAGCCCCCTGCTCGCCCGACAGTGATATGTTTCACCCCAGGCAGCGTCAGGTTAGCGCCAGTACCGCTAACACCCACGCACGCAGCATACGCCTCCCTTGGTGGTATAGTATCTGAACGGATCAATATCTGATCCGATCAGATCTATACTAGCGTCCCCAAGAGTTTAGGGTTCCCAAAAACGCAGTGTTAGCGGGATCATCCCAGATACCTGCTAGCACCTGCGTTTTTGCCCCTCCGCCCGGCCCAGCCCACCCAAGTGCAGTATCGATTGATCACTGTCACTTACAAAACACTAAACGCATAATTGCAGCGTTCGCAGAGTCAGGCCTGATCCCTGCGATCGCTAACAGTTTTTTTGGTAGCGTTTTGGTGAACTGGCAAGCACCAGCGGCCTAGTACACCCCGGTTCTAGTCAAACCAGCACTGCAGTAACATTGGTGACGTGGCGAGTCCCTTAAGTGCAGTTCAAGCTGGTGAGGTGGCAAGCAATTCACATCCCCAACCAAATGCAGTCGGCTGCATGAGAGGCATTTTTATGTCCTTCCGAGTACCCCTACCCAACGAACCCCCCCAAAAAAGATGTTGTGTCTGGAGCAAGCGCGTATATATGCGTGACACCCGCTATTATTGTCCCTCCTGTCCTGACAATCCTGGTCTTTGCATTGGTGAATGCTTTGAACGCTACCATACACTAGTTGAGTATTAGCGTACAGCATTGCACAGACTAGGACACACTTTCACAGGGTCTCCCAAGATGCCATCGCATTTTGAGAGACCCGAACCTGTAACCGGTTACAGTTATAAGAGTTACAGTTACAAAAAAAAAAAAGTAAAAACACACAAAAAATAAAATAAAAAAAAATAGTTGTCGTTTCATTGTTCTCTCTCTATTGTTCTGCTCTTTTTTACTTTATACTATTCTGCAATGTTTTATTGTTATTATGTTTTATCATGTTTGCTTTTCAGGTATGCAATTTTTTATACTTTACCGTTTACTGTGTTTTATTGTTAACCATTTTTTTGTCTTCAGGTACGCAATTCACGACATTGAGTGGTTATACCAGAATGATGCCTGCAGGTTTAGGTATCATCTTGGTATCATTCTTTTCAGCCAGCGGTCGGCTTTTATGTAAAAGCAATCCTAGCAGCTAATTAGCCTCTAGACTGCTTTTACAAGCAGTGGGAGGGAATGCCCCCCCACCGTCTTCCGTGTTTTTCTCTGGCTCTCCTGTCTCAACAGGGAACCTAAGAATGCAGCCGGTGATTCAGCCAGCTGACCATAGAGCTGATCAGAGACCAGAGTGGCTCCAAACATCTCTATGGCCTAAGAAACCGGAAGCTACAAGCATTTCATGACTTAGATTTTGCCGGATGTAAACAGTGCCATTGGGAAATTGGGAAAGCATTTTATCACACTGATCTTGGTGTGGTCAGATGCTTTGAGGGCAGAGGAGAGATCTAGGGTCTAATAGACCCCAATTTTTTCAAAAAAAAAAGAGGTACCTGTCACTACCTATTGCTATCATAGGGGATATTTACATTCCCTGAGAAAACAATAAAAATGATTAAAAAAAAAAGGCCACCCCTGTCCCCCCCTGCTCTCGCGCTAAGGCGAACGCAAGCGTCGGTCTGGTGTCAAATGTAAACAGCAATTGCACCATGCATGTGAGGTATCACCGCGAAGGTCAGATCGAGAGCAGTAATTTTAGCAGTAGACCTCCTCTGTAAATCTAAAGTGGTAACCTGTAAAGGCTTTTAAAAATGTATTTATTTTGTTGCCACTGCGCAGTTGTGTGCAATTTTAAGGCATGTCATGTTTGGCATCTATGTACTCAGGATAAGATCATCTTTTATATTTTACCAACATTTGGGCAATATAGTGCGTTTTAGTGCAATTTTAAAGCATGTCATGTTTGGTATCCATGTACTCGACCTAAGATCATCTTTGTTATTTCATCAAACATTTGGGCAATATAGTGTGTTTTAGTGCATTAAAATTTAAAAAAGGTGTATTTTTTTCCCCAAAAAATGCATTTGAAAAAAATCGCTGCGCAAATACTGTGTGAAAAAAAAAAAGAAACACCCACCATTTTAATCTGTAGGGCATTTGCTTTAAAAATATATAATGTTTGGGGGTTCAAAGTAATTTTCTTGCAAAAAAAAATAATTTTTTCATGTAAACAAAAAGTGTCAGAAAGGGCTTTGTCTTCAAGTGGTTAGAAGAGTGGGTAATGTGTGACATAAGCTTCTAAATGTTGTGCATAAAATGCCAGGACAGTTCAAACCCCCACAAATGACCCTATTTTGGAAAGTAGACACCCCAAGCTATTTGCTGAGAGGTATAGTGAGTATTTTGCAGACCTTACTTTTTGTCACAAAGTTTTGAAAATTGAAAAAAAATGTTTTCTTCTCGTCTTTCTTCATTTTCAAAAACAAATGAGAGCTGCAAAATACTCACCATGCCTCTCAGCAAATAGCTTGGGGTGTCTACTTTTCAAAATGGGGTCATGGGGGGGGGGGGAGTTTGTGGCACCTGGGCATTCAATGGCCTCCGAAACTGTGATAGGCAGTGAAGAGTGAAATCAAAAATTTACACCCTTAGAAATCCTGAAAAGCGGTGATTGGTTTTCGGGGCCCCGTACGCGGCTAGGCCCCCAAAAAGTCCCACACATGTGTGTTGTATATGTTGTAATATGTTCACCGATTTATGTGGGACATTGTTGTGTGTATGTACACATGCAGTCAATGTTGACCAGGCCAGAATGACAATGACAGAATGGTAACACATCAAAGAGAAGCCTCTTTGATGTGTTAATCTTATGCAAGTCTATTTGAACATCTCAAAGGGTATTCAGGTGGTATCTGTTAATCTAATCTAATTACATATATCTAAAGGGGACTTGTTGATGTTGATATGCGGGAGTGCAAATTGGGGCGGTTTATGACTGCAGCTGTTCACGGCTGGGAGTTGTCTATCTGAAAGACTAAAGTATATAAAAGACCTGAATGGAGACGGCCAATCAAATTGCTAAGCCATTCAATGCCTGGTGAATATAACACGGCATTCAGTCTATAGTTTTAGGAGAGGCTTGTCTGTGTATGCACACAGATCTATGAACATGGGGTTCTGAATTATATCTACTATGTCGGATTTTTTTTGTCATCTGTGGACTTTGGACTTTGTTCTGTGTTGGAAGTAATTAAAGTGCATCTCTCTGGAAGAATTGGGTTGCTGCGGAAGAGTACTTACATCATCATCATTATAATACCTAAATATTAATTATCTATACACCCGATACATATACTCGATCACTACAATGTGGTATCCCCATACTCAGGAGAAGCAGCTAAATGTATTTTTGGGGTGCAATTCCACATATGCCCATGGCCTGTGTGAGCAATATATCATTTAGTGACAACTTTTTGTAATTTTTTTTTTCGTCATTATTCAATCACTTGGGACAAAAAAATTAATATTCAATGGGCTCAACATGCCTCTCAGCAATTTCCTTGGGGTGTCTACTTTCCAAAATGGGGTCATGGGGGAGTTGTACTGCCCTGCCATTTTAGCACCTCAAGAAATGACATAGGCAGTCATAAACTAAAAGCTGTGTAAATTCCAGAAAATGTACCCTAGTTTGTAGACGCTATAACTTTTGCGCAAACCAATAAATATACGCTTATTGACATTTTTTTTTTACCAAAGACGTGGCCGAATACATTTTGGCCTAAATGTATGACTAAAATTGAGTTTGTTGGATTTTTTTTATAACAAAAAGTAGAAAATATCTTTTTAAACATTTTTGGTGTTTTTCCCATTTATAGCAGAAAAAATAAAAACCGCAGAGGTGATCAAACATCAAAAGAAAGCTCTATTTGTGCGAAGAAAAGGACGCAAATTTCGTTTGGGTACAGCATTGCATGACTGCGCAATTAGCAGTTAAAGCGACGCAGTGCCAAATTGTAAAAAGTGCTCTGGTCAGGAAGGGGGTAAATCCTTGGTGGAAGTGGTTAATAGACCCTCAAGCACACCACAGCACCCTTTTCCATTACATGCATTCAGTGCTGGAGGTGCCGGAGCTACGTTCCTCTTGTTCCCGCTGTTAAAAAGTCCTATTTAGATGTATCCAAATCTCTGAATCCCAATAGTAACAAATTTCAACTATTTACTGAAATAAATTATGATGAAAACAACATCATGGATGATATGTTGTGATAGTTTGGGCCTTTTGTTAATGTATGAAGCATCCAAAATAATGTAACAACATAATGAATGATCTGAATTGATTCAGATCCATTAGGATTTATTTTATGAGTGTAGCATGAATATTATAATGATTCTTTTTGTACTGGGGTTGAGAGACCATTCATTTGAGAGATTGTTTAATTTGTATGTGTGCAGCTGAACAAAATCAATTGGGAAAGAGGAAATTATATCAACTTAATACAATAAAGAATGAAAACATTACTTCTGAAAATATGAATCAATTTGGAACAATGGATATATACTCTCCCAAAATAAATATTTGTTTTGAAAACAAATCATTCTAACACAATGATTATGATGAAATTATTTACTTAACGAATTAAACCGAAACAAAACAAAACAAATGTTTCCTTTTGTGCACTTCTCTAGCTGTAGGCAAGCCAGCCTGTCTCTGTTACTTTTATTAGACAATCTTGAAGTTAGTAGACCCAGACCAGTCAGAAATGTGTAACCTAGCCAATACTTTTTTTTTTTTCTGGTGGACTTGAAAATTAAGCTGTACTTATAGGAAAAGCCTTTGCCACACAGGTTAGTAATAAAAACAAATGGCAATCACCCCAACCTATAGCTAGTGTTTGCAGCAAGAAGCACATGGAAGGGTAACGCACATCAAAAACAAACAAAAATTCCCAGCTCACTTACAAGCTAGCCTGTAAAAAAAACAAATTGACGCTGTCTAATGCCCCGTACACACGGTCGGACATTCCGACAACAAAATCCATGGATTTTTTCCGACGGATGTTGGCTCAAACTTGTTTTGCATACACCCGACAACTTTGTGCACTCGTAAAATCCGATCGTTCTGAACGCGGTGACGTAAAACACGTACGTCAGGACTATAAATGGGGCAGTAGCCAATAGCTTTCCTCTCTTAATTTATTCTGAGTATGCGTGGCACTTTGTGCGTCGGATTTGTGTACACACGATCAGAATTTCTGACAACGGATTTTGTTGTCAGAAAATTTTATAGCAAGCTCTCAAACTTTGTGCGTCAGAAATTCCGATGGAAAATGTGTGATGGAGCCCACACACGGTCATAATTTCCGACAACAAGGTCCTATCACACATTTTCCGTCGGAAAATCCGACCGTGTGTACAGGGCATAACAGTTCACATTAAAAACAAGGGGTTAAGTAGCACACATTTGCAAGCTTTAGCGGCCACTAGGGATGAGCTTCGAGTTCGAGTCGAACTCATGTTCGACTCGAACATTGGACTCGAACATTGGCTGTTCGCAAGTTCGCCGAACAGCGAACAATTTGGGGTGTTCGTGGCAAATTCGAATGCCGCGGAACACCCTTTAAAAGTCTATGGGAGAAATCAAAAGTGCTAATTTGAAAGGCTTATATGCAAGTTATTGACATAAAAAGTGTTTGGGGACCTGGGTCCTGCCCCAGGGGCATGGATCAATGCACAAAAAAGTTTTAAGAACGGCCGTTTTTTCAGGAGCAGTGATTTTAATAATGCTTAAAGTCAAACAATAAAAGTGTAATATCCCTTTAAATTTCGTAGCTGGGGGGTGTCTATAGTTTGCCTGTAAAGGGGCACATCTTTCCCGTGTTTAGAACAGTCTGACAGCAAAATGACATTTAGAAGGAAAAAACCCATTTAAAACTACTCGCGGCTATTGCATTGCCGGTCCGACAATACACATAGAAGTTCATTGATAAAAATGACATGGAAATTCCCCACAGGGGAACCCCGAACCAAAATTTAGAAAAAAATGACGTGGGGGTCCCCCTTAATTCCATACCAGGCCCTTCAGGTCTAGTATGGATATTAAGGGGAACCCCGGCCAAAATTAAAAAAAAAATGATGTGGGGGTCCCCCTAAATTCCATACCAGACCCTTCAGGTCTGGTATGGATTTTAAGGGGAACCCCGCACCAAAAAAAAAATGGCGTGGGGTCCCCCCAAAAATCCATACCAGACCCTTATCCAAGCACGCAACCTGGCAGGCCGCAGGAAAAGAGGGGGGATGAGAGTACGGCCCCCCCTCCTGAATCGTACCAGGCCACCTGCCCTCAACATTGGGAGGGTGCTTTGGGGTAGCCCCCCAAAACACCTTGTCCCCATGTTGATGAGGACGAGGGCCTCATCCCCACAACCCTGGCCGGTGGTTGTGGGGGTCTGCGGGCAGGGGGCTTATCGGAATCTGGAAGCCCCCTTTAACAAGGAGACCGCCCCCTCTTAATAGATTTTATTAAGTTTTAAACAGCAGGTAACAGGAAAAAAGCATAAAGATAATGCAAAGATATTGAAATATAGACTTGTGGATGCAGCCGCTAGCAATGTGAGAAGAAATAAAGATATTATACAGAAACTGTAAAGGCTGATTTCACATCACGAGTATATAGTTTATTGTGTAGTAAATATTGAATACGATAGCAATTACGTTACTAAGTGGTAGTAGCCTATCCAAGTTTTCATGGGTAATGATTAATGTGAGGTGGGTAGGAAGGAAAGTCATCCAGTCTTGATTTTTTTCTTTCATGTTTGGTGTTAAGATTAGTTCAAATGGTGTTACCTGTGGACAGGTAAGGGGGATGGGGGTTAATAGGGGGTAATCTGGAGGGATACAGATTACCCCCTATTTACCCCAAATGAATTTTGTACACGCTTTTTGGTAAGTTGAGAAGAACGTCTGTGGGAGTTTAATTGGAATATTTTGTAGAATATATAAAATTCTGGGTAAGATGTTCATCTTGATGATTGCGGCTCTGCCGAACCAAGAAAAAAGTCCTGTGGACCATTTTTTTAAGTCTAATTGTATTTTTTGTAGGATTGTGGCATGATTCAAGGAGTATAGGTCATTTAAGGAGGTTGGTAGGTAGATACCTAAGTATGGGATTGCCCGATTATTCCATGAAAATGGAAAGTTGAGTTGGCATTGTTGACAGGTTTCAGAGGCAAGTGAGATGTTGAGGGCTGTCGATTTCGGGAAGTTTATTTGAAGGTTGGAAATGACGTGAAAGGTTTGAAAATCCTTGAGGAGGTTGGGTATTGTCGTGAGCGGATCTGTAAGAAAGAGGAGTATGTCGTCCGCAAAGGCAGCTAGTTTATAAGTGCGTTGTTTAATATTGATTCCCTTAATGTCGTGATTGGCTCTTATGCGTCTCAGGAAGGGTTCTAGTGATAGGATAAAAATTAAGGGGGAAAGTGGGCAACCCTGGCGAGTTCCATTTGACACGGAGAAGGCGTCCGACAGGTGGCCGTTTACTCGGACTTTGGCAGTAGGGTTAGAGTAGAGGGCTGATATGAAGTTTAGCATTGTTGGGGGAAGACCAATAGTTCGTAAGGTTTCTAACATATAGTCCCATGCCACTCTGTCGAACGCCTTCTCCGCGTCGAGAGAAAGCATAAATCCTCGTGAGCTACTGGATGTGAGCCAATGGTGGATATTGAGAGTTTTGAGAGTGTTATCTCTCGCCTCTCTCCCCGGGACAAAGCCAACCTGATCAAGATTTATAAGTTGGGGTAAGAAGGGTAGGATTCGGTTCGCTAGAGTTTTTGCATACCATTTAAGGTCAACATTAAGAAGCGAAATTGGTCTATAATTGGTTACTAGGGAAGGGTCTTTGTCTGGTTTAGGAATAACAGCTATGTGGGCAGTCAGAAGGTCCCGAGGCGGTGGTGTGGGAGTTGCGAAAGAATTAAAGGCTGTTATGAAAAAGGGGGTGAGAATATCTGCGTATGTTTTATAATACCCAACTGTTAGGCCATCAGGACCGGGGCTTTTACCTGATTTTAATTGCTTTAGGGCTATGTCTATTTCTTCTCTTGTAAGGGGGGAAGCTAGTGTTTGAGCCGTGGAGTCAGATATAGGGGTTGGACCATATTGTTTCAGAAAGTCTACGATCATTTCTTTTCTTGCGTTTTCATTTGCGGGGTGATCAGTTGGATGAAGGTTATATAGCTTACTATAATATTGGACAAATTGTCGAGCAATGTCTGGGGTTTTGGTAAATTTGCAGCCCGACGGGTCAGTAATGGAATGAATTGTTGTAGAGGCTTTTGTTGCTTGTAAGGCTCATGCAAGTAGTTTACTGGCCTTGTTGCCATACTCATAAAATGTTTTCTTAGAGAGGATGTAGTTGCGTCGGATTTGTGTGTCTAACATGTCTAATAGTTCTTTTCTAGTTTGGATTAGTTCTTCCATGGTGGATAAAGCTTGCGTATGTTTGTGTGTGCCTTCAAGTCTATGTACTTTGTTCAGCAATTCCGAGTAGCGTTTTTTTCGTTCGCGATTTCGTTTAGCAGCCGCCGCAAGCAGGACTCCCCGAATAACACATTTATGTGCTTCCCAATTAGTAAGCGGTGAGGTATCTATGGAATTATTCTCAACCCCGGCCAAAATTAAAAAAAAAAATGATGTGGGGGTCCCCCTAAATTCCATACCAG
Organism: Lithobates clamitans; assembly: GCA_037952925.1. Lineage (NCBI taxonomy): Eukaryota > Metazoa > Chordata > Amphibia > Anura > Ranidae > Lithobates > Lithobates clamitans. The sequence continues at coordinate 9,282,863 of JBBGZY010000190.1, forward strand.
ACCCTTCAGGTCTGGTATGGATTTTAAGGGGAACCCCGCACCAAAAAAAAAATGGCGTGGGGTCCCCCCAAAAATCCATACCAGACCCTTATCCGAGCACGCAACCTGGCAGGCCGCAGGAAAAGAGGGGGGATGAGAGTACGGCCCCCCCTCCTGAATCGTACCAGGCCACCTGCCCTCAACATTGGGAGGGTGCTTTGGGGTAGCCCCCCAAAACACCTTGTCCCCATGTTGATGAGGACGAGGGCCTCATCCCCACAACCCTGGCCGGTGGTTGTGGGGGTCTGCGGGCAGGGGGCTTATCGGAATCTGGAAGCCCCCTTTAACAAGGAGACCGCCCCCTCTTAATAGATTTTATTAAGTTTTAAACAGCAGGTAACAGGAAAAAAGCATAAAGATAATGCAAAGATATTGAAATATAGACTTGTGGATGCAGCCGCTAGCAATGTGAGAAGAAATAAAGATATTATACAGAAACTGTAAAGGCTGATTTCACATCACGAGTATATAGTTTATTGTGTAGTAAATATTGAATACGATAGCAATTACGTTACTAAGTGGTAGTAGCCTATCCAAGTTTTCATGGGTAATGATTAATGTGAGGTGGGTAGGAAGGAAAGTCATCCAGTCTTGATTTTTTTCTTTCATGTTTGGTGTTAAGATTAGTTCAAATGGTGTTACCTGTGGACAGGTAAGGGGGATGGGGGTTAATAGGGGGTAATCTGGAGGGATACAGAAGGGGGGATTGTAGTGGGTCAGATCATTAAGGGGCATGTATTTTGCGAATAACATCGTGAGTGTGACGAGCTCTATTAGTTGTTATTGGTATAAAGGAGGGAAGGAGAATTAATGGATAGGAGGGGTGAAGTAGTTATATAATGTTTTAGTTTAGTTTCCGCCACAGCCCCTACACTCCCCTCAGTCGAAGTATTTTTTATAATTATCAGTGGTAGTAAAGTGTATCCAGCATGTCCATGTTTTGATGAATTTAGTTGGTGTTTCTTTGGACTGATGTATGAGGTCTTCCATGACCATTGTTTTCTGTGTGCGTGTAAACCAGTCTGCTATAGTTGGCGGTTCGGTAGAGCGCCATTTGAGGGGATACACATTTTAGCAGCGTTTACCAAGTGCATGGCTAAAGAACGAAAGTAGGTCGGTAATGGTGTCGTAGAGTGGTGGAGCAGGAATACTGCAGGGTTAAAATCTAATATATACGTAGTTATTTGGCCTATTAATTTGTGGACTTCTTTCCAGAAGGGTTGGATTTTGGTACATGTTCACCAGATATGCAGAAGCGAGCCAGTCTCCTTTTTACATCTCCAACAAGTTTGGGAAAGGGTTGGATTTATATGGTGTAATATAAGTGGTGTTCTGTACCATCTGGAAAGTAGTTTAAACGCGTTTTCCTGTATTTGTACATTAATGGAACCTTTGTGGGTCAGAGTGTAGATTTTCTCCCATTCTAGGTCAGTAAGGTTTACAGAGAGGTCTTGTTCCCATTGTTGGGTGGTCCAGTGTTTTGTTGGAGTGCGGGTGGTGAATAAGAGGGCATATGTTTGTGATATCAGGTGCTTTTGGGGTTCGTTGCTTAAACATAGGTTTTCAAACGTGGTGGTTTGTCTGGACCATTCAGGTTTGGGTATAGGTTTGGTAAAAAAGTGTCTTAATTGGACGTATGTCCAGAATGGGAAAGAATCTGTGTTTAATTTGGATGCCAACTCTGGTTGGGACAAGAGATGATTTCCGTCATAGAAATGTGCTGCTCTAACGGTAGAATGGGGCCAAAGGTCTGCTAAGAAGGATATGTGCATTCCTGGTGAAAAGTCCGGATTTAGGCGGAGTGGGGTCATTGGTCCGTTAAGTGAGGAGATCTTGTGGTGGTTACAGGATGTACGGAATGAGGCCAGTGTTGGGTTAATTAGAGGGTGGTGTTTATATTCAGGGGGGATGTTAAGTGTAGTGATCCAGGGAAGATTAGGTAATGGAAGTTCAGAGAATGATTGTTCTAAATGAACCCAATCTTTGTGTTTAGAGTGTACATTCCAATCTATAATTCTCTTGAGATGGCACGCTTGGTGATATTTGCGTATGTCTGGTAGACCAATGCCTCCTAATAGTTTGGGGGTGGTCAGTCGCTGGAAACTTAGTCGCGGTCGCAATTTACCCCAAATGAATTTTGTACACGCTTTTTGGTAAGTTGAGAAGAACGTCTGTGGGAGTTTAATTGGAATATTTTGTAGAATATATAAGATTCTGGGTAAGATGTTCATCTTGATGATTGCGGCTCTGCCGAACCAAGAAAAAAGTCCTGTGGACCATTTTTTTAAGTCTAATTGTATTTTTTGTAGGATTGTGGCATGATTCAAGGAGTATAGGTCATTTAAGGAGGTTGGTAGGTAGATACCTAAGTATGGGATTGCCCGATTATTCCATGAAAATGGAAAGTTGAGTTGGCATTGTTGACAGGTTTCAGAGGCAAGTGAGATGTTGAGGGCTGTCGATTTCGGGAAGTTTATTTGAAGGTTGGAAATGACGTGAAAGGTTTGAAAATCCTTGAGGAGGTTGGGTATTGTCGTGAGCGGATCTGTAAGAAAGAGGAGTATGTCGTCCGCAAAGGCAGCTAGTTTATAAGTGCGTTGTTTAATATTGATTCCCTTAATGTCGTGATTGGCTCTTATGCGTCTCAGGAAGGGTTCTAGTGATAGGATAAAAATTAAGGGGGAAAGTGGGCAACCCTGGCGAGTTCCATTGGACACGGAGAAGGTGTCCGACAGGTGGCCGTTTACTCGGACTTTGGCAGTAGGGTTAGAGTAGAGGGCTGATATGAAGTTTAGCATTGTTGGGGGAAGACCAATAGTTCGTAAGGTTTCTAACATATAGTCCCATGCCACTCTGTCGAACGCCTTCTCCGCGTCGAGAGAAAGCATAAATCCTCGTGAGCTACTGGATGTGAGCCAATGGTGGATATTGAGAGTTTTGAGAGTGTTATCTCTCGCCTCTCTCCCCGGGACAAAGCCAACCTGATCAAGATTTATACGTTGGGGTAAGAAGGGTAGGATTCGGTTCGCTAGAGTTTTTGCATACCATTTAAGGTCAACATTAAGAAGCGAAATTGGTCTATAATTGGTTACTAGGGAAGGGTCTTTGTCTGGTTTAGGAATAACAGCTATGTGGGCAGTCAGAAGGTCCCGAGGCGGTGGTGTGGGAGTTGCGAAAGAATTAAAGGCTGTTATGAAAAAGGGGGTGAGAATATCTGCGTATGTTTTATAATACCCAACTGTTAGGCCATCAGGACCGGGGCTTTTACCTGATTTTAATTGCTTTAGGGCTATGTCTATTTCTTCTCTTGTAAGGGGGGAAGCTAGTGTTTGAGCCGTGGAGTCAGATATAGGGGTTGGACCATATTGTTTCAGAAAGTCTACGATCATTTCTTTTCTTGCGTTTTCATTTGCGGGGTGATCAGTTGGATGAAGGTTATATAGCTTACTATAATATTGGACAAATTGTCGAGCAATGTCTGGGGTTTTGGTAAATTTGCAGCCCGACGGGTCAGTAATGGAATGAATTGTTGTAGAGGCTTTTGTTGCTTGTAAGGATCATGCAAGTAGTTTACTGGCCTTGTTGCCATACTCATAAAATGTTTTCTTAGAGAGGATGTAGTTGCGTCGGATTTGTGTGTCTAACATGTCTAATAGTTCTTTTCTAGTTTGGATTAGTTCTTCCATGGTGGATAAAGCTTGCGTATGTTTGTGTGTGCCTTCAAGTCTATGTACTTTGTTCAGCAATTCCGAGTAGCGTTTTTTTCGTTCGCGATTTCGTTTAGCAGCCGCCGCAAGCAGGACTCCCCGAATAACACATTTATGTGCTTCCCAATTAGTAAGCGGTGAGGTATCTATGGAATTATTCTCCTGGAAGAAGTGTTTGAGACTGGATTCTACCTCAGCCGCAATGGAGGGGTCAGTTAATAATGATGGGTCTAATTTCCAAGTGTGTGAGCGAGGCGTTGTGGTCGGGAGTTTAAGTGTGAGAGAGATGGGGTGATGGTCCGAAATGAGCATGGGGTCAATGGAGGCTTGGTGGAGTAGAGAGAGATCTTGCTGTGTCATAAAAATGTAGTCTATTCTTGAATATCGGTCGTGAGGTGCAGAGTAGAAGGTGTAGTCTTTGTCGTTGGGATTCAGAGTGCGCCATGTATCATGGAGCAGTAGCCGTTTGAATGAAGATTTAATTGCCTTAAGGACCGAGTACGGGAGTGAAGAAGAGCTGGTGGATGTGTCTTGTATAGGGTTAAGTGGGACGTTGAAGTCTCCCCCTAAGATAAGGGTTCCTTCTTGAAAGGTCGTGAGTGTATTCGTAATCCTTTTGAAGAAGGGTACCTGACGGAGGTTGGGGGCGTATATGTTAGCCAAAGTAAATTTTCTATTGAGAAGAGACCCTTTTAAAATTAAGTATCTGCCTTCCACATCTATTAGTGAGTCAGTGATTTGGAAGGTGCAGGATCTTGCAATAAGAATGGAGACGCCCTTTGATTTGTGTAACAGGTTGGTAGCGTGATACGCCATGGGGTAGCGGTAGTTCTGTAACTTTGGAGTGGCGTTAGAGTGAAAGTGAGTTTTCTGGAGAAATATAATATCGGCCTTGCTTCGGTACATGGTGAGGAGGAGCTTAGAGCGTTTCTCCGGCGTGTTAAGGCCTTTTGCATTGAGCGAAACTATTTTGAGCAAGGAGCTATTTATGTTGCTGGATGAGTTTGTCATTGTGTGAGAGTTTGTATGTACTAGAGAACAGGAGCTGTGGCAGCTGGTGTGATGGGTTGAAGCGGAGGGTGTATGTGGATTGGTGAGGTAAATCGGAGAATTTGGGGGAGGGTGAATGAAGGACACCAGCGATAATTGATATCTCTATCACCTAAGTAGGTGAGTAGAGTCACAAGAATTTACTAACCGGTTTGGGTCAGTGGTCGTTCAATGTTAGTGAATATGAGAGATTCAGTAAAGTGTGCTTAACCACTGCGTGGGGGTTGGTCCGGCAATCGAGAGGTAGTTACAAAAGTGAAAAGATCGATTAGGGAGGTCATACTCACCAGCAGCCTTGGTGTATAGAAGCGGTGAGAGATAGGGGGTATGTATATAATACGTAGGCCAGGATGTGTGGTGTAATGAGTCTATAGGTGTAGTTAAGATTTGGGTAATTCGTGGCAAGGAGAGGTTTAGCAGAGTGTTATAATCAGCAGTTATTATTTTAGCGGTCTGGAAAGGTGGAGCTTTCGTCTAATATGTGGTTTTAGGATAAGGACACATGAATGTAGTGCGGGTCACCAAAAGGGGATATCAATAACAGTCCCTTGCTATCGTAGAAAGTAGGAAGTAAAGCTAGGTAGCAGGGTGATGCGATATGACAGCGTAATGCAGAGCAAATAAAGCAGTAAGCCATGTGAAATAACAGTCGTTAATCTTAATATAGCTATACATGTATGTAAGAAACTGATATTAATTAGAAAGTAAATTGAATTTAACGTGTGTAGGATAAGAAAGGTATGAGATTCTAATCAGTCGTGCGGATAAGTATGTGTTTGCGTGTTGAATTGTGGTAAATGTATTGCCAGTACGTAGTTAGGGTGGTGAGAGGTGTCAGTCTGGTATGAAGCACTGAATGCATAAAAATGTTTTTTTTTTTTTTTTAATTTTATTTATTTATTTATTTTTTATTTGTTTATATTATTATTATTATTTTTTTTTATTTTTTTTTTGCAGTGCGTGGGGGTGACTGAGGGAACAGTGCGTGTAGAGGTGATTGTGATATGAACCAGATGTCAGCAGAGGGCAGTAGTTCATATAACTGACAGTGGCAGAGAGGTCCAATAGGATGGATGGGGATTAAACTGGCATTACGGTAATAGCAAGAGAGATTTGACACATACGTTATCAGTGTGTGGTGAGGTGTAATCATGTCTTCCCAATACGGGAGGTAACTACAGCTTAAAAACATAACTTATAACAGTAGTCTAACATTGTACATTTTACCCTTCGGGTGTTTCTTAGGGAACAGGTCAGCGGGTAGTATGTCTGGTAAAACATATGCTGAGGTTCTAGATGTCGAGACTGTGTTGTTACGTCTACTTTTAGCAGTAAAGGAGAGAGATGGGGTGATCCAAAGGAGTAGTCTGTGGCACGTTAGTGAGCGATGTCTGCAGCGCGGAGGTCTTGGTCGTTTCAGGCATGTAGTTAGTCAAGTTAGAGAACGGCTGGGATGAGGAGTAGAGAGATCAGTGTGCAGTCTCATGGGTGGTCGTCCGGATCAGTGTGGAGGTGGAAGGGATCGGATAGCAGGTCTTGACTGCGGGTGATACTGCAAAGCGTTCGGGTGATACGGTACTATGTCTGGCGGGTGTCAGTAGGTATAGTAGAGGCAGCATTCAGTGATTCAAATGCGAGTGTAGAGGAGAAGGTGAGAGGATTACGTGGAGAGTGACAGCGAGAGTGTCTTGTGACATCTTACTTGAGGGCACGGATGATCAACGATCCCGGCGAGCTCTGCGAGGTAGGGGCGCTGTCATGGGGCTTGGAGGCGGATGTCGGAGTCCCGGTGAAGAGTTGGGTCTGGCAGGTGACGGCGATCTGCGTCTACGGAAGCTGGTATTGTGGGCATCCATCGGTTCCTCAGCAAGTGGATGTCTGGCAGGAGGTGAGATATTAAATTCCACATACCAGTTTGGGACCTCTACATATGGTATGTCTAAGGTGCGGCAGAATGCATCAAGTTCCTCTGGGACTCTCAGTAGTGCAGGGCGGCCCTGGTGAGAGGCAGATAAACCGAAAGGAAATTTCCATCGGTAGCAGATTCCTTTGGTCCGCAGGACATCTAATAGCGGCCGGAGATCTTTACGATGTCTCAGTGTAATTGCTGACAGGTCCTGGTAGATATAGATACGGCATCCATCATATTCCAATTGCGATTTATCACGAGTTTTCTTGAGTATTTCTTTTTTTATAGTAAAGTCATTGATGTAGCATATAATGTCCCTCGGGGGATCTGCGTCTCTGCCTCCGGGGGGAGGCGCTCTATGGATACGTTCCATTGCCATTGGTGTTTGCCTAGGCCTATCGAGTAAGCGGTTGAAGAGGTCTGTGACAGTCGGGAGAAGCTGGTCTTGTTCCACTGATTCGGGCAGGCCTCTCACCCTTAGGTTGTGCCTGCGACCCCTGTTATCGAGATCTTCAACATGTCGCTGAAGATCTCTGAGTTGCATGGTGTGGGAGTCTACTTTGTAATGAATGGTTTTCACTTCTGAGCTTTGTAGTGCCACTCCTTCCTCGACACGCTGTATTCTCCCTGTGATGGCTTGCAGTTCATGTCGTAGGTCAGATATGGCCGTGAACAGGGTGTCCTTTATGTCAGCTGCCACTGCCTGGAGATCTCTTAGGCTCGGTTGACGGAGTGAAGTGCTGTCGGTTTCCAGAGGTGGAATGTGATGGTCGGTAGGGGTGAGGATGATCTCTGATTGTTCCTGAGGAGGAGACGAGGCAGGAAGAGGAGCCGCCATGTTAGGCCGCTGGGTGCGGAATATCTCTGGGATAGTGTGGTTCGTGCGGCCGGCAATTTCTCTCGGGGAGCGGGATCGAGACTGCGAGCTTCCGCGGGAAGAAGTTCCCATAATGGGTGGCCAAATAGTGTCGGTGATCCCCGGTTTAGGCTGATTAACGGCTGTGGTTTGCAGGAGCCTGAGTATTAGGCAGCCATCTTCTCTCGAGGCTAACCACGCCCCCCTGGATATATTTTTATATCCTTTTCCATTTTTGTAAAGTTTCATTACCTTGTTACGCAGGTCTTTTGACTGTTCTTTTCTACCTCCTCATGGCTCAGTGTCTAGCCTGCTTAGTGCAGCCATGTGAGAGCTAACAAACTCATTGAATCTTTATACACAGACACCAATTGTGATTTAAAAAGCCACAAATGTGGGAACTTAACTTTTAAAGAGAAAGTAAACCCTGATGGGTTAACTTCCTTTTTTTCTCCCTGCAAATCAAAAGCATAATGGGCTAGTATGCATATCCCCTCACACAGACATTGTGATTAAAAAAGCCACAAATGTGGGAAATTTATCATTAATTGCCACTTTTACCTGTGTGTGCCAACTTCTATGTCTGTACCAAGGCCAAATATTCCAAGGTATGCAAGCTTTTGATCAGGGCCATTTGGGTGACTTCTGTTATCATTATGATTTTAAAAGGATCCAAAAACTATGTGATAATAAATGGCTTCATGTGATTGCTATCCTTAAATAAAAGACAGTTTTTTGGTATGATCCATCATATTTTCAATTTTAATGCCATAATTTCACAATTAATGCCAAAGTATGCAAACTTTTGAGCACAACTGATATATATATATATATATATATATATATATATATATTAGTGAAGGATTAGCATCAACTGTAGAGCTTGAAGGACACTGCCACTCGCTGGTTCTTCTTTTTAAGGGCTTTGTTTGCCCATTTTTATTAAAAGAAAGTTCAAACAAAGATAGGTTTCCCTCACAGGGGTTTCATCATTCCTTTTCATCCACAAAACTACATTCAGCCTAGTTGGCTCTCACTTGTAGCACTGCAGCTCTGGCCTTACACTCCAGGCCCTTGTCTGTCTCATACAGACTGTTTCACTGACCACCTTGGTGCACACAGCTTTGAAGCCCTTCAAAACACACAGCTTCTGGCTCCCTGGACGCACACAGCTACCAGCCTCTTGCTGCACTGGCTCCCATGTGGAGCCCTCCTGACTCCGACTCCTGGTACTCAGACTTCCTATGTGCTGGGTGGAGCCCAGCACTGTGGTCAGGTTACTACTAAAAGCCCAGCAAACACCTGGCCAATCAGTATGCTGGCTGTTTTCAAAATCAGGACCCAGGATTAGGGATTTCATCCCACCCGGATCTCTCAGAAATCCCCGAGCTCCAGGTCCCAAAGTGGACTTTACAAAACCCTGAGGAAACTGAAAGGCCAATTTCCTCTTCATGGGACATGCTTCCTGGAGCCCCTCAACCCGTCTGGTTGAGAATTCTGGGTTCACATCCTCCTTCTAGACCCTGGAAGGGCAACGCTCTGCCACAATATATATATATATATATATATATACTATTTTACCAAAAGTATTGAGATGCCTGCATTTACATGTACATGATTTTTAATGGCATCCCAGTCTTAGTCCGTAGAGTTTAATAGAGAGTTGGCCCACCCTTTGCAGCTTCAACTCTTCTGGGAAGGCTGTCCACAAGGTTTAGGAGTTTCTATGGGAATGTCTGACCATTTTTCCAGAAGCGCATTTGTGAGGTCAAGCACTGATGTGGATAAGAAGGCCTGGCTCACAGTCCCCACTCTAATTCATCCCAAAGGTGTTCTATCGGATTGAGGTCAGGACTCTGTGCAGGCCAGTCAAGTTCCACCACCGCAAACTCGCTCATCCATGTCTTTATGGACCTTGCTTTGTGAAGTCATGTTGGAATAGGAAGGGGCCATCTCCAAAGTGTTCCCACAAAGTTGAGAGCATGAAATTGTTCAAAATGTCTTGGTATGCTGATGCCTTAAGAGCTGCCTTCACTGGATCTAGGGGGTCAAGCCCAACCTCTGAAAAACAAACTCACACCATAATCCCCCCTCCAACAAATGATTTGGACTGCGAGACAGGCTTTCTTGTCCAATATCAGTGCCTGACCTCACAAATGCGCTTCTGAAAGAATGGGCAGACATTCCCATAGACACACTTTTAAACCTTGTGGACAGCCGTCCCAGAAAAGTTGAAGCTGTTATAGCTACAAAGGGTGGGCCCACTCAATATTGAACCCTATGGACTAAGACTGGGATGCCATTAAAGTTCATGTTTGTGTAAAGGCAGGTGTCCCAATACTTTTGGTAATGTGGTGTATATACAGTATCTCACAAAAGTGAGTACACCCCCATATTTTTGTAAATATTTTATTATATTTTTTCTAAACAGCTGGCAAAAGTGAGTACACACATAAATGAAAATGTCCAAATTGGGCCCAAAGTGTCAATATTTTATGTGGACACCATTATTTTCCAGTACTGCCTTAACTCTCTTGGGCATGGAGTTCACCAGAGCTTCATAGGTTGCCATTAGAGTCCCCTTCCACTCTTCCATGACGACATCACGAAGCTGGTGGATGTTAGAGACCTTGCGCTCCTCCACCTTCCATTTGAGGATGCCCCACAGATGCTCAATGCGGTTTAGAGCTGCTGACAGGCTTGGCCAGTCCATCACCTTTATGCTCAGCTTCCTTAGTAAGGCAGTGGTCATCCCAGAGGTGTGTTTGGGATCTTATCATATTGGAATATTGCCCAGCGGCCCAGTCTCAGAAGGGAGGGGATCATGCTCAGCTTCAGTAAGTCACAGTACATGCTGGCATTCATGGTTCCCTCAATGAACTTGTAACGACACCCCGAGTATGAAAGGGGTTAAAGTCGTTTAGGACATTTCAAACCCAAACACAAAGGCAGCTACCGAACACTCCAATCAGCCAAACAAGGAACCCATACAAATAATCCACCCCAAAAACGAGACACAGCTCTGTCTTCAGGTTCCAAGCAGGAATGAATCTTTATTCAAAAAACACATGTTATACAGATCCCACTTCAAAACATTTCCCCCCACCCTTGGAAAACAGGGCGGGTTAAACTGTCCAATGACAATGGACACACAGGTCAGGTGTGCTTAACTTCTCATCAGTAAACAGTCTTAACAGGGGGGCAGCTGGAGGAATCCCACCTCCCTCTTTCCTCACAGCAATACACATCCTGTGATCCAAGGCAGACAAACACAATAGAACATTGGAATACAGCCCCACCCCAAAGTAGCACAGCAAACAGTACACATTCTATATACACATATATACAACATTGAGTCTCTGACTAGCACAGATCACAGCGGGGCTCTCACTCACCCTGTGCCCCACCAGTGACCCCCGTCACATGGCTCCCTCCTTGTGGAACACTCCGGCAAGGTCTGTCACAATTCTTCCCTTTCGGCAGGAGACTAACACAGGAGGAGACCCCAGACGGGTTGACTCCGAAGTTAGTCAGTAGTTCCAGTCCCCCAATGCTGGTATCCACACAGTACCCCAAACAAATTGTTCCAAACAGATCATTACTTACCCAGCCAACCTCTGCCTCTCTCGGAGAACACGCCCGCCGCTGGGGAGAGGCCTGGACTGGCCCTTCTCCCTGTAGTCTTTTCAGCTGCTGGAGAGTAGACAGGGTGACTGGGCTCACGCCATCATGCTGTTGGGGATCTGGGCACGGGTAGTCACTCGGTTGGCTTCAGCGGGGCCTATCGGGGCATAAGCAGAAATGAGGGGGGCCAAATCATTCCCCAGTAGTACATCCGCTGGCAAATCCTTCATCACCCCTACATTCACGTGTCCCGAACCAACCCCCCAATCCAGGTGAACACGGGCAACGGGTAGCCGGAAAATGGTGCCTCCTGATACCCTTACGACTACAGTGTCCCCGGTGTGTTGGCTCTCTGGGATGAGGTTCTTCCGTAGTAGGGTCATGGTGGCACCAGTATCACGTAGGCCATTGGCTACCTTTCCATTAACCCGGACGGTCTGCCTGTGTTGCTGCCAGTTGTCCTGGTTAGCTGCTTGTACTAGATCAGCCTCATGCAGGACGCCCCAACGTTCTTCCTCCTCAATGCAGTGAGCCGCAGGCATGGATGTGCGGGGATTCCCCCCTGCTGGCTTTCTCCATGAGTGGGACTGCCTGGGTGGATTCAACGGACAGTCTGGCTTTTTGTGCCCTAGCTGTTTACACCCGAAACACCTGAGGGGTTGTGAATAGTCTTGGGAGTTGAACCTGGGCTGCCGAGAATAAGTGGCCACTGGAGGTGGTGCTGTAGGGCGGTACAACTGTGGTTTGTAGGCACCAGCTGGAGGGGGTGCCGCTGATCGATAATCCACCCGAGCTGTTGTCTTGACCACATGGTTATCCAGTTTGCGGGTGTCTGTGTATTCGTCCGCCAGGCGAGCTGCTTCAGACAAGGTGCAAGGTTTTCGGTCCCGGACCCACTCTCTGACTTCTGGGGACAGCTTTTCAAAGAAGTGCTCCAGCAGGAACAGCTGCAGCACCTCTTCCCCAGATACTGCTTGGCATCCAGCGACCCAGTGGGTTGCTGTGCGGTGTAGGCGGCATGCCCACTCGGTATATGAGTCTCCAGTTTGCTTGCTCGACTCTCGGAACCGCCTCCGGTATGCTTCTGGTGTGACGGCATACCTGGCCAAAAGTGCTTCTTTTACAAGCCCATAGTTCATAATATCCTTGTCTGGGATGGCCCTGAACGCTTCACTGGCCCGGCCGGACAATTTCCCAGACAAAATGGTAACCCATTCCTCTGTGGGCACCCGGTGTAGGGCACATTGCCGTTCAAAATCTGCAAGGTACCCATCAATCTCCCCTTCTGCTTCATTGAAATTTTTAAAAGCAGCAAAATGTACCTTTCTCCTTTCAGTTGGTGCTGCTGTGTCTCCCGCTGCTGCAGCACCTCTTTGCTGTAGCCAATTTGCATCCACAGCCGCTATAACTCGGTCTATGATCTCCACTGTAGGGTTAGGGCCATAATGTGCCAGTCTTATGTTAACAGCCCGATCAAAACTTGCCTCTTCGGGGGTCCTGTCTGTTATGCTGGGTCTTTCGGCTATGTTGGGTCTTTCGGCTCTATCCATTTCGACTAGTTCTGCGATAATGTCCCTCTTCTTACGGTTGTTGGCCGGTCGGCCCCGGTTCTCCAGTAAGTCCTTGAGGGTAGAGCGCTTTAGCCGTTCATACTGTGCTTCCATTGTCCTGTGTCCTCTTGTAGCTGTCCTTCTGGGCTGTGGGAATGATCCCGCTGCTTGCCACCAGTGTAACGACACCCCGAGTATAAAAGGGGTTAAAGTCATTTAGGACATTTCAAACCCAAACACAAAGGCAGCTACCGAACACTCCAATCAGCCAAACAAGGAACCCATACAAATAATCCACCCCAAAAACGAGACACAGCTCTGTCTTCAGGTTCCAAGCAGGAATGAATCTTTATTCAAAAAACACATGTTATACAGATCCCACTTTATAACATTTCCCCCCACCCTTGGAAAACAGGACGGGTTAAACTGTCCAATGACAATGGACACACAGGTCAGGTGTGCTTAACTTCTCATCAGTAAACAGTCTTAACAGGGGGGCAGCTGGAGGAATCCCCCCTCCCTCTTTCCTCACAGCAATACACATCCTGTGATCCAAGGCAGACAAACACAATAGAACATTGGAATACAGCCCCACCCCAAAGTAGCACAGCAAACAGTACACATTCTATATACACATATATACAACATTGAGTCTCTGACTAGCACAGATCACAGCGGGGCTCTCACTCACCCTGTGCCCCACCAGCGACCCCCGTCACATGGCTCCCTCCTTGTGGAACACTCCGGCAAGGTCTGTCACAGAACTGTAGCTCCCCAGTGCTGGCAGCACTCATGCAGCCCCAGACCATGACACTCCCACCACCATGCTTGACTGTAGGCAAGACATTTGTCTTTGTACTCCTCACCTGGTTGCCGCCAGACACGCTTCATACCATCTGAAATAAGTTTATCTTGGTCTCATCAGACCACAGGACATGGTTCCAGTGATCCATGTCCTTAGTCTGCTTGTCTTCAGCAAACTGTTTGTGGGCTTTTTTGTGCATAATCTTTAGAAGAGGCATCCTGCCAGTGACCAATATGAAAGAGTGAGAGCGATAACACCAAATTTAACACACCTCCTCCCCATACACATCTGAGACCTTTTAACACTAAGGAGTCACATGACACCGGGGAGGGAAAATGGCTAATTGGGCCCAATTTGGACATTTTCACTTAGGGGTGTACTCACTTTTATTGCCAGTGGTTTAGACATTCATGGCTGTGTGTTGTTATTTTTAGGGGACAGCAAATCTGAACTGTTATACAAGCTGTACACTCACTACTTTACATGGTAGCAAAGTGTTATTTCTTCAGTGTTGTTACATGAAAAGATAGAATAAAATATTTACAAATATGTGAGGGATGTACTCACTTTTGTGAGATACTGTTTATATATCTATATATAGCAGTGGATATATTAAGAGTGGGTTTGCCTGGAGGGTGCCCATCCCCCCTTAAAGGTACACACAGGACACCCAGCAAGGGCACAATGGCAGCTGAAGGTATCCAGTGCATCTCCACACCAATTTACTAACTATACAAACAAATGGCAACCAAGTCAACCTATAGCTAGCCTTTGCAGCAAGGAGCACATGGAAGGGCAACGCACATCAAAAACAAACACAAATTCCCAGTTCATCAGCCTATGTTCAGCAGCATTACAGTAGCCTGTGTAGACTCAGTAGCCTTTACCATAACACAGATTGGTAGTAAGTATTTAACGTGTGGGTTATACTTCTATCTATAGGTTTGGGTACTGGCAAAACAATAGGAATGTAAATTATGAAAGTAAACCACAAGAAGAACTGTTGTGGTATGTTTGTGAAGGCGGATGAGTTGAGTATCTAGTGGGGAGAGACCACTTGTCAACAAATTCACTTGAAAAGAAAAAAAGCTCTTCCACATTGTCAGTGGGAAGCCAGGAATCTACAGGTTAATTTCAGTCACCATAACGAACAATTTTACAAACAGAATATAATGGAAAGGTCTTTATAGCCACAGCTCTATAAGACCCAATGCTTGGAACAACAGGCTTATCTCCTAATTGCAAAGTAAAATGCACTGTGCTAAGCAGAGTATCAATAATTTCTTGCAAAGTTGAGTCTTATGGGACTTGCTGAAAAATAGGCTCTTCAGGAGAAGGCTGTTAAGTCTCTCAATCTGAATTGCAACCTCAGGCCCACTTAGGAATTGGGGTTCAGTCATAGAAGGCACCAAAGTGCATTTACAACCTTTGTACATAGTAGATATTAAAGGTCTTGTGGATGTATTTTTGAGGTCTGAAGCTCACATTGCAGAATTGTAAATGTTGACATATTGGGTCTGGGTAGACTGGGTAATATTGGTGCCTTGGTTATAGACTGGAAGAGTGCCTTGCAATTAATGAACACATTACAAAAGAGGTTTGGAAAATGCTAGAACGAGTTCAGTGAGTGAAGGTTACAAATCAGACTAACCCAAAATTTTTGAGATCAGTAAAGTAAGGGTCTTCCAAAACTATAGTGACAAAATGCCTCCATGCTACAGTTTTAAGACTTAACTCACAAAGTCCACAGAGAATGGCTCACACCAGCAGCTGTATCAGGGCTCTGAATTTGGAGAAAAACCTTCTACAGCTAATTGACACAGCACAATGGTGTAACCACCAGGGTCGCAACAATTGCACTTGTGACTGGGCCGTGTAGGGTGGCCTCAAGATGGCTGGACCAAGTTTCGGCATTGGTCTCCATTCCTGTAAACTGCGCCTGCCTTCCTGTGCTCTCTGCCTTCTCCCCCACTGGGCGCCTCTCCTCCCGCCTTTGTGATCTCCTTTGCATTGCAGTCATTGCTTGCTGGGACACCTGGGTGTCCTAGCAGCCAATGACATGCTGCAGACACTGGAGGGGAGGAAAATAACCCTAGCATCAGTTCTTCCACCTCCCAGCTCTGCCCCTCACCTCCAGCTCCCAGTCTCCCACACTTACTGGCTTGCAGCTGCCTCTAAGTCCCGGTAAGGCAATTTATGTGCAGGGGTGCTGATATAAGGGGGGTCTTCCTAATCTAATGGAGGTCTCTAAGGAAGGGGGGCAGTGATATAAGGGTACTGTGAGCTAATGGAGGTCTCTAAGGGGAGTGCTGACTGCTGCTGATCAGAAGTCAGCACCACCAATTAGATCAGAGCCTCCATATATCAGCACATCCCCTTAAAGACCCCCATTAGATCAGAGTCCTTTTATATTAGCACCTCAATTAGATCAAAGTGCCTTTATATTATCTCCCCCTTAGAGACCCCCCATTATTTTAGAGTCCCTTTATATTAGCACTCCCATTTCGAGACCCCTCATTGTATCAGAGTCCCCTTATATCAGCAACCCCCCAATGAGGAGGCGGGCGGAGGCCGATATAAGCAGACTTCAATATAAAAAAAAAAGAGTTCAGTAAATAAACTCACTGTTGGGATGCTACTAGCACTAATATGTGTTCTTAAACTATACAAATGAAAAAATGCAGTGCAACCTCCCCCTATAATTATAATTTATAAAATAATTGTGAATAATGGTAGAAACACCCAAGGGTAATGCAGGTATTAATACACTCCATAAAGTCCTTATAAAGTCCTTTTGAGTTGGATAAGTTGTATATCAGCACAATATGTGTTGGAATGGCTTGGAGGTTTCCATCACTATTCATATAGTATTATGTGTATCAAAATGGTACAGTATATATGTTTGATTAAGATTGGAGTGTATTAAACCTTTTCAGCACCATTTGAAGCTTTAATAAAATAGAATGTTTTGCATGTTTATTCTTTTTGTATTAGTTTCCTTAAATTAATTTGTTGCATTCATAAACATATCCTAATTTACCTATTAATTGTCCCTTTTGAAATGCTGCAATCCAAGAAAGCTAAATCCAGTGCTCCAGTGAATACTATAGGGGTGTCTCCATCTGTGAAGCTTGCACAAAACAGGTACAGTACCTGACCGCGAGATTGTATTTCCAGCGCGATCCCATCGCACTGGTTCTCGGCGACAGGGTACTGTGCATGTCACGCTGGCCCGCTGATCGGGAAAGGAAAACTTTTTTTTCCTTTCGTGATGAGTGACAGGCAGTGCTGACAGGTGTCTGGTATGAATCACGAGGGGGAATTTTAAATGAAAAAAACGGCGTGGGTTCCCCCTCAGGGGCATACCAGGCACTTAGGTCTGGTATGGATTGTAAGGGGAACCCCCTACACCGAAAAATCGGCGTGGGGTCCCCCCCAAAATCCATACCAGACTCTAATCTGAGCACACAGGCCGGCCGGTCAGGAAAGGGGGTGGGGACGAGCGAGCGCCCCCCTCCTGAATCGTACCAGGCCACAACATTGGGGGGGGTGGGTGCTTTGGGGGAGGGAGGCGTCCTGCGGCCCCCCCACCCCAAAGCACCTTGTCAACATGTTGATGAGGACAAGGGCCTCTTCCCGACAACCCTGGCCATTGTGCCAATAAAAAAACACACTACACAGGTTTTAAAAGTAATTTATTAGGCAGCTCCGGGGGTCTTCTTCCGACTCCGGGGGTCTTCTTCCGACTTCGGGGTCTTCTTTCGACCTCTACTCCCGGTGTTCGGCTTCTTCTCCCGGTGTTCCGCCTCTTCTCCCGGGCCCCTCTGCTATCTTCTTCCAGCTCTTTTGCTAGCGGGGGCCAGGTCTGCTGCCGCTGTTTTGTCCCTTCTTCTCTTCTTCTCTTCTTCTGATGTTGACACGACACTCTCTCCTGCTGGAATGCTGTGTGCGAGCTGCGCAGCCATTTATATATGCGGTGACCCCATCCCCTTGTTACGTCACAGTCCCAACATACGCAGGGACTCTGGGGTCATGCCCCCTTATGATGCCAGAGTCCCTGCACATGCTGGGACTGTGACGTCACAAGGGGGCGGGGTCACCGCTTATATAAATGGCTGCGCAGCTCGCACACAGCATTCCAGCAGGAGAGAGCATCGTGTCAACATCAGAAGAGGAGAAGAGGGGACAAGACAGTGGCAGCAGACCGGGCCCCCGCTAGCAAAAGAGCTGGAAGAAGATAGCGGAGGGACCCGGGAGAAGAGGCCGAACACCGGGAGAAGAAGCCGAACATCGGGAGGAGAGGTTGGTAGAAGACCCCGAAGTCGGAAGGAGACCCCCGAAGATGGAAGAAAACCCCCGGAGCTGCCTAATAAATTACTTTTAAAACCTGTGTAGTGTGTTTTTTTATTGGCACTTTTTTCCTAGGTGAATGGGTAGGCCTGGCATGCCCCTGAGGGGGAACCCATGCCGGTTTTTCATTTAAAATTTGGCGCGGCGCCCCCCCTCATGATTCATACCAGACAGCTGTCAGCACTGCCTGTCACTCATCGCGAAAGGAAAAAAGTTTTCCTTTCCCGATCAGTGAGCCATCTCGGCACTGGCTCCCGTGACGGGGCTTGCAGGTGTCATATCTCGCCTATAAAAGCGGCGAGATTGACACAATATCGCGGTCACCTACTGTAAGTATTCAAGCTTTACAAAGGACAAAAACATTTCTTCAGCTTGGAACTCTGCCAAAACAGACAATTGTACCCCACTTCCAAGCAATGTTTCATATTCCTATTTCTGCCATCAAATATCTGTGTGCTAAGTATACCTATTTTTGTTCACATAGGGGAGAAAAGACTCGAAGGACACCACCCATCAGAGGAGAACAGGGACCCCCCCCACCTCAGGAAGAAGGGGAAATCCCCCAAACCCAACCAGAGGAGGAGGAGGGAGACGTAGAAATTGTCACCACAACAGGTGAGTGTCTGTGACCACAGTTTCAGGGAAGAGATGGATTTATAATACATGGTGTGTTTTTTGTTTTTTTTGTAGGTGATCGGGATGTCGTGGAAGAGGAATGTCATTTCACCAGTGAAAGTTCCCAGATCCTCATTGGGGA
Organism: Lithobates clamitans; assembly: GCA_037952925.1. Lineage (NCBI taxonomy): Eukaryota > Metazoa > Chordata > Amphibia > Anura > Ranidae > Lithobates > Lithobates clamitans. Next base: position 9,301,510 of record JBBGZY010000190.1, read on the forward strand.
TATAATGGGTAGGGATGAGCCGAACACCCCCCTGTTCGGTTCGCACCAGAACATGCGAACAGGAAAAAAATTCGTTCGAACACGCGAACGCCGTTAAAGTCTATGGGACACGAACATGAATAATCAAAAGTGCTAATTTTAAAGGCTAATATGCAAGTTATTGTCATAAAAAGTGTTTGGGGACCCGGGTCCTCCCCCAGGGGACATGAATCAATGCAAAAAAAAGTTTTAAAAACGGCCGTTTTTTCAGGAGCAGTGATTTTAATAATGCTTAAAGTCAAACAATAAAAGTGTAATATCCCTTTAAATTTCATACCTGGGGGGTGTCTATAGTATGCCTGTAAAGGGGCGCATGTTTCCCGTGTTTAGAACAGTCTGACAGCAAAGTGACATTTTGAAGGAAAAAACACATTTAAAACTACCGCGGCTATTGCATTGCCGACAATACACATAGAAGTTCATTGATAAAAACGGCATGGGAATTCCCCACAGGGCAACCCCGAACCAAAATTAAAAAAAAAAAATGATGTGGGAGTCCCCCTAAATTCCATACAAGGCCCTTCAGGTCTGGTATGGATATTAAGGGGAACCCTAGCCAAAATTAAAAAAAAAAATTGACGTGGGGTTCCCCCTAAATTCCATACCAGACCCTTCAGGTCTGGTATGGATTTTAAGGGGAACCCCGCGCCAAAAAAAAAAAAAAAACGGCGTGGGGTCCCCCTAAAGATCCATACCAGACCCTTATCCGAGCACGCAACCTGGCAGGCCGCAGGAAAAGAGGGGGGGACGAGAGTGCGGCCCCCCCCCCCTCCTGAACCGTACCAGGCCACATGCCCTCAACATTGGGAGGGTGCTTTGGGGTAGCCCCCCAAAACACCTTGTCCCCATGTTGATGAGGACAAGGGCCTCATCCTCACAACCCTGGCCGGTGGTTGTGAGGGTCTGCGGGCGGGGGGCTTATCGGAATCTGGAAGCCCCCTTTAACAAGGGGACCCCCAGATCCCGGCCCCCCCCCTGTGTGAAATGGTAAGGGGGTACTTACCCCTACCATTTCACTAAAAAACTGTCAAAAATGTTAAAAATGACAAGAGACAGTTTTTGACAATTCCTTTATTTAAATGCTTCTTCTTTCTTCCTTCATCTTCTTCTTCTTCTGGTTCTTCTGGCTCTTCTGGTTCTTCCTCCGGCGTTCTCGTCCAGCATCTTCTCCGCGGCGTCTTCTATCTTCTTCTCCTCGGGCCGCTCCGCACCCATGGCATGGGGGGGAGGCTCCCGCTCTTCTCTTCATCTTCTTCTTTTTCTTCTTCTTCCTTCTTCTCTTCTTCTCTTCTTCCTGTCTTCTCCGGGCCGCTCCGCAATCCATGCTGTGGCATGGAGGGAGGCTCCCGCTGTGTGACGGCGTCTCTTCGTCTGACGGTTCTTAAATAGCGGGGGGCGGGGCCACCCGGTGACCCCGCCCCCCTCTGACGCACGGTGACATGACGGGACTTCCCTGTGGCATTCCCCGTGACGTCACAGGGAAGTCCCTCAAGTCACCGTGCGTCAGAGGGGGGCGGGGTCACCGGATGGCCCCGCCCCCCGTTATTTAAGAACCGTCAGACGAAGAGACGCCGTCACACAGCGGGAGCCTCCCACCATGCCACAGCATGGATTGCGGAGCGGCCCGGAGAAGACAGGAAGAAGAGAAGAAGAGAAGAAGGAAGAAGAAGAAGAAGAAGAAGAAGAAGATGAAGAGAAGAGCGGGAGCCTCCCCCCCATGCCATGGGTGCGGAGCGGCCCGAGGAGAAGAAGATAGAAGACGCCGCGGAGAAGATGCTGGACGAGAACGCCGGAGGAAGAACCAGAAGAGCCAGAAGAACCAGAAGAAGAAGAAGATGAAGGAAGAAAGAAGAAGCATTTAAATAAAGGAATTGTCAAAAACTGTCTCTTGTCATTTTTAACATTTTTGACAGTTTTTTAGTGAAATGGTAGGGGTAAGTACCCCCTTACCATTTCACACAGGGGGGGGGCCGGGATCTGGGGGTCCCCTTGTTAAAGGGGGCTTCCAGATTCCGATAAGCCCCCCGCCCGCAGACCCTCACAACCACCGGCCAGGGTTGTGAGGATGAGGCCCTTGTCCTCATCAACATGGGGACAAGGTGTTTTGGGGGGCTACCCCAAAGCACCCTCCCAATGTTGAGGGCATGTGGCCTGGTACGGTTCAGGAGGGGGGGGGGCCGCACTCTCGTCCCCCCCTCTTTTCCTGCGGCCTGCCAGGTTGCGTGCTCGGATAAGGGTCTGGTATGGATTTTTAGGGGGACCCCACGCCGTTTTTTTTTTTTTTTTTGGCGCGGGGTTCCCCTTAAAATCCATACCAGACCTGAAGGGTCTGGTATGGAATTTAGGGGGAACCCCACGTCAATTTTTTTTTTAAATTTTGGCTGGGGTTCCCCTTAATATCCATACCAGACCTGAAGGGCCTTGTATGGAATTTAGGGGGACCCCCACATCATTTTTTTTTTTTTTTTTTTGGTTCGGGGTTCCCCTGTGGGGAATTCCCATGCCGTTTTTATCAATGAACTTCTATGTGTATTGTCGGCAATGCAATAGCCGCGGGTAGTTTTAAATGAGTTTTTTCCTTCCAAATGTCATTTTGCTGTCAGACTGTTCTAAACACGGGAAACATGCGCCCCTTTACAGGCATACTATAGACACCCCCCAGGTACGAAATTTAAAGGGATATTACACTTTTATTGTTTGACTTTAAGCATTAATAAAATCACTGCTCCTGAAAAAACGTCCGTTTTTAAAACTTTTTTTTGCATTGATCCATGTCCCCTGGGGCAGGACCCGGGTCCCCAAACACTTTTTATGACAATAACTTGCATATAAGCCTTTAAAATTAGCACTTTTGATTTCTCCCATAGACTTTTAAAGGGTGTTCCGCGGCATTCGAATTTGCCGCGAACACCCCAAATTGTTCGCTGTTCGGCGAACTTGCGAACAGCCAATGTTCGAGTAGAACATGAGTTCGACTCGAACTCGAAGCTCATCCCTAATAATGGGGTGTAATAGAGATTTAGAAAACCTAAAGCAAAACATCAATGATGTTCAAAACAAAATGAAGAACATCATTGATGTTTTAGGGAGAATCAAAAACACCCAGAAATCCCTAAATTTGTTCTCTTTTTTGGTGACAAAATTTTTTTACGTGTGTTAAAAGCCAAATTTAGAAGATGCATACAGTGTGTCAACATGTGTTATCTGCCATCACGGGAGATCAATGTACGTGTTTTGTGGGTGCAACACCTTCCTCAATAATAAAGTAGCTGAGAGGAAGGGGTTGCACCTACAAAACACGTCCATTGATCCCCCATGATGGCAGCTAGCACCTGTTGACATCAGGCAATTTGTGTGCATTTTCTAAATTTGGCTTTTACATGGGTGACATCACCCCATCTGCTGAACGCAATATCAAACACAGTTTGTACATACTCATGTCTGATATTGCCTTCACTTTATAAAAGTTGAACTTTGTAAGTTCCGGAGTTGTGTATTGTTTTATGGGTTTAAACATGCCCGTTTTACCTTAAAAGGCAATTTCTACTTAATGTGACCTAAAAAAATGTTATACAACAAACATGTTGGTTTGTTCAAAATCCCTATTAGAAATTCACTTGTGATTGTGCTTTGATTAAAAAGATTGATAATCAACAATGTGTGGCTTCTTCTTTCAATGCTCAAAAACATTTTTTGTAGTAAAGTTGTTGTTTTCAGTGACAATGTGGGTTATTTACTAAAGGCAAATCCACTTTGCACTACAAGTGCAGTTTCAGTGCAGTCTCAAGTGCACTTGTAGTGCAAAGTGTATTTTCCTTTAGTAAATAACACCCAACAGTGCTTTCTAATTTTACACAATCATGCCATTTTCATGACTCCCCAAATTTTGGTCATGGTGTTGAAAATTATTAATATTTTTGTCAGTAATTCATTACATACATTAACAAAAAAAAACAAGGTGTGTGTGTGTAGCAGAACCACAACATAATAATAATAGTTAGCCGAAGAAGAGATTTTCACCTCATGTGTCAATGAAATTTCGTTTGCACTGTTGAAGAAAAAGGCCAAAAAAATGAACATTAATCAAAGATAAAAGAGGAGACAGCTAAAAGAAAGCCAAGCAGTAAATCAAAGCAAATATTTGTTCAGTTTCAAATATATTTTTATTTTAAAAATGTCTCAGACATTGTCTGGCATATCGATGGCCCCCCTACTCACAAAGTATTCCATGTATCTTATACGGACCTCGTGGGCACTCTGGGGGGGGCAGGCCAGGACGGCCAGTTTCAAGCGCCATCAGGGTTGGTTCATTAATATGAATTCCGGCCTCAGGTCCAACTGAGGCAGCATTGTTTAAAGAATTTCTTCTTAAAAAATTGTGGAGAACACAGCAACACAGGATGATGTGATTGAGTTTATATCTGGAAAGTCTTCCTTACTATGGGGCTGTTCCTGCACTGCAACAATTAACTGCTTGTTTATTTAATGGAACAGTAAAAACACTTTTACTTACCCAATCCTCTGCTCCTCCAGCAGAAAGCTCTCCCCTATGTTCTGGTGATGGACTATCGGACTATCCCGTGACATCATCATATCTAACGCATCTTGATGATGACAGGACCACTGGAGCATGGGGTAGAGGATGCTGTTAGAACTGGTCTAGGAGGAGGAGCAAAGGATTGGGTAAGTAAGACTTCTCTATGTCCCCTAGACCTAAAAAAGCAGTTAAAGTGGTTTTAAACCCTTACAGACCACTTTTCATTACAGGTAAGCCTATAATAAGGCGTATCTGTAGCTATCATGGATATCTCCTAAACTTGCATGGTTTAGGAGATATCCACTGTATCAGCATGTGCCAATGTCATCGGTACATGTGCACTGAAGCCACGGCAGGTACGTGCCGTTGCTTTAGCTGATGTGCTGTTCACGTTCGAGTTTGCTGTTCATGGCTCCGGCCAATCACAGCGACGGAACCCACGATACCCGGAAATAACTCCGGGAGACATGTCGCCAGGCAGAGCAGTGTGGTGGGAACACTGTGAGGGCTTTGATCTAAGGGGAGTATTTCATAATGAGCTAGTATGCTATGCATACTAGCTCATTATGCATTTGTCTTTCAGTTTTGTTTTTTTTTCCTGGGTTTACAACCACTTTAACCCTCACAGTGTAAGTGGAGAAGTAAAATTATATATGTGACAGCATCCTGAATAGACAATACAGATTCATCTATCAATATGTCTTTCCCTGATTTTCATATTTTTCCACTATAAATACTAGCCAGATTTTGCTAAATTATACCACAAATACCTACCATTATTATTCAAGTTTTGTCTTGTTTGGAGCCCTCTTTTACATTTAGTGACACTGCTGGAACTACAGAGGATGCTGGAAGTTTGTAAACTATAGATAGCAGTAGGGAAGGCAATGCCTTAGTTAGCAAAACTTTCCTTTCCGCTTACCTTTTCCAAATCACTATGGATGAACTGTATCCTGCTGAGATATTGTATTATAGTATAAGGGAGAAAAAAGAGACACTCTATGCAACAAAGTGGCATTAAAATGCTGTTGTACTTGCCTTCAAAGAGGCAGAATATGCTACTGATAAACTTTAGTAACATGAACTAATTATTAATGCTGCTAGCAGGAAATGTGTCGTTCTGAGATAAAAGTGAAGGTAAGGAGAGAACAGGGCTGAACACTTGCACACTCCTAGGTTTGGTACTTTAGAATAGTCCATTATTTAATTCTGGGAAATGTCTCTTGATTAGCTTAACCTTTGCAAGCACTTAACCTCATGAGAAAGCTGCCAAATCAGACTGAAAAAAAGGGCACTGTATAATTCTACAGCAGTATGAAAATGCAAAATTGGATATACATGAAATGATTAAAACATTTACCTCGTAGCAATGTTGCTAACTGCTAAGAGCAATGTAAAAAAATACACAAAAAGCCATACTAAATAGGATAGAATAAAAGAGTGATAATTAGTACAATAAATATATTTTGCTCTCTTTTATCATGGTTTACAGTAGACTTTGCTGTATAATAGTGTAACTTCACTTGTGTTCATTTCTTATCTCTCTTTGCCATTTTTATGCATTGTGAACATTTTAACAAACTTCATTGCAGTACTCCACTCACTTCCTACTTTCTAAATGCTGAGTATGAGGGTCTGCTTGCTTTAGTCACAATATGATAAAAAAGAGAGAGAGGAGCGCCACTAAGTAAAATCATTTATTCACCAATATAAAAACAAAGTATCAACTTACATTTAGGAGCGGTATATAGAACAGACAGATGTGATTCCTGATAGAAGAGGGGGAAGGGAACAGTCAGTGATTCCCCTGCCTCCAAACACAACGCAGTCTGGCGGGGAGGCCAGGACGGTACACAGCCTGTCTCTGCGGGAGGACAGAGCGGCAGCCCAGGAAGCCGCTGGCAATGTTGTCAATGAGGAGAAAAAACTCAACACATTTCTGAGCATGCGCAGGGTCTGTACGGCACATACATCAAGTGTAGAGTAGCGAAAACAGTGAAGAGCTATTTATAGCAGATCAAAGGTACTGGGTGGACGTTCACAGCTGATTGAATCAATGCCGGAGTGTCAATATATGAACCACGGACAATAGAAATGTTATATAACAAGGCCAGAGCACATATCTGTATCTTTATGAGCAAGCTGAATGTCTGATAAAAGAAAGCTGGGGAAAAAAATTATTACTAGAGAACTATATATCTAAAAAGGGTGAATGATTAAAAGAAGATGTGTCTCAAGAGTATATATATGCATATATATCAGAGCATTTATGATAAACTATCATAAAAGAATTATAAAAATATATTGTGAAGACATGATCACAAGGTAAATTGGATAATGAAAAAAAGGGAGGGGGGGTTTAAAAAATCTAAAAGTTAGGTAAAAATTGCATGAAAAGAATTATTATATGACAATGTAAAAAACAAAAATTAAATAATAAAAAAATGGATGATAAAAGAATAAGGATATATATATATCTATATATATATATATATGTGTGTAGAGAAATATATATAAAAAAAAAATATTGGAAAAATAATAATGAAAAAATAATAAAAAAATAATGAAAAAAATGGAAACAAAAGTAAAAATAAAGGATTATTGCTATACATGATACATACAATATGCTGGATGTCACACCCCTGAATGATTGGTGCGACAATTAAAACAAAAGGTAAAATATATTGGATTGCGACTTATGGAGCACCCATAATCGCATACAAATGATATGTGCAAGAAAAGCGTGAATAACATTATTAGATAGCCAATGGTAAGTAAACCAGCTAAACAAAGGTAAATGCAAGAGAAACCATTCTGAATATATATAGGAAGGTGTTGATTTCCAGTTCCTCGCATACATGATCGCATTTGTATGCGATTTGTATGTATATATTGTATGTATTTGTTTGCATGAAAATGATATATGCAACAATGTGTGAATAACATTATTACCAAATAGCCGATAGTGGGCAGGCAAGCTAAACCAAGACAAATAAAACAGAAACCATTCTATACTAATGAAAAAATAATGAAAAAATGGAAACAAAAGTAAAAATAAAGGATTATTGCTATACATGATACATACAATAAGCTGAATGTCACACCCCTGAATGATTGGTGCGACAATTAAAACAAAAGGTTAAATATATTGGATTGCGACTTATGGAGCACCCATAATCGCATACAAATGATATGTGCAAGAAATGCGTGAATAACATTATTAGATAGCCAATGGTAAGTAAACCAGCTAAACAAAGGTAAATGCCAGAGAAACCATTCTGAATATATATAGGAAGGTGTTGATTTCCAGTTCCTCGCATACATGATCGCATTTGTATGCGATTTGTTTGTATATATTGTTTGTATGTATTTGTTTGCATGAAAATGATATATGCAACAATGCGTGAATAACATTATTACCAAATAGCCGATAGTGGGCAGGCAAGCTAAACCAAGACAAATAAAACAGAAACCATTCTGAATGTTTAGAGGATAGTGTTAATTTCCAGTTCCTCATTGAGTCCATTAGGGGCAAGTGTGTCAAGGGTGTAAATCCAGAACGTTTCGCGCTCACACAAACGCGAGAAACGCTCGGCTTCAGACAAATCTTTTGGTATGGACTCAATGACCCAAACTTGTAGGCCTCTAGTGGAGCGAGCATGATATGGTACACTGTGTTTGTCGCTACCTAATTCAACCAAACGATGGTGCTTGCCAAAGCGCTGTCTTAATGGGCAAATGGTCTGGCCTACATACAAAAGTTTACAAGGACATATAAGGCAATACACTACGTAGTCGCTGGAACAGTTGTGGAATTTGTCGAAAGTGAAAAGTCTACCTTTATGGGTAAAACTTTTTTGGCCATGGTTCACAAAGCCACTGGTTAAGCACAATGGTTTTTTACACCTATACATTCCCACTAAGGGAATTAGACAAAGGGAATTATCTTTGGTTTTGCATTTTAACTTACTGGGTGCTATTTTATTTTTCAAAGTAGGGGCCCTTCTGTAGGTGACTTTGGGTCTTTGGCGCAGGGAGGTGTTCAAATGGGGGTCTTGTTTAAGGATATTCCAATGTTTGGAAAGTATATGTTCCATCTTTCTATGTTGGCTATGAAAACCCATAATAAAGCGTACCTCTGGTTCTTCCGGGGGTTTGGTAATCTTGGGTTTCTTGCCCGGCAAGTACTGGTTGTAGGTCTGTTCTATCAATGATGTAGGATAACCTTTCTCTAGAAACTTGTTTTTGAGGTGCTTACTCTGAATGACATAATCACAAGTTCTAGTGCAGTTCTGCCTGAGCCTGCAGAACTGCCCTTTCGGGATATTGTTCTTCCATAGAGGGTGGTGGCAGCTGTCATAGTGCAAATAAGAGTTTCCAGCAGTGGCCTTGGTGTAGTTACGAGAAAAAAATATGATCACCTTCATGATAGAGTTCTAAATCAAGGAAGGCTAAGCTATCCCTGTTCCAGACTGCTGTAATGTGTTTTAGTCACATTATGAGTCTGAGGTTTAAAATAAGAGAAAAATTACTTAACCACTTGCCGACCGCCTACCACATATATACTGCGGCAGAATGGCACGGGCAGGCAGAATCACGTACCCGTACGTGATCTGCCTCCCGCGGGCGGGGGGTCCGATCGGACCCCCCCCGGTGCCAGCGGCGGTCGGCATTTGACTGGGAGCGTCGGGAGGCGAGGGGGAGACCATCCGATCGTGGCCCCCCCCTCGCGATCGCTCCCAGCCAATGGGAATCCTCCTCTGCCTGTGTGTAGTTTCACACAGGCAGAGGATGTGATGTCATCTCTCCTCGGTCTGGCAGTTTCCGTTCCAGCGCCGAGGAGAGAAGACAAGTGAGTGCACACAACACACACACACACAGTAGAACATGGCAGGCATACTTTACACCCCCGATCCCCCCCCCGATCGCCCCCCGATCCCCCCCAATCACCCCCCCCTGTCACAAACTGACATTAGCAGTATTTTTTTTTTTTTTTTCTGATTACTGCATAGTGTCAGTTTGTGACAGTTACAGTGTTAGGGCAGTGAGTATTACCCCCCTTTAGGTCTAGGGTACCCCCCTAACCCCCCCTAATAAAGTTTTAACCCCTTGATCACCCCCCCTCACCAGTGTCGCTAAGCGATCATTTTTCTGATCGCTGTATTAGTGTCGCTGGTGACGCTAGTTAGGGACGTAAATATTTAGGTTCGCCGTCAGTGTTTTATAGCGACAGGGACCCCCATATACTACCTAATAAATGTTTTAACCCCTTGATTGCCCCCTAGTTAACCCTTTCACCACTGATCACTGTATAACTGTTACGGGTGACGCTGGTTAGTTCGTTTATTTTTTATAGTGTCAGGGCACCCGCCGTTTATTACTGAATAAAGGTTTAGCCCCCTGATCGCCCAGCGGTGATATGCGTCGCCCCAGGCAGCGTCAGATTAGCGCCAGTACCGCTAACACCCACGCACGCAGCATACGCCTCCCTTAGTGGTATAGTATCTGTACGGATCAATATCTGATCCAATCAGATCTATACTAGCGTCCCCAGCAGTTTAGGGTTCCCGAAAACGCAGTGTTAGCGGGATCAGCCCAGATACCCGCTAGCACCTGCATTTTGCCCCACCGCCCGGCCCAGCCCACCCAAGTGCAGTATCGATCGATCACTGTCACTTACAAAACACTAAACGCATAACTGCAGCGTTCGCAGAGTCAGGCCTGATCCCTGCGATCGCTAACAGTTTTTTTGGTAGCGTTTTGGTGAACTGGCAAGCACCAGCCCCAGGCAGCGTCAGATTAGCGCCAGTACCGCTAACACCCACGCACACAGCATACGCCTCCCTTAGTGGTATAGTATCTGATCGGATCAATATCTGATCCGATCAGATCTATACTAGCGTCCCCAGCAGTTTAGGGTTCCCAAACACGCAGTGTTAGCGGGATCAGCCCAGATACCTGCTAGCACCTGCGTTTTTCCCGTCCGCCCGGCCCAGCCCACCCCACCCAAGTGCAGTATCGATCGATCACTGTCACTTACAAAACACTAAACGCATAACTGCAGCGTTCGCAGAGTCAGGCCTGATCCCTGCGATCGCTAACAGTTTTTTTGGTAGCGTTTTGGTGAACTGGCAAGCACCAGCCCCAGGCAGCGTCAGATTAGCGCCAGTACCGCTAACACCCACGCACGCAGCATACGCCTCCCTTAGTGGTATAGTATCTGATCGGATCAATATCTGATCTGATCAGATCTATACTGGCGTCCCCAGCAGTTTAGGGTTCCCACAAACGCAGTGTTAGCGGGATCAGCCCAGATACCTGCTAGCACCTGCGTTTTGCCCCTCCGCCCGGCCCAGCCCAGCCCACCCAAGTGCAGTATCGATCGATCACTGTCACTTACAAAACACTAAACGCATAACTGCAGCGTTCGCAGAGTCAGGCCTGATCCCTGCGATCGCTAACAGTTTTTTTGGTAGTGTTTTGGTGAACTGGCAAGCACCAGCGGCGTAGTACACCCCGGTCATAGTCAAACCAGCACTGCAGTAACACTTGGTGATGTGGCGAGTCCCATAAGTACAGTTCAAGCTGGTGAGGTGGCAAGCACAAGTAGTGTCCCGCTGCCACCAAAAAGACAAACACAGGCCCGTCGTGCCCATAGTGCCCTTCCTGCTGCATTCGCCAATCCTAATTGGGAACCCACCGCTTCTGCAGCGCCCGTACTTCCCCCATTCACATCCCCAACCAAATGCAGTCGGCTGCATGAGAGGCATTTTCTTTATGTCCTCCCGAGTACCCCAACCCAACGAACCCCCCCAAAAAAGATGTTGTGTCTGCAGCAAGCGCGCATATAGGCGTGACACCCGCTATTATTGTCCCTCCTGTCCTGACAATCCTGGTCTTTGCATTGGTGAATATTTTGAACGCTACCATTCACTAGTTGAGTATTAGCGTAGGGTACAGCATTGCACAGACTAGGCACACTTTCACAGGGTCTCCCAAGATGCCAGCGCATTTTGAGAGACCCGAAATTGGAACCGGTTACAGTTATAAAAGTTACAGTTACAAAAAAAAAGTGTAAAAAAAAAAAAAAAACACATACAAAAATATAAAATAAAAAAAAAATAGTTGTCGTTTTATTGTTCTCTCTCTCTATTCTCTCTATTGTTCTGCTCTTTTTTACTGTATTCTATTCTGCAATGTTTTATTGTTATTATGTTTTATCATGTTTGCTTTTCAGGTATGCAATTTTTTATACCTTACCGTTTACTGTGCTTTATTGTTAACCATTTTTTTGTCTTCAGGTACACCATTCACGACTTTGCGTGGTTATACCAGAATGATGCCTGCAGGTTTAGGTATCATCTTGGTATCATTCTTTTCAGCCAGCGGTCGGCTTTCATGTAAAAGCAATCCTAGTGGCTAATTAGCCTCTAGACTGCTTTTACAAGCAGTGGGAGGGAATGCCCCCCCCCCAACGTCTTCCGTGTTTTTCTCTGGCTCTCCTGTCTCAACAGGGAACCTGAAAATGCAGCCGGTGATTCAGCCAGCTGACCATAGAGCTGATCAGAGACCAGAGTGGCTCCAAACATCTCTATGACCTAAGAAACCGGAAGCTACGAGCATTTTATGACTTAGATTTCGCCGGATGTAAACAGCGCCATTGGGAAATTGGGAAAGCATTTTATCACACCGATCTTGGTGTGGTCAGATGCTTTGAGGGCAGAGGAGAAATCTAGGGTCTAATAGACCCCAATTTTTGCAAAAAAGAGTACCTGTCACTACCTATTGCTATCATAGGGGATATTTACATTCCCTGAGATAACAATAAAAATGATTTAAAAAAAAAAAATGAAAGGAACAGTTTAAAAATAAGATAAAAAAATAATAATAATAAAGAAAAAAAAAAAAAAAAAAAAAAAAGCACCCCTGTCCCCCCTGCTCTCGCGCTAAGGCGAACGCAAGCGTCGGTCTGGCGTCAAATGTAAACAGCAATTGCACCATGCATGTGAGGTATCGCCGCGAAGGTCAGATCGAGGGCAGTAAGTTTAGCAGTAGACCTCCTCTGTAAATCTAAAGTGGTAACCTGTAAAGGCTTTTAAAGGCTTTTAAAAATGTATTTAGTTTGTCGCCACTGCACGTTTGTGCGTAATTTTAAAGCATGTCATGTTTGGTATCCATGTACTCGGCCTAAGATCATCTTTTTTATTTCATCAAACATTTGGGCAATATAGTGTGTTTTAGTGCATTAAAATGTAAAAAAGTGTGTTTTTTCCCCAAAAAATGCGTTTGAAAAATCGCTGCGCAAATACTGTGTGAAAAAAAAAAAATGAAACACCCACCATTTTAATCTGTAGGGCATTTGCTTTAAAAAAAATATAATGTTTGGGGGTTCAAAGTAATTTTCTTGCAAAAAAAAATTATTTTTTTATGTAAACAATAAGTGTCAGAAAGGGCTTTGTCTTCAAGTGGTTAGAAGAGTGGGTGATGTGTGACATAAGCTTCTAGATGTTGTGCATAAAATGCCAGGACAGTTCAAAACCCCCCCAAATGACCCCATTTTGGAAAGTAGACACCCCAAGCTATTTGCTGAGAGTCATGTTGAGTCCATGGAATAATTTATATTGTGACACAAGTTGCGGGAAAGAGACAATTTTTTATTTTTTTTATTTTTTTTTGCACAAAGTTGTCACTAAATGATATATTGCTCAAACATGCCATGGGAATATGTGAAATTACACCCCAAAATACATTCTGTTGCTTCTCCTGAGTACGGGGATACCACATGTGTGAGACTTTTTGGGAGCCTAGCCGCGTACGGGACCCCGAAAACCAAGCACCGCCTTCAGGCTTTCTAAGGCCGTAGATTTCACTCTTCACTGCCTATCACAGTTTCGGAGGCCATGGAATGCCCAGGTGGCACAAAACCCCCCCAAATGACCCCATTTTGGAAAGTAGACACCCCAAGCTATTTGATGAGAGGTATAGTGAGTATTTTGCAGACCTCAGTTTTTGTCACAAAGTTTTGAAAATTGAAAAAAGAAAAAAAAAAAATTTTTTCTCGACTTTCTTTATTTTCTAAAAACAAATGAGAGCTGCAAAATACTCACCATGCCTCTCAGCAAATAGCTTGGGGTGTCTACTTTCCAAAATGGGGTCATTTGGGGGGGGTTTGTGCCACCTGGGCATTCCATGGCCTCCGAAACTGTGATAGGCAGTGAGGAGTAAAATCAAAAATGTACGCCCTTAGAAATCCTGAAGGCAGTGATTGGTTTTCGGGGTCCCGTACGCGGCTAGGCTCCCAAAAAGTCCCACACATGTGGTATCCCCATACTCAGGAGAAGCAGCTAAATGTATTTTGGGGTGCAATTCCACATATGTCCATGGCCTGTGTGAGCAATAAATCATTTAGTGACAACTTTGTGCAAAAAAAAAAAAATTTGTCACTTTCCCGCAATTTGTGTCAAAATATAAAACATTCCATGGACTCAACATGCCTCAAAGCAAATAGCTTGGGGTGTCTACTTTCCAAAATGTGGTCATTTGGGGGGGTTTTATGTCATCTGGGCATTTTATGGCCTTCAAAACTGTGATAGGTAGTGAGGAGTAAAATCAAAAATGTACGCCCTTAGAAATCCTGAAGGCGGTGCTTGGTTTACGCGGCTAGGCTCCCAAAAAGTCCCACACATGTGGTATCCCCATACTCAGGAGAAGCAGCTAAATGTATTTTGGGGTGCAATTCCACATATGCCCATGGCCTGTGTGAGCAATATATCATTTAGTGACAACTTTTTGTAATTTTTTTTTTTTTTTGTCATTATTCAATCACTTGGGACAAAAAAAATGAATATTCAATGGGCTCAACATGCCTCTCAGCAAATTCCTTGGGGTGTCTACTTTCCAAAATGGGGTCATTTGTGGGGGTTTTGTACTGCCCTGCCATTTTAGCACCTCAAGAAACGACATAGGCAGTCATAAATTAAAGACTGTGTAAATTCCATAAAATGTACCCTAGTTTGTAGACGCTATAACTTTTGCGCAAACCAATAAATATACACTTATTGACATTTTTTTTACCAAAGACATGTGGCCGAATACATTTTGGCCTAAATGTATGACTAAAATTGAGCTTATTGGATTTTTTTTAGAACAAAAAGTAGAAAATATCATTTTTTTTCAAAATTTTCGGTCTTTTTCCGTGTATAGCGCAAAAAATAAAAACGGCAGAGGTGATCAAATACCATCAAAAGAAAGCTCTATTTGTGGGAAGAAAAGGACGCAAATTTCGTTTGGGTACAGCATTGCATGACCGCGCAATTAGCAGTTAAAGCGACGCAGTGCCGAATTGTAAAAAGTGCTCTGGTCAGGAAGGGGGTAAAACCTTCCGAGGCTGAAGTGGTTAAAATATATTAAAGGAATCCTGTCAATTGAAAATGACATTTCTGGGAGAGTTCTGTAAAAAAAAACCTGTGTTTTCATAAATGTCATGGTTACAAGGAAGAGATATTTTTTTTACAAGTACAGGAAAATCATAGCTGGCTGTAAATTGAAAGAGAAAGTTAATATTTAAAGGCCTTAAAAAAGGCTGCAATGCTTACCTTTGATCAGGAGCTGCCCAACAGTATCTCTTCCCTCACATAGTCCTTAATTTTGTGGGTTGAATGACACCCAGCATTGTTCAACCAGGAAGACTGAGGAAAGACTGAATGTCATGGCACCATCTCCTTAGCTTGGCACCCGGCACTCACAGTGCTTTGGTTCAGAGAGTGGTGCTGATGTCATCATGTCAACACTGCTCTCTGCATCATCCAGAACCACATACCACCAGTAGAATAAAGAGGAGGTTAAGAATCAAGTAAGTCATGTGATCAGGCAGAAATGGGGAGGGGTTATTGGGAGAGGTGTACAGAGTTGGTCTATAAATTAAAAAAAAACTATATGGCAGCAATAGAAACATGTTTATACATACCTCTTGGGTGTATATAAAAGTGTACTGTAATGCTAAAGTGAAAAATTGTGAAAGCTGAATAACACACAAATTCTATAACAAAAACATACTTGAAAAATGTGAAAACACATATCCAATATTTTAGACAATGTCAACATCCTACACGAATACATAATAACACAAACAAATAACATAAATAATACACAAATAAAAAAACATATGTGCTCCCTTAAAAGAAGTATGAAACTATATGTCAAAGAATGCCAGTGATATCATCACATTACATAAGTAAATGCTAAAAATACAAATGTACACCATCGACCTAGACAATAAGGAGTAAAGATATAATCCCAACAAGTGCTAAAACTCTAATACTTCAGAAAAGAATCTGCCAACAGGTATTATTAAATGTTGCAAAGAGGCAGCTTCAAGATAGTATTTGTGCAAAGTACAGTGTGTGACATAATTCCAAAAATGAGAAAAAAAACCCTTTGGGTCTGGTATTGATTTTAGGGGAACCCCATACCAAAATCCATACCAAGATCAGAAGAGCCTGGTATAGATTGTTTTTTTTTCTCATTTTTGAAATTATGCCACACACTGTAATTTTTTGATTACACATATCCAAGTCACAGTACATTGAAATTGTCAGAAATTGCATTGGAGTCACATTTAAGTCACATTGACGCTGCACTGAAGTTGCACTTAAATGGGAACAAATCGCACCACTTTAAAATCGCATTCAGTGTGAACCAGGGCTTAGAGACACTTTATACTTTAGAGAAATTAGCTAAGTTCAAGGATTCTCAGTTGGTCTCTGCACCATAAACTGCCAGTTTTGAACTCCTGATCACTTGTGTAGGGAACATTTATTGAAATATCATGTGCAGTGGGTATGTTGATAACCCATTTTAAAAGATATGTCTTTTTGACCTTTTTTTTCGTCTAAAAGAGCCAACGTTTTTGATGGAACACCTATGTAGAGCAGGGATTGTTCAACTTATTGCTGATCAGCTCACATGCTCACTTCAGCTGTAATGCTCAAATATATACTGTACTTGCTTTGAAATTGACCACAACACGCTCCATTGTTACTGGATTTGTTTTTAAAGCTGCAAAAAGAAGTATGCATTTTTCTAGTCTGGATCTGGCTAGTAAGCAGACCAAACAGTGCAGTGATTGTGCTGCATTTTCTCACATTGGAAACAGTCTCTGTACATACTTTTATTATGACCAATGAGCAGTCAGTATGATCCATAGTGCTGAGTACGGGTCTCCCTACCTGCTCATCATCTATGCATGCCTGAAGTATGAACAGAAGCTTTTTTGATATACTCTGAGGTCCATAGAGGTTAGTGTAGTGAAAGCACACTGTAGTGTCTTTTGAAAAGATGCTGCAACTCTCTTCTACTCAACCCTATATATCTTGATTTTGATTTTTTTTATAGTCATACTTAAAAGTAGGGATGAGCCGAACACCCTCTGGTTCGGTTCGCAGGCGAACATGCGAACAGACCAAAAATTTGTGCAAACACGCGAACCCCATTAAAGTCTATGGGACTCGAACATGAAAAATCAAAAGTGCTCATTTTAAAGGCTAATATGCAAATTCATGTCATAAAAAGTGTTTGGGGACCCAGGTCCTGCCCCAGGGGACATGTATCAGTGCAAAAAAAAGTTTTAAAAATTGACTTTTTTTGGGAGCAGTGATTTTAATAATGCTTAAAGTGAAACAATAAAAGTGTAATATTCCTTTAAATATCATGCCTGGGGGGTGTCTATAGTATGCCTGTAAAGTGGCACATTGTTCCTGTGTTTAGAACAGTCCCTGCACAAAATTACATTTCTAAAGGAAAAAAAACTGCTTGCGGCTGTAATGAAATGTTGCTCCCCCCCCCCCATTACCGAGCCCTTTGCGCCTGGTATGGACATTAAGGGGAACCCCGCACCCAAATAAAAAAAAGGCTTGGGGCCCCCAGGCCCTATATACTCTGAACAGCAGTATACAGGCGGTCCCCGGGTTAGAAACAAGATAGGGACTGTAGGTTTGTTGTTAAGTTGAATTTGTTTGTAATTTGGAACAGGTAAATTTTTTAAGTGTAGCTCCAGCCCAAAAATCTATTTTTAAGCTTTTAGGATAATATAGGGCAGGGTTATCACCCCTGTAACATTTTTTTTGCTGTCTATGCCCCTGTTCAGAAGATTTCACCTCACTTTCTGTCCCAATGACAATTGGATTTTAAAAATTTTGGGTTATTAGGGAAACAAGGATTGGTGATAAAGCATCAGTGGAGACACCTTTTTCCCATATTAACTCTTACAGAAGAGAATTTCCCTTCCTAGGGGTCCTAGGGGTAGATTTCCTAGGAGGGTCCTCATCCTCCTCATCCTCTGTCACCCAGGCTCAGAGTAGTTCTATCCATCATGCATGGAGGAGTCCCCTGAACTATTCACAGTGTCGGGTACATGCTGCTGGAGGATGTGCAGTGATTTGAAGGCTCCAATGTTGGTTCCCAGGTTGAGGAAGGGAGTAACGTGAGCTTAGAGAGAGGGGGTGCCCAAGAAGGACAAGAAACTGGCAGTCATGTTCCCCCAGCTGCAGCATAGTGCCAAGTTTGCTCCAGTGACGAGGAGAGAGGGGATGATGAGGTCACTGACTCTACTTGGGTGCCTGATAGAATAGAAGAGGAGGAGGCACAACTCCAACGAGGAAGGATGTCCTCTAGGGGGCAGCTTAAGGGCAGCCACCCTACTGCATCACACTGCAGAGCTCCGCAGGTGCAAGGCGCTGCTGACTCCCTGCTGATTTTGAAAAGTTCCTTGGTGTGGCCCTTTTTGAACACGTGCACACCATTGCTGTTTTGCAACCTATGTCTGAAGCGGATCAAGCGTGGCCAGAACAGCAGCTGCTTGGGCACCAGCTGCTTGACCAGACATATGACGACCTCCCATGCAGTATTTTTCCCGTATACTATATTTGAGATTTAATATCTCTCAGATATGATTTGGGGTAAATGAGAGTTCTTTGACCATGAGTGAAAGCTTTAACACAATAACAACATTTATTGGTGAGTAGCTGAAAGTCTATCTAATACACAACCATCTATCTATAGTCTACACCAAGGAAGAAAATATTAGGTTAAAATAAGAGACTTACATGAAGGAATACAGAGTATATTCCTTAAAACATTAATCTACAAACATATTTAGTTACAAGTAAAATGCAGACCTTTCCCATAATTACCTTTTGCACCAAGGTTCCATTCTTATGGTTGCTCTCCCATAAAAGTGTGTGTTTCCCTCCCATCTAGTCTGTGTATATCATTACATGCTGATGCCTCATTGGTTGGCATAGCGTGGCTCTGATTGGTGAGCTTCCCTATTCCTGGTTAAGGACTGGCTACATCTCCAATCCCTATACTTTGCATAAGTCAGCCCCCTTTAATGCAAATCCTTGACAATATTCTGAGCAGGAGCTTGACTTGAATGTTCCCGGGAAGTTAAGTATTGATTACGGGTTGGCCTGCCTTCATTGCATATCCCAGCATGGGATCCTTTGAAGTGAGTATGTGTAAAACAATGAGGTTTGGATCCCATTGTTTGTATACACAAGCCTAGGCACCAACTTGTCTGGTCTACCAGAGATTTCTGTGAAGATAATATGTTCCGCCCTACATAGATAAAAGCTAAAAGAAATATATTCATTAAATATAAATAAATTAAATATGAATTAAATATAAATTAAATATATTCCTATTTACAATATCCTATGGCAACAGCACTTGAAAGACCCACATCAAAGAAAAAGGCGGACTTCTCCTTGCTCCTCAAGTGTGGTGTTTTGCAACACCACACTACACTGTATTGTGTGCAACTATGGGTGCGCTGTATGTATTGTGCACTGTGTACACCACCAGAAAAGTAGTAGCAATTGCACTATGGGTGCACGTTACTGTGTACACCAACAGAAGTGTAATAACAACTATGGGTGTACTGTATTGTGTACACCACCAGAAAAGTAGTAGCAACTGTACTATGGGAGCACGGTATTGTGTACACCACCAGAAGTCTAATAGCAACTATGGGTTCACTGTATGTATTGTGTACTGTGTACACCACCAGAAAAGTAGTAGCAACTGCACTAGGGGTGCATGGTAATGTGTACTTTGTACACCGCCTGAAGTATATTAGAAACAGTACACCAGGAACAGCCTGCATTGAGATATAGCTAAACTGTATGCAGTGGATACATATATATATATATATATATATATATATAATATATATATATATATACGAGACTGTCTGCATATATATATATATATATATATATATATTAAATACACTGCAGCTAACTGAATCACCTGCCTGCCTGAAGTATATTAGAAACAGTGCACCAGGAATAGCCTGCAGTCGGATCTAGCTAAACTGTATGCAGTGGATAAAAGGATATATATATCTATATCTATATAAATCTATATAGATATATATATATATAGATATATATATCTATATAGATATACTGTATATATATGTCACGTACCTTACAGCGGAGTCCGAAATGGCGAGGGTGGCCTCTTGCACGGTCCCTGTCCTAGCACCCCTGAAGGTTGACACAGGACTGCTAGGGCGGCGGAAGGGTGCAGGTGCCTGCTGGCAGGATCAGGAACACCAGAGCCTTCGTGGAGGAGGTGGGATGCTGATCACTGGATTGGTTCGAGAAAAGTCCAGCAGGAATACTTGCAGGGTCAAGGACAGGCAAGAGTTGGCAACGTGCTGGCAGTGAGGTACACAATCGGCAGGCAGTTCGTAGTCAGGGACTGGCGGAGGTTGGCAACAAGCTGGCAGGGAAGTACAGGATCAGGAGACAGAGCCGTAGTCAGAAGTTCAAGCTGGGTTCAGTACAGGAAGCAGAGGCAGGCAGAGATGCAGTGATAATCCGAGAGAGTAGTCGAGGAAGCCAGAGGTTCAGGAACAAGGTCAATCAAACAAGGCAACAGCAAGAATACAGGAACGAACTGAGACAATCCAGCACTGACACTAGTATGCTGATCATTTAAATATGGTGCCTCGCACCGTGATTCGTTGGCATGTGAACGTGTCCGTGCTGACGTGCACTCACTTGTATAGGTGCGTTAACGTGCGTGTCTAGTCCGGGGCTCACTCGTTCTTGCCGTACGTCTGGCTGGCGTACGGGAACAAGCATTTGTGATGGTTCTCTGACATTGCCCCCTCCTTATGGGCAGCCTCCGGATGCCCATCTGGGCCCTGCTTTCAGGATGAGAGCGATGAAAGGCTTTTATAAGTCTTGGGGCATGGAGATTTGCCTCTGGTTCCCAGGAATTTTCTTCTGGACCAAAACCTTTCCACTTAATTAGATATTGATTCTATCCCTGGCTTCTCCTGCAATCTACAATGGTTTCGATTTTGAACTCCTCTTCTCCATTCACCATTATAGCCTCTGGGGGCCCCACTTCACAACCTGGAAAGGGATTAACCACATCAGGTTTCAACAAGGAGGTATGAAACACAGGGTGGATCTTAAATGAGTCGGGAAGTTCAAGCTCATAAGCCACTGGGTTAATTTTTCTCTTAAACGGAAAAGGTCCCAGATATTTAGGTCCCAATTTCCTGGACAGACAGGCCAATTTCAGATTTATTGTTGAAAGCCACACACGGTCGCCAACTTTCAACTCCAGTTCTCCTCTCCTCTTCCTGTCGAAGAACCTTTTATTAACTTCTTGTGTCCTGGCAATGGTCTCTCTCAGCACCTGGTTATTCGTAGCAAGGAAATTGAATCTGTCCTGAACAGCTGGCAAAGGAAAATCCGGAATCAACGTTGGCAAGAAAGAGGGATGAAACCCATAGTTTTAGAAGAAGGAAGATTGGTTGGTAGCTGCATGGGCAGAGTTATTAAATGCGAATTCCACCAAGGGCAGTAGTGAGGCCCAATCTTCTTGGGTAAAGGAGGTGAAGCAGCGCAGGTATTGCTCTAGCATTTGATTGGTACATTCAGTCTGGATTGTAAGCCGAAGAGAAATTGAGTTTGATGCCCAGCGCTTCGCACAGTACTTTCCAAAATCTTGAAGTGAACTGCACTCCATGATCTGAGACAATGTCACTAGGGATTCCGTGCAGTCTAACAACCTCTTTAATGAAAACTTTAGCAGTTTCTGTTGCTGATGGGGTCCCTTTCATAGGGATAAAATGTGACATCCTGGAGAGGCGATCCACCACTACAAAGATGGATGAAAACCCTTCCGATGGAGAGAGCTCTACAATAAAATCCATCGCAATTTTATCCCAGGGTCTTTCAGGAATGGGTAGTGGTCTTAATAATCCCCATGCTTTGCTTTTGCTGTTCTTGTTTCTGAGACAGATTGAGCAAGAACCAACATATTTCCTGCAATCCCTTGCTAAGCTAGGCCACCAAAAATGCCTCTGGATCAAATCCATGGTCTTATATCCTCTGAAATGGCCGGCCAACGGGTAGTCATGACACACTTGTAGGATGGTAGTATGCAGATTCTGTGGTATGAAAACTTTATTACCCTGCCAATAGAGCCCATAAATTTCCTGAAGGTCGGTATCTGGGGGCAGAGAGGTTCCCCTGGATGCTTGACGAATCTGTGACATTAGATCGGTTTGCGTAAGCAGAAAATTTCCAGCCTGTAAGATGGTATCCGTTTGGGGTGGAACTTCAACTTCCGTGAACATACGCGATAGCGCGTCAGGTTACACATTCTTGGAACCGGGCCGGTCGGTTATGTGGGAACTGAAGCGTGAAAAAAAAAGAGCCCATCTTGCTTGTCTGGGTCTGAGGCATTTGGCGGTCCTGAGATACTCTAAATTTTTGTGATCCGTGAAGATCAGTATTGGGTGTGTTGCTCCCTCCAAGAGGTACCGCTACTCTTCCAGAGCCAATTTAATTGCCAACAGTTCTCGGTCCCCCACATCATAGTTCTTTTCTGAAGGCCCTAACTTCTTCGAGAAAAAGGCCACAGGGTGCATTAGAGCCTTAGGTCCTTGGTGCTGGGACAAGATGGCCCCTACAGTGCTCTCTGAGGCATCCACTTCCAGGATGTATGGAAGAGCGGGGTCAGGGTGCTTCAGTACCGGGGCCGAGGTAAAAAGTCCATTTATTTGTCAAAAGCAGCTTGAGCTGCCTCTGTCCATTGAAAACGTTTCTGTTTCTTGGTGAGTTGAGTGATGGGCATGATGATACCAGAGAAGTTTTTAATACATTTCCTGTACAAATTGGAGAAACCGATGAACCGTTGTACCCCTTTCTTATCAATGGGAGGTGGCCAGGACGTTATAGCTGCGACCTTTTGGGGATCCATTGCCATACCTCCTGTAGAGATTACCAGTCCGAGAAAGTGAATGGTCTGCCGTTCAAATTCACATTTCTCGGCCTTGGCATAGAGTCCATTTTGTCTTAATCTCAGAAGGACTTGTTTCACATGGACACTATGTAATTCTAGAGAGACCAAGAAAATTAGAATGTCATCTAGGTAAACGATCATGAATAGGTCTAGGAAGTCTCTGAAGATATTATTTACAAAATGCTGGAAGGTTGCCGGAGCGTTGCATAACCTGAAGGGCAAAACGAGGTACTCAAAGTGGCCAAAACGAGTCCGGAAGGTCGTTTTCCACTCATCTCCCTTCCTGATTCTGTTCAAGTCATAAATCCAACTTGGTGAATATCCTTGCAGAGCGGAGTCTCTGGAGCAGTTCTGGATTCAGAGGCAGGGGGTAGCAATTTTTAACGGTAATCCGATTTAATTCTCTGTAATCCACACATGGACTGAGTGAGTGGTCCTTTTTTTCGACAAAAAATATTCCTGCCCCGGCTGGAGAAGTAGAGTGTCGGATGAACCCCTTCTTGAGGTTCTCATTGACATAATCTTTCAAGACCAAGAGTTCAGGCTCTCAAAGGGGAAAAATCCTCCCAAATGGAATTTCTGCCCCTGGTAAAAGTTCAATCAGCAATCATAAGCCCGGTGGGGAGGAAGAGTGCCTGCTTTATGCTTATTGAAGACATCCAGGAAATCATGGTACACGGATGGAACAAGGTCTTGGGATTCGTATACTGATTTTAGACAGCCAACAACTGGGGCTGTATGGTGGAGGATCTGGAGACAGTTGTGGAGGCAGTAGGACTGTTAAACTACCTTGCCTGTTGTCCAATCTATCTGTGGGTTGTGTGCTTGCAACCATGGCATTCCCAGAATGATTGGAAAAAGTGGTGAGGATATAACATCCAGGCACAACAGTTCTTGGTGGTTAGGTGAAATGTCAGCGGGCAAGGGTTGAGTTTCTTGGATAAAGGGCCCAGATTTGATGTTGGACCCATCAGCTAATCATATGGACAGCTTATGTTACTTAGATCATAGAGGAATATTGTGTTGCAGGACGAAGGCACGGTCGATGAAGCAGCTGCAGGCACCTGAATCAATTATGGCCTGGACCTGAAGTACCCCTTCTGGAAGCTGTAGGGAGACAGGAACAGCAATGTGAGTTGATCTTGCTAGAGTCAATGCACAATGATCAAGAGGAGGAGAGTCACACTTACGAGTCTTGTTGGGACACATGTTGGCGTAATGACCGGCTCCTCTGCAGTAGAGGCAGAGATTATTCATGCAACAGCGCTGCTTTTCTTCTGATGTCAATGGTGCCCGAAGCAGGCCTAATTGCATTGACTCTGAAGCTTCTGTGATGGGAGCAGGTAGTGGGGGTGCAGAGGTAGGTAGGTGGCTAGGTACCCTGGGTAGCATCCACATGAGCCGGTACTGGCTGGTCCTTTCAGATCTTCGCTCCCTCAGCCGGCGATCGATCTGAATAGACATTTGGATCAGCTCTTCGAGGGAATCAGGGATCCCCACACGAGCTAGTTCATCTTTAAGTGTCTCTGAAAGTCCTGAGCGGAACTGAAAATGGAGAGCGGCGTCGTTCCATTGTGTGTCGGAACTCCACCGTTTAAAGTCTGTAACATAGTCCTCCATGGGCCTACGACCCTGCTGGAGGGTGTGGAGGCTGGCCTCGGCTGTGGTGGTACGTTGAGGATCATCATAAAGTTTAGCCATTTCATCCAAAAAAGAGTCCATAGTACTCAGCAAGAGACTGGCTTGCTCCAATAGGTGATGAGCCCAGGTCTGGGGTTCTCCCTGCAGTAATGAAATGATGAACCCCACCTTGTACTTTCCAAAGAGAAGTTGCGGGGCTGTAGCAGGAAATACAAATGGCAGGCATTCCTGAAAGTGCGGAATTTGCTGTGATCTCCCAAAAATCTCTCTGGAGCAGGGACTCGTGGCACTGGGGGTGGCACCACTACTGTGGGTGTAGAAGTTGAAACTGATGATGCAGGTGCTGCGGCTGTCCGGTGTGCTGAGGTGCTTGGAGAGAGAGACTCCACTCGTTGTTTCAGTCGCTGGTAGCCATCTTGCAGGCCCTGGACTGCTTGAGTGAGGTTTGCAATCTGTTGACACAGAGCATCCATAGCTGAGGCCCCCCTTTCGGACTCCATGTGGCTGGATTGTACTGTCACGTACCTTACAGCGGAGTCCGAAATGATGAGGGTGGCCTCTTGCACGGTCCCGGTCCTAGCACCCCTGGAGGTTGAGACAGGGCTGCTAGGGCGGCAGAAGGGTTTAGGTGCCTGCTGGCAGGATCAGGAACACCGGAGCCTTCGTGGAGGAGATGGGATGCTGATCACTGGATTGGTTGGGGAAAAGTCCAACAGGAATACTTGCAGGGTCAAGGACAGGCAAGAGTTGGCAACGTGCTGGCAGTGAGGTACACAATCGGCAGGCAGGTTCGTAGTCAGGGACTAGCGGATGTTGGCAACAAGCTGGCAGGGAAGTACAGGATAAGGAGATAGAGCCGTAGTCAAAAGTTCAAGCTGGGTTTGGTACAGGAAGCAGAGGCAGGGATAATCCGAGAGAGTAGTCAAGGAAGCCAGAGGTTCAGGATCAAGGTCAATCAAACAAGGCAACACAAGGATACAGGAATGAGCTGAGACAATCCAGCACTGACACTAGTATGCTGATCATTTAAATAGGGCGCCTCGTGCCGTGATTCGTTGGCATGCGAACGAGCCCGCGCTGATGTGCACTCGTTCGTATAGGTGCGGTAACATGCGTGCCTAGTTCGGGGCTCGCTCGTTCTTGCCGTACGTCTGGCTGGCGCACCTGAACGAGCATTTGTGATGGATCTCTGATAATATATATATATATATATATATATATATATATATATATATATATATATATATATATATATATATGAGATCTGCTAACTGAATCACCTGCCTGCCAGAAGTATATTAGAAACCCCCTTACCATTTCACACAAGGGGGAGGGCCGGGATCTGGGGGTCCCCTTGTTAAAGGGGGCTTCCAGATTTCGATAAGCCTCCCACCCGCAGACCCCCACAACCACCGGGCAAGGGTTGTGGGGATGAGGCCCTTGTCCCCATCAACATGGGGACAAGGTGTTTTGGGGGGCTACCCCAAAGCACCCTCCCAATGTTGAGGGCATGTGGCCTGGTACGGTTCAGGAGGGGGGGCGCGCTCTCGCCCCCCCCTTTTCCTGCGGCCTGCCAGGTTGCGTGCTCGGATAAGGGTCTGTTATGGATTTTTGGGGGAACCCCACGCCATTTTTTTTTTTTTTTGGCCGGGATTCCCTTTAATATCCATACCAGACCAGAAGGGCCTGGTATGGCATTTAGGGGGACCCCCACGTCATTTTTTTTTATTTTGGTTCGGGGTTCCCCTGTGGGGAATTCCCATGTCGTTTTTATCATTGAACTTTTATGTGTATTGTCGGACCGGAAATTCATTAATAGCCGCGAGTAGTTTTAAATGACTTTTTTTCCTTTGAAATGTCATTTTGCTGTCAGACTGTTCTAAACACGGGAAACATGCGCCCTTTTACAAGCATACATTAAACACCCCCCAGGTTCAAAATTTAAATTTAAAGGAATATTACACTTTTATTGTTTTACTTTAAACATTATTAAAATCACTGCTCCTGAAAAAACGGCCATTTTTAAAACTTTTTTTGCATTGATCCTTGTCCGCTGGGGCAGGACCCAGGTCCCCAAACACTTTTTTCTGACAATAACTTGCATATAAGCCTTTAAAATTAGCCCTTTTGATTTCTCCCATAGACTTTTAAAGGGTGTTCCGCGGTTTTTCGAATTTGCCGCAAACACCCCAAATTGTTCGCTGTTCGGCGAACGAGCGAACAGCCAATGTTCGACTCGAACTCAAAGCCCTAATATATATATATATTATATACACTGCAACTGAATCACCTGCCTGCCTGAAGAAAATTAGAAACTGTCTGTATATATATATTAAATACACTGCAACTAACTGAATAATCTGCCTGCCTGCTCAAACTAAATAACACTCTCTCTCCATCCACGCCAACGACACACTACACGAGGCCGATGTGCAGGTGGCCTTATATAGTGTGGGGCGTGGACTTAGTCCCTCTGAGCCATGATTGGCAAAAGGCACCCTGCGTTTGGCTAATTATGGCTCTTAGCTGAGGGCCCTGTGATTGGCCAAAGCATGCAGGTCATGGTGCATGCTCTGGCCAATCATCATACAGCAATGCACTGCGCTCCAACAGTGCATTATGGGCCATTACACGCCGCTCAAATTTGGCGCGAACGGCCCAAAATGTTCAGTTTTCAACGAACGGGCGAACAGCTTTAATTTGCTTTAACCACTTGCTGACCCAGCCTTTTTCTAACATTTGTTGCTTACAAGTAAAAATCTGTATTTTTGTGCTAGAAAATTACTTAGAACCCCAAACATATATATATATATATATATATATATATATATATATATATATATATATATATATACAGCCATTAGTGTCTAAACTGCTGCCAACAAAAGTGAGTACACCCCTAAGTGAAAATGTCCAAATTGGGCCCAATTAGCCATTTTCCCTCCCAGGTGTAATGTGACTCGTTAGTGTTACAAGGTCTCAGGTGTGAATGGGGAGGAGGTGTGTTGAAGTTGGTGTTATCGCTCTCACTCTCTCATACTGGTCACTGGAAGTTCAACATGTCACCTCATGACAAAGAACTCTCTGAGGATCTGTAAAAAAGAATCTCAGCTCTGCATAAAGATGGCCTAGGCTATACGAAGATTGCCAAGACCCTGAAACTGAGCTTCAGCATGGTGGCCAAGACCATACAGCAGTATAACAGGACAGGTTCCACTCAGAACAGGCTTAGCCATGGTCGACCAAAGAAGTTGAGTGCACGTGCTCAGCATCATATCAAGAGGTTGTCTTTGGGAAATAGTCGTATGAGCGCTGCCAGCATTGCTGCAGAGGTTGAAGGGGTGGGGGGGTCAGCCTGTCCGTGCTCAGACCATACGCCACACACTGAATCAAATTTGGTCTGCATGGCTGTCATCCCAGAAGGAAGCCTCTTCTAAACATGATGCACAAGAAAGACTACAAACAGTTTGCTGAAGACAAACAGACTAAGGACATGAATTAGTGGAACCATGTCCAGTGGTCTGATGAGACCAAAATAAATGCAAGTTTGTCTTGCCTACAGTCAAGCATGGTGGAGGCAGTGTCATTGTCTGGGACTGCATGAGTTCTGCCGGCACTGAGGAGATACAGTTCATTGAGGGAACCATGAATGACAACATGTACTGTGATATACTGAAGCAGAGCAAATATCCCCTACCTTCAGAGACTGGGCTGCAGGGCAGCATTCCAACATGATAACGACCCCAAACACACCTCCAAGACTACCACTGCCTTGCTAAAGAAGCTGAGGGTAAGGGTGATGGACTGGCCAAGCATATCTCCAGACCTAAACCTTATTGAGCATCTGTGGGACGTCCTCAAATGGAAGGTGGAGGAGCACAAGGTTTTTAACATCTACCAGCTCCGTGATGTTGTCATGGAGGAGTGGAAGAGGACTCCAGTGGCAACCTGCGAAGCTCAGGTGAACGCCATGCCCAAGAGGGTTAAAGCAGTGCTGGAAAATAATGATGGCCACACAAAATATTGACACTTTAGGTCCAATTTGGGCATTTTCACTTAGGGCTGTACTCACTTTGGTTGCCAGCGGTTTAGACATTAATGGCTGTGTGCTGAGCTATTTTGAGGGAACAGCAAATTTACACTTTTATACAAGCTGCAAACTCACTACTTTACATTGTAGCAAAGTGTCATTTCTTCAGTATTGTCACATGAAAAGATATAATAAAATATTTACAAAAATGTGAGGGGTGTACTCACTTTTGTGAGATACTGTGTATGTATATATATATATATATATATATATATATATATATATATATATATATATATACCGTATTTATCGGCGTATAACACGCACTTTTTTCCCCTTAAAATCAGGGGAAAGTCGTGGGTGCGTGTTATACGCCGATCCCCGCTATCGCTATGTGAATGTCGGCGATCGCCGCCGACATTTACATAGCGAGTAGTTTCAAATATGGCGCCGCGGACTTCGGAAGGACTCGGCGGTGCTGAACGAGCGCCGCCGAAATCACAGAGCCGAGATACACATAGTCGGGTGTATTCGGCTCTTTCCGGCGCCGCTCACTGTCACGCCCAGTCCCGCCATTGGACCTGTGTTATGTCCATCATAGGGCGGGACTGGGCGGGACTGGGCGGGACTGTGAGCGGCGCCGGAAAGAGCCGAGAACCCTCGGCTATGTGTATCTCGGCGGCGTTCGTTCACTTCCGCCGGCGCCGAGTCTCTCCGAACTCCGCGGCGCCATATTTAAAACTACTACTATGTGTATGGCGGCGGCGGCGGCGGCAGGAGGCATGGACACTAGGCTGTACTGGGGACAAGGCTGCAGGGACAAGGCTGCACTGGGGACAAGGCTGCATTGATAAGGCTGCACTGGGGACAAGGCTGCATTGATAAGGCTGCACTGGGGACAAGGCTGCATTAATAAGGCTGCACTGGGGACAAGGCTGCATTAATAAGGCTGCACTGGGGACAAGGCTGCATTGACAAGGCTGCACTGACAAGGCTGCACTGGGGACAAGGCTGCATTGACAAGGCTGCACTGACACTGAAAAGGCTGCAATGACACTAACAAGGCTGCAGATGAACACTGATGAGGCTGCATTGATGGGCATTTTAATGTAAGTTTCTTTTCCTTAAACTTCCCTCCTAAAAGTTTTTTTCCTTAAAATTCTCTCCTAAACTTGGGGTGCGTGTTATACGCACTGTACACACTGTGTATATATTTTAGCAGAAACCCTAGAGAATATAAGGGCGGTCGTTACAATATTTTATGTTACACTGTATTTGCGAAGCGGTCTTTCAAACGCAATTTTTGGGGAAAAAATACATTATAATACATTTAAAAAAAGAAACAACACAATAGTTATCCAATTTTTTTGTATAATGTGAAAAATAATGTTTCACTGAGTAAATTGATACCTAACATGCCATGCTTTAAAATTGCACATGCTGGTGGAATGGGCGAAGCTTTAACATTTTTTACAGGTTATCTGTTTAGAGTTACAGAGGAGTTCTTTCAATACAATGAATGTCATCACTCTCATGACTGCAATGATAGCTCACATGTGTGATTTAAACACCATTTACATATGTGGGTGCGACTTATGTATGCGCTCGCTTCTGCTTCTGCGAGCACAGAGGGGAGGGTCACTTTCAATTTTTTTTCTATTTATTTTACTTTTTGTTTTTTATTTTTACACTGTCCCTTTGTATACTGTATGTATTTTTTGATTCCTATTACAAGGAATGTATACGTCACTGGTAATAAAAATAAGCTTGACATGTCCTCTTTTTTGAGAGATCTGGGGTCAAAAAGACTCCAGATCTCTCATTTACCTTGAAATTAAAAATACATTTTTTTTTTTTTTTTTTACATTTTGATTTAAAGGGAAAAAAATCCTTTGTTTATGCCCTAGAACCTGGAATTGACATCAGAGGTTGCTCCTGTCCTCCAAGGGCATAGAGTCAAGTGGGGGCCATCTTGTCCTCACTCAACTTTCTCCCCAGCAAACTGCCACATAGGATCATTTCTGGGCTTAATGGATGGCTCCGGTAAACTCTAAAACAACCAGGAAGCGCCGCCTCTCCCGCCGCCTATAAAAGTAATCTTGCAGTGAATTCGCCACTGGGATCACTTTTATCAAAAAGCTGGCCACCTAATGAAAAAAAAAGATACAGGGTTATGGCATCTAGGTGCAGCCATGACCCCGGTATTTAAAGTAAAAAACATGACGTACATTTATAGTTAGGCGGTCGGCAAGTGGATTTATTGAAGGATAATTCCATAATGTTCCATATCTGAATATACAGTATATTGATACATCAGATAAGGATATTTATGCACTGAATTGTAGAAACACTTTTATCCATTGCGGTTTTCTTCTGAGTCCTAGCTAGTTCCTGGCAAATATTGTTCAGCAGTGTGTGTATAAAGCTAACTGGTGGTGTTCATTTTCAACTTTGAGGTGACAGACATCTAGTTAAGCATTCTGTTAAAACACTTACATTATGTGCTGTAGGCTTTCATATCACAGCTTGTTAATAACAGGAGATGGGAACAACTATATTTAACCCACAGCACAGAGAACTTTGGTGCTTAAAGGATTAGAGAAGAGCAGAGCCTGGCGCTATGGAGGAATGTTCCACAGATGCACTATTTCATTTTCACCTTCTATTTAAAATCTACAAGTCCCCTCAAAGTGGGGAAGAAAATTTAATAAAGTCAAGACTGAAGAAAGGTATAAATGTTATATTTTAAAATTGCTGAGAAATTTCTTTTATTAAAGTTCCTAAAGCAATACACAATGTATGTTTATCACAACAATATAACATTTATAGTGATTACAGAGTTTTTAAATATCAAAGTACATTTTCATATATATGATTTTTGTGCATGAATGAAAGAAAAATCCTAAATTTTTTGGTATAACATTAGCTTATATTTACAGTAGCCTCTAACTTCTAACCCTAGATGAAGTTTAATGTACCAACAAATTACTAGGAACTATTGGGAAATATGGGCATCTAGTCCTAGGAAATGTTACTAAATACCTTTCTGGTGCCATTGCTTGATTGACAAGCAGCGTGCTAAATCTTGGGCAGTGAGGCACCTGCACAGCATCCATTTGAACTTGTGAAATCATGCACGAGCTTGTAAAATCAATATATTGATATAGGTATCATATTTACCTATAGCAAAATAGCCAGTTTAATTGTTAGGCTGAGATATTTGTGCTAGCTTACTTCTACAGAGCTGAAATGTATAATTTGAATGCGTATGAAGCAACAGAGGCTGACTAAGCAGTACACTTTCCAAATATACAGTATGTACAATACTACCACCTAAAGGAGAGAACAACAGGACTTAGAGCATGTTAACCACTTCATCCCTGGAAGGATTTGCCCCCTTAATGACCAGACCATTTTTTGTGATACGGCACTGCGTTGCTTTAACTGACGATTGCGTGGTCATGCAACGTTGAACCCAAACAAAATTGATGTCCTTTTTTTCCCACAAATAGAGCTTTCTTTTGGTGGTATTTGATCACCTACCGTATATACTCGAGTATAAGTCGAGTTTTTCAGCACTTTTTTTGTGCTGAAAGTGCCCCCCTCGACTTATTCTTGAGTCAAGCACTTTTCTGCAGCAAAAAATTTCATTTTCTGAACCGAATTTGGGGCCCCGTATCTCAGGGCCACTTGGTGCTAGGAACCCCAAATTTGGTGTGCAAACCCAGTGGACCTGGTAACACAGCATATCCAAAGCTGGAGTTCCTAGCACTAAATGGCCCCAAAATCGGTTTGGAAAATATCATTCTCTGCTGCAGAAAAGTGCTTGACATTTTCTGAACCGACTTTGGGGCCCCGTATCTCAGGGCCACTTGGAGCTAGGAACCCCAGCTTTGGATATTTTGTTGTGCTAGTTCCATTGGGTTTGCACCCCAAACTTGAGGTTCCTAGCACTAAGTGGCACCAAGATACGGGGCCCCACATTCGGTCAACTGTATCAATTTGCAGCAATTTTATTTTGGGACCCTTTGGGTTCAGAGACCCCAAATTTTGTCTGCAGCTAGGGGGCATCTAGGAACCCTTAACTACCGAGTTTGAAGTTCAGGGGACCTATGGCTGCAAATGGGCACAGTGAGGCATGCAAATGGGCACAGTGAGGCTGCAAATGGGCATTGTTGACCCTCTTTTCCCCTTACAGTAGCTGTGCATTTCTCACCCTTGTCTTATACTCGGGTCAATACGTTTTTCCCATTTTTTTGAGGTAAATTAGGGCCTCGACTTATACGCGGATCGACTTATACTCGAGTATATGCGGGTATGTAGTTTTTATTTTTTGCACTATAAACAAAGTAGCGTCAATTTTGAAAAAAAAAACAATATTTTTTACTTTTTGCTATAATAAATATCCCCCAAAAAATATAAAAAAACTAATTTCTTCCTCAGTTTAGGCCGATATTATTATTATAATTATACAGGATTTATATAGCGCCAATAGTTTACGCAGCGCTTTACAATATAAAAGGGAGACAATACACTTATAATACAATAAAATACAAGAGGCTTAAGAGGGCCCTGCTCAGAAGAAGTTACAATAGGGTGGGGCAGGTGGTACAAAAGGTTGTAACTGTGGGGAATGAGCTGTTGGAAGTGGTAGGAGATTAGTTGGAGATGTGATAGGCTTTCCTGAAGAGATGAGTTTTCAGGGTTCGTCTGAAGGTAGCAAGAGTAGGGGATAGCCGGACAGGTTGAGGTAGCGAGTTCCAGAGGATGGGAGAGGCTCTGGAGACAAGCATGGGAGGAGGAGACGAGAGAGCTTGAGAGCAGGTCTTGAGAAGAGCGGAGAGGACGATTTGGGTGATATTTGGAGACAAGATTGGTGATGTAGCTCGAGGCAGAGTTGTGAATGGCTTTGTATATTGTGGTTAGTATTTTGAATTGAATTCGCTGAGTGTCGATATGTATTCTTCTACATATTTTTGGTAAAAAAATCGCAATAAGCATATATTTATAGGCTTGCGCAAAAGTTATAGCATCTACAAAATAGGGGATATATTTATGGCATTTTTGATATTTTTTTTCACTAGTAATGGCGGTGATCTGCAATTTTTTTTTTGGACTGCGACATTGTAGTGGACAGATCGGACACTTTTGACACATTATTGAAACCATTGACATTTATACAGCGATCGGAGCTAAGATTACTGTATAAATGTCACTGGCAGGAAAGGGGTTAACACTAGGGGCAATCAAGGGGTTAAATGTGTGTCCTAGGGCGTGATTCTAACTGTGGGGGATGGGACTGCCTGAAGGAGCAGACATATCGCTGTTCATACTTAGTATGAACAATAGATGTGTCTCATCACCCCTGACAGAATGGAGATCTGTCTGTTTACATTGACAGATCTCCGTTCTGTGTCTCTCAGTAGTGATCACGTGTGCCCGGTGAACGTTGCCGCCGCCGGGCACGTGCATCGGCTCCACCGTCGTGTCACGGGCATGCGCACCCCCCCAATGGTCTTAAAGCGGCCAACGTATACCTACAGCTATTTGCCCAGGCGAGCCAACCTGCCGCAGTATAACTGTACATTAACAGTACATAACAGTATCCACTTGTGGGCTGCCCAACCAAAATGTACTGTGAATGGGCAGCCCGCATAGGCAAAGTAACATACTGGTATATAGCTGCCTGTTCCTGGTTTTAGAGCACGCGTGCCTCCCACCAACACCTGCTGTGGTTGTATACAGGTCTGACAGCAGGTCCAGGTCAATGATTCACCATTTGTCCAATCACAGCCCAGAGCCCTGTGTTGATTGTCAAACAATCTACAAAGGTAACACTCTCTGTTTCTTATCTCTGCAAAGAAGATCTTTGCAGGGATCTTTAGTAAAAAGCAGCACATAATACACACATTACACATTGTTAGGCATACATTTAAACATTTAACCCCTTGATCACCCTAGATGTTAACCCCTTCCCAGCCATTAGTACAGTGAAAGTGTTTAGTATCAGCACTGATCACTGTATTAGTGTCACTGGGGATGTCAGTGTTAATTAGTCAGTTTACCCACAGCACCATTTAGTGTCAGATTGCTCGCCGCAGTATCGCCGTCCCATTATAAGTCGCTGATTATACCATAGTTTGTAGATACTATAACTTTCACACAAACCAATCAATATGCACTTATTAATTAAGGACATGTAGCAAAATACATTGTGGCCTAAATTTATGAAGAAATTAATTTTTTTTTACTTTTTTATTGGATATGTTTTATAGCAGGAAGTATTTTTTTTTCATTTATATAATAAAAATGAAAAACCCAGTGGTGATCAAATACCCTCAAAAAAAGCTATATTTGTGTGAAAAAAAATAAATAAATTTTGTTTGGGTACAGCGTTGCATGACCACACAATTACCAGTTAAAAAAGCGCAGTGCAAAATAGCAAAAAATGGCCTGGTCATGCAGGGGGGTAAAACCTTCTGGAGTTGAGGTGGATATACTCAACAATATATATTGTTGGTGCATTAATTCAACTCTGCAATACATGTAACAAAAAATACCAGCAATGTTTATAGTCAAGCTGAGGACTTTAAAGATGCATTACTAAAAATCCATGATTGACTTCTTATGACTTTATTGCAATCCCTAGGCCTCATTTAGACTTGCAGTTTGGGGGTGGCAAAAATGTGTGGTTGAGCCACATTTTTGCCACTCACCAACAGCCCCCCTTAGGCTGCAATAGGCAGCCAACGGGAATGTTTACATGCGACCACAGAAAAGTTGACCCAACATGTACTGCTCATGGGTGGCAAGACCGCCTGAAGCTACACATTCAAACGGGGAAGCACGGCAAACGCCCCATTTGGTGTTTAGTGCTAAAAATGGGGTTAATACAGGCGTTGAGGAGGTATTGTATTCCTTCTTCACCACCTGTCAGTGGCCTCTGGTTTTAGAGGCAAGGTAGATTTGGACAGATGTCTAAATCTACCCTTAAAATTACCCTGTCCCCATACTAATGTCTGCCAGTAAAGAAATAGCTGTAACAGAAGAGTGTAAACACTTATTTTTCCCACTGTTCCTGCCACTAAACATGCCTGAACAATAAAACTATACCTAGATGTCCCAGGGAAACAGACACTTCCAGGAATGTCAATCTCCTTGGTCCCTCGTAGCTATCACTGGTTCTTCCTGTTGAAGAACCTGTGAGAGCTGCAGGGGACCCAGGAGATCTGAAGTGCTGATTTCCTAGCGGACTTTGGGTATTATTTCTCAGGACTGGAGGGATGCTCAGGAGCACAGGCAATGGGAAAGGTAAGAATTTATACTTTTTTTTTTATAGATAAAGCTTTGTTGGCAAGCTTTCGTATAGCAGCAGGG
The DNA here is from genome assembly GCA_037952925.1 of Lithobates clamitans. Classification (NCBI taxonomy): domain Eukaryota; kingdom Metazoa; phylum Chordata; class Amphibia; order Anura; family Ranidae; genus Lithobates; species Lithobates clamitans. The sequence continues at coordinate 9,337,464 of JBBGZY010000190.1, forward strand.
TTACTTTAGGTTCTGTTTGTAAGTACATATTTTGTCATATGATTTGGGGTAGACACACAGTTAGGGCTTTCAACAGACATGGGCAAGTCTGGACTCCTTGAGGGCAAATAATAAAAAGTGTTTGAGATACACATTCTCAACTGGAGCACAGCCAATCAGATTTAAATTTTAGATTTTTCAGAGTTTTGCTGATGGCATTAAAAAGTTGGTACGACACTGGGAAAAATGGATTGCTAAGGAAGGTGACTATGCAGAAATGTGAAGTCATTTGTTTTTGAAATTCTTAATAAAGAAGTTTTAAAAAAGTTCAGAAACTTTTTAAGGAACCTTTGTATTATGTTGTGCTGTGTTCAAAGAAATTTGCAAATCTGTGAACCTAAAAATCTAAAATGTTAGAAACAGTTTATAGTGAGATGTTTATTGCTTACTAGCTGGATAGAGTGCTAGGATGTACAGTATGTGTATGTATGCACAGTTAATTATTACAGGCATTTATGATGTAAAATAATTTTGCTTTAGTAATCGTACACTTGCATAATGTCTTCATGGAATCCTGGAATCATCAATATATATTTAAAACCAATAACTATTTACTTGCTGAAAAGTGCTTAAATGTTATACTCTACCATTCATACATTTTTTAGGTAGTGATCTGCTTATGTATTATTATTAAGTTCTTCTATTTGTCATCATGCTATGACATAACAAACAAATAACGATACTGTTTTCTATTTAATAAGTCAAAGGTTGAATCAAAAGTATAGTTACTTTGCAAAGGTTAAATCGTTTTCTGGTATTTGCTAATTGGTTATTTTCTGCAGTTTGAATTGCAGAGATGCTAGTGACCTCTATAAATGCAGTAATCTTCCCTTCAAGAAGTTCTCTCCCTGGAACCTTGTTATAAGTAATAATTTAACCACCCATTTTTCATTAGGGTCCCATGTGACTTCACTAAACCTACAAAGTGCTAGTTAAGACATTCAGATCACATTCATGCTACCCATAATTAGGTCCATATAGAGAAACGGGGTAAGCACACTTTAATCTTCTATTCTTTATTTCTTTCAAGTGTCATTTTCCATAGGAGCATTGACATGAATGTTAGGCAGGAATACTTCTCCAATTTATTACATAAGTAAAATCATTCCCAATACATAACAAAGTCCATATGGCCAGCCTTTGATGTGTACTTAGGTCTCCATTTGGGATTCATGATTTGTACTTCTGAATCTGATTTCTATAAGACATGGGTTTTCTTCAGTGGCCTGACCTGGTACAAACACATTATGGATTAATACAGCAATAAATTATATTGGCATACAATCTCCCTGTGTGATTTACTCTAACGGCAATAATGTTTTAAAGCTTTACAAAATACAGGTACCATATTTTACATTTGCACCTTAAAAATAAAGACTGTTATAAAGTTAAAAGGTCAGTCCACCCAAAATGAATTCTTCAGTGTTTTGCAGAAGCTGGAGAGGTAAAATACTTAATGATTTCCTATATTGGTTGAAGAATTCAGTAAAGAGAGCTCTGCTACCCTGAATTTCTACTTTAAAACACACATTTTAAAGGGTACCCACACTTACTGCTGGATTCTTATTTTTGTGGAGAAAACAATGGAAGTGGAAACACTTGCTGGCCCTACATTATGCAATTTTCTGGCACAATTTTGCTTTAGATTTAACAAAACCATATAATAGGAGGTCAAACCTAAACACCTACAATGTGTATGTGTAGCACTACCCCCGTAGGAGCTGTTAAAGTTTGTTCAGTCTGTTACTCTGCCCTTCAACCCCAAGAAGTTTCTCAGCCCCTATTGGCACAACTAGCAATGTTGTTAATGGAATAGCTCAGTAATGACACGCAGACACAGTTGAAATTGTTAAAACTCTCTCAAATTTAACCGCCAAGACCTGGTTGAAGCAGTTTCTTTAAAGCAGTGGATTAACACTCGGCAATGACAAATAAAATATACCAACGTGAACAGTAATAAACAGTAATAGATAGAGTCCTCAAGAAAGCCACTGATTGCTGTAGGTATTACTACTGCTAAAGGGGAACCCCAGGCCAGCCTATAGTATCTTTAGTTTTACTGAGGGGGGGGCAGAATAATATATATATCTGTAACGTGTCCCCTTTAAGGAACAACTAAACAGTAGTGTTTGAAGTGTAAGCCCTTGCTATCTTCACTGGCAAGTAGGAGCTCATAAACAAGAATTCCTTAATGTGGTAAAGTAGTGATGAACCATGCAAAATAGTTGGTCCTGTCTTATTGTAATCCTCTGTGTGATCCAGGTACAAGTTGCTTGTGCACAATGTGATAAGTATGAAAGGTAATAGTAATCTGTGGCCAAAGGCCCCTCACCAATCTTGACAGGGTTTGGCAGCCTCCCAATTCTCCTTGTGGCAGATGGGCAGAGAGGGCGATGGATCTGCTGACTCAACGCTGCTGTAGTCTGTAGTGTTCAACGCTGCTGTAGTCTGTCCTTCAGGAAGTGGACGATGTCTGTACCCCTCAGTACTGGAACTGTATCGCTTGCTGCTGCTCCCTGATGATTGGCTCTCCCTCTCTGCCAATAGAGAGACAGGGGAAAGAGCAGAGCAGACAGATGCCTATGTGCAAGCACCATTCTCCACACAGGGAAGACAAGAGGGAGGGGGGGAAATCCCCTGCAGGGACAGACAGGCGTGTTCTTCCTCTGCGAGCCTGTGTAAGTCTGTAGCCAGGCAGCCGCCAGCAGGGATGGCGGGAGGTGCGGGGCTGTGGATGACAGAGCGGCTCCCACTACACACTCCCACCACCAAAAAAACATTTGGTCCTCCAAAGGAGGTAAATAGTCCATGACCTGTTACATGCCTTATATATACAAGCGGAGGAAAGCAGGTTAGTGTTCACAGGAAATCAGACAGTTTGCATCTGCGTAAAACACTGGCAAACTGAGGAACTTCCCACCAATTAGAATAGGAGGGGAGGTTGTCGTGACTACAGGCTACTTGAATTGGTATAACCCAGCTAGATGTGCCAGGGGGTTAAGTTGGGATTGTCCTCCACCAAATCTGCGGTGGAAGCTTCAGGTGCAACAATAGTCCTCTTTGCAGTGTGAACGACCTCCTCAGAGCTTTCCCCCAAAGTATCATATGTCAGTCTTTTGGGCGGGTGAATAGCCCTTGTTGTTCTTTAGGCTCTGGGGTTACAGGCATACTGGTCTCTCCTTCTTCTTACTTATCAGCTTCAGATTCCTCTTCAACGAAGGATGGGAAGTCTTTGGGGTCTGCTGTCGGTAGGGAAGATTGAGGGTCTCCCAACTCTTCAGAAAGTGGACTTTGAGGCACAATCTCAGGAGCCTCTGGCCTAAGAATCCTGCTGTCAGTCAGTTTGGGAGGAGAAGAAGGGGGAGTGGCAGGCCCTGGTATTTGGGACGACCACAGCCAATCCATTCCCATCTCTTCATCCTCACTATTCTCATCTTCTTCAGCAAGAGGTGCGGACTGAGACCTGCTCACAGGTTGGGATTTCGGAGAGACCATGGGTGTGGAATGTGGATCGGACTGTGGTGGCACACAAACTGCTTCTGCGAGAGGCAACAGATGGTTGCAGTGCCAAGTCTTCAGTGGGCTTGTGTTCCCTTCTGGACAAATCTGAGACACTGGAAGTGCTGGCAACTGCTTGCAAACAACATAGGGCTGCAACTTCCAGCGATCAACCAGCTTGTGCTTTCCAGGAACACCCTGGTTTCTCAGCAGTACCTTATAACCCGTCTGTAATTCCTGCACCTGTACCTGAGGTCAAAATTTATTTTGTTCCTCTGGCCTCTGGCATCTGAGGCTGCTTGGGCCTTGTCATAAGCAGTCTTCAGACTTCTCCACAGGCGATCCACATAACCCCCTTAGGAAGTTGCAGAGGTATGGGCGAGGGATGTGCTGAAAGCCAAGTCTACTGGCAGCTGAGCCTACCATCCGAACATCAGCCGATAGGGAGAGTATCCTGTGGCATAATTTGCAGTTCTGTTATAAGCATGCACGATAGGGGCTGTATGCTTGCTCCAGTGCTGCTTTTGTTCTGAAGTCAGAGTCCTGAGCATATCCAGGAGGGTTCAGTTTAATCTCTCTGGATGAGGATCTCCTTGAGGATGGTATGGGGTGGTTCTGGACTTCTTGATACCTAACTGGTCTGAAGGTTTTCTTGATGAGGCTGCTCTCGAAATCTCTCCCTTGATCAGAGTGGATACATTGGGGCAGGCCATAATGCTCAAAGAACTTCTCCACTAAGATCTTAGCCATGATGGATGCCTGTTCATCCTTTGTGGGAAATGCCTGGGCATACCGAGTGAAATGGTCAGTCACTATCAGGATCTTTCCCTTCCCACTCAGATCAGGCTTGTGTCACCCACCATCTTCTCCATGAGCCTTTGGAAAGTGACTGGGTCCTCAAATTCAAAGAACCCCACGGGGTAATGAAGGTCGTCTTCTCCCGATCCTCAAGATGCATGGGGATTTGATAATACCCGCTCTTCAGGTCCAGCACGCTGAACCATTTTGCCCCTGACAGGCTCTGCAAGGCGTCTTCTATCCGTGGGGTGGTGTACTGGTCGGGAATGGTCCTTTGGTTCAGCGTTCGGTAGTCAATACACAGCCTCCGCAATCCATTCTTCTTCCATACCACCACTATCAGGGAAGCGTATGGATGTCGGGACTCTCAGATGACACCTGCTCTCTCTTCAGTTCCTCCAGCTGTTCATGCAGATCCTCCAAGTCTCCTAGAGGAATCTGTCAGACTCTCTCTCTGAACTGCTTATCTTCTTGGAGATGGATCAGATGCTGAGTGAGCGCTTTTCACACACCCCACATAATATTCACTCCTTGAGAATGCAGCCTGCTCCCCCCACCAAATCAGATGGTGAGACTGGGGTTGCTGGAATACCCTGTCCCAGGAGCATCCAAGCCAGCATCTTCACTGGCCAGACCGTTATGTTGCAGACACTAACCGAGATCTTCCCGTGACTTCTTTGCACTGCTTTGGTTGAAACCACTTTGGGAATTATCTCCACTCCCATATTTTCCCTCTCTCTGTCTGCTTCGAGGACAATGAAAGGGCCTTGTTGCTTTCACTTTAGCATGAAAGAGGCTCATAAACAGGCCACTGCACCAGGCTGTACCACCTTCTCACACCAGTCCAAGCACCAGATCTTTCCCACTCCTTCAGCTCGGGCCTTCTGTTCCTGTACCAGGCATTGATAGGCATGTCTCAATATGGGGTGCACACTTTCAGTTGAAGTTTGGCTCCAGAACAAGAGGTGTCAACAGTCTTCTGACAAGATCAGTGTTTGTCCCTATGATGAGAGAACTCTTACTGGCCCCTGGTGGGTCTGGACAGACCACTGCCAAAGTGTCAAATGTCTCAGCTTTCTCAGCCAAGGAGGAATCAAAGTTCAGCTTGACTGGTAGTTAGCCATCATAGGGGAGGTTCTGTGTCCCAATACCCCATATCTCCAGATCTTCCAACTTCTGCAATGGCAGGTGCTTGAGGTGCCTGTCATAGAAGTCTCTATAGAGAAGGGTCACTTGGGTTCCAGATCCAGAAGAGCATTGGTATAGATTCCCTCTACTTGGACGGGGACAACAGAAGAAGGTCCCACCAGCTTTTCAGGGAACTTGGAGGAAGTGGTGGCCTTGGCCTGTCTGGTAGCTTGTATCCGCGATCCTGTCTTGCAGAAATTCTGATCCGGCTAAAGTCTACACTGAGTTCTGGAAGTCTGGTGTGCACTGACTCTCTGCCTCTGGGCAGCATGTGTCAAAGGAGAGGGGACACAGGTTTTCTCGAAGGCAACATTGGGAGCCCTCTGCAAAGATTTGGACTTATACTGCCATCTCTTTGCGTCATTTTTGGAGCTACTACTGCAAATTGGCTCCTGGTTGGTTCCTTCACTGGGGCCCTCTGAAGTTTCCTGCTGGCTTCTGGCACTGCGCTTCAGGCTTCGCTGGGCTTGGACACACCCATCGGTAATGTCCCACTCCTCCACAGTTGAAGCATACTTCATTGTTCATTGGCTTCTTGCCAGAGGTAATAGGTGGGGTCGGAGGCACACTTGCTACTGTGACACTCTCGTCGGGTGTCTTTGCAATTTTCGCCACCAGCAAAGTCATCATCTCCATTATCTGTGCCACCTGGGACTTCAGGGCAGCTATTTCAGAGTTCTGCTCCACTGCCCCCACAGATCCGACCAGAGGGGCAGAAGTTGGACGGACGGCTACTCGCTTGTCATCGAACATGGCCTCCTCTTCTCTCACTACTTTGATGAGCTCAGGATATTTTAGGGACATAACACCTGCAGAAGTCTTCAGCTGAAGCCAGACTGGGTCAGAGCATAGGGCCCCTTTTAGGACTTGCTGTATTCTGGGCTGGTCTATGACAGAAGGCATCATCCCTTTTTTTAGCACGATCTGGTATAGCATCTTGTTTAGCCCTCTAATTTATTCAGACAGACATTCACCTAGGTGTTGAAGGGCTTGAATTTATAGACCAATTTCTCTGCCCTCCAAAGCTCCTCCTGTAATATGGCTAGGTAATCATAAGCCAAACAGGTCGTGTTGCTGAATCTCAAGCCTCAGCAGCAGCTCCTCGCAAACTCCCACTGATGCGCTAAGTCTTTTAGGCCTCTGGTAGGCCCCACTCTTCTAGAGCCTGCATAGCCTGTTCCATCCAGACTTCATATTCTTCCTCTCCAGTGGGCACTGGCTGTTTTCCAAAGAAGATCCTCAGCTTCCAATATCAAGCCCCAGAACACACTGGATTGCCATTCTGGCATTTTAATACAAATTCTCCCATGGTGGTGAGAAATTCTGGCCCGATCATGGCCAGAGGTGACGGGGAGGGAACTTCTTTCGCAGTTGACTCAGCTTGACTGGAACTGATAGGACCCTCATATGGAACCTTCAGATGGATTATACAAAGCTCCGTCCTGTTTGCTATTTGCACCCTGACGCCTTTGAAGCTTTTAGGGACTACTTGTTTCCACTCTTACAGTGCATAGGTGCGGGAGATTCAATGGTCTGAGCTGACAGCAATCACCCACACCTTACTGTCTGAGGACAACGTCTTTACTGCTTGGCTGATTTTGCTGCTCAGCCCAGGCCTCCCAGGGAGCTTGATCAACACGCTTGAGCTCCCTGAGGGTGCCTTCTTCTTCACACCACTGCAGTGGGGTCCATTCTGGTGCTTGTAGGGGTGCTCTCTAGGGGAGTTGATTGCAGAGTAGCGGTAAGTATCCCAGACAAGTCCCCACATGTAGCACTCACCCGTAGGAGCCTCTTAAGTTTGTTGAGTCTGTTACTCTGCCCTTCAACCCCAAGAAGTGTTTCAGCCCCTACTGGCACACCTAGCAATGAGGTTAATTGAATAGCTCAGTAATGACACACAGACACAGTTCAAACTGTTAAAGCTCTCTCAAATTTATTTAGTCAAGAGAAAGGGGCTTAAAAGGATATTGGTCTGCCAAATCTTAGATAAACAGCCAATACCTGGTTGAAGCAGTTTCTTTAAAGGGGTAGATTAACAATCAGCAATGACAAATAAATGATACCAACATGTACAGTAATAAACAGTAATAGATAAGTTCCTCAAGAAAGCTACTGATTGCTGTAGGTAGGTATGCTAAAGGGGAACCTCAGTCCAACCTATAATATCTTTAGTTCTACTGAGGGGGGCAGAATAATATAGATATCTGTAACGTATCCCCTTTAGGAACAATTAAACAGTAGTGTTTAGACATGTCCATTCATTTTCATCCGAATGCATTTTCATCAGAATTTCAGGTATTTTCGTTATCGTTTTAACAAATGATAACGGAAGTGCAGAATCCGAAAAACGAAAGATCAGACATAAACAAATGCTTTATTTTCTTTTTCGTTGTGACAACAGTTCGATATAGATAGGAGATTCAACATGATGCTGACAATAACAATCTGTGTCCCTCGAATCTGTGGTCGAATGTGCCTAACCTTAGCCTTGATTAGTCCAAGATTATTCTACATAGAGAGAAAAGATTTGACATAGAGAGAAAAGATTTGACTTAGAGAGAAAAGATCGCTGCTGGAATTGGGTGGGGGAAGTAAAATAAAAATAATGATGATGATGAATGTTATTGGCTGATTGTAACCAAAGAGGAGGAGCAGTAAAATAGCTAGAACTAAGTACACACATACAGCAAACTTACATTCACTTACGATTTGCTAGCAGAGAGAGACACACACACTGAATCATTTCAGAAGACAGTCAATCTTAGCTGGTCCGTTTGTCAAAGAACCTGAATTATTTAGCAATTAAGCATAAGCACAGCAGCAGAACAATAGTGAAGCAAGCTACAGTTCAACTTAACTTTTTCATAATAATCTGCTGCTATTGTGTTAGTGTTGTGAACTTGATAGTGATACTAGTGTTGCTAGTGGTGTGATAGCCTCAGAGGCTGCCCGTGTTGTGGGGGGGGGGGATTTATTATTATAGATTCTATATTATAGATTGAAATTCTATATAGATTCTATATATCCTATCTTGTTACCTGTCTGATCAGTGATCACTATCACCAGTCCATTTTCTGTTTGAACTATATACATTCAACATGAACGACGAAGATTCGGCAAAGCAGCGAAACATTTGACAGACATCATAAGCCTTCTAAGACAGATTTGACCTTAATTAATTTGGATTTTCGGACGAATGCAATTTTTAATGAAAAACAAAATAAATAAAGACGAATTTTGGGAGTAACTGAATAAATTCATTTTTCGGACGAAAAGAAAATTCCGAAACGAAATATTTCAGTGTGCACATGTCTAGTAGTGTTGAAAGTGCAAGGCCTTGCTATCTTCACCGGCAAGTTGGAGCTCATAAACAAGAATTCCTTAATGTGGTGAAGTAGTGATGAATTTATCTTTGTCTTTGAATTTATTTAAACGTGAGTTTTTCCTAGCTACTATTCTCTCCATTTCGCATTGAAATAGTGATACTAGTGTTGCTAGTGTTGTGATAACCTCACAGGCTGCCCGTGCTGTGGAGGGGGATTTATTATTATAGATTCTATATTATAGATTGAGATTCTATATACCCTATCTTGTTACCTATCTGATCAGTGATCACTATCGATTCGACAAAGCAGCGAAACATTCGACAGACACCATAAGTCTTCAATGACAGATTCGACCTTAATTAATTTGGATTTTCGGACGAATGCAATTTTTAATGAAAAACAAAATAAATAAAAATGAATTTCGGGAGTAACTAAATAAATTTATTTTTCGGACGAAAACGAAATTCCGAAATGAAATATTTCAGTGTGCACATGTCTAGTAATGTTCAAAGTGCAAGGCCTTGCTATCTTCACCTGCAAGTTGGAGCTCATAAACAAGAATTCCTTAATGTGGTGAAGTAGTGATGAACCAGACAAAATAGTTGATAATGTCTTATTGTAATCATCTGTGTGATCAAGGTACAAGTTGTCTGTGCACAGTGTTTAGAGTGTGATAAGTATGAAAGGTAATAGTAATCTGTGGCCAAAGGCCCCTCACCAATCCTGACAGCATTTGGCAGTCTCCCGATTCTCCTTGCGATCTGCTGACTCAGGAAGCGGGCAATGTTTGTACCCCTCAGGACTGGAACTCTAGGCCATGTATCATGTGATATGCCGCAATCCCCTCTCACAGCGGCAACAAGGTGTCCACACAAAGGGATCCAGGAAGCAAAAGAGTTTTGGGTCTGTTCTGCAGATTATTTTTTTTTATAATGGTAATTTTTATTGAAGTTTCAAAAGGTACATACATGTTATAGCCATAACAGTAGTTACAATAACATAAGTTCCGACTAGAAACAATCTTGTCTTTGATTAATACCATGGCAAATGAAAACAGTAAAATTTTGAACTAAGGTTGGGTGAAAAAAGGATGTTGAGTAGTGATAGGTTCTAGATGGGGAAGGGGGGGTTAAGGGGTCTGGGATGGGGGGAGAGGTAGGGGGGAAGGAGGGAAAAAGGGGAGAAGGGCACAGCGGGTTTGAGATAAAGAATAAGCGATCAATGAGTAGATCACATCTGGGTAGTTACATTTGAACAGTACATTTTGGATGGTGTAACCAAAGAGACCACATGTCTTTGAATTTATTTAAGCGTGAGTTTTTCCTAGCTACTATTCTCTCCATTTCACATTGAAAGTTGAGATCAGCGATAGTGCTTGAGACGGAGGGGGTTTTAGAGGTTTTCCAAAATCTAGTAATATTCAATTTGGCAGCATAGAATAGGTGGATAACAACACATCTAGCTGGAGATGGGATTTTGTCTATGCCAATATGTAGCAGGGCTAGAGCCGGGGACGGGGACCAGGGCGCCCCAGTAAAGGAGGAGACTAAAGTGAATACTTGGTTCCAAAAGGAACTCAGGGATTTGCAGAACCAGAGGGTATGTGCGATGGAGCCTATACTTCCACAGTTCCTCCAGCATGATGGAGCGTGGCCAGGGTACATTTTAGAGAGTTGGTAAGGTGTGTAAGGTACCATCTGTGAATGGTTTTCTGGTAGGATTCCCAGTGGTTGGTACAGTGAGATGCTTTAAAGGTTTCTGTAAATGCCCTTAGCCACTGGTCTTGGGTGAAAGGGACATTTAATTCTTCGGCCCATTTATTTAAAGAATGCACTTGAGAGCAGGGTCTGGTGTCGCTAAGGCAAGAGTACATACAGGAGATACCTTTGCTAGGGTATGGGTTAGAGAAATAATATAGGTATATTGGTAAGGGAATGTTTACTGTGGAGGGTAGTTTAGTTGTGTTCAGGAAGTGAGATATTCTAGCATACGTGTAAGCTTCTGAGTTTGGGAGTTTGAATTTAGTTTGCAGAGCTTCAAATGTATGCAGTGAATTGTGATTTATCATGTCGCCGATAGTCAGTACGCCACCTGTGTGCCACTGAGAAAGGTTCAAATCAAGAATGCAGGAGGACAGGGCTCTTAGCGGTATTGGTAATGTCTTACTAGGTGAGTTATGGGGGTACGCGGCAGAAAGTCTATTCCATGCCAGCAGGGAGGCAGATATCATAGGGTTAGTGTATCAAGGGGTTGGGGAGTATCCGGTCGTCGATAGTAAGAGGTACTCTATAAGGGTAGCAGGTTGTGGATAGGAGGCTTCCATGATGGACCATTGTTTTTCAGGTGTAGGATGCCACCAAATGTACAGTTGGTCCAATATTGAGGCGTAGTAGTAATTGCCAATATGGGGCATTCCAGGTCCGATTCACCAATATTTTTTTGGACTGAAATGTAATTGAGCAACACTTTTTAGATTATGGTTTATATACACACATATTATGCGCTACATTTTTTCTACCAGTAAAAAGAGAGAGCGCGTGAAAAATATGGGTTCAATGTGCAGAGATACTGCTGAATCTTTCCAAACAGGGGGGAGTTCCTCCCAGGAGCGTGGAGCCAGTGGATGGAAAGATAGGCTTGAAAGAGACAGTGATCCGCCGTAACCCGGCTTAGTAGCATATTAGAACTTATGCGACAACAGGGGGATCAGGCATCTTGAAGGTACCATTCGGCTTCCATTTGGGAAGGAGGAGAAGGAGGCGGTCTTGGGCTATCCTCCAGAATAATGCGCCAGAGCCTCAGCATTTGGAGGCCCACTTGAAGTGTGCACACCACATGCATTATAACTTGAAACGTGACCAGCAGCTTGGTGGGAAACCCCCATTTATATGGTATACGGTGGTTCTGGAGGGCTTTCGTAATTGTGGCTAGTTGCCTATGATTCTCCAAGGTCGTCTTGGAGAGATCTGTATATAGTGCAATAGCAGTAAAAGGATCAGGAAGGCTTGGAATGCATTTTGCTGCTAACATCACTTTTTCTTTTGCGTTGTAAAAGTGTACGCATGTAGGACATCTCTGGGTTTCTCCGCTGGGAGGTGAGGCGGTTTTGGTAGCCTATGCGCCCTGTCTATTTCCAGATCTCTGTCAGTGAGGTCAGGCACTAGTGCTGGCATTAGAGATTGCAGGAATCCTACCAGCTCGGGTTGTTGTACCGATTCAGGTATGTTGCATAATTTGATATTGTTCCTGCGAGAACGAACTTTGAGATCTGCCAGTTTAAGATGAATTTCCTGCATTTCATCTTCATGCTCCGTGTATACATCTACCATATCATTATGGGCAGTAAAGAGTTCAGACATTTTGCTTTCAACATGCTGAAGACGCTGGTCCTGTTGTTGTACAACAGTGGCCAGTGAGGACACTGCAGCCGAGAGGTCTGAGTACAGTGTTTGTTTAAGCAAGACCAGCATGTTTTTCATTGTTAGCTCAGAGATGGGCTGGTCTGAGGCAGGGAAACTATCTATGGATGAGGGGTGCTGGACGTCAGAAGGAGGTAAAGTGAAGGATTGGCTATGGCTGTGCTCTGGAGTGTCACCCTCTCTCTTGGGCTTGGATTTCACAGGGGAGGCAGAAGAAGGTGAGCGGGGTGGGAAGTACTCACAATTTGCCTGTGAGGGGAAGCCTGCATGTCTGCCGCCACTAGTGTGAGGAGAGGGTACAGCTGCATGTCTGTGAGAGCTGTGGACGCCATCTTGTCCTCTGCCCGCTCCCTCAAATGAGTAGAAATCTGTCAGCTTGTGAGGCATGTTCTGTTGTTTTCTTCTCTTCAGTATCTTGCCCAGGTGTCGAGTGACCCGCGGGGGGGACGATCGGGTGATCTTCGTGGTGAATATAGTGCTGTGGAGCCGATATTAGCCGGGTTTTGTGCGGAGAAGAGGGATTAAGCAGCCATCAATTATGCCGGAAAGCCATGCCCCCCTCTCTGCAGATTAATTTATAGTCTCCCCACAATTCTCCTCTCTTTCAGTTGTGCAGATTGGTATTTGTAGTCCCGCCCCTTTAAGAGCAAGAGGGGCCATCTGGTGATGAGACTACATGTCCCATGGTATCTTGCTGCTGCTTCCTGATGATTGTCTCTCCCTCTCTGCCAATCGAGAGACAGGGGAAAGAGAAGAGTGTGAGTGTGAGCGCTGCTCTTCACACAGGGAAGACAAAAGGGAGGGGGAGAATTTCCCCGCAGGGAGTGACAGGCACATTCTCCCTCTGCGAGCCTGTGTGAGTCTGTAGCCTGGAGGCCGCCGGCAGGGGTGTCGGGAGCTGCAGGGCAGTTAATGACAGAGCGCCCCCGTTACATATGCAATTAGGCAGACCCTTGCGCTACATAGTTAAAAGGTAAAGATATAGGAAATTGAATAATGTATGGCCAGCCTAAAGGGAGGAGGAACACCCAAAACTCCAAGGTGGGTGGGACCATAGTAAGAAAAAATTGAGATCTTATCATTGAACTACTCAAGAGGCATTAAAAATCAGTTGACTTGCTCACCAAACTTCCCTCATAACTCATAAAAAAAGATTACTTTTACACAACTTGCACTATTATTTTTCTATGAGTAACTATAATCATTTTTCATTTGTCTTTTTGTTTATCTATCTGTCTTTGTAAAATAAAATACCTGTCAAGATATATCATATGAAAATTTACTTCAATACATTAGTCTTAATGTAACAAGTTTGTTTTCATTAGTAAAAGAAAAAATTGGATGACTCGCGCTATATAGATTGATGTATGTGTGGCCAAATTCGCCACACAAAAAGCACTAAATACAACCAGTATCAGTGAATATATAAACCATCTGTGTGGTGATATATCACAATCAGTGCAAACAAATAACAAAAATTATCAGTAAAAACATAAATCATCAGTGCAATAATATATCGCAATCAGTGCAAACAATTGACAAAAATAGAGTCCAAACGAAATATACTGAAAAAACCATGTGGAAGAGTCAAAAGTAGTTCATAAAAGGAACCCAAGACAAGGTGAGTTGGCAACCACAGGTCTTTCAACCGCATGGAACCTCAAATGTGTAGAACCACCACCAAAAGTAAGAGCCTGGCCGCTTACCAGAACCCCATGACCCCCCGTTACAGAGGGTCTGAAAGGGCTTTTGAGATCCTAGTAGTCCGGACTTCCCAGGAACGAAGATGGAGCAGAGATGGGAGTGGAAACTGGAAAAGGGCGTCAGGTGCTGGAGTGGAAATGGATGGATCAACAAGAAGGGGGCTCAACCCTCAGCATAGTGGTGTATCTAACGCGTTTCAGGATATAGTCTCGTCCTTCTTCAGGGGTGCAGGGAAAGAGAAGAGAGGAATTTATCAGAATATCGATTAAAATAGACGGATGGCTTAAACCCAGCCAGGGCCTTTGGGATGGAAACCAATCTGCTCCGTCCGTATTCAGGATGTGATTCCCTCAGTGAATACAGGAGAAAGAATAACAACAAAAAGGACTGGCCATAGTGTAGTATGATCAATAGTTTCTAAGGACATACAGACATACCAACACCCTGGTGTGCACACAAGAAAAAAAAGGAGGGAGTGATAACCCACCACCGTGGCTTTGGATTGCGCTTACCGGCTCACAGTGGTAACCAGGCTCTATATCATACTAGGAGCTGATTGATGGATGACAAGGAACGATTTATTCACCCGCTGTAGCCAGGAATCCATGCCCTCAGTACATGACCTCCTCTGTTGCCACTTCCAGCAATGTCTCCTTATTATTTAAATGTGGATGGAGCGTAGGGTAATCCATCCACATTAGAAGGTGAATATATTATCTGATGCCCAACCAAAATTACGGCCTGTTTAACTTTAGTGCCCTCTTCCTAGTCTGTTTCTGACTTAAGTCAGAAACAGACTTATGTCTGTTTCTGACTTTCTGGCTGGGTTTAAGCCATCCGTCTATTTTAATCGATATTCTGATAAATTCCTCTCTTCTCTTTCCCTGCACCCCTGAAGAAGGACGAGACTATATCCCGAATACGCGTTAGATACACCACTATGCAGAGGGTTGAGCCCCCTTCTTGTGGATCCATCCATTTCCACTCCAGCACCTGACGCCCTTTTCCAGTTTCCACTCCCATCTCTGCTCCATCTCCGTTCCTGGGAAGTCCGGACTACTAGGATCTCAAAAGCCCTTTCAGACCCTCTGTAACGGGGGGTCATGGGGTTCTGGTAAGCGGCCAGGCTCTTACTTTTGGTAGTGGTTCTACACATTTGAGGTTCCATGCGGTTGAAAGACCTGTGATTGCCAACTCACCTTGTCTTGGGTTCCTTTTATGGACTACTTTTGACTCTTCCACATGGTTTTTTCAGTATATTTCGTTTGGACTCTATTTTTGTCAATTGTTTGCACTGATTGTGATATATTATTGCACTGATGATTTATGTTTTTACTGATAATTTTTGTTATTTGTTTGCACTGATTGTTATATATCACCACACAGATGGTTTATATATTCACTGATACTGGTTGTATTTAATGCTTTTTGTGTGGCGAATTTGGCCACACATACATCAATCTATATAGCGCGAGTCATCCAATTTTTTCTTTTGTTCATGTTATGTGTTTGTGTCACATTTAGACATCGCTGCTTTTTTATTATAATTTTAGACACTTTGAAGCACAATTATTTTTTTCACTTTTTTTGTTTTCATTAGTCCCTTTTTGTACGATATATATTCAAGATACCTCATTAGAAATTCTTCATATATACGGTAACAGTAATATCACAACAAGAGCAGAGGCAATATCAAGCTCTCCCAGACAATAGGGAACCTGCTACCATTTGGGGTTCTAGGCACCAACTGACTGTCGGCTACAATGCTTGACTACACAGAATGTTCCTATACATCTTTAAAAGACAGGACCGTGCAGCAAGTCTGAAAATCAAGAGGTTTATTCACAAATAAACAGTATTTGAAAACCTTTGCACAAGGCTACTTTTGGGAGTCAACATTGTGAATAAACTGTTGTTTAAAGAAAATCTCCCCGAGGCACATAGTTCTCTGGGGTCCAGCCCTGACTCTGAATACCCAGCAATAGAGTATGAACATTCTAACAGTGGAGTTCTCTTATTAGCTGTCTTTTGATCTGGTAAATATATCATTTATATAGTTTATGTTATATTTTCTTGTTACTTGCAAAAACAAACCTGTTGATTCTGCCAGAAGTCTTGTAGGCTAATGACATCCTATGCGCTTTACCTGTATTCAATGTTATCAGTTAGCATTGTGCTGAGTTCATATTGTTTACTACATAGGGGTCTTGGTAGGTTTGTGAAAAACCTGGGGCACACTAAAGCCTTTAGGCTCCCTAAGGAGGGAAATGATGCTGTGCACTGACTGCCACAGTGGTTGGTGGGTGTGTCCACATTTCACTAACAATGGGAGGAAATTTTACTCTCTTACTGCCACATATGTAATACTCATGCTGGCAGTGGGGGGGTACACACACTCCCAGTTGTTATAGTAGCCTTATAGCTTTCACAGACCCCCAGAATGGGCATTCCCCCGTGTGACCCCCCAACATGGCAGGTGTCACCAAGTAGAGGGGAGGGAGACTAGTGAACATTCATTTGCTGATCTCTGTTGGTCATAAGAACATGGAAGCCATGTTGATTTTGTCGCTTCTGGTTTTAGGTGTAACTTTTCCTTCCCACTGTCCAGGGAAGATTCAAATGAAGCATGAACTGTACTCCATTATCTTCAGTGTATTGAAAAGGAGACATCAGGGTTCTAATAGGCCCCTATTGTCAGCCCCCTATGTGATCGCAATAAAGTAAGTCCAAAAACGTTTTAACCACTTAAGGACCGAGCCTCTTTCTGAGATTTGTTGTTTACAAGTTAAAAACATTTTTTCACCGTTTTCATATGCGGGCGCTACTCACGTATTGCGTTCACTTCTGCACGCGAGCTCTGCAGGACGGGGCCCATGCAAATTTTTTTTTATTTCTTATTTAGTTTACCTTTTATTTTTTATTTTTACACTGTTCTTTAAAAAAAACACTTTTATTCCTATTACAACAAATGTAAACATCGCTTGTAATAGAAAAAAACACATGACAGGACCTCTTAAATATGAGATCTGGGGTCAAAAAGACCTCAGATCTCATATTTACACTAAAATGCAATAAAATGCAATAAAAGAAAATTGTCATTTGAAAAAATAAAATAAAGTGGCCCTTTAAGAGCTATGGGCGAAAGTGACATTTTGACCCCGCTTCTGCCCTGCAATGGTATGGAGAGGGGTGGGGTCCATCTTCCCCTCACTCATCACCATGCCTAGCAGGAAGAAGGATCCGATTGCCTCCGCCGCTGCCGACGGCTTCAGCAAGTGGTGGAGGGCACCGGAGCGTGGGCCTCTGAAAAAAGTGATCTTGCGGCGAATCTGCCTCAGAGACCACTATTATAGGAAATCAGACTACCCGGTGAAGAAGAGGATAACAGGGTTATGGCAGCTAACTGCTGCCATGACAAAGATATCCCTCTTCAAAGTTAGGACTTATATCGATGTGCGGCGGTCCAGAAGTAGTTAAAAAATGAAAGTTACACCCAAGCGGGTAAATCCACCCAAAAGATTCAAAGCCCCCCATCCCCATGCACATTTTAATGTAAACGCATGCATCGGGAAGCCTACCCACAAAAACTGATTGCACTACACGTATTTGGAATTACTGTGTATGCTGAGGTGAGATAACAGGCTTGTTCAATTTTAAGGCTTGACATCTTTGGTATTTGTTTACTTGGCACAACCTCATCTTTTGTATTTTATCAAAAAAAAATTGTGATGCATTGTATTTGCACTAAATTCGACTGTATATTTTAACTGAAAATATGTGTTTTTGCACTAATAGTGTGTGAAAAAAAAAAAAAAAAAAAACACCTACCATCATTTTATTCTATATGGTCACTAATTTTAACTAATCTTAAAGCCTAAAATGTGCATTATAAATGTGTGCAAAAATGCAAAAAAAGGCTCTGGCAGTGAAAAGATTAAAGGGGTATTGTTAAAAAAACCTGAGCCTACTTACAGCATGTACAAAAAATATTGACACTTTGGGCCAATTTGGACATTTTCACTTAGGGGTTTACTCACTTTTGTCAGTGGTTTAGACAATAATGGCTGTGTGTTGAGTTATTTTGAGGGGACAGCAAATTTACATTGTTATACAAGCTGTACACTCACTACTTTACATTGCAGCAAAGTGTAATTTCTTCAGTGTTGTCACACGAAAAGATATAATAAAATATTTACAAAATTGTACTCACTTTTGTGAGATACTGTATATGATACAGGCCCTGTACCCACAAATTATGCTTTAAAGTGGTCCTAAAGGCTGAAGTTTTTTTTACCTTCATACAATGCATGAAGGTAAAAAAAAACTTCTGTATCCAGCTCCCCCTCAAAGCCCCTCCTTATATTTCCCTGAGCCCCATTATGATTCAGTGCTGTGCACGAGAGCAGTGGCTCTCACTGCTCTGTCCATCCTCACACGGCAGATCCATAGCAGCGGGAGCCATTTGACAGACCAGGTAAGTATAACACGTTTGTTATATTTGTAAAAACAAAATTCCTTTAGATACACTTTAATTCTTCCTGTTATATGTGCTTTTCTGCACAGAGAAAATAGACAGAGAGCTAACACTTTTTATGAGCCTACTTTAAAGAGGAACGTAATTCAAAATTTTGGAGACTATTTAGCAACCAGAAAGTGTTAAGACAATAAACACTTTGGTATGCAATATAGCATAAAGAGAACAGGGGTTATATCTAGCATAAGGGGTGCAGGCAACATGTATATCACTGAGTTTAACAGTCAGCATTATGTAATGGACAACCTACTGTATATAGTGCAGGATCAGTAGTATGTAAAATACAGAATTCATTAGAGTGTAACACAAAGAACACAGGTGTGAGTAGTAGGTATCACACAGAGCGGTTTAGGATTGTGCAAAGCACAAAGAACAGGGGTCAGGCAGGCTAAACGCATTGAGCACAGGGGTCAGAAGTTGCAAAAATTGCAGGGGTCAGGAATATGTAAAGTACAAAGTGCAGCGCTTAGTATTGTGGATCACACATAGCCTAAGGGTTAGGAGCACACAATGCCAAAGTAAAGGGGTCAGGAGTGCATAATGCAAAGAGTCTAGGAGTCCAAAGTATAAATTGCATAGAGTGCAGAGTTCAGAGGTACATAACACACATGGTGTGGGAAGGGGGTCAGGAGTGCATATGGCACAGTGTGCAGGGTTCAGCAGTGCTTAATGCATTGAGCACAGGGTCAAGAATAAAAACCACAGAGGGCAGGGATCAGACGGATTTCCTCCAAAAGCAAAAATGTCCCCCTCTTCCCAATACAATTTCCTTCAGGACAAATTTGGCCTAAGCACATTTGCCCCCTAGACCTTGACATTGCATCTGTTGTTTTAAGACTCCCAGAGTTCCTACACTGCTACCTGAAATTTTATTCTCAATTCAGGACTGCTGGTCAACTTGTAGCTCATGGCTAAGGAGGAGTTTTCCTCAGCTCTGAGACACTAATCTGATCTCAGGGAGGCAGGCTGGCCTGTGGGTGCAGACAAAAGCTAGTAGCGCACTAAAGCCCCAAATTACCACAAATCATAGCCCTGAGACAGATCATATCACTGCAACAGATGCAAGTCATCTATGGTGAAAACATTGCTCCTCCATAGATACAGTACAGTGAGTAAGTGTTGCTACCCTAGGACAGGAATAATAGTACTGGCAGGATCACTAGGTGAAAATCAAGAAAAAAACCTGAAAAAGCAAACTAATATAGCCATCACATCTAAGAACTGGTAAGTTACAACATATTTTTGGGGGGTTAGATACACTATAATAGAAGTATCAACTTTGAGTATTATCAATGTGATTTAAAAGACATTCGTACACACAAGCTTGAAGAATCATATCAGACATTTGCATGCCTGGTATGGTGTCATTAATAGTGAAATGATACTCGGTTACTATCAGCCATACTCCCTATAAGGGCCCAAGAGAGATTATGAATATTCCTCAGTACAATAAAAATATTAGGAACAAAGTCAAATAAATGTAACATAATACTAAATCACATTGGAGCCACTTGAAATGCTCAGCAAATATTATCATTCTGATAACTAAAACAAGTTCATACTTTTCTGTCAAATTTTTGTGCATATCAGTACTTTGGAAATGCCTGGAAACTAACAAAAAAAAATGTCCTTCATGTGCGTAATCAGTATTTTGTGTTCTGCTGATATGCTCATGCTTCTGACTAAATTCATATTTAAATAAAGTTGGCCACTTTCCATTCAGGATGCAGGTGTTTGGTCATCGAAGAGAAGGAAGATGATACTGTCCCTCCCTTAATAGATTGATAATGCGCAACCAGCCATATATCTACGCAAGTCTTCAACATTCAGACAGGAAACATTTGTAATAATGAAGATGGTAAGCATTATAATCCCCTATGGTTTGAATGTCACTGTTTCTGTTTAATATTATTATGTTCTCAGATGAAGTGAAATGTTTTTTATGGAAGGAAATATATTTACTTATGATGACCTTTTTTAATAATTCCACTGAACTATCAACAAAGAAACTCTAATAATGAAAATAATAAATTATGCTTACAATTAGAAACTGCTATGAATTATATTTTCCAGTTTTGGAGAACTATCCTTGGCTTGATAAAGTAAAGTGATATCAGAATAGCTGCTATGTTTCAAAATGTACTGATTACTTCTTTCTTTTATAAGAAGTTCACCTAAAGTTAAGGAATTCACTTCACTTCAAAAACACCTTATTATGTCAGTATATACACTGTAGATTAGCCATTCCTCTATTTATCACTTACTTTGAAAATAATCATCCCAGCTGATTATCATTTCTGTGTAACAATGACAGAGGCTAGTAAGCAGAGAAACACTGGATATTTCCTAATTAGAGAAATGATGGTAGCTTTATTAATTTATTCTGTGTGTTGCTTCCACTGCAAAAAAACAAAAACAAATCAAAAACAAAAGTTTAATATGTAATGAATGTATGAATTAAATTAGGTCAGTTAAAGTGCCCATAACTTTAGACCTTATTTTGTGATAATCAGGATATGTATGAGCTTTCTGACTCTCCTACACATGCACTATTCACTAAATTATCATATGAACAGACAGGGAAATATGATAAGATATGTTTTAGAGCAGAAAGTAAAAAATATATTTTTCTTTCAAAATCGTCAGTCTTTTTTTGTTTATAGCTCAAAAAATAAAAAACCTAATGGTGATCAAATACCACCAAAATAAATCTCTATTTATGGGGAAAAAAATTACATACATTTCATGTATGTACAGCGTTTCATGACCGCGCAATTGTCAGTTAAAATAATTGCAGTGTCGTATAGCAAAAAATGGCCTGTTCATGGGGTAAGTCTTCTGGAGGTCAAGTGGATATTTAGAAGCCATGCTAATAGAATAACACAAACTATTTAACAGCATTATTTAGCAGCTTTTATAAGCATTTTCTAACACTCACTGGTGTTAATTTTCAATTACATTCAACATGCTTAGGAAAGGAACACATATATACTTGTTAAAATCAGTAGAGAGTTCAAGGTTTTAAAAGCATTTAGCCAATGCAAGCCACCTGTTAAAAGCTAAGAACTCTGACAGTGATCCAACAGTATCAAGATGTTTTATTAAGAAATCTAATAAATGTACAGGATGTATGAGTGTTATCTAGCTGATTGCATTCATTTTATGAGCATGTTTTTGCATGCTGGATTACGTACAACTATTTGTTAACACTGAAAAAAGCTGCTGTGTAAAATAAGTCACACATAACTGCAGTGATGATTTTAATGATGGTTGCTCAGAAACGGCCTCTAACTTGATCTGTCTCAGGTTGGCAGTTAGTGTTGGAAAACATGTTGACAAACTTGAGTCAATTAAATGAAAAATCTTCAGTTTTTTCAGGACAGTAAAAAAATATTTGCAGGGAAGTTGGTATGGTACTCCCAGTTAAAGGTAATAAATAGTGTATTTTATAAATTTTCTTTATTTTTTAATGTTCAGTGCTAAAATGCATTTTACCCATTTTATTTTTTTTAGTTAGGTAAATAAATAGGTTAGGTAAAGAAATATTGCATGCTCTTAAATGAACTCCTGCTTCTACAAGCTCAGGAAATTGTACAGATAAATATAAAGAAATGCCATACATTAAAGGAGAAGTTTGGAGTTCTAAAAATAAATGAACAGACATCCATACTCACCTCTATGCTGCAGCATTAGTGTGATGCTGCATCTGTCTCACATTGACTCTAAGCCTGAGAACTGAGCAATCACATGACCACTGATCACTCAATTCTCAGTCTGCTCAGAGAGAATTGCTGCTCTCTGCCCTGCACCTTAGGTGTGGCCAAATCAACTGTTTTGAACATCCTTAAAAAGAAAGAATGCATCGGTGAGCTCAGCAACACCAAAATACCCGGAAGACCATGGAAAACAACTGTGGTGGATGACCGAAGAAATTTTTCCCTGGTGAAGAAAACACCCTTCACAACAGTTGGCCAGATCAAGAACACACTCCAGGAAGGGGGCGTGGCAACCGGGCTCTAAGATGGATGCCTGATATAGGAGCTCCGTCCGCCACCGGAGAAAAGCCATTTGAATCCGAGCCCACCGGCTCCATCCACGGCCATCCTACCTCCACTCTGCCTGCCAACACTGCCCGAGATGACGAGGAAAGAATCCGAAAAGAATCCGCTGCAGCAGCCCACAAAGCTGGATTTCCTTATGACGCGCAGGCTCCAACAAAATGGCACTGGTGGACGCTAGTGGACCTGGAAGACTACCTGCGGGCAGTCAGACTTGACTACCTCAAATTTTGGTTCCGTGACGAAGACATACCACTATAGGTAGACATCGAAAAATCAAGAACCCCAACTAATGATCTTAAAACATTTCCAGTTTTGAACATCCTTAAAAAGAAAGAATGCATCGGTGAGCTCAGCAACACCAAAATACCCAGAAGACCATGGAAAACAACTGTGGTGGATGACTGAAGAATTTTTTCCCTGGTGAAGAAAACACCCTTCACAACAGTTGGCCAGATCAAGAACACACTCCAGGAAGAGGGCGTGGCAACCGGGCTCTAGGATGGACGCCTGATACAGGAGCTCCGTCCGCCACCGGAGAAAATCCATTTGAATCCGAGCCCACCGGCTCCATCCACGGCCATCCTACCTCCACTCTGCCTGCCAACACTGCCCGAGATGACGAGGAAAGAATCCGAAAAGAATCTGCTGCAGCAGCCCACGAAGCTGGATTTCCTTATGACGCGCAGGCTCCAACAAAATGGCACTGGTGGACGCTAGTGGACCTGGAAGACTACCTGTGGGCAGTCAGACTTGACTACCTCAAATTTTGGTTGCATGATGAAGACATACCACTATAGGTAGACATCGAAAAATCAAGAACCCCAACTAATGATCTTAAAACATTTCTCTTGGGAGACACCTGGACTCCATGGAATCTTAAAAATCTTCCTCCCCCAATACAGGTGTACAAGCATGGAGACGCATTTTAAAACAAAACCATGCTAACTCTTGTGCAATAGGATACAAACTACCCACTGAACTACTGGAAGCTAAAATCCCCTCACTATCAGTAAAACCACTCATAAAACCCGGGATTCTACACATACAAGACCTCCTCATTGACACAAAACCTAAATCGTTGGAACAAATTTTGTCAGAATTCAAACTGCCGAGCAACATGACTTTGACTTGTATACGAATAATAAATTTCCTGAAGGCACACCCAATACCTCCTATAACAGTACCAACCACAGCATGGCACTTTTACAAAAACACTAAGCCCAATACTAAGGGAATAACTGTATTCTACAACCTGTCCCAGGATAAACACATGTTTAAAAAATCCACCACTATTCGGAAATGGGAAACGAAACTAGGTACCACCTTCTCAGATACCCAATGCCAAACTGCTCTTAAAGAAATCCATAAAGCCTCCCACGGCATCAAACACTGGGAATTGACAATCAAAATATTAAATAGATGGCATTATACACCATTTAGATTAGCCAAATACTATCCGGACAAGTTGCCACTATGCTGGCGGAACTGCGGTTACATAGGAAATCTGCTACATACATTCTGGAAATGCCCAAGTATAAAAAGCTTATGGAACCAAATTTTTAAAATCATATCCTCTATTACAGGCATCATAACCACCAACAATCCAACACTTGCAAACCTCCATATAGGAATAGAAACATTCCCCCCAATACAGATCTGTTGTCTCTTACATACTCCTCGAAACACGTAACCTTATACTCCACAAATGGAAAGATACCGTATTTATCGACATATAACACGCACAGGCGTATAACACGCACATTCATTTTAAGAGGGAAGTTTCAGGAAAAAAAAACTTAAATTTTAAATAAGGAACTTTGAAGCAAAATAAGGGTCAGTGCCCATCTGCAGCCTCACCATTGCCATCAATGCAGCCTGATCAATGCCCACCTGCAGCCTCACAAGTGCCATCAATGCAGCCTTATTAGTCCACATCGATGCAGCCTCACCATTGCCATCAATGCAGCAGCCTCGCCATTGCCATCAATGCAGCAGCCTCGCCATTGCCATCTATTGGCTTCCTATTACAGAGGCCGCCAAGTAAAGAGGAGATTCTCACTGTATGTAATCTGACGGCACTCGTCCCCTCGTTGCCTCCGAGGCAGCCGAAATTGAAGTATTGGCATATAACACGCACACGCTATTTGCACCCGATTTTCATGGTGAAAAAGTAAGTGTTATACGCCAATAAATACAGTAATTCATGCATAAATTCCTCAGACGTTATAAAACATGTCCACCGTAACTATACATTTGAACGCCTAATTGCTATCAATTCTATGCACTGTACGACGTTTGATGCGAACTGGTCAATATGGATAGAGAACTATTGTAACGTATCAGCTGTATCGACCACATTACCAAATTCAGAATATAGTTATGTGCAATGTGTGCATTGACCTTTGTTCATTTAATTTTTGCATTGTCTATTACCATGTTAAAAACTATAAAATCAATAAAAAATTATTGAAACAAAAAAAAAGAACACACTCCAGGAGGTAGGTGTATGTGTGTCAAAGTCAACAATCAAGAGACTTCACCAGAATGAATACAGAGGGTTCACCACAAGATGTAAACCATTGGTGAGCCTCAAAAACAGGAAGGCCAGATTAGAGTTTGCCAAACAACATCTAAAAAAGCCTTCACAGTTCTGAAGCAACATCATATGGACAGATGAGACCAAGATCAACTTGTACCAGAGTGATGGGAAGAGAAGAGTATGGAGAAGGAAAGAAACTGCTCATGATCCAAAGCATACCACCTCATCAGTGATAGTGGTGGTGATAGTGTCATGGCGTGGGCATGTATGGCTGCCAACGGAACTGGTTCTCTTGTATTTATTGATAATGTGACTGCTGAAAAAAGCAGCAGGATGAATTCTGAAGTGTTTTGGGCAATATTATCTG
Source organism: Lithobates clamitans (assembly GCA_037952925.1). NCBI lineage: Eukaryota > Metazoa > Chordata > Amphibia > Anura > Ranidae > Lithobates > Lithobates clamitans. Next base: position 9,362,937 of record JBBGZY010000190.1, read on the forward strand.
CTCATTTTTAGCAAAATGCTTCAGAACTCAGTGGACGGTGCTTCACAGTGTAGATGGACAATGACCCGAAGCATACTGCAAAAGCAACCAAAGAGTTTTTTAAGGGAAAGACGTGGAATGTTATGCGATGGCCAAGTCAATCACCTGACCTGAATCCGATTGAGCATGCATTTCACTTGCTAAAGACAAAACTGAAGGGAAAATGCCCCAAGAACAAGCAGGAACTGAAGACAGTTGCAGTAGAGGCCTGGCAGAGCATCACCAGGGATGAAACCCAGCATCTGGTGATGTCTATGCGTTCCAGACTTCAGGCTGTAATTGACTGCAAAGGATTTGCAACCAAGTATTAAAAAGTAAAAGTTTGATGGATGATTGTTAATTTGTCCCATTACTTTTGGTCCCTTAAAAAGTGGGAGGCACATATACAAACTGTTGTAATTCCTACACCATTCACCTGATTTGGATGTAAATACCTTAAAATTAAAGCTGAAAGTCTGCAGTTAAATCATATCTTGTTTGTTTCATTTCAAATCCATTGTGATGGTGTATAGAGCCAAAAACATTTGAATTGTGTCGATGTCCCAATATTTATGGACCAGACTGTAGTTATTGTATCTATGGAGGAAGCTGTGGTTGTCATGCAGGCTGAATTTCAAACATGCCTGCTTTTGCTCATCTCCATTACACAATGGATTTATGGGACTGGTAATTTATACAAGTTATGGATGTTTGTGCTTTCTATTCATCTCACAGGAAGGGACAAGTACATCACATTTCTGGTAAGATCAACAGATTTTCTATTATTACTTGATGAAAATGTTTTTTGGCCTGAAATAAGTAAACATATCCAGGCACCAGATCTAATGACTGGTAAGCCTCAATATTTAAAATGTCACCATTACATCAATAGAAATTACCCTGTTTGCTTACATGAACCATTTAAAAACATATCCCAAGATTAGTTACTGAGAAAATGTATGATGACGGGATGGACAACGGGGGATGATGGACAACGTTCTCAGAATCAAGTTTAGTGGTCTTGTATGTTAATAAAACTTAAAAAAAGACGCAAAAAAATTTCTTGAAAGTCAAGCAGACATGACATGGGGTTTTATGACAGAAACCAATGAAGTCAAAGCCATTATTGACTTTTCTAATTGCCTAAAGACTAGTCAGGAGTAGAAATGAGCTGACCTGCCATAGGGTCAGTTTGAGCATTGTCCACTGAACTTCAAAGAAGTTGGGATGCCAAATCTGAACCCCATTGAGATCAAAGGGAATCAAATCTATTAAATTACAAATGCCAGTCAATGCTCCCCATCCTCACCTTGGCTTGGTTACCAGCCTGGCCTACCAGTCTCCTCCCTTCCACCTTTACCTCACCCTTTTTTTCTCAAATCGGTAGCCAATAGCCCATTGGTATGCAAAGGAATCCCTCTCCAATAGTGGATCTCACTTTACCAATATTAAATCCTCCTACACAGATCCCCACCTCCAAAAAAAATACTAGACCCATATTAGAATCTGGTATAGATTTTTAAAGGGGGTACCTCATGCATCAAAAAAAAAAGAACAAAATATTTTTGTGAGGTCCTATCCTACTTTAGTTCTGGTATAGATTTTAAGGGGGATCTCAATACAAAAAAACACAAAAATTATGTTAGGCCCCCTAACAATTCATACTAGAATCTTAAAGGCCAAGTTTCAAGTTTACCTTTAGGGAAAAAAATTACAAATGCACATATTTTTGCTATAAAAAAAAAATGTGCATTTATTATTTTCCCCTCAGGAGCCTACAAAGCATTGCACCTGCGATCGGTGGATCCTGCAGACATATCCCCCAGCTTTCTTGTCCGTACCTCTGTACTGAATTTATGTTAGAAAGCTGGAGGAAGTGTCAGTGGACTACGAGGGCACTCATTAGTGCCCTTGCAGTCCACTGTGAACTACAAGCTGTTTGCCATGGTGGCAAACAGGACTCATAATTTTTTCATTCACAGATCCCTGTGAATGAATGACAAGGCTGTGTGGGGGAGAGGAACCCTGATTTTAAATGTGTCAGCAGCTGCAGGGAAGAGGAACCAGGATCAGGGTGTGGGGGTAGATTGTGGGGCATGTTACATATTACACCTCAGATATGGGTGTACAGTATAATATGTTACAAACATGAACTTATCCTTTAATCCAAGCATGTAGCCTAGCTGTCCAGAAAGGGCAGGAGGCACACATGTGCTTCCCTTCCTGAGCCATACCAGACGATATGCCCTCAACATTGGAGGATTCCCCCTGGCATAGCATCTTGTCTCTATGTTGATTGCTGATGAGTAGGGATGAGCCGAACACCCTCCTGTTCGGTTCGCAGCAGAACATGCGAACAGGCAAAAAATTTGGCAGAACACACGAACACCATTAAAGTCTATGGGACACGAACATGAATAATAAAATGTGCTAATTGTAAAAGGATTATATGCAAGTTATTATCATAAAAAGTGTTTGGGGATCTGGGTCCTGCCCCAGGGGACATGTATCAATGCAAAAAAAAAATGGTAAAAACGTCTGTATTTTTGGGAGCAGTGGTTTTTTAATGCTTAAAGTGAAACAATAAAAAATAAATATTCCTTTAAATATCATGCCTGGGGGGTGTCTATAGTATGCCTGTAAAGTGGTGTATTTTCCCCGTGTTTTTTTCTAAAGGAAAAATTGTCATTTAAAACTGATCGCTGCTGTAATGAATTGTCGGGTCTCGGCAATATAGATAAAAAAAGAGCATGGGATCCCCCAGTTCATTACCAGACCCATTGGGTCTGGTATGAATATTAAAGGGAACCCCGAACCAAAATTTAAAAAAAAATTGCGTGGGGGTCCAGCTAAAATCCATTATCCCCCAGAGGAAGGCACGAAACCCCTGTGCCGAATACGCGTCGGGGAGGGGTAGGACGGAGCTGTCAGCAGAGGAGGAGGATTGCACATGCCATACCGCACGCCATACGATCAGCTGCTTATTATTTTACCTGTACAGTCTGGTGCACTCTAGCACCCATCCAATGTGAGTACCCTCTTGGAGGGCTTATTCTTTAATAAATGTCCTGGCTATATTGCACTATGGAGTCCCTCTGTTTGTCTTTTCTATGATTTTGGATCTTGGTTTTACCTGAGAGGAGTGTTTTTGCACCATTGTAACCTGAGTGAGCCTAGCAGTTTCACCTGGGAGGAGTATCTTTGCATCATTGTATCCTGAGTGAGCCTAGGAGTGGCCCCAATGCTTATTTTGACACCGTTTAATTACTGTGTCACAGGACTGAAGGTGAGCGCAAGCACATGTGGGGTGTCACGGGAGAGCACAGTTTTCACGTGTTGTGATTTATACACCCATCAGAAGAAGCATGATGTTTATTCATTTTGTGGACAATATTTATTCACGTTTTTTTGTGATTTGGATTTATTAATTGGGATATACACTCATTTGTCACTGGAAAGTGTTTTGATATTTATATTTTAGCACGTTGCACTTTTATTAGTTACTACCACGATTGCACCTTTATATGCACTTGGTGGTTTATCATTTATAGTTATTTGCATTATATTTTACCTGTATGGTTTTATTTATCACATTACATGTGTTTTATATGTGAAAATATTTTTTATATACTATATATTTTATATGTGACACTATACTAGCGCGGGCACATTTACTATTTTTTTCAGCTAAAATCCATACCAGGCCCTTTGGTCTGATGGAAATTAAGGGGAAACCCGCGCCAATTTTTTTTTAAAATGGCGTAGGGGTCCCCCCAAAATCCATACCAGACCCTTATCTGAGCACACAACCTGGCAGGCCGCAGGAAAAGAGGGGGGAAGAGAGAGCGCCCCCCCTCCTGAACCGTACCAGACCACATACTCGCAACATGAGGGAAGGTGCTTTGGGGGTACCATTTCTGAGTGACCCCACCCCCTCTGATGCCACAGGGGCTCCCCCATGGCATCAGGGGGGTGGGGTCACCAGCTTATGTCACCAGGTAGCCCCACCCTCAGTTATATAAGAGCTGTCACAGCGAAGACGTGTCATTTGGCGGGAGCCTTCCATGAAGGCGGATCAGTTGCGGCTTTTTTTTTTCTTTTTTGGTCCGTCGGGTGGCATGAACTTACATTGTGGGACATTTTTATTTTTTAATAAAAGACTTGTCCCAAGCTGTCTCTTGTCTTTTTTACCATTTTGACACTTTTTTGTGAAATGGTAGGGGTACTTGTACCCCATTACCAATTCACACAGGAGGAGGCCGGGATCAGGGGGTCCCCTTGTTAAAGTGGGCTTCCAGATTCTGATAAGCCCCCCGCCCGCAGACCCCCACAACCACCGGGCAAGGGTTGTAGGGATGAGGCCCTTGTCCCCATCAACATGGAGGCCCTTGTCCCCATGTTGAGGACATGTGGCCTAGTACGGTTCAGGAGGGGAGCGCTCTCTAGTCCCCCCTCTTTAACTGTGGCCTGCCAAGTTGCGTGCTCAGATAAGGGTCTGGTATGGATTTTGAGGGGACCCCTATACCATTCTATTTTTAATTTGGTACAGGGTTCCCCTTAAAATCCATACCAGACCTGAAGGGTCTGGTATAGATTTTGGCGGGACCCCTATGCTATTTTTTTTTATTTGGTGCAGTGTTCCCCTTAATTTCGATATCAGACCCGAAGGGCCTGGTATGGATTTTAGGGGGACCCCCACGCAATTGTTTTTTTTATTTTGGTTCCCCTTAATATTCATACCAGACCCAAAGGGCCTGGTAATGGACTGGGGGGATCCCATGCTCTTTTTTTCAATGAGTTTTATCTATATTGCCGAGACCCGACAATTCTTTACAGCCACGATCAGTTTTAAATGACAATTTTTCCTTTAGAAATGTCATTTGGGTGTGGTACTGTTCTAAACATGGGAAAAATGCACCACTTTACAGGCATACTATAGACACCCCCCAAGCACAATATTTAAAGGAATATTTCATTTTTATTTTTTTCACTTTAAGCATTAAAAAAATCACTGCTCCCCAAAAAATGTCAGTTTTTTTTTTTTAAATTTGCATTGATACATGTCCCCTGGGGCAGGACCCAGGTCTCCAAACACTTTTTATGACAATAACTTGCATATAAGCCTTTAAAATTAGCACTTTTGATTTTTCATGTTACTGTCCCATAGACTTTAATGGTGTTCCAGCAGCTTTCGAATTTGCTGCGAACACCGCATATTGTTCGGCGAATAGGCGAACACCCGATGTTTGAGTCGAACTTACGTTCGACTCGAACATCGGGCTAATCCCTGCCGATGAGGACAAGGGCTTCTTGCCCACAACCCCAGCCTTGTGGGGGTCTGTTGGTGGGGGATTTATTGGAATCTGGAAGCCCCCTTTAATAATAAGGGGGTCCTATAATATCACCCCATACCATTTTAAAAAATAAAAATAAAAAATGTATACGTGTCTTAAATTTATCCACCTTCTGGATAGTCACATGACACGTCAGAGGCCTTTTTTGTTCTGCTGTCAGCAGTTCTTAGTACTCTAGAAAGAAGCTCTGACACCTACACTACTTTTTGTAGTATTGTACTGTGAATCCAGGCTGACACAGGCACATGTCCCCAGATGTGTGTCTATGACATCTTGGAGTCATGGGAAGTGGGTTGAAAGAATGTGTTCAATATAACGAGACACATAACACACAGAAAACTGCAGGGGATTTACCCAGAGAATGTAATTATTGCACTTAAAAAGTTGCATTTTTGGATTTTTTAAACTTTGATGCAATTTGTTTTATAAATCATATTTAAAATTGGAGTTCTGCTTTAAACCCATTAGAACCCAGGGGCAGTTAACACTCACAGACTTGAAGCCAGATTATAATAAGGGCAAGAGTTGAAAACACTGCATTCACACTTTGTTTCCCATTACCAGTTGGATGCTTGAAACAGAAGCAGGGGGAATTATGTGTCACTGATCTGGGCAAACTTAAACTATGTATACTGACTTGGCAGCAAAGAGCATGACATTTGGCTTCAGGTGCTAAAGTTTTAAAAGATGACTAACGTTCACAGAAGAAACTAATATATTGTGGTGCCAACTTGCTGTTGATAGCTTTATTCCTGTCTGGCATGTACTGAAAAGATGCTTCTGGGATAAATTCAATATGTCTGCATACAAACAATCACATACATTGTTTATGTGCCTAAATATGTGTTTTACATCCTCGTACAATATATATATATATATATATATATATATATATATATATATATATATATATATATATATATATGCATGAAGGTAAATATATATTAAAATTTTGTTATATGTTTATTAAACATAATTAATTTTATTTTACACAAAAATTAGCATAGCTCTTCATATTCACCTACAGTCACCCCCTGCAAAACAGCACCAGGAAAGGGTGGCTCAGCATTCTATCAAGGTGGTCTAACATCAAAAACATACATACAAAAGGGAGCACAGAGGTTTAACCTCATTTGTATGCTGCTGGTCATTTATTGCTAGTCAAATGACTTAGTGTCACAGACCTAGTCCTAAAGCCGAGAGGGCTCTTAATGCGGCTGAATGCTTGTTGATCCTGTAGGTGGAAACAGGAATCACTAAGCCTGAAGAAGCAGGGATTTCCGGCTGTGCCACAGGTGGAAGATGCTGGTGTAGAGAACTTCTGCAGGTGCAGCAGGACCCAGGAGAATTGGTGGGTGTGCAGACTACACACAGCAGGAAGCAGGTTGCAGCAAATTAGTGCAGTAAGCTCATCACAGCAGGTAAGTACCGCAAACTGGAGCAGCAGGTAAGTATTGCAGGCAGGTCCAGCAAGAGGGCACCTTGGGTGGATCGCAGTAAGCAGGGTAAGACAAGAGGTGTAGTCAGAGTTCATAGCAAAAGGTCAGAGAGCAGGGATGTGGTCAGACAAGCCGGAGTCATACACAGGTCAGAGAGCAGATCTGCGGTCAAAAGTCAGGAGAGACATGAGAGGAATCCAAGAGCAAGCTGGGTCGGTAATCGGGTAGTTCACAAGCAAAGCACACAGGGTAACAGGAAGCAGGAACCCAAAACCCGTCAGCGGTATCTGTGAGCATCAGGCGGTCTTTAAAAGGCCAGAGGGTGCCAGAATCTAGTGCAGGTGGCTTGCACTTGTTTGCTCCCATTACATGAGTGCATATTTCTGCACAAACTGCTGCAGTCATGTTGGGTATTTGCTAACATGCCAATCCTCTGGTCAAGTCTCCTCCTGCTTGTTCCCTGACACGTAGATGGGTATTGAACCATGCTCAACTGCTTTTTTTATATTTTTACAGGAACACATACATTCTTTCATATCTGTTTGTTATTCCGCCTATTATAAATGTATTTTATGTCTACCATAACATTAAAATAAATCACAATTTAAATTTGAATGCTAAAGAAAACCATGATTTTTGCAGAATAAAAATTCCTTTGCTCTGATGTACATTTTTAGTGTATTCTAAAACTGAAGCTTTTATTTTCATGAAATATACTAGGTATTGCTACTGATACAGCTATTTAGCAAGCAATAAATTATCCTGCTAAATAGTACATTCAACCCATAATTTACTAGATATTCTTAGCACACGTTTACAGTTATGTGTTTGGCATATAGGTTATTTAGGTCAGCCAAGAGGATATTCAACCATATCAGTTGTATCTTGTTCACTGGTCAGGGCAATTAGCTCAGACGATATCATTATATACGTCATATACCTTTCTAGATTTATAGTGGTACAAAGGCAATGTGTTCATTGAAGTAAAAAAAGGAAGGACAGCTGAAGTTCACTTCTAATTTGGTCTAATGCTGATCTAAATGTCTTAGAAGTTGTGGTTTTCCTCCACAGATTATATGTTTCCTTTTTACATCCTTTTTCCAGTTCATAATAATGATTCAGCAGAATTTCAAGCAGTGATTCCAGACAATTTAAACTGATAAGGTATGACAAGTAATATTCACAGTAAAGATGGGAAATAGTGCGGTAGCAATCCTATTTATATTATATGGCTGTGTGTCGCTGAAGCAGTAAATATCTGCAACCAGCCAGTAAACTTTTACTCTTTAGTCTATCTCACAGTATTTATACCTTTCATGTACTTTCTAACCCCAACATAATTTTTTAGTTTTGTTCAATATCCATTTTAAAAAGCCAAACAAAATCTATAAGGCTATGTTTCCACTATTGCGTCCCCAAAGTCGCGCGATTTTGCCGCAATTTTTTACCGCGATTTTACCGCGACTTTTTACCGCGATTTGAAGCAATGCCTGTGTCTATGGACCTCAAGTCGCATCAAAGTGGGACCAAAGTAGTGCAGGGACTACTTTGAAGTCGCTGCGACTTGAAGTCGCACAGATATGAACGGTACTCATTGGAAATCATGGGGTACAATTTGTCATGCGACTTTTCAGTCCCAAGTCGCATGAAAAGTCGCACTAGTGGAAACATAGCCTTAAAGCTCCTAATAGTTCAGAAATCCAAAATAATCAGGCTATCTAGCTTCAAGAGAGAAAATACCTTCAATTTGACTTGGTACTGGATATATTGAAAGTTTTTGCTATGCTGACATTTTGGCAAAAAATCACCGCCTTATCACCAGCCATTGAACTCTAGTTAGTAAGTATGCACCTGGGTGCCATTGGGGTTGTCACCTAACCCCTGCTTAGGTCTACAACTACTATTATTCATCTCATATATATATATATATATATATTATATTTTTTATTTTAGATCACCACGTGCATGCTCCTGATGAGTGGCGTACCAGCCACGAAATGCGTAGAGCTTTTTAATGCTGTGCTTTTATCTATCTACACCTAATTTAAGCTATTATACAATTTCTACCTCATCAGGTCTAGTGAGGCCATAGGTCCTGCAGGCATTACCTCGCATTGAAGATTTCATCCAATTTGGCTTGGGTTGAACCATGGAATTTTGTTATGGTCTCTATTGAGACATCATTGCCATTTAAACTGTTCACTGCCTTTTATCATGTCTATCCCTTTGATCTTTACTCCAGCGGTTACATTTTTTGTTATCATTATGGCTATTGTTATTATTGTGTCATTATGTACCTGATATCAGCTATTTATGTATGTTTACATTACCACATTAATAAAATTCCTCTCGTTCAACCTTATTATCCTTTGCTACCCGGTGCTTCAATTAAAGTCCCACTCTCCTTGCTCTCTCTCCTTCGACTTAATAGGGATGGAAATACATGGCTCTACCGAGTTATGTTTTCATTTAAAGTCCCATAGGGATGGAAATACATACCTTACCAGGTTTTGGCTACCTAAAAGTCCCTAAATAACCCCCTTCTTCATTTAACATAATTAGGGATGGAAGCACATGGATATGCTCCATTGGTTTATATATATTTATCATTATTATATTCCCTACACTCAATGACCCTATGTTTAGCCTCCCTTGTTTTTCATACTTTTTACTTTTTTCTAAATTTTTTATTTAATATATATCTTTGTCCATCTATATTGCCTAAAATATTCCAAGAGTGCTGGCACGTGCTGCAGTGTTGTTGCTATGATGTCTGGCTATTCATCCTCCGGGGGCCGTGACGTGCACTGTGGGCCTCCGCCCATCCCCCGCCCTCACTCGGCCTGGGGGGGTGGATGCACCAACACTGCGCGTCAACGTCACGTGTTCCACGCAGCACCTGCTTATTGTTTTTAATAGAATCACTCAAAAATCATTATAAATCCATGTAATGTATCTGTTCACATCCCCAATAATTCACAACCATAATATGTTGCAAAGCAGGAGTGGATGCACACAGGTACTCGGGCTGCTGTTCTTTGAAAATTATTCTGAATGTTATATTAGCCATAGTTGGACCCCTCCCAAACAGGAAATTACAGACCAATTTCACTATTAAATGTGGACATAAAAATATTTACCAAGATATTAGCCAACAGATTGCTACCCATATTGCCTTCCATAATCTCCCAAGATCAAGTTGGTTTCGTCCCTGGACGAGAAGCCAGGGACAACACCATCAAAGCAATTAATCTACACCATATGATGTCCCAAACAAAACAAAAGGGCTTTTTCTTGTCACTAGACGCAGAGAAGGCGTTTGACAGAGTGTCCTGGGAATACATGTCGGCGGTTTTACGAGCCATAGGTCTTGGACCGAAGTTGATTGGGCTGATCCTATCGTTATACGGCAACCCTTCAGCTAAAGTAAGGGTTAATGGCACTCTGTCAAACGCCTTCCCTATCCGCAATGGAACAAGACAGGGATGCCCCTTGTCACCTATTCTCTTTGTACTCACCCTCGAACCCTTCCTCCGCAAACTCACAATTAACCCAGACATAAAGGGAATCAGGTCTCCGAAGAAGGAGTACAAATACGCTGCCTACGCAGATGATATATTGCTGTTCCTCACACAACCACTAACCACTCTACCAATACTATTATCCGAATTCAAGCTCTTCCAGACCTTATCCAACTTAAAGATCAACTTCACCAAATCTTTCGCACTAAATATATCACTACCCCAAAGTCAAGTAGATCAATGCAAGGAAAATTTCCCCTTCCATTGGAAACATGATTCTATCACATATCTGGGAACTCAAATCCCCTCCAAAATCTCTGATTTATATGCCAAAAATTTCCTCCCCCTTCTAAATAAACTAACTTCGGATCTCAAAACCTGGAACAAACCGATCTTCTCATGGTTTGGTAGGGCGGCCATACTGAAAATGAACGCTCTACCAAGGATTCTATATCTCTTACAGACGCTCCCGATACAGATCCCTCCTTCCTTCTTTAAAACTTACAGACAGATATGTTCCAGCTTCCTATGGGGAAAACACAGACATAGGATCGGTCACAACCAACTTACCCGTCCGAAAAACCTGGGAGACATAGGCCTCCCAAACATTCTTCACTACCACACAGCCACTCATCTGGCCAGGATAGTGGACTGGAATGTCCATACTCAACAGAAAGACTGGGTCTCGTTAGAGGCTTCCTTCACAAAATTAAACTTGAGCTCACTCCCTTGGATTTCCCCAAACCATCTCACCCCGGACATTCGCTCACACCCAACGATAGGACCCACCATACAATGCTTTCGCCAAGTATGTAAAAAAACATCCATATCCTCTATCCCCAGCCCACTGACTCCAATAAAGCTGAACCCCGACTTCCCTCCAGGAATGCACCACTAATATCTGTCGGCCAATTGGTTGCAGGAACAAATCAGAGCCCACCAATTTTATCACCAAGGTAACTTACTCACGGCAGCTCAAATTGCCGCCCGTTTAGAAAAATCACCTATTCCTCCATGGACATACATGCTGATAGCCCATTACCTCAAAATCCTAGACAAAAGCGGTCATTGCTCCAGACCGCTCAATCCTTTCGAATCACTATGTACCAAGATAACACCACAATCACATCTTATCTCCTACATACACAACCTCCTCTTCGCTGATCTCAAAGCAAATGAAAGCCGGTCCTGCAGAAAGTGGGAGGAAGATTTATCCATCCAAATCACGGAAGACAGATGGGAACAAATATTTCTGAACATACATAAGGGCTCAATTAATGTCACCACCCAAGAAAATGGGTTCAAAATCCAGGCTAGATCAGTGCGCATGCGCGGGAGTTCCAATATGGCTGCTTGAGCCAGGAGCTCCGCTCCACCCCGGACCGCAGAGCCGCACTGCAGCTGCCACAGCCCTCAGCGCTGCTCACCGCTAACCCATCCGTGCCAGGGACACTCGGGGGGAGTCAGCTGATATGTCCGGTCCCCCGGTAAGGAGAGATCTCGGCCCGCTATTCGATACGGCGGGAGCGGACGGGAGTCCCAAGATGGCCGCCAGCACGGACCTCTCACAGCCACATGCAGCCCAGCATCCCAAGGCTCCTGAACACAGGCCAGTATTAACCCCCCCGACACTTACTTATGCCCAGGCAGCACAGGGCCCCCCAACTCCATCAGAACCCCCACCAAGGCTCCCTGAAGACCCAGGCCGCTGCTAAGGCCTCCACAGGCTCCTCAAGCCAGGCACAACAGGAGATGTCTCCCCAGGCCCTGTCGATACAGGTCCAACTCCCAGGGGCTGCAAACCTGTCCTCAGGCTTCTCAATCACTGACTTTACACAGATGCAAGAAGACATGTTTATTAAATTCTCCTCATTACTGGAGAAAGGTCTGGCCAGCACAGCACAACAGATCACCAATACGATCAAAGCTGACCTTTCGAGTATAGGCTCGAGAATAGAAGCAATCGAGGAAAAAGTTGAGAACACGGTCTCTAGAACAAACCAAAATGCAGCCCACCTCCAGACTATACAAGAACAACTCGATGTGGCCCTTTCCAGGATTGACGAACTCGAGAACAGGTCCAGGAGGTATAATTTCAGAATTAGAGGCCTCCCAGAAACCTTCACGGATATCCCCTCCACAATACAGGACATTATATCTGAACTCATACCTAATATCCCACCTCAACGCCTCGAATTAGACAGGGCACACAGAGCTCTTGGTCCCCCCAGACAAGACGGATCACCCAGAGACATAATTGTGAAACCGCACTATTTTGCGGTCAAGGAGGAAGTCATGCGACAATCTCGTCAGAACCCCAAACTGCAACACATGGGACATCAGATCCAGATTTTTGCGGATTTAGCCCCCTCCACTAGTCAAAGACGCAGAACTCTAAAACCCCTTCTCTCGGTCCTCTCACAAAGGGACATTAAATACCACTAGTCCTTTCCTTTTGCAGTAAAATTCACATCACAGGGCAAAACCCACTCTTTTTCCAGTCTCCCAGAAGGTGAAAGACTGCTACTGTCTCTTAAATTTATTTCTCAGGAAGCTCCAATGGACTTTTCTGCATCCTCATCAGGCTCGACCAAACGTCCTCCCCCGGGCAGCCCAGTGTCCCCCCTGTGGAATAAGAGCACTTCCAAGAGGAGCAAGGATGGAAGACCTCCATAAGGCCCGGCTGGTTCACTGACGTTTCTCTGGCCCCTCAGTGACTCTTTTTTTTGGGGCGGTGATCCCAACAGTTGTCGGAGCTGGAGCTCCATACCCCCTTATTGTTCAAAGGCTTGTTGAGCGCACTACCCGAATCACCCCTCCCAACGTACTTTGTAGCTACAGTTCCCCCCGATGGAAAAAAAAACCTCCATGGGGGAAGGAAGCAACCCCCCATGACCAGAATATCATCATCCCTCCCTAAAGCGGAACTGTTCAGCGGATTCGGATGCCCTCCAGCAGTCGATCGGTTTCCCACAACAGTAATCCTTTCTGATTGGAAAGCTTTTTTTTCTCCTTTCTTTTTTTCTCTTCTAATTTAGGAGGTCTGAAATTGATCTAGGCTTTCCGGGACTTCGGTATCTAGCACCGCTCTAGTATAGGGCAGAATCACCTATATGTCTAGCTACTAATGACCAAATGTGTTTAAGATATGCTCAGAGGGTAGGGGTTTCTTCACCGCTACTGTGTCGAGCCCGGGTCGCTTAGAAAGCCCACCAAGTCAGAGTGGGGTGGGGGGGGGGTTCTACGGCGGGTGGGGAGTTTTCGTTATTGTTTTCAGCATAACGGTGACTATTTAGTTAACCTGGCACGCAGTGCCGTGAGTAAAGGGCTGTTTGAACCTTACTATAGGGGTTTTTATTTTTTTTTATTTTTTTTTACATAAGTGTGTAAGTGTTAATGTTTTACCTTGACAAAGATAGGGTCCGGGGTGGATCCTTTGTGCCTCCTCTCATTTCCGAAGAACCCTTAGTGTCCTTTGAATTTGGGACTCCAGTCGGCCTTCCAGGTGGACTGAAGATTAAATTTGGGATATATTGTGGAAAATTCTCCACAATATCCCAAGGGTCCTGTTAGGAGACCCATGTCGCTATTTTTGTTCCTTTATGTTTGTTTGTCCTTCTCTTCTTTTTGTACCCACTCACCCCTTTTCTTTTCTCCAGCCATCCTGTGGGCAGGGGCCTCGCACCTCCCTGAGGAGTACTTAGAAGACACCCATTACTTATCGTGCCAAGCAAGCTATAGAAGACTTCAATTGGTGAGTGACTGCTTGATCATGGGTCTCCCTCCCCTCTGCTCACATGACTGACACACATATGCTAGGAAACGATCTCAAGGTGGCTTCTCATAACGTTCAGGGCCTGAATTCCCCTAGGAAAAGGAGACTAGCCTTGGACCACTACAAATCTTTAAGACTTGATGTAGTGCTCCTTCAGGAGACTCACTTTCCCATCCGGTACACCCCCAAGTTCCTTCACTCTTATTACCCATCCTTCTTCTTAGCAAATGCCCCTAACAAAACTAAAGGGGTGGCAATTCTATTTTCCAAAAACAGCAAACTCTCCTATATTTCTGACTATAAGGATCCGGAGGGAAGATTCGTTGTGGTGAGAGGTACCCTGGAAGGAGTTTTATACACGATTATCTCATATTACGCCCCCAATAAGGGTCAAGCATCCTTTTTCCAGGGACTCCTCAGTACAATAGAACCTCTATTGGAAGGGAAGGTCATTATGGGAGGAGATTCAAACGTGGCGTTTGACCAGGGCTTGGACAAAACTAGGCCCCCCAAGGACCAGCTCACACGCCCCACGAAATTAAGCACCAGAATAGCTAAGCTTCTCCATACCCATGGACTTGTAGACATCTGGAGGGAACTAAACCCCAAAAGTAGGGACTACACCCACTTCTCCTCCCCCCACCAATCTTACGCCAGGATTGACCACATACTTATTCCACCTTCACTTATACCCCTCTCCAAAAAAGCTGCAATACTGGACACGGCCTGGTCAGACCATTCACTGGTCCTCCTCTCCCTGAGAAATGTTCTCTCGGGGCGAGGAGGTTCCTACTGGCGTCTAAATGAGTCCCTGCTTTCTGACTCTTGCTACAGTAAGGAGATAGCAAACTCCATTAAAGAAATTAAAGAATACTTTAGCCTGAATGACATCGATTATATCTCCCCGGAGATCCTTTGGGCCGCCCACAAGGTAACCATTAGAGGCGTACTAATTAGGATCGCGACTCAGTATAAAAAGGAGCGCATGATAGATATCCACGCCTTGAAAAAACATTCCTTTCCTTAAAAGCAGAACACAAAAAACACACGAATAGGACTATCTCAGAAAGGCTAGACGCGACTAGACTTGAGCTGAATCTCGCTTTAACGGCCAAAGCAGAGAAAAACATCAGGTGGAGTGGAACCAAATTTTACTGCCAGAACGATAGATTCGGATCAAAGTTAGCCTCCAAACTTACCCCGAGGTTTCGACCCTTCTCCTTCCTTAAACTAAGGATCGCAGGACAACCCCCAACAGTTAACCCAAACAAAATAATGTCCGACTTTCACAAATTTTATGAAAATCTCTACAAACCCCCTCAAACGGAGAAAGGCCCTGTAACCACTGCGTTCCTACAGAATTTGCAGATCCCTTCAATCTCCAAAGATTGCAGAGATCTAATGGAAGGAGCTTTTTCAGCGGAGGAGGTCAGGGAGGTCATAAAAGGATTGAAGCCCGGTTCAGCCCCAGGGCCAGATGGTCTCTCGGTCCCCTACTACAAACAATTTGGAGAAATTTTAGCTCCTTACTTGGCTAAATTTTTTAATTCCATTAAAACAGGCACTCCTCTGGGCTCACAACTGAATACTGCATTTATCTCTGTCATCCCCAAACCCAATAAAAATCATCAGGAAGTTGAAAATTACAGGCCGATCTCCCTGATCAATAATGACCTCAAAATTTTAACCAAAATACTTGCCAATCGTCTCTCATCATTTATTAATCTTTACATACACAAGGACCAGGTTGGTTTTATACCGGGGAGACAAGGACCGGACCAAATTAGGAGAGCGATAGACATTGTTTCCATTCTCCAATCAAATTGGGAAGGGGGACCGAAACAGGAGGGATTTCTCCTCTCGTTGGACCTCCATAAGGCCTTCGACTCCATTGAATGGCCTTACTTTTTCGCCCTACTGGAGAAGTGGGGTTTCGGACCTAGATTTTTGGGGACCCTTAAATCCTTATACTCCACTCCAAAAGCAGTAATTCGTTTGCAAAGTCATTACTCTAAACCTCTCTCTATAGCGAGAGGCACTAGACAGGGATGTCCTCTATCCCCTTTGATTTTTGCTATCACGATCGAAACCCTAGCAATTGCAGTCAGATCGGACCCCAATATACTAGGAGTGAAATACGGCGACCAAGTCCACAAATGTGGGCTTTTTGCCGATGATATGCTCTTATTCATCACCTCCCCAATCACTTCCCTCCCAAATCTGTGTAGACTCCAATAGGAATTCTCACGGCTCTCGGGTTTAAGGGTTAACTACTCGAAATCGTCGGCCCTGAACATTTCCCTCAAAACACATGTGGTCTCTTCCCTCCAGAATGCTTTTGAGTTTAAATTGAGCGATACTTTTATTGACTATTTAGGAATCAAGCTCACTGCAAAAGTGGAGCTACTTTATTCGGCCAACTTCCCTCACACATACCGCAAACTAGAGACAGACCTAGGCAACTGGGCAAAGGGTGGGATCTCCTGGTTAGGTAGAATTCACGCAGTCAAGATGACATTGCTCCCTAGACTCCTTTACCTTTTCAGGGCCCTCCCAATAAATATTATAAAAGATCATCTATCTGCATTTCAAAGAAAAGTCATCAAATTTATCTGGGGGGGGTAAGGGACACAGACTCCAGCAAAACACCTTATTCTTATCCAGATCACAGGGGGGTTTAGGTCTCCCTCAGCTCTTCTAGTACTATCAAGCTGCCAGACTTGCCCAGTTATCGGTAGTGTATGCGAAGACAGAGAAGCTAGACTGGATCCAAATAGAAAGACAGGCTGTACCATCCCACACCTTAGATTTCCTATTGTGGGTCCCTCCTAGAAAGCGCCCCCCGATTCTTTCACCAACTCTCTCCCAATCCTTTAAAATATGGGACTCACTACGAAACAACCAGGCCTTAATTTCCAATTGCCACCCACTTGCTCACATTTTTAATAATCTGGACTTTGTTCCGGATCTAGACATCAAAGCATTTCGTTGGTGGCTGGACAAGGGGATGTACCGGATCGGACACTTTTATACGAATTCAGGCCCTATTATCCTGGCCTTTTGTGTGAGCCACTTGGAGATGCCTAACTCGGAGCGATTCAGATTTCATCAAATTCGTCATTTCCTCGCCCACATTGGGGTGGCAAAATCAGCCCCCCACACACTCACGCCATACGAACTCTGGTGTGGGCGGTCTTCAGAGCAGAGGGGGGGCATCACCCTCATCTATCAGTCAATCACCAATCAATCAACCAAGACTACTTATATACTCGCATGGGAGTCGGACCTATCCATACAGTGGGACCTAGATAAATAGAGGATTACCTTTTTTAGGACATACAGGGGCATTAAGAATATATCCATGATAGAGTCTAGTCTTAAGGTTATTACTAGGTGATATTTATCTCCTGACAGATTAGCCAAAATGTTCCCCTCGGCTGACCCAAGGTGTTTTAGGGGTTGTTTACTTAGGGGCTCGCTGTCCCACATATTCTGGGAATGCCCAAGATTGAGAACATTCTGGAATAGGATTTTCCTCCTGATCAGGAAAATTACCAAGGTCCACATCCCGAAAACCCCAGCTATGGCGCTCCTAAATGACAATTTGCCCATGGCTCCGAAACTTGCCCGCAAACTAATTCACTTTATTTTTCTGGGCGCTAAGCTCACCATTGCCAAGGCCTGGAAAAAACCCAAAGTGTCCCTTAAGGCGGCGATCCGGAAAATCTCCTGGATTATGGCCCAGGAGAAGCTCGCTAGCATCCTCAACAACACAAAAGACCAATTTGAGGCTGTTTGGGAGCCCTGGGCAAATTTCGTTGGTATTTCCTTGATTCTGGGTATGCAGCCATAACTCAGCTGGATGCTGTGGGGGTGCGGGGTTTCTTCCCGCGGGATGGCTCTCTTCTTTTTCCTCTCCCTCCTTCCTCTCCCCCACCTCTTAATTTCACTCTCCTTCCTTTCTCTCTATATACCTTCAGTTTTGAGTCGCAGACAGTTAGATGGTTATAGTGACATTTAAGACCCCAGATGGTATTTACCCTAAGGGGTTAATTTACTCAGATAATGTCTCCCTACTAGGAATATCTACAATTCAGCTAAGTTTTTTTTGGGGGGGGCTGGGGGGAGCTGATGGAGAGTTCGCCGGTCACAGTGTGTTCCCTTTTGGGGTGCCGGCGGAATCTCTCAGGTCTCCTCCACCTACCCCTGGGATAGTCTAGGTATTTCCCCTTTTTAGGCCAATGGCTTTATTCTCTAGCATTATCTGTTATATTCACAGGCCGGGACTAAATCCCTAACAATTGTTCTTTATTGAATTGCTTTACCCTATTGGGATCTACTTGTATTTGATATGACTATTCTGTCTTCATGATTCATTTATTGTACAACTTTTTTGTTGAAAAAACCAATAAATATTTTGAAACGAAAATCCAGGCTAGATGGTATCATACCCCAGAGCTGTTACATAAATTTAAAGCTGTCATCCCTGAAACGTGCTGGAGATGTCACCAAGAAGGGTACCCTTCTTCATATCTGGTGGTCTTGCACACCATTTCAAACCTTTTGGGCTGAGGTCCATCGCATAATCATGCAAGTTACCACCTACAAACTAGACTTCACACCTGCCCAATTTCTTCTACACCTCTCATCTTTGTCACACACTACGTATCACAAATCGCTAATGATGCACATGATCAATGCAGCAAAACAATGTATCCCCATACATTGGAATTCAAAACAAATACCCACCCTTCAAGAATGGTTCGCCAGAATAAACAGAGTAGCAGAAATGGAACAGCTCATACATATTTCACGAGACACGCCGACAAAATTTAGTCACAAGTGGGCCTGCTGGATACATTACCAATCTTCACCTGAATACAAAGACACGCTAAACCCACCCACCTAAAGTAGATCTAAATCTGTTGACCCATAGGTCATAAAATCCAAACTCTCCACCATCAATTCTTCCTTACTACATCGGGGTTTTTCCCCAAGATCAACCCGATATCCCTTTGAAACATTACAACTAGATACCATATATCAAGGGAAGTCAGAGACCCCCCATTCCCATCCTCCCTCCTTTTTCTTTTTTTTCATTTTTCTTCCCCTCTCCTCCTCTTTCCCTTCCTCTCCCTCCATACTCCCCCACCTCCCATTGCCACCCCCCCTCGCCTCCTCCATTCCCCACGGCCTTCATACAGACACCCACGTAGGCAAATAACTTCTCCACTTCACATACCTATCAAATACCCAACCGGCAAAACGAACTCTAAACAAACACGAAGATACTCGAAAAGCTCACTAACCGGACCCACTGTGAGACCCAATAAGAACCATATCTCACCTCCGACAGAAGTTTTACATGTTTCTCTCTGTTCAAGACTCGTATATCGACTCTCTTAATGCAAACAGAATACAACGTCTATAGAAAGTCGGTTATCAGTCAATTAAAACCAGATTAACGAAATAAGTTGGGTATATATCCCTTTCACAATTCACCCAGCATGGAAGTGACTACCAATACTAGCTGGGATATTCTGTTACTGTTTACCTTATGACTGTATCATTTACAATGTTTACTACATAATGAATGATTACTGTAATGACTTCATACTCATCAATAAAATACTTTGAAATAAAAATATTAGCCATAGTTGGAAGATCCATATAAAGATGTTTTCTATTCAACTGATACCTGACCAACTGATCTTTGGAAAACAACTGAAATTAGATTTTTGTCTTCCCCCAAATGATTCACAATTTTTTCTAAGGAGAAAAGGCCAATGTCAGGGGTGTCTACTAAATGCATACACATTGATATTTAGTTGAAACAATCTAGTATGTTCATACAAGAAGATGTTTTGACAAGTCAATAGCCTTAGCCTTTTAACCATGAAGATCATCTTTTTCACAAAAAGGATTGTTGTTCTGTCATGGTTTATAATGGCTAATTAGATTCAAAAGGTGATTGTCAGAGCTCTTCCAGCAAAAAAAGTATTATCATATTGTGTTCTTGCAGAAAAAAAAATCCATCCTGCAATTCACGCTGGCTTTTTGAGGTACTTGCAAACTTGTTTACAATATTTGACATGTAAGGTAGCAGTGAACATCCGCTACTCTTTTTACTAGTGAACGTATAGAATAAAAAGAAGCAGTAATGGGAAAATAGTAGCCTTCTGTGAGCCAATATAGCCATTGCCTCAGGTAGGAATATTCTGTCTGCAGCGGGATCCTATATACAATTAGCGGACCTCCAGCTGTTGCAGAACTACAAGTCCCATGAGGCATAGAAAGACTCTAATAGCCACAAGCATGACACCCAGAGGCAGAGGCATGATGGGCCTTGTGGTTTTGCAACAGCTGGAGGCTAATTGCTAATTGCATATCCCTGCTATATACCATATATAGAGGAAAACATTGGTAATTTAAAGAGCAATAATGTAAAGTGCCACACCTCATAACAACCAATCACAAATGACATACGTATATGACTTCTGTAAAGGTATGTTTCCTGCTATGGATTACTAAATGTATGTACCTCATCACTATGTTATTTTTCTGTCTGTCTATGTGTGTATTCCTTACAATATTTTATCTTTCAGTGGCTTACAGGACTGAGTAACTCCTTGACCTTATCAGTTCACAGTTCCATCCATGCATGAGAGGAATGAAGGCAATTAGACTTCTAACATTAGGTGTGGATGATATACAGTACACCTGTCCTTACCACTTCTAAAAAGAAGCTGAAAGAGCCCCCATTGTTAATGTGTAAACTGAATTCGTCTGCTACCTCTATTCCGTCCAGCAGTAAAGGATTTATGGTGACTTTAGCAGTGTTTTCATGCAGCTGTATTACATTAAGCACATAATTAGCTAAGAGGGATAAAAGTAATACCTGCTTCAGAGAGAAGCAAACTCCATTAAATAGGGAAGTGTCTCAAAGGCACAAATAATAAATACATGCACATGTTACTAAGCTTGCTACTAATGTAGTGTAACCACATTTTTGAGAACTCAAAATGTAATTGTGCCATATGTACAGTTCTCTCTGAAAACATTCTTTATACTTATATTTTAAGATGAGCAAATGCTACTATACAAGAAGAAGACACAAATATAGGCTGTTTTTGCCCAACAAGCAGCTCTAATAGAGGCTTAAAATGCTTCACTAACTGTGCCATCAACAGCATATTTTAATGTTATTATTTTCTCCAGCACTTATGTAATTATCATCCCTGCATATAGGCACCACCACTCATGAATGATAATTAATCAGCCATTGTCTGTCATTTATAGGAAAATTGTCATGCGATGAATTTATAATTTGCCACTGATGGTTATTTAGCTGCCTGTGTTCAATATCTTAGGGATCTCAGACTTAGAACCAGCTTGTATTAAGAAATGTCAAAGTGACTTTCTACAAGTGACTTCTAACCAGCATATTGTTTTTTGAACCAGTGACTCAGTATTGAAACTAACTTAGTCAGATTACATGATTTTTCATAATAAAACCAACAATGGTATTCTATGTAATTGTTTTTATAGAAGGTCCCCTTATAATCTGCTGGAAAATACATTTCAGGCTCATTTGTTGATGTTTATTTAATTATGGTCAAGAAGTCTGAATCAAAAGTACCACAGCAATTTAATCACTTTAATTATACTACCATTTTAAAGCTGCCTTGCAGAAGCTGTTTGTATGCTGAACATTCTTGTAAAACAGCAGTAGCTGTGGGTGGATGCAGAGGTTTCTGGTGACTGGAAACAGCTGCACTGGGTACAGTGCTATGAAGCTGTGTGTGACAGCAAGGGTCCAGCATTCTATAAAATAATTCTGTAGTACAAGGTTATCACAATGCTTCCACATGGGGTTTGCATGGGAAATCCTCATGATGTCATTGGGTTCTGTAGTCATTTTGGTAGTGTAATGGAAATTTGTAAGTTCTGTATATAATTGTATTGTTTTTTGTGTGTATCGCACACTGCCCTCACTGTGCACACGGCACTAATAATGTTTTCAGTAAATGTTTACATTCTTTTGAGTCCTGATTAGAATTAGCCTGCCTATGTAACGCCCCTTGTTACCATAAATGTACAATTGTAATATTAATGTGATACCTACGTAATCATGTGCATAAAAACCTTCAATTGCGTCATAATAAAGCAGAACAGTTATTTGGAAAGATGCTGAGCGTATCTTTTGTGTCTGTTCCCTACTGCAGTAGTTATTATTAATTTGGAACCACTCATCAATATGAGGATAGGAGTTGCCTATCATCAATTTAACCAAGTCAGCATGGCGAGCTTTGCCTTAGGAGGGGATTCCAGGTGACCCTGAGTATCCGAAACGAGGAGCTTGAGACGATCCGGGAATTTCTGATAATCAGCCGGCTGAGGTAAGCCTTTTGCTTACATTTGAGTTATCAGACTTCCTTGATCGGTAAGGCATTTTTGGGACAAAGGGTACCTATTTTACTCCCCTTAATCGAACTGTATTGATTGGTGGTTATATGTTATGTTGTCCCTGTCTATTGTCCATCGGAGTGTTATAGATAAGAAAGGGAAGAATAGTACTGTTCACAGGTATATGTAGTAAATCTGCTAGATAAAGTAGTTTAGAGGCAAGAGGGTATAGGCACACGTAGAGAAGAGAGAAGACTGGCCAGTCATTATGGGCATTGAATTAAGTAAGGGAATGAAGGGTAAGAGACCCTCAAAAATGTCCAGCGCAAGAGGAGCGCTATATATGAACCAAAGGTGCGGTTCCGCCTATACTGAGCCCCTAGGTTAATGGTTAGAGTGGACAGGGATCCACAATGGGTAATTGGGTTACCAAGGGCCATAGGGACTAAGAATCATGCAGAGTAAACAGCTAGAGAAACAGCTATCTATGTGAGCAGGATGGATCAAGGGTGACATTAACACTAGACAGAAAGGGACATTTTCATGTTAAGTTGTGGAATGAATTTGGGGTCAGGCACTACAACTAGTAAAAGTCAGAAACAGAGAAATGAGAATTAAAACAGAATACTTTATATGTTATCAGAGAGGGAAGATGGGATGAGCACTCTGGCTGCCCATCTGATCATAGAAGCTAGATATAAAAGATATCTGAACAAAATAAGGAATGCAGAATTTATGCAGGGAAATATTAAAGAGTTAAAAGAAAGTGAGAGAATGATATGCATGTGTTGTGTACAAATGGGAAAATGTAAGCGATTTTAGAGAGATATTGGTGTATGTGTGTGCGAATGCTGGGACCTTTAGTTCTATTGCTTGTGTGTGTCATGTACGCAGATGTGACCCCCCTCCTTTGTGCTCTCCTGAAAGAATGTCCCTGAGAGGTCAGTGATAAGCTGGAAGGACACCATGACAATTCCAGTTTTTTAGACAAAACATGTGCCGGATTAATGAATCTAATGGTAAACAATGTGATCACAATTATTTTGAATCTGTTTTCCAAACATGGTAAAATGAAGGTTACATTTAACCGTGTATTGCACACATTAAATATCCTTTGCTAGTGGAAACACTGCATGTAAACAAGGGAAATTAAGTAAAATTAAGTAATAATGAGTATTCATTTCTAATATGAGTTTAACAATTTTATTAATAATATAGATATATTGAAACTGGTTTAGACAACCTTTGGTTGGAAATGAAATTCAGATTAATGGGGAAATTTGTAATGAATGAGATTAGTTTAGATTAAGATAACAATTTTGTAATTTTACATTTATACAATAAGCCCTTATTGAGAGAAAAAAAAAAGATTAAGATGGGGTTGTTATTTTAAATAAAGCTGCCATAATATTTAACAAAGCCAAGATGGATGGGATACAAAAGAAGTTCTTCTACAAAAATGAAATTTTAAGGTTTTTGATAATAACTTGATGTGCGGTCCATGATGTGAGAGTAATAATGTTAGGATAGATGCCACCTGCAGCCAGTTGTTTTATAGTTTTTGATGCTTTCTGGTCCATCATACAGATTGTTGATCCTTTTGTTTTATTTATTTTTATTTTTGAAATCCAAAGCAGAATGTGTGGATTGTGAAATGATGTGCCCCTTTTTCTTGTAAGTACTGTGGTATAAGCAGAAGAATATTTTGGATTTATGGGCATCTCTCCATGACCGCAGGGTATTGTTATCATTTATTATAATATTGCCAGGAAGAAGTTGTCTTTTGAAACATGAAACTGGAGTTCTTACACAAACAGCATGATAGAAAACAAGCCATTGTGGGGGCGCATGCGCGAGGCTTTACATGGCGGACGTCTCCCTGTGAAGCTCCGCACTCCCCGCCGCACACTCGGGACCTTAAAGCACTTTTAACGCAGCGATCCGGCTCCCGTTTTCCAGAGAATACCTCCCCTGGACATCAGTGCTTCCTCCGGTATGGTACTCACGGGTCATCGCGGCAAAACAAAGCCGAAACCCATAAAAGAAGCGCTGGCCCGCGCTTCTTCCAAGATGGCGGCGAAGGCCCGAGCCCTGGCAGATCAAGCAGCGTCCTCTCCTGCACACTCAGAGGTGCTGGAGAGCGAAGATGAGACAGACATACAATCTCATTCAGGCGGCTCTCCCTCCCTACCGCAAGCAGGTATGTCACAGACTGCTTTTATAAGGCTGATGGAAACCATGCTCCATAAGGCATTGAAAACAACCTCTGATCAAATCACTAACAATTTGACACGTGAGATCCGTGAAATAGGCCAACGCACTGCAGACCTTGAGACCAGGGTCGACGACATAGAACTCACACTGCAAGAACAGGCCCAAGAACATATTGCCCTCCGCGAGGAAAACGCTATGCTGTTATCGCGTCTGGAAGACGCTGAGAACCGTTCTCGCAGGTCCAATTTGCGACTCAGGGGTATACCAGAGGCGATTGATGATTTACAATCATTTACCACTGCTTTATTTCAAGAGCTTGAACCCTCTATACCCATCGAACGCCTGGAGTTTGACAGAATTCACAGGGCACTAACCCGCCGACAAGCAGACGGGCCACCGCGAGACATCATAGTCAAACTACACTTTTTCCGCACGAAGGAACAAATACTAGCAGCAGCACGGAATAAAAACTCCCTTCAGTTCCAAAGTCACGACTACCAACTGTTCACGGACTTAGCGCCCCTCACCATCGCTAAACGGCGTGCTATGAAACCACAGCTGCAAGTATTACAACAGCACCATCTCAAGTACACATGGAGATTCCCATTTGCCTTGCAATTCTCCTATCAAGGACAACAGCATACCTGCACCACCCCTGAGTCGCTGCAACGCTTACTAGAATCTCTGCACCTGTCGCCCCAGACGCGTCAGCCTGAAACATCTCTACCTTGCACACCAGCCAGATCAATCTCCCAACCATACAACATGACCCCGAAGAGAAACAACCCCGATCCACAGTCCATCTGGAAAGGAACCCCAGCACGATCATCTGGAAACTACCATCCCAGCCCAAAATCTCAAGCCCTCCGCTGAAAGCATGACAGACATATATTCTTTTTTCCTTTTTTTTTGTTTCCTTCCCCCCTTGTTTTTTCCAGCATACAGTTCCTCGGTTGCATCTTCCATGACTCTCTTCACATAGAACGCTTCAGTGACCAGGAGCTGCTGGACGACATCGGTTGGTTTAGGAACTAATACAGCTTCTTGCAAGCCTCCTCTACAGAGCTTCTAGGCCTTTTAAGGCCTACTCAGGTTCAGTTTAACATCCAAACTGTAATTCTACCTGCCTGTATAATGTATAATGTATACACACATTGTATTTTGGCTCATACACTTAAACTGGTATACACAAAGTGTGCCAGGTTAACCCTAGTATTCAGCCATTCCCACTACTACATCATCACAGTATAGCAACCATAATCTTACGAGATTTTACCCTGAATACAAGTCATATTAGGGGTAGAAAAAAAGAGGAAAAATTGACTGATTATGTTGTATGTCCCAATTCCCTCCCTCCCCTTATTTCCTCCCCCCCCCCCTTTTTTTTTTTTTTTTTTCCCTCCCCCTTCCCCCTCCCCCCTCCCCCTCCCTCCACTCCCAATTCCCCCCCCTCCCTTATGTTCGGTGTTAGGTTTATGCCTTATTATATGTTACAACATTGTGGGCTTTAACTTTAAATTGTTTTGATTAATCCCGACTGCGGCGGGGAGCTGTCATTGTGCTCCCTCTCTATGGTGCGCCCTCTCTCTGATTGGTTAACTGATCGTAGGGATGGTGCATTTACTGGTCGGGCGCCACTGACTGTTTGCCTCCCTGATAGGGGGCGATCTCGGTGGCGTGCCCTACACCTTATGCCTTCTCCTTTCTTTATTCCCTCTCTTTTTCTTCTCTCAAACTCTCTCCCTCTACTTTTCCCCATTTTTTTTGTTGGTCGGCTCGCACGGGCTTGGTATCCCTGGTTAATAACTCTCTACATACCTAAACATGGCACCACTTAATGTACTCACTCTAAACGTTAAAGGGCTTAATTCTCCACATAAACGGGTCAAAGCCTTTCAAACGTTCGCATCCCTAAAAGCCAACATAGTGGCTCTTCAGGAAACCCATTATTCAAAGCGCCACACCCCCAACTTTTTTAGCTCTAAATATCCGCAAGTCTTTACCGCCTCAGCAGACACAAAACACCGAGGGGTCCTTCTAGCTTTCCATCACACCACACCATTCACCCCCTTAACCGAAATAAAAGATCCAGAAGGTCGTTACCTACTCCTTGTAGGTCTGTTGCAGGATGTTACAACAACTTTTGTGTCTTATTATGCCTCTAATTCAAACCCAAATCCCTTTTTCTCACATCTACTACAAATAGTGAAAACCCACTGTAAGGGAACCCTATTCCTATGTGGTGACTCCAACTCTGTTTTACAACCACATACAGATAAATCCCCCTATGCCCCCGAACACCACACCCCCTCTATCCAATTCCGTAAACAAATACTTAAGGCCTCCCTTTTAGACACATGGAGAGAATCCAATCCCTCTAAGAAAAATTTTACATTCTATTCACACCCCCATAAATCTTTTTCTAGAATCGACCACATTTTTATTCCCATAGCATTAGCCCCACTCCTTCTCCATTCACATATTCACCCAATCACATGGACAGACCACTGTGCTGTTATCACCACAGTATCTTCTTTAATACCACAGGCCCCTCAAAAGTGGTGGTCCATGAACGACTCCCTCCTAACTAACCAATCATACTGCTTGGATATCCAGATAGCTCTCAAAGATTACTTAACTCATAATGCCACTCCCGATATCTCCCCTATACTACTCTGGGAAGCCCATAAGCCAGTCATACGAGGCACATGCATTTCAGTGGCGTCACACCTCAATAGGGATAAAAATCTCCGAATACACCAACTTGAATCAGAATACCAGAACCACTTCTTACAATTTCAAACTAACCCAATTGAAGCCCACAAAATAACTCTAGAAAAGACGAAACTCGAACTAGACCTACTTTTGGCTGAAGCGGCTGATAAGACTATCCGCAGATCTAGTCACACGATCTACACTAAAGCAAACAAACCTGACACATATCTGGCCTTACGCCTTTGTAGACCAGACCGTGCTCGTGTCCCTATCAGACTTAGACTGTCTAAAGATAATGTGACTAGCAATCCGGTTAAAATTCTCGCTGAATTCCGTAAACAACTAGCAAACTTGTATGAGTCTAAAACGGCATTTTCGCCGAATCAGGCGGACAGGCTCTTTAACAATCTTCCTATTCCTACATTATCTAATACTAGTCGTGATCTGATGGAGAGTACGATCACCACGGAGGAAGTCTTATCAGCCATCAAGTCACTTAAGCCCCATAAACGCCCAGGCCCGGACGGTCTGCCGAGCCTTTATTATAAAAAATTTGCCAGTGAATTAGGCCCCCTCCTTACCAACTCCTTTAACGCTATACTCAAACAACACTCCTTCGGCAGAGACACATTGACGGCACTCATATCGATGATCCCGAAACCAAACACGGACAACACCTCATGGTCTAACTACAGACCAATTTCACTCTTAAATGTCGATATCAAGATTCTAGCCAAAATTTTAGCCCTACGTCTCAACCCTATAATTGGAGGATTGATCCATAAGGACCAAGTAGGGTTCATACCTAAACGACAGGCGAGTGACAACATCCGCCGTGTAATTCTCCTCCAACACCTAGCCCGTTCCCGTAAAATCCCAATGCATCTCCTTTCCTTAGACATCCGGAAGGCTTTCGATACTGTCTCCTGGCCTTACTTATTTTATATTCTCCAACGTTGGGGCTTCGGCCCACATTTTCTGGGGTGGGTCAACGCTCTGTACAATCAACCACAAGCATATGTGCATTACTCAGGCTTCCGCTCAGACCCCTTTCCCATTTCACGAGGAACTAGGCAAGGTTGTCCCTTATCCCCCATTTTGTTTGCACTCGCGATCGAACCTTTAGCTGCCCTGATAAGGAGTAACCCTGATATTCGGGGCTTGGAGATTGCTTCTACCTCACATAAACTTTGCCTTTTTGCCGATGATGCTCTTATGTTCATCACATCCCCCCATACTACCATCCCGATCCTTTTGCACACTCTAGATAGATTTGCCAGGGTCTCGGGGCTCGAAATCAATCAAACCAAATCAAGGGCTCTCAATGTGTCTTTGCCGCAAGCTGATTTAGAAATGATACGTCAAAATTTTCCTTTTCAATGGTCTACCACTTCTATTCCCTATTTAGGGATTAAGCTGACAAGTGACCCATCCCACTTGTTCCAATACAATTACCTCCCAATGCTTACTCAACTAACTTCCCTTCTTAACCTTTGGTTGCCCTTGTGTATCTCCTGGCTCGGCCGCATTGCGGCTGTTAAGATGTCTTTGCTTCCGAAGTTATTATACCTATACAGAGTCCTCCCTGTCACAGTCCCTTCATATTATCATAGGATCATACAAAGTAAAGTTTTTACATTTATCTGGGGATCTAAAAGACCCAGAGTTGCTAGATCCGTCCTTCTTCGTAACAAGTCTAATGGAGGCCTTGGCATCCCAAACTTTCAACATTATTACCAGGCTGCAAGGCTGGCCCAGACGGCTCTCTACCACTCGAAACTCGAAATACCACTCTGGGTTAGCCTTGAAGCTATTGACTCATTTCCGCTTACTATAACTAATCTGCTATGGCTTTCCCCAGCATCTCGAGGCCCCATATCTAACCCAATCACACAACACACTCTCAGACTTTGGGATAAACTGAAAACACCCTTTCAATTGATTTCTCCGCACTCCCCCCTCTTATCATTTCTAGGTCACCCACAATTCTACCCAGCCTATACTGAACCTTTATCATTTCAGTTCTGGGAGCGTGCGGGCCTGACTCGCATATGTGATATAGTCAATACTGACGCTATTAAATCATTTACCAGTATCCAAGCACAAGCACAACTCCCCAGTAAAGAATGCTTCCGTTATCTCCAAATTGCGCACTTTACTCAATCAACAATAAAATCTTTCACTGGACTGGATACTATGACAGAGTACGAGGCTATGTGTGACTCGGACCCGCACGCTCCAGGCGCTATCTCCCATCTCTACGCCCACCTCACTACACCATCCTCGCGTCTACCCGCGTATGCACAGAGATGGTCAACTGATCTAGACATTAATATCGAAGCGGAGGATTGGGCGACTATCTGGACCAACACAAAAAATGCTTCCCAGAACGTGATTGCCTCAGAGGCAAATTACAAGGTGTTGATGCGGTGGTATCTAGTCCCGGCTAGAATTGCTAAATTCTTGCCTGAATTTTCCCCAAACTGTTTCAGGGGATGTAGCGACAGAGGTACTCATCTACACATCTGGTGGACTTGTCCACTGGCGCAACACTTCTGGGAAACTATATTCCAAATGGCGTCCACCCTTCACCAAGTCACCCTAAAACCCAGCCCAATGATAGCCCTGCTCAATTTAATTCCCCAGGACTACACAAGAGCACAGCTTCGCCTCCTTCTCCAGCTGTTCACCGCAGCTAAGCAAACAATCGCTAAGGCTTGGAAAACACCCACGCTCAGTACAACCGAAACTAAAAATCGGGTCACACAAGCAATGGTTCATAGCAAGATTGAGGCGAAAATTTTAGATAAGGTCCCCCACCATGTCAGAATCTGGCAACCATGGATAGATCACTTCCTGCCAGCTGGTATTGATGAACATTTGTTGGGACTCTAAATCTATTTGGTCCTAAACCTGAGGCGGTGATGCCACACTTCTGCCCGTGCGACCCGGCCGACCCTTACCCCCCCTTGCTCCTCTTTTTTCTATCTATTTTTTCTCTTTCTTTCCTCCCCCCCCCCTTTTTTTTTTTTTTTCTCTTCTCTTTTTCTCTCTTTTTCTACCATTAATACCTATTGGTATCGTACTCGGTTTTATACAATGGTCCTGGTGGCTCCCACGTCTGTTTTCTAGGGAGTGACTCGGAACCTTTACATTTAATACTTATTTGGGGGACCCGGTTCCCTCTAAAACTTCTAGTTATTCAATCTTATTCGTTTATACTTGCGATTTGACTGAGTATTCACTTGTTGGTATAATCCCTTATATGCCATGTTGTTAATGCTATTATCTATGTCAATGAAAAGCACTGTCTTATGCTACCTGGCTATCCTTATTGTAATGTATGGAACAGATGCTTGTTAATTACCAATAAAATATTTGAAAAGAAAACAAGCCATTGTAATATATATATGTAGCTGGACCCAGTAATGAAGGGTTCACCCCGATTTATCAGAGCTGTAGCTTTTATGCAAAGGTGCTATTAGAGAAAGTTAGATATTGTTTTGGTCAAACATTTAACTTTTAATGGTCCGACATTCTGCGCAGCAAATATACAGATAACTAAATGTTTGTCTAATGAAAGGTTTAAAATATGAGTTTGTTTATGTACAAATCTAACAATGAAAAATGCGTACATTTGAATCCAGCCACCTTATTGCCTCTATTAGAGGAGGCTGGAGACAAAGGAAGACATGTGTGTTAAATTGATGTGGGAATCAGCTGCTGTGAGCCCAGTGCAGGACACACTCCCTGAAGACCCAGATATTAATTTTTTTGTAGATTTGAGTATGCAGTTTATCACCCAGAAGGATACTCTGTATTCAAAGTCATTGGATGCTTTTTCCCCAGCTCAAGAAGCAGAGCTCCATGTTTTAGCAAAGCCTGTGAGCTATAAAAAGAATGTATATTTATATAGATAGTCGAGATATAGAGAGCTTTTGGTTCCATTTAAAGGGCCAGAAGTTTGTTTTTACTTCGGCAGGTAAACCAACCAAGCATGCCAAGTTAATTTGATCGGCTGTTTTCAGCCTTCCAGGTTCTTGCTGAGGTAGCCATATTAACTTTCACACATGGAAGCAGACAAGGTGACTAAGGATGCTGCATTTACAGCCCCGGACACTTGATGGGTCTGTGCAACTCACAGATTCCACCCTAGTTCTGGCCCAGTATAGCTGGGATTAATAATTCAACTTTAAGGACCCCAGAACGAGAAGAACAAGTGGTCCGCAGGGGGCAACTTCTTATGAAATAGGACTTTGTTAAAGGTGATCATTTATGTCTGCCAGCCACTCTTTTCCCTCCAGCTTGACACATGGACCGTGTCCTCAGTCACAAGAAGTTATGGCTGCCTTAGTAAATGAGCTTGGGATAGAGCCAGGGTTCTCCACAGTTGTTTTTATAACATATCACTTCTTGTTTTACCTGTTACCAAAAGTGTTACCAAAAGCTGAACATCCCTTCCAGAGATCACAAAAAAGATATATCCAGATATGCCCAAGTCAGGATCTTACAAGTATGCATTTTGTCTGTATGGACATGTTTTTTGGATGTCCAGTGGCAAATGCCACAGTAAAAAGTGTTATCAGAAGTAGTTTGTAAGTACAGAGTGCCAGAAAGTACAGAGAGTAACAGAGGAAATAATTTTTTTATAGGAGAGTCCTTACTAGAAGTTTTGAGGTTTTATTTTTACACCCCCTACAGTCTACAATATAGCGGACAAAGTAAAGTAAGAAACTAGAAAACTTTTGCCTGAATGTTTTCTTATATTTTATCAAGCCTCTAAGGGGGGTGTTGGACTCTCTCCCTATGGGATTTGGTTTGGGAGTGTGTTACTCACTTGCTTATATATATCTCAGCAGCTGAAGTCCTCCATTTGGATCTCACAGAGAATGTTGCTGATCTTTTAAGGTTTTTTGACAAACTAATTTATGTGTTTTCTCCCCAATTCCAGATCCTAAAAGTTTGGAAGGATCTAAAACTAAAGCCAGGTGACTTGTGGATTGTTAAGAGACATTTATATATAAGGAAATGTTTGGAGACTCAATACAGCATCTATTTCATGTACAGTTTTTGCAAAACTTGAAGGAAAAGTCACCTGGATCCACACCAGACACTGCAAAAATGACTAAATTAAAGAAATCTGTGTTTGATTTGTTTCCCTCTTGTGAACACAGTCTAGGGTACTTTTTGATTCAATTACTTTAATTGTAAGGGATATATATATATATATATATATATATATATATATATATATATATATATATATATATATATATTTGAAAAGTAGTTCTGCCATGTTGAAGTCATATTTGTCTTTTGTATGTCTTCCATTTTATGTAGAATTGTCTGTGTTTACATATGCTGATAAGTCAGCATGTCCACAATTCAGCTAGAAGGCCATTCTGGCCACAGGACTGTACAGCCAGCACTCTGTAAATATGTCTTATCAATCATTTGTTTTTCACAATGAAAAGTCATTTGGTAATGAAAAAGTTGCTCAGCTATTATTTTCTCCACAATGGAGTTTTATTTTTTTTTTGCCTCTTTGGCCAGGACTACCTCCACCTAAAGCGTGTGGAGGTTCCAGGTTAAAGGTGATAGCAGGTATGGTTAGTGATCAAAATATTGATCAAAAGAGGGGAGACTGTAATGGAAATTTGTAGGTTCTGTATATAATTGTATTGTATTTTGTGTGTATCGCACACTGCCCTCACTGTGCACACGGCACTAATAATGTTTTCAGTAAATGTTTACATTCTTTTGAGTCCTGATTAGAATTAGCCTGCCTATGTAACGCCCCTTGTTACCATAAATGTACAATTGTAATATTAATGTGATACCTACGTAATCATGTGCATAAAAACCTTCAATTGCGTCATAATAAAGCAGAACAGTTATTTGGAAAGATGCTGAGCGTATCTTTTGTGTCTGTTCCCCACTGCAGTAGTTATTATTTATTTGGAACCACTCATCAATATGAGGATAGGAGTTGCCTATCATCAATTTAACCAAGTCAGCAGCAGTGGTTTTGGTGCCCTTTGCAGATGTATGCTTTGAAAGCTATGGGTTGACAAGGAGCCCTCATATTTTGTAACATGGCAACTGCTTGCCATGAGGTGTCTGAATAATTTTGTAGTATAATGAAGAACTGGTGAAATCAACTCAATGGTGACAAGGAGGAGATATCATAGGAGGGGGCTGTAAGGTAAGTTTAGTATATCATTCTCAGATTGCTAGACACAGGGAATATTTCATCAATTGGATTTAAGAATGGAGGAAATGTTGTAGGGCACCTGCAATCTGGACAACACATCTATTACATTACAAAATTTGCAGGCTGAAGTTATGCCATTGCCATCCATATGCACATATGAAATGTTTGACTCCCCTTCCCTAAGTAAATAGAACTACAGTTGGCCAGCAACTAACCAAACTGGGTCTGTTACACACAGGCCTTAGCTCTACTAACGTCAAAGACTGGTCTCTTCTGTCTGTTAATAATTCTTTAATGCTAAAAATCAAAGGAACATGGGGATTTATTTACTAAAGGCAAATCCCCTTTGCACTACAAGTGCACTTGCTTGTATGTGATTGGATGATAAAATCTGCAGAGCTTCCCCTCATTTTAGATCTTCACCTCAGATCTAAAGTGACTGCACTTCCCAATGCACTTGCAGTGTGCTTGTAGTGCAAATTGGATAATAAACAATAGACAATAAACAATATCTTTATTTAAAAAAAAATCCATACATATCCACTACTTAATGGTCTTGTATTTTATTTATCATTATATCATTTCTTACTGCATTTTGCTGCCTCCTTGTAGCATCCTCTGTGAGCTCCCTATCTCTCCTTTTCCCCCTCACATCTGCAATTTTTAGAACGAGCAGTTCATGCACAGCTCTATGCACACTACAAATCCCATAGTACAGGGGTGCTCAACCGGTTGCCCGTGGGCCACATGTGGCCCACAGAGCCCTCTGCAAGCCCAGATCACAGGTTGTAGACCCGCCATCCCAGAGTATCAGAGTGAATGGAGCCAGCTCCGGAGAAAGAAAGTAGCTGTAGAGGAAGCAGGAGCTGCATAAGCCAATGCTTCCTCTATAATACCTGCTCCTGTCCCAGGTGAAGTGCATTTGGTATCACTCTGCCTGTGACAGGAACCTTTCCAACAGCCAGCGAAGCGTGAAAGATAAAAGGTCAATTTATTAAATATCACAGTTTACCAAATGGGCATATTATTATCATAGTTTTGCAATAGGCATAAATGAGCAATGGGCATAGGTTTGTAATTGATATTAGACAGCTTTCACACTGATCCATAGACTTCTAATACAGTATATCCTGCAGATTTGGTGCACTTTCTGAAAGTGCATCACAACTCCTGAATGCAGGAGTTTTGGTGTGCTTTCAGAAAGTGCACCCCACCCGCAAGGTGTAATAGAAGTTTATGGCTCAGTGCAGCTAAGCCGCAGGAAAGCCGTTGGTGCACTGCTCTTCCTCCCACAGTACAGGTAAACCACAGTGCGTCAGTTTGAAAGCAGCATTTTAGGGGGTTCAGGACAGTGAGGTTTGGGGGTGGTAAAAGCCCATAGTGGCCTGCAACCGGTTACCAAATCACTTAAATGACCCTCACTCTTCAAAGTGTTGGACACCCCTGCCATAGTACATAGCTCATAATCTTTAATTCATTACAGGAGCAAGCAAGAGAGGGTGGCTATATCTCTACATACAGTGGGACC
Organism: Lithobates clamitans; assembly: GCA_037952925.1. NCBI lineage: Eukaryota > Metazoa > Chordata > Amphibia > Anura > Ranidae > Lithobates > Lithobates clamitans. The sequence continues at coordinate 9,398,121 of JBBGZY010000190.1, forward strand.
ATGGAAAATAAACATGGTGTCAGGTCACCTTGAGTCTAGGTGACAGATGCACTCTGTAGGAGTCAGAAGTGCACCGCTAGGTAGTGGACCCTAGGACTGACTGCTGCGGATTGAACCCTGGGAGGTTCAGGAAGCAGGTCTTCTGGATCACAGACACAGATCCCACTGGGAGCTAGAGCATAGATTTCCCATGGTGCGGAGTCTAAGAGCCAGCGGGTGTTCACCAGAGCCTTTAGTGGTAAGGATGGACTGCGCTGCAGTCTGGCTCCAGGTCACGTCCCCCAGGGCCTCACAGCTCACGCTCACGCCAGACTACAGGAGAAGAGGAAGGAGGCAGCAGGCTGGAACAACAAGGAAAGTAAGGAACAAGCCAAAGTCGGGGCCACAAGCACACAAGGACAACAGAGTTCACGCCAAGGTTCAGGGTCACAGGCAAACAGGGATGGTCAGGGACACGCCAAAGGTCAGGGTCACGAGCAGACAGGAATAGTTAAGAACAGGCCAAAGTCGGTAACTGGAATCAGACGTAGGAAACACAGCAAGTACACACGGAGGCTAACACACAATGGTTGATCAGCACTGCTGGCTTGCAGTGCACAGGTTAATATAGGGTTCCCTGATAGGGCCTGGGGTGGGGCCATGCTTAGAGGAGAGGTTATAAAACCAGTCAGGGGAGAGGCAGCTGGTCTTTAGAGAAACACATGGAGACAGGTAAGCTGATAGAGAAACTCTATTGCATACCATGACAGTACCCCCCCCCCCCCTTATGAGGCCTCCCCCTCCCCCGCCTGGGCCCTGGCTTAAAGGGAAACTCCAGATGAAACCTCCTCAACAGATGAGGCACAAAGACTCTACAGCGCCGGGAATCGAGAACTTGACTAACCTCGTACTTAAGATTATCCTCAGAGACCGAAACCGAGGTAGGGATAGGACGAGAGGACTTATTGAGGGCTAAAGGCTTCTTAGGAATGGGTAAAGGCATAAGAAGACCATCAGGAGTCTGAGCAGGTTCCCCCCAGACCCTTAAAGATGAGCTGGACATCCAACACAGGATCATCAGACTGGGCAGAAGTCAGTGGATCCCTGAGGCCAGGTTGGTTAGAAAGTGATGTGTGACAAAAGTCAAGCTGGATAGCTTCACTGGGCATAGGCTGAATTGGTGCAGAGGCCGACTGAACAGCATTGCCAGGTGCAGTGACCACCAGAATTGCATCACAGGGCGTAGCGACTGTTGAACTGGTAGACGAGTCAGCCTGGGTGTGTGTCCAAGGGGGTCCAGGAACAAGCAAAGGTAAATGACCATGCAAACTGGAGTGAATGTTTACAGGTGGGCTCCTCATCCAGAGTGCCACATGACCCAGAGAGTGCCTCAGTCCGACTATTGCAGGAGACATTCCAGAAATCACTTTATGCAGCGGGAAGAGCAGAAGATACTGGGATGGTGTCAACAGTAAGGTTTCTCTTTTGGGGTAACATTGAGTAGGCAGGAAGAGGAACAGGAGGAACCCCAAGCCAGGATCCGTTCAGCAGTCCAGTCAATGTGTGGAGAATGAAACCGTAACCAAGGAAGTCCTAATATGATTGGAGATGAAGCTTTAGGCAAGACAAGGAAGGATATCCACTTCTGGTGGAGTGTCCCTACCGACATCTTAACAGGAAGGGTCTGGAAGCGGATAGGACCCCCTGGGAGAACAGTGCCATCAATCGCCAAGACCACCAATGGCGTTGAAAGGGGCAAAAGGGTAAGTCTCATGGAAGATGCAGTTTCCCAATCCATGAAATTGCCAGCGGCTCCGGAATCCAGATGTGCCGAGACCGAACGAGAGGAAGCGCCGACATGAAGGAACACAGAAAGAAGAAGACGAGAAGGTGAAGGTGATACTTTAGGGTCTAATACTCCACCTTCCAGATGTATTAGCCCCAATCTTTTTTCCGGACGAAGAGAACAAGTGTCACGAAAAATGACCTTTGGCCCCACAATAGAGGCACAGGCCCAGAGTTCTGCACCTAGCGCATTCTTCAGGAGACAACTTGGTCCAGCCCAGCTGCATAGGTTCCTCAGCGGGCAGGGGATGCTCCTCGGATCGAAGAGAAGGGACTGGGAGCTCAAGCTGCCTAAGGAATGGGGAGTGCTGGCGTCTTTTTTCCAGGGCCCTCTCCTGAAAGCGAATATCGATCTGGTTACACAAGGTGATGACACCGTCCAGATCAGCAGGAAGGGATCTTCCTGCTAATTCATCCTTCACTCTATCAGAGAGGCCATGTAAAAAAGTTGCAACTAGGTCCTCATTATTCCAGCTCAATTCAGCTGTGAGGATACGGAACTGAAGTGCATACTGTCCCACAGAAGCGGACTCTTGACGGAGACGTCAAAGAGCGCTAGCCACTGAGGAGACACGACCTGGTTCCTCGAAGATATTCCGAAAAAGTTTCAAGAAATCAGACAGTCTAGAAACCACTGGATCATTCAGTTCCCACAGAGGGGCAGCCCAAGCTAGCGCCTCGCCGGACAGAAGGGATATAATATAGGCTACCTTTACCCGATCAGACAGGAAGTTTTGGGGCTGAAGTTCAAAATGAATCGTGCACTGTCTAAGGAACCCCCTGCGAGCCTTGGAGTCCCCAGAGAAATTGGCCGGAGCTGGCAGTTGTAATGAATGTGTGGCTGCGACTGGTGCGTTAGGTGCAGCAGCAGATAACGGTTGAGGTTTTTGAACCGGGGTTCCTAATGAGGCCTGAACCTGTTCAAAACGGGATGCCAAATCCTGAAGGAATCGCATCACTTGGGTCTGATGCGATTCCTGGGTCTCAAGTCTGCAAACTAAGCCCTGCAACGGATCATCTGCGAGTAGCGGCACATCAGCCGGGTCCATGGCTGATCAAACTGTCAGGTCACCTTGAGGCTAGGTGACAGATGCACTCTGTAGGAGTCAGAAGTGCACCGCTAGGTAGTGGACCTAGGATTGAACCCTGGGAGGTTCAGGAAGCAGGTCTACTGGATCACTGACACAGATCCCACTGGGAGCTAGAGCATAGATTCCCCAGGGCGCAGAGTCTAAGAGCCAGCAGGTGTTCACCAGAGCCTTTAGTGGTAAGGATGGACTGCTCTGCAGTCTGGCTCCAGGTCACGGCCCCAGGGTCTCACAGCTCACGCTCATGGTAGACTACAGGAGAAGAGGAAGGAGGTAGCAGGCTGGAACAACAAGGAAAGTAAGGGACAAGCCAAGGTCAAGGCCACAAGCAGACAAGGACAACAGAGTTCACGCCAAGGTTCAGGGTCACAGGCAAACAGGGATGGTCGGGGACACGCCAGAGGAAATAATTTTTTTATAGGAGAGTCCTTACTAGAAGTTTTGAGGTTTTATTTTTACACCCCCTACAGTCTACAATATAGCGGACAAAGTAAAGTAAGAAACTAGAAAACTTTTGCCTGAATGTTTTCTTATATTTTATCAAGCCTCTAAGGGGGGTGTTGGACTCTCTCCCTATGGGATTTGGTTTGGGAGTGTGTTACTCACTTGCTTATATATATCTCAGCAGCTGAAGTCCTCCATTTGGATCTCACAGAGAATGTTGCTGATCTTTTAAGGTTTTTTGACAAACTAATTTATGTGTTTTCTCCCCAATTCCACATCCTAAAAGTTTGGAAGGATCTAAAACTAAAGCCAGGTGACTTGTGGATTGTTAAGAGACATTTATATATAAGGAAATGTTTGGAGACTCAATACAGCATCTATTTCATGTACAGTTTTTGCAAAACTTGAAGGAAAAGTCACCTGGATCCACACCAGACACTGCAAAAATGACTAAATTAAAGAAATCTCTGTGTTTGATTTGTTTCCCTCTTGTGAACACAGTCTAGGGTACTTTTTGATTCAATTACTTTAATTGTAAGGGATATATATATATATATATATATATATATATATATATATATATATATATTTGAAAAGTAGTTCTGCCATGTTGAAGTAATATTTGTCTTTTGTATGTCTTCCATTTTATGTAGAATTGTCTGTGTTTACATATGCTGACAAGTCAGCATGTCCACAATTCAGCTAGAAGGCCATTCTGGCCACAGGACTGTACAGCCAGAGTCTAAGAGCCAGCAGGTGTTCACCGGAGCCTTTAGTGGTAAGGGTGGACTGCTCTGCAGTCTGGCTCCAGGTCACGGCCCCAGGGTCTCACAGCTCACGCTCATGGTAGACTACAGGAGAAGAGGAAGGAGGTAGCAGGCTGGAACAACAAGGAAAGTAAGGGACAAGCCAAGGTCAAGGCCACAAGCAGACAAGGACAACAGAGTTCACGCCAAGGTTCAGGGTCACAGGCAAACAGGGATGGTCGGGGACACGCCAAAGGTCAGGGTCACGAGCAGACAGGAATAGTTAAGAACAGGCCAAAGTCGGTAACTGGAATCAGACGTAGGAAACACAGCAAGTACACACGGAGGCTAACACACAATGGTTGATCAGCACTGCTGGCTTGCAGTGCACAGGTTAATATAGGGTTCCCTGATAGGGCCTGGGGTGGGTCCATGCTTAGAGGAGAGGTTATAAAACCAGTCAGGGGAGAGGCAGCTGGTCTTTAGAGAAACACATGGAGACAGGTAAGCTGATAGAGAAACTCTATTGAATAACTACGACACATGGCCACCCTCTAAAGGAAGTCAGATCACAGCAGCAAAAAAAAAAAAGCTATTTGGATATTTTGAGGAGACTGAGAGCAATAGAAGGTACTTTTTAACCACTTACGGACCGCCCGCTGTCATTATACTGCGGCACTAGCTGCCATAACCCTGGCATCCTCTTTTTCAGCCGGCAGTCCACTTTCAGATAAAAGTGGTCTCTGTGGCACATTTTCTGCAAGATCACTTCTATCGCCGCGCTCCGTTGCCTTCCGCCACTTACTGGAGCTGCTGGCAGTGGTGGAGGCGATTGCGTCCTCTCCCCTCTGTGGTATGAAGCTGAGTGAGGGGAAGATGGCCCCCACCCAGCTCTATACCATTGCAGGGCAGAAGTAACGTCCAAATGACACTTCCGCCCATAGCTCTTAAAGGGACATTTTTTTTTTTATTGCATTTTATTATAAATATGAGATCTGAGGTCTTTTTGACCCCAGATCTCATATTTAAGAGGTTCTGTCATGCTTTTTGTTTCTATTACAAGGATGTTTACATTCCTTGTAATAAGAATAAAAGTGACACATTTATTTTTTATTAAAGAACAGTGTAAAAATAAAAAATAAAAAGTAAAATAAATACGAAAAATAAATAAAAAATGTAATGCACCCCGTCCTGCCAAGTTTGCGTGCAGAAGCGACGCGCATATGAAAGTGGTGTTCAAACCACACATGTTAGGTATCACCGCAATCGCTAGCCCTAGACCTTCTCTGTAACTCAAAACATGCAACCTAAAAGATTTTTTTTTTTTATTTAAAGTTTTTATTGTATTGTAAAAAGGAAAAGGAGTACAGAACATCGCCAATTGGGCATACCCTGGCGTTATTATGCATGTATAAACATCAAAAGTGATAAGAGAATACTTATGAGTAGCCTCTATCAAGCTACATCAAGACTAGAATTTTAACATTAGATGAACAGTTGTATAACAAAGACATAGAAAAGCTTATCATAACATTGTACCGGTCAGTTAGCCTAGTGAGGAGGTGAACTCCCAAAGGTAATAATGGTACTGGGATAAACAAAGGGAACTGCATTGATTAGTACACTGAGGTATTGTAGGATTATGTGATGGAAAGGGTGCAAGATGTGGGAACCAATTCAGGAAAAGTTTATATTGCTAGCACAGTGGTGAGCTTCTCGGGTCAGAGATCCAGAATTTCCAGGTGTTATTAAATCTATTAACGGACATATTGGCCTTGGCAAAGGAAAACTCCATCTGGAAGTGCAGGTTGAGTAATCGAATGGTATCTTTAATAAGGGCGGGTCTGTTGATTTCCACTGCTTCGTAATCGTTAGTCTTGCTGCAATTAGGATGTGTGTGACCAGCGTTTGTAAGTGTTTCGCCCATGCGGGGATTGAGAGTCCCAGGAGCAGGTCAAGTGGAGACATAGATGGTGATAAACCACACAGAGATCCAATCAGTTTCTGTACCTTCCTCCAAAAATTCTTAATGAGGTGGCACTCCCACCATATATGTGCAAGAGATCCAGTTTTATCACAGCCTCTCCAGCATTTGGGCGAGGTATTTGGGTATATCTTCGCTAGCCTTTCTGGGGTAAAGTACCATTTGTGAAAAAGCTTCTGTAGTGATTCCCAATGGTTAATACAGTGAGATAGGTGTAGAGGCAATGTGAGGGCTTTTTGCCACTGTAGAACTGGAGGTGAGTGTTCCAGCAAAGAGGACCAATACTGTTTGGAGGAAGATAGCAGGTCGGTAGCTGGCTTGGTGAGCAGTTTATACACTAGAGAGATTCCTTTGGCCTTGGATGTATCCAGGTTGTAGAACTTGATCAGGGGGAGCAAGACACAGTCCGAGGATGACCAGCCCAGTTTTGACAGGCTGGATCTAATCCGCAAGTAGAGAAAGAATGTGTGCTTGGATAGACCAAACTGCTGTCTTAGATGTTCGAAGGTATGCAAACCTGAAGGCGATAAAAGCATATCAAAGCTGGTGACTCCGGCTTTTGTCCACTCCGAAAGGGGTAAGTCTGGGGAGATAAGGTGCATCGCCTCAATAGGTAGTGTTGTTAGAGTATCTACTGAGATCCCTCTATTGAATTGCAGTAGTGCAGACCAGACTCTTATGGAGGATGTGATGGTATCGAGAGGGTATTGCTTAGGATGAAGATTAAGCCATAACGCGGCGAGGAAGAGTTTAGTGTTCATAAGCAGTATGGTGGCTTCAATTTGTTTCCAGTTTTTGTGGTGGTTATCTGACCACCAAGATTTCAATTGATCTAAAATAGTTGCTCGGTGATATGCTTGGATGTCTTGTGCACCCAAGCCTCCGTGTTGAGCTGGGGTTACAAGTATAGCTTTTTTTTACTCTAGGACGCTTTTGTTGCCAAATGAAACTGTTAATGATCCCTTGGAGTTTCTTGATCTGGTTCTGTGCTAGAGGTAGGGGTATTGTACGAAAAAAATATAAAACATGGGGAAGTAAATACATTTTTGCCTGAGCTACCCTACCAGCCCAAGAGGCTGGAACCTTACTTAATTCTTTTACTAGCCGTGTGAGCTTGCCCACGAGGTCTTCTAGGTTGGTTCTCAATATTAACTGGCTAGGGAATGTTAGATGGATTCCCAAATATGGGAGAAAAGAGTTGAGGGCCCAAGCAAATGGCGAGGTAGAGTTAATGGATTTTACAGTCTGAGGGTCTAGGCCAAGGTTAAGCATTAGGGATTTACTGTGATTCAGCTTATACATTGATATGACACTGAACAATTCTAGGACTCTTTGGACTGCAGGAAGGGACACCAAAGGATTGGTTAGGGCTATAATCACGTCATCTGCATATAGGCCAATTTTGTGATCAACTTCTCCCATTTTTATCCCTGAGATCGATGGGTCAGATCTAATGAGTTTTGCTAGGGGCTCCATTATCATGGCAAATATTAGAGGGGACAACGGGCACCCCTGTCTGGTGCCATTAGTAATCTGAAAGGGGTTGGAGACGACACCCGAAGTCCAAATGCGTGCAGATGGGTGAGTGTACAAACCTAATATGGCAGTAAGAACGGTGTCCGACAGTCCAAATTTGCGGAGCACTGCCTCCATGTATGGCCAATAAACTCTATCGAACGCCTTCTCTGCATCCAAAGAAAGGAAGAGAGAAGGTGGTCAAATATGCTCCATCCATTGGATAAGGTCAATAAAACGTCTGGTGCCATCTGAGGCTTGTCTGCCGGACACAAATCCCACTTGATCAGGGTGAATAATCTGGGGGATGATAGTGGAGAGGCGTTGTGCAAGGAGTTTGGCAAAAAATTTAGTATCTGTGTTGAGGAGTGAGATCGGACGGTAGTTGGCAGGGTTGTCTGGAGCCTTTCCCGGTTTTGGAATGGTGACCACTAAGGTGTCGAGGGATTCCTTAGGTATTAAACCTGTGGTAGCAAATTGGTTGTACATGTTACACAAATGGGGGACTAAGGGTTGGGTGAAGCGTTTATAGTACTCATTGGGTAGTCCATCAGGTCATGGTGCCTTATGTAGTGGTAAGTTTTTTATAAATTTTTGGATTTCGTTATGTGAGAAAGGAGCTGCTAAGAGGTCAAGTTGTTCTGAAGAAATAGAGGGAAGGGAGATAGAGGATAGAAATTTTGTTATGTCAGTTTGGGAGGGAGCAGATTGGGGGGTCTGTTTCCGTAAGATTGTAAAGTTTTGTGTAGAAATTGCCAAATTCATTAGCAATATCTAGCGGATTAGTCAGGCGCTGTCCCCTGGTTTATTGGCTGATGAGTAGGTATATAATCAAAATTTTTGCGAAGGTGATCGCTGAGCTGGAGTCTGAGATTTTTAAGTTCTATGGAGATATTACTAGAGGGGGATCTCTTGTTCATGAGTTCAAGAGATCGAATTTGTTTTAGGAGGGACTCAGTAGTATGGGAGTGTTGTTTTTTTGCTTGGGCCCCAAGTTTTATGAAAAGACCTCTTAGGCAAGCCTTGTGAGCATTCCAAAGAATAGCGTGATCAGTTACAGAATTTACATTTTGCTGGAAATAATTGTCAATCTCAGATTGTATCCGAGACTCAAAATTGGTATTGTTAAGGAGGGAGGTATTCAGTCGCCAAACCGTATGTCTGGCGATTTGTGTAGGGGATGCTAGCTTTATCGTGACTGGAGCATGGTCAGACCACGATATGGTTCCTATATGAGAAACGGTGATAGACTGAAGTAGATGCTTATCTGTTATAAACATGTCAATTCGAGAATAAGATTGGTGTGGTGGGGAGAAGTAGGTGTAATCTCTCTCCATATCATGCATGCACCTCCAGGGGTTGTATAAGTCCTCTCGTTTGAGAATAGTGGATAGCGCTGAGGGCCTACATCGTGAAGGATTGGAAGTATCTAGTGAAGGGTCAATTACTTCATTAAAGTCTCCACAAATAATTAAGGGTGAAGATCTAAAAGGAGTCAATTTGGCAAAGAGGTTGGCATAGAATTTTTTTTGGCCCGTGTTGGGAGCATAAATGTTAACTAATGTGAGAGGGCGGTTGTCAAACGTGGCTGATAGGATTAAGAATCTGCCTTCCTCATGACTTTCACAATGGTGGAGTTTGAAATCTATTGCCGCATTAATGGCAATCATCACTCCTCTCTTTTTTTAGAAGCGTTTGCAAAGAAGCAGTGGGGATATTTTTTGTGAATACATTGGGGTTGTTTAAGTTTAGAAATGTGTGTTTCTTGAACACAGATTACATCTGCATGCTGTTGTAATGCTTCTTTCCATAGCAGGTTTGCTTTTAAAAGGCGAGTCTAGGCCTTTCACATTAAGGGAGGTGATTGAGAGTGACATGATAGCAGAGCAATTATGAGGGCCTAGGCCGAGGGAGAGAAAATTCACTTACCGCTGATAGATGGGAGATACACACAGAGACAAATCAATGCTGTATGTGCTACTGATAGGTGAACAAAAAACTAATCAGCTACTAAAATACAAACAATTTTAAATCCTGAAAGAGAGATAAAACAGTTGTTGAATAATCTGTAATGATATCAAAAGTCAAAGAATTGTGTGCTTAGCCTGAGGGGTGGTGAGAAAAAAGGGTGTTTCGCCCAGGCTGGAAATGAGAAAGGCTAGGGACCTGGGCTTATTTTGTTGGATACTTTAGTTGCGGTGTGCTTAGAATCAGATGGCTTGTTTGTGGGGATAGCTTGATCCATTTCTATAGGAGCAATGGGGAGGAGACCCCAGTTGGTGAGTTTCTTGTAGCCATCTTTTGGAGTGAGAATAGGGACAATCTTTTGTTGGTGAGTAACCAGCAATTTCGTTGGGAAGCCCCATCTATACACTATTTTTTTCTGCTGGAGAATACATGTAACTGGGGCGAAAGCTCTGCGCATTTCCATTGTGGCAGGAGACAGATCAGTGAATAGTTTAACATTAGCGTAGGGGGGCGGCAGGGGTTTCGAGGATCTGGCAGCGGAGAGAACTTGCTCCTCAACATGAAAGAAATGTATCCGCGCCAAAACATCTCTAGGGATGTCATCTGAGAGGTGTGGCGGTTTAGCGATTCTGTGGGCCCGGTCAATTAGAGTATCACAGGTGTTGAGAAGCGGAAGTAAGGCAGAGATAAGTTGCTGCAAGTATGGTGTGATTTCGTTCGGTTTGACTGACTCAGGGATGCCTCTAAAATTGATATTGTTTCGCCTGGAGCGGTTTTCTAAATCCGCTAATTTCATTTTAATGTGGTGGATTTCTTCCGTGTGGTGCTCATGTGCATCTAACAATTCATTGTGCGCTTTAGAGTAATCCTGCAAATTTTCTTCCAGAGCATCTGTACGCTCTTCTATGCAGTCTATCCTGTCATGCATCTGGGATATTGATAATTGGAGCTCCCTGTGTAAATCTTGCTGTAGTGTAAGAAGCATAGATTTCAGTTTTGCTTCAGAAACAGTATTATCCGTGGCAGGGATAGCAGCCAGAGAGGGAGCATTTTGGGATTTCATGTGACCCTGCAACAACATGGGACCACAATTGCTTTTTAGCATGTGGTTCCTTGTTTGGGGAGTGTACAGGGGAGGTAGCTAGCCTCTTAGCTCTGTCAGGGTGAAGTCCTCCTAGGGGCTCCTCTGGAGGAGGGTGGGTGTCCATAGTTTCTTTTGTGGACACTGTGGCTGGGTCTCCTTGACGAGGCAGCGCTGTAGGGGCAGCAGGCAGGCAATCAGAGCCATTATGGGAGCCGTTATTGCTGGCATGTCGGCGCCATCTTGGGTCCCTTGCATGGCGGCGGCCGCCGGATAGTAACCTGTCAGGCGGCGGGGATTTGGCGGCTTGTAACTCCGCAGCGACATGCCCTGGAGTGTCCCCGGTCCTCCCATGCTCCGGTGGTGTGAGCTGTGAAGAGGAAGGTAGCTGCGGGTTGCCATTCTCCAGGCCGTGGAGCTCGGACCTCAGGCAGCCATCCTGGTCCGCAGCAGGCCACGCCCCTGCAACCTGAAAGATTTTTTAAATGTCGCATATGGAGATTTTTAAGGATAAAAGTTTGTCACCATTCCACGAGCGGGTGCAATTTTGAAGCGTAACATGTTGGGTTTCAATTTACTTGGCTTCACATCATCTTTCACAGTATAAAAAAAAATGGGCTAACTTTACTGTTGTCTTATTTGTTCATTCAAAAAAGTATATTTTTTCCAAAAAAAGTGCGCTTGTAAGACCGCTGCGCAAATACGGTGTGACAGAAAGTATTGCAACGACCACCATTTTATTCTCTAGGGTGTTAGAAAAATATATACAGTTACAATAAAAAGTATGTGAACCCTTTTGGAATGATATGAATTTCTGCACAAATTGGTCATAAAATGTGATCTGATCTTCATCTAAGTCACAACAATAGACAATCACAGTCTGCTTAAACTAGTAACATACAAAGAATTAAATGTTACCATGTTTTTATTGAACACACCATGTAAACATTCACAGTGCAGGTTGAAAAAGTATGTGAACCCCTAGACTAATGAGATCTCCAAGAGCTAATTGGAGTGAGGTGTCAGCCAACTGGAGTCCAATCAATGAGATGAGATTGAAGGTGTTGGTTACAGCTGCCCTGCCCTATAAAAAACACACACCAGTTGTGGGTTTGCTTTTCACAAGAAGCATTGTCTGATGTGAATGATGCCTCGGACAATAGAGCTCTCAGAAGACCTACGATTAAGAATTGTTGACTTGCATAAAGCTGGAAAGGGTTATAAAAGTATCTCCAAAAGCCTTGCTGTTCATCAGTCCATGGTAAGACAAATTGTCTATAAATGGAGAGAGTTCAGCACTGCTGCTACTCTCCCTAGGAGTGGGCGTCCTGTAAAGATGACTGCAAGAACACAGCACAGACTGAGGTGAAGAAGAATCCTAGAGTGTCAGCTAAAGACTTATAAAAGTCTCTGGCATATGCTAACATCCCTGTTAGCGAATCTACGATACGTAAAACACTAAACAAGAATGGATTTCATGGGAGGATACCACAGAGGAAGCCACTGCTGTACAAAAAAACATTGCTGCACGTTTACAGTTTGCACAAGAGCACCTGGATGTTCCACAGCAGTACTGGCAAAATATTCTGTGGACAGATGAAACTAAAGTTGAGTTGTTTGCAAGAAACACACAACACTATGTATGGAGAAAAAGAGGCACAGCACACCAACATCAAAATCTCATCCCAACTGTGAAGTATGGTGGTGGGGACATCATGGTTTGGGGCTGCTTTGCTGCGTCAGGGCCTGGACGGATTGCTATAATCAAGGGAAAAATGAATTCCTATGTTTATCAAGACATTTTGCAGGAGAACTTAAGGCCATCTGTTCACCAGCTGAAGCTCAACAGAAGATGGGTGTTGCAACAGGACAACGACCCAAAGCATGGAAGTAAATCAACAACAGAATGGATTAAACAGAAGAAAATATGCCTTCTGGAGTGGCCCAGTCAGAGTCCTGACCTCAACCCGATTGAGATGCTGTGGCATGACCTCAAGAAAGCGATTCACACCAGACATCCCAAGAATATTGCTGAACTGAAACAGTTCTGTAAAGAGGAATGGTCAAGAATTACTCCTGACCATTGTGCACATCTGATCTGCAACTACAGGAAACGTTTGGTTGAAGTTATTGCTGCCAAAGGAGGTTCAACCAGTTATTAAATCCAAGGGTTCACATACTTTTTCCACCTGCACTGTGAATGTTTACAAGGTGTGTTAAAAAAAAAAACATGGTAAGATTTAATTCTTTGTGTGTTATTTGTTTAAGCAGACTGTGATTGTCTATTGTTGTGACTTAGATGAAGATTAAATCACATTTTATGACCAATTTGTGCAGAAATCCATATCATTCCAAAAGGGTTCACATACTTTTTATTGCAACTGTATATAATGTTTGGGGGTTCTAAGTCATTTTCTAGCAAAAAAAAATGATTTTAACTTATAAACAACAAGTTTGAAAAATAGGCCTGGCCTTAAAGTGGTTAAGTTAAGACTACATACTCACATAGAATTTTATTTTTAAAATTATGCATAGAATACTGACCAGTCAAAAGCCCTAAAGATCCTGAGGACTTCATAACAGTGATTTCAAGACCATCTTAAGTAGAGTGACCTTTAGATGTGCCAGCATTTAAGGTTTCAGAAGATAACCAGTTTGCTCCTTTTACTCTGCATGAAAATAAATGTATTGGCATTGGGAGTTAAACCCTATGGGTACCCAATTGAGAGTATATGTTGTGTACTAAAAGTTAAGTATATAACCAAACTTCTTTTATCAATAAAACTATTATGATCAAACCAAAAAGTATTTCAGAAAAAAATGCAAAGGTACTAAAATGTCTATTATTTATACATTCCCTTCTGCTAATAAAAGTGGCATTTTACATGTTGGGAGGTGTAGTGATACTTAATAATATGAAAAAATATGTTAAATCAACATGAAAACTAAACTTTACAGGGATACTGTGGATTTAAACCAGTGACATTCTATAATTTGTACTTACATTTAAAATACATTTGGTACATGTTTAAATAAATACCCAGACTTTTCTTTTTTATATTTATATTGTAATATTTGTGTCTAATAAACTAATGTAAGTGTCATACCACACATTACACATTACAGGTTTGTTTAGGTATCTACTCTCACTCTGTATATAGCCACTGGCAGATCTTTTTTTGGCATGTTAGAGAGTCTTTTGCTGTGTCCAGACATTCATAAAAACAATGGTTCTTTGTGCTCTGAAACCATGTAGAAACCAGATATAATTCCATATGCTAAAATCACTTCTTACTTCGTAAGTCATTATGTTGCAAAAATAACATCTGTCTATCTTAATGTGAAAAATATACCCTGCATGTGAAATTCTGTATTACTACCAAATACTATAAATAATATCCAATGAAACTTCTAAAATTTTTAATATAGAAATATATAACTATCATAAATGTGAATTCAAGAGATCACTCTCATTATATATTAAAAAGGCACAAAAGTATTTTTAACACTGCATCTGCACTGTTTTTGCCATGTTAACACTGAAGAACAACAGCCAAAATGTATAATCAGCCTCCCAAGCCTTCCTGCAAAGTGTGCCTATTTAACTGAACTTGAAATATGACAACACTCCCTGTCCTCTGCCTGATCCTTTCATAAAACTTCCAGCTAACAATGCCTGACTGTGTGCAAGATCTGTGATGCTGAACATCACTCATCGTAGATCAAATTG